>OY829545.1:3239364-4439364 GCA_963691705.1 Viola odorata
ATAAAAGTAGAATGTACTTTTCAGCTATTATATATCTATGTCGTCAAGTTTCTTTTTCCTCAATGTGTTGTCATGAAGTTATTGTCTATATATTCTGTCAGCCAATCAGTCGCATATGACTAATTAGCTAAAAGAGCTTCTAGAGTTTGATAAGTAAACAAGCTCGATGGAGGTTTGGATTCATCCAGTTTCGTGGTTTAAAACTAAAAAGTAATTCTTCTTTGCTCTAGTAGTTATAATGGCCTTGTTGGATTACATGTGTGTGGTTTTTAATTTGTTAGGTTAACTGTAACTTAACAACAAAACTGTAGTTGATTTTATTAAATAAAGAAGGAAATTAAGAAGTAAACTGTACTAGATGATCACTCACATTTCAGATTATATATTCTACCAATATATTTATAAGTAGTCGGGCAAAGAGGAAATTATTATATACTAGCTAGCTGCCTAACCCGAAGAAGATGACTGTAGCAATTACTTGCTGGATATATTGTTACCAACATCTCGCAGCACAGAGGTTAATTGAGCTTCTGCGGCAGCTGCTGGTGCTGTAGATTTCCTGTTTTTCTTTCGTTTAGCTAGCTGGTGTTTGTTTACATTTAGCTAGCTGGTGTTTGTCGTGGCTTCTGGGCTGTCCTCCAGTAGCCTTTGTACTGGCTTGGGTCATGATCTTCATGGCCTTTTCTAATAAAATCCTCTGCTTATATATAAAAATAAAATAAAAACATCTTCAACAATAGATTTTATATACAATAAAAGTTATTAATAATGTAGCTACTGAGATTTCAAGATATCATGATGCATGGTTCCTCTAGCTAGCTACGTATGATATATAAATGACACGAAAGATTAAAAAAAGAGAAAGGCACATGACATTGGACCTTATGGTTTATTGTTGCCAATTGAAATGCAACAACATGTATTAATTTGGTACCGATCAATCCACTAGTCAACACGTTATGAGTTCGATTATAATATATAATGATGTCTAAAGCAATTTATCCCTTAATTATAGACTGATCTAATATAAATAAAATTAGTTATCCCATATTACGCTGATACATAAAAGAAAAACTTGCAATTAAATTGTCTCATCTATCCTATTTACATAGTAATTTAACTTCATATATATCTTAGTTTAATTTCATTAATGAATTGGACATGCACATTTACATACATTTGGTGGTTGATGGTGAATTGAATGGTTTGTGAAACTATATATTATATATATATAACACATAAACCTAAAGGGCTAGGGCAATGTATGGAAGAAGAAAGATACTTTATCGTAAACTTTTTAACAAGTCATTTTCCACACATTCAGCAAATATTATGCATTATTTTCAATCATGATGGCATATATTGGAACCAAGTTCCAACACACACTTCATAAGTGTTCATCTGTACAAAACTATGATGCCTTCTTTTTCTTTTCTTGTTTCCCTTCTTTGTTTTATTTATTTATCTCAAGCCATTTAAAAAATGAAAGAATTTATAACAGTGATGGTACTGGCCACCTACCATTTTTAAATTGTTGCTACTTAATTATAACTCAACTTATGTCAATATGTTATTTATTTTTTAGGATTGAACAACAAAAATCAGCACCCATTGAGTTGAATCTTGCTTGACACACACTTTATTAAGAGATAAATTGTTCTCGAAAGATAACGATTCACGAGTTTAGCGATTAATTACTCACCCTACCCAATTGTTAGTTTAAAAATGTGGGATTGGTGCCTTTGGGGGTGTGTGTGTGGTGGTGGTGGTGGGATGCTTTTTCCCAAAATCTGATCGGTTTGCATGTTCCCGACAAAGTCTGGGTGTCAAATAGCATGATGAGTTTTCCTTAAAATGGGAGAGAGTGAGTGGTTTTTTTGGTGGGAAATGGAAGGCATTTTCAGAGAACTGGAGATGAGGAAGTGTTTCCAAAAAAAGGAAATAGTTAGTCAAGACACTTACAAACTTCTCAACCTCCGTTGTCCTTGCGTATAAATCCTCGTAACTAATGTACTCAAGTGCTGTGCTCTCTTCTCCTCATCTTCGTACAATACTAGAAAACAAAAACTCCTATATATTTATGTATATATATTCTTCATTTTCTTTTTCTTTTCTCATGTCCTCCGGTATAAAAAAATTGATTATTTACACTTCAATTTTAATTTTTATTGTTTGGGTGGTTCATTAAATGAATGAAATTTACTGTATATGACAGAGGAACAAGAAGCAAACGTGGAGGAAAAAAGAGAGAAGGAGTAAAGTAGTGAATCTATGTTTATCTGAACATGTGATCAGGGTCTGATCATCCTAAGGGAAAGGAAAGGGAAGCACGTGACATGGTGGCATCTAGGGGGAGGACGTGTACAATGTACAAAACTGTAGCTCAGTTAAGTAAGATACTGCAAACCATAGATCCAGTTCAGCTCATCCCTTCCCCCACGTCACCCTCTTATCATTACACGTACTACTCCATCTCCATCCCTCTTTTGATTCTGACACTCCCCAATTGGAATCCACCCATAATTAGCCAAAAACCAATTTCATCCATTTTCTTTTTCCTCCGAGAATGTATTCTTCAATTTATCCTGGCCGTTCATTATGTTGGTCAGGTCAATGTTGATTTGCTAATCATTAGGTTTGATTTTTTTTTTCTCGCGCATCATGCGGTTTAATTTTCTTGAGACTTCCAGTGCAGGCCGAAGAACAACTCATGGGGCCCAACTACCTACTGCTGTTAACGTGGATAAGTCACTAGCCCATCTAGCTAAAAGCCCCATCAGATGTTTGGTCTGTGGAATTTACGCATGTTATAATCCCAAATGTTTTTTAAAAATCGATTTCCGGTCCGTCGTATTTCTTTCTCTCTTATTCATTTCGCCGCAATTTCTCCAGCTCCGCCCATCCAACTTCCGGTTTCGAAGGATTTATCTATCAATCCAACTTGTCGAATAAATATTTTAGCGAAGTTTTAATCAAATTTTAATTTTCATCTTTTTAGAGTTGACAATTAAAGTGTTGTTTGTGTGCTCTTCTGCAATACCCAAACAAGTCTTTCATGCTATCCAGCTCCTGCTTTATAAGGATTGGGAAGTTCACATTGTTCACTTGTATCGCGAAATCAACTATGTAGCCGATTGATTGATTAATTTAGCCTTTGACCAAGATGCTTTCTATGCTTGCTTCTTAGTTATCCCCCCTTCTATTTCTTTGGATCTCCTTCGAAATACATCGGGAGTCTTGTAGGACCATTTGTGATTGTACGTTTTAGCCGTTTACCTCTCTTACTCGCATATTTGTATATACAAACATTCGTTCCATTATTTATTATTAAATATTTTATATATATATACTACTCGTTAGTGATAAACTACGAGTAACACTAAAACTCAACAAAATCACACCCTCCATTTTTTTTTAAATGTACAAAATTACAAACTATATATATATTTGTTCTTTTTTTCCCAAGAGGTGGTCCCCAAGAGTGATTAGTAAGAAAAGAGTGGAGACCATAAGGATAGAGGAGGAAACACCTAAGCGGACATTTTAGTGAAAGTACTGATTCAAAGATTCAAGGGAAAGAAAAAAAAGGGGCATGGCATAAAGCAAAACCCAAGCCCCCCCTCCTACTCCCTATCCGGTCGGTGCACATCACCATCTCGCGCTTATTATTTATTACACACCTACACTTCCCTTTCCCACCTGTCCATTTTCACACCACTTCCTAAACAGTAATAATGTTTCACACTAATAAATAACTGCACTGTCAAACTTGTAACTAGATGACACCAAGTATTCGTGTCAATTTAATAAGGATAAATGTTATACTCGTATTCACACACATATATAAGTCAATCATTTGGTGAATGTGGATGAACTTTTTCGAGAACGATTGTTTTTTTTTTTCGATAGACAATATAATGTAAGTTATTTGAGCTAGGTTTTTATAACATGGTATGGTACTCTACACGTAGCACAGGTGAAAATTAGCTTTTACGGTTCAAATATAGCAAGGCAAACTATTATAGCATGTAAGCTCATGACAATAATGCCTCCCTCCACATTACCTCATCATCCCACTCCAATTACAATGCCCATAAATGAAAGAAAATGACACACGTTGTCTTCCAATTCTACTAATTAATGGTTAGCCCTAAGGCATGAAACCTTAGCTATTTCTGTTTTCTTCAATTTTCTCATTTATTATTGGTGTAAATTAGCTATTATACAGTCTATATATGGTAAGATTTAATTTTATTTCACTGGAGAAAGTAAGTAAAAATAAGTTAATAAATTAATTATACAAGTGTTATTAGAGGGGGGGGAAACAGTTTTACTCTGACGCTTTTTGGGCTGGTCCCAACATAGATAAGACCTTGTAGATTAACTACTTTGACCTTGAGGCCCATTTCGCAAAAACAATCGTTTAGGAAAAACAGAAACAGGCCCAATTCCCCAAATTTCATACGTCAAAAGACGGAAGCAACATAATGCATGTTTTAACCATTATACTATCATCAAATTAAGAGCTAATGCATCGATTTGTATGCCCAAAAGTTTATTTTATAGACAGACCGTGAACGAACCATGATACTAAAAAATTATGATTTGTGGGAGATATTGGTAATTAAATATAAATTAAAAAATAAAAAACTTTCCAACGAACTCGATCGGCACTTTGTACAGTAAAACAAACAGATACGTTCTGCGAATTTGTCAGCTCGAAAGAAACCAAGTAAAATATTGATTTAAAAAGAAAAGAAAAGAAAGGCTTGATTAATTAAGAAACAATGAACTGGCTTGTTTACAGCACTCACGTTGCTGTCATGGAAGCCCTTAGCTTCTTCCATTTGTCTAACGTTGTTCCACATTCACATTCTAATCACACCACCATTGTTGTAACTACAAGTTCTCAGTTTACAATACTAATTAATACTAATTAGAAGTATTAGAAAAGAAAGGAGAAGGTCAAAGCTTAAACGCGTAAATTGGCCGTCTTTTCTACTCGAAGGAACCGAGCCAGCTAAACAAGTACAGTACAAAAACAGAATTTACCAAAAAGAAGAATAGTGCAGTAGAAGACAATTTGTATTTTGGACGATTTTCTGAAAATGTAAAAATAAATCAAAATTAGTAACCAGTTACATCAATTTATTCTTTTGGACTGCTCTCCACTTTTTTCTTTTGCCCTTAATTGGATAGAGTCAGCTGTTAAGTTGGAGCTAGCTTGCAATAATAATAATAATAATTTTAGTTTTTTAATTATTTTAATTTTAAACCACACATATCCGTAACTTTTAAGTTTGGGTTAGTTCTAAATCATTCTCATATCGGGTTAACTCACTAATGAATAAAATTTTCATAATAAATAATTTCTACATATACACCAAAGTAGAACATATTATCTTTTACTATTTGATATGAAGAAGTGGACAAAATCACTCATATCAACTGCCTATCGATATGGAAATTGCAAGCTCAAAAGACCTGTGGTGAGGGGATGAAGCTAACGATCAAATTAAAGCATGTGGCATTTAGGGCCTTGGCGTATGTGGGCTTTACAAACGGAAGAAAACGACCCATGGTTGAATTTGAAACTTGAAACAGGCGATTTTGATTATCATGTGCTATTAAAATGCACTGTTCACTTTGGAATATACATATAGTTTTTTCTCCAAGAAACTGAACTAGATGTTACCAAAAGCAACCAGTTCATTTGTGAATTTAAAGATTTTGTTTTGTTTTGTTTTTTACTTTGGGTAATTTCTAATTGTTGCAACCTATAAGTTTTCTTTTACCTAGCTAATCGCAGATTTTTAATTTATAACATTTGTTTCATTGATTGCATTTTTTACTATTTGCATGCTCATCACCGTCTACTCTTAAATGCGAGATGCATGGTTCACATGTAAATCGAAATGGATTCATGGTACAACACAATTGCATCCAAAATTAACTTGGGATGATGTTACGTATTGGAAGGTTTCACACCTCCAAAAAGCATGTACTCAACTTGGAATATATAGGTACGTATATCATGTAGAAAAACTAACTTCCTATCCGTCGTAAATGCAGGCCATTTACGTACGTACATGAAAAAGGAAGTAGTAGCATTTTATTTTCATAAATTGTTTTGGGTAATTAATGGCAATGTAAAAAAATTCGAGCTGGAGTAGTCGATATCCAATGTGATGTAGTGACAGATTACCGTATGGTCTCTCAAACAAAAAAAAATGAAGATAGGATAGCAAAACAATAAAAAAACATTAATTAAATAATCTGGATATGCACAGCACAAGAAAGGTACAAAGAGCTCAAATTCTATATATATTTACAAAAAATTATACCAAAAGAGAGAGAGAGAGAGAGAGTAAAAAGAGATGAGTAAATGCGATGAAATTAATTACATGGATTAAACTAGAACATAGAGATCCATCAAAGGCCGACTAGAAGAAAGAGTCTCTTAGCAAACGGCAAAACAACACTGTATCCCTCTTTATAAAAATAACAAAGTCCATATACATGTTTCTTTGTATTGTACTTGCTCTAAACATCCGTCGTCTTTTCCACTCTCCACCTCAATTTTCCCAAT
This sequence comes from Viola odorata, assembly GCA_963691705.1. NCBI lineage: Eukaryota > Viridiplantae > Streptophyta > Magnoliopsida > Malpighiales > Violaceae > Viola > Viola odorata. The sequence goes on from OY829545.1 coordinate 3,245,954, forward strand.
TCCTCCCGATCACAAATTAAAATTAATTCTCCAAAATCATTTTCACACAAAAGTAAACATCGATCATCGATCGTCCTAATTTTCTTGAAATCAATAATATGGATCATCAGCATCAATCATCTGGTAGGAAATTAGGAGGTGGGGGTTCGGCCACGTCATCATCAAGCGAGGAGATTAGCAATGAAGGGCAAGAACGAGACAGTACCAGCAAGCGATCCTACGAGTGCACGTTTTGCAAGAGAGGTTTCACCAACGCGCAAGCCCTAGGCGGACACATGAACATCCACCGCCGAGATCGCGGTAAGGCAGCCAAGCAAGCACCAACAAATCCTTCACCTCGCAACAAGAACCCTAATAGTTACAATCATGTGGGCCCGACTAATCAGTCTCCAACTAATTATCATGATGATGCCGATCATCTTAATCTGATGCCGTCAAAGTTTAATTATCCGGTTTTCGAAGCTCAAACGGTAAACTACCCCATGTATTTTCAAGCGCCGGGGCTTAACTCTAGTAATTTTTGCTCCGCGGCGAGGAGTACTAGTCAGTGTTTGGTTGACGTGACTACTAATGAGGGGGTTTGGGGTGCAAATTTAAGTTTGAGGACTGGTTCGTCCAGTAATAATCAAGTGGAGGAGGAGATTGAAAATGTAGGGTCGAGAAGGGTGGTTTCCATGGAAGATGAAGAAGAATTGGATTTGGAGCTTCGACTTGGTCATCATCCCTAGCTATTTTATTCATTAATATGTATCTGACTGTGTACAGTATTTCATGGAAGCAATTGGGTTCTTGGAGGGGGGAAAAGGTTGGATTTGGTTGAAGAAATTGCATGCACGCATCGATCTTTTGATGAAGGCTATGATGACAAGAGAATGGAGGTATTTTTCAGATTTTCTTGGGGTAAAATTAATTAGTAGTTTAATTATCGTATTTTATGCTAAAGAAATACTAATTGTACTACTCTAGCAAGTAATTTTTTATTTATTTCTATACACTAATCGATCGATATGAAGATATATAGGCTTGTTAGTTTTTGTGATCAATTTCAGCTTTGACATTATAATATACTTATTCTCCTTCCATGAACAAATCTACAATTCAATCATATGCAAGCATTAAAACCATTTTGTTTTTAATTTTTAGTTTCTCCTCTTTTTGATATTATATCATGTCCAAAGAATTATGGAATCTCGTCGTTATAAAATAAGTTTCAGAGATTATCTAGTTATTGGCTTTTATAATAGATCCATTTTTTTGTCTGCGCTTGAAGGCAGGAATTTGTTTTAATTAACTGGCGCAATATAAATGCGTGTTGAGTTGAAGCTTTTTATTTTGGTTTGATCCCACACATTATTGTTTTAGTTAGCTCGCTATGTCTATCAAAATTCCTCACTTTTACAAAATCCTATAAATTCTTGAAGTGAATAAAGAGATTAAATTTTGCATTTTCATCATTAAGATGATAAAATCAAGTAGTAATTGCTCATTTAGCTTATCAATGGTTGTCTGTTAAAAGTATCGGTATATATAACTTGAATTCGAATCTAATATTTATCTAATGAAAAAGATAATGGTCAATCAAGCATTGATACATTTCTCCTTTGGCATTTGTGTTTAATGATGCGCTGAGAGGGTTAAGTCTTGAATTTGAGTTTAATGATTTACATACGTATGATAATACAAATTAAGTTTTAAAGTTTGTTTGCATATTTCCATTAAATACCTTATGTGATTTTGCTATTTTTAATTTCAATTAATTTTACTATCAAATTTAACATACACAGCTGTGAATTGAATTGGGACGACGAACAATACTAATTAATTAACTTGATAGAACACATGATCCTTTTAAATAGAAAGGTGATAAGGTGACTGTCCATACTAATTAACCTTAATTTGACAATTTCCATGATCTTTCCATGCCACATGCTCCCATGTAATAAACTTCCTAAAATTGTCACAGCAATATATATACTATATATTTATATATGATTATGATTCTCAAATACCTTTCCCGTTACCTTATTAGTTGAGGATGAAATGACGCTCCAATAATGAGAAAAAGGACAAGATCTTATACTTCTTTTGTTTTTTTGGTAATTTCTCCCCACATTACTTTCGATTGTAAATTTCTTTTGCAATTATTTCTCCCTGTATAGTTTTTTGATTAATTTACTTGGGCTTTAAGCCCCTTCTAATGTCATGTTTCGGGCCCGTTCTATTCCTTAGTTTGTTTGGGCTTTAAGAACCTTCAAATACCGTAAAATTCGAGAGCCCATTTGTGATCAATTCAATATTTTTCCTTTTTTATCATTTTGTAACAAATCAATTTGAACTCTTGGGATGACCTAAAAAGAAAAAAAGAAAGTCTTGAACAGAAAAAAAAACTTTAGACGGTGAGCTTTGCATCCGGACGCACAAAATTAATTATGTTTTTCTTAAAATAAAAAAATAAAAAAATATTTTCTAAAATTTACCGAGTTATAATTAAATTGTTCATACGAGATCAAGCATATAAAAGATAAGAGTATTCATAAGAAAGTAATTTATCCGACTACATTTTTTCCTGATCCACTTAATAATCCCTTGAAATGGAGGGACGGGGGCATTTACCTAAAACCATAATGCTGGGTGTTTTTAAGCTTCCCAACCAGGGCACAGATGTGACAATTAATGTGCTTTTGACACGTGGGTGTTTGGACCCATACATGTGATTGTGAGTGGTACTTGCTATGTGGCATGTGGCATGTGGCAGAGGACCCTCCTTAGCTTTGCCAATTCCATTGTATTGTATTTGTATCCTTCTAAGTTCTAAGTTCTAACACACAGAAGAAGAGCACATGTTAATCTGTTCTTTGTTTTCTTGACTTTTCATGATATAAGCTTGAAAAGTGCCTTCACCACCTATTTCTTATTTCAGTGGTTGTGGTTTGGCTACAGAAATTCCAACACAATCCCTCTCAATACTATGTTTTGACAACGCCCCATCATGCGATAGTCCCACATGGAACTCCAGCTATTATCGGAAAATTACATAGTAATTCAGATTACTATTAGCCCACAGGATCCATAGATGTTTGAAAACAAGTGTGGTTCGACGTTTCCAATATAAATTGACGGTGAAAAGAATGAAGAAGAACCAATTTATTGCTAAGATATTTTACGTACTTTGTTCATTGAACCTTCTTCCATTAACTTCATCGTTGGACCGCATTTAAAAATACTCCAACATTAACTTTCATTCTTTCACTTTCTCGTCATAGTATATACTCCCTCCGGTCCGGAATAAACGTCGTTTTAGCTTTTGCTTTTACTGTTTCGGCACGTATCTTAAAACGGCCGGCAGACGACCTATTTGAGACAATTTTGCCCCTAATTTTTTCCTGGGAAGTACGTTAAGGATTAACGTACGTTCACAAAAAGTTTCGGAATTTTTTGGGGTCAAATAGTGCCTCATCCGGCTTCCTCGATATGCGTTCCCTACTGAATATTGGGATGCTAGGAAGACATTTAATCTGGACCAGAGGGAGTAATATACTACTACTATTATTTAGCTTTCCGTCGTTAATTAAATGTTTATCAGTTTAATTAGTGATCCTAAAACAAGAAGTGGTCACCGGTGAGTGAATAGTGAGAGGTCAAAGGATCTTTGAAGAGATGAGGACTTCAAATTCTTTTATGTCGGAGTAGATGAGCCTTTAAGGGATCAGGGAGGGAACCTTGATCCACTGAAATCTCAATTTTTTTTATTTGACCATTTTTAAAACCTTCACTCAGGCTCTGCTACTGTTTCGTATTATTCTTCATAACAATAAAAATTCAAGTTTCCTCCTTTGCTGTCCCTATCATCGTTGCTGGTGACAATGTAAGTATGAATTTCTTGGCCTAACTTCATTTCTTTTCTGCAATTGGTAATAAGGGTAAAAGACACTCTAGCTAATCCAAACCATTAATGGAAAATCATAGTTGCGTGTAATTTGTATTTAAATAATCATCACGGCTTGATCAACTAACCCGAACCATTGGTTTTATGGCCTTTTTAATGGTTTATCCACAAAAAGGATTAGCATTTAGTGTCTAAAACGATGCTATAGTATTCTTTTTAAAAGAAGTTGTTACAAGCTAAAACAAAATAATTAGTTGATAATCAGATTTGGAATCTCATCCTTATCTAAAATAAAAAACAATCAGCTACAAGTTTGAACTCAATAATAAACAAAGACCACATCTTGAATTCACCCAACTCATAAAAGACTTTCACCTCTTTAACGATTATTTTTTTATCTATGAATAAATTATCTAACGTGACATTTTACTACTAATTACGAGATGTAAACATAATCAGTACTAACCCAAGCAACTTAAATATACAAATGGTTGAGATCTAAACTAAAACTATTTCTAACTCTTACTTTTCTTTTTCAAAAGGAAGTCAAGGAAAGCATCAAGTAATGAACGATGGCTCGCCACCGCATATGGGTAGGCACAAAACCCACCACCGCACTAGCACCATTTTTGCTTAAATCGTATTTTGGTTTCTCTATGTCATGACACTTATGGCAAAAAAAAACGATCGATCTTGGGATAATTAATGGAGGGAGCAACTGGCAAGTGAGTTCCTACTCCTTGTCTCCTTGACATGTTTGATTTCCATGAGGAATAAAGAGAGAATAAGACAGGAATAGGGAAACACTTTGGTACATATTACAGTATTATCCCGTAAAAATTTAATATTTCGTAATTTAATTTATACTATATAAAAAACACGAAGGGGCTTATTTCCTTAAATTACTATGATAGCCTTTAATTATTAAAAAATTTAAGAGTGTAATAGTCTTTTAATTTTTAAAATTACCTACCTATTAAAATTGAATAAATCTATTATTCAACTACTTATTTAATTAATTAACTTACCTATTAAAATATTAAAGTTCGTATATGCTTCTTCCACCTTCCAATCGTATACAAACACCACAAGAATAGCACATATAGTTCCGTCTCTTAGAAAAGCAACGGAGAGGAGGTTTCCAAGCATTTGATGAAATTCTATAATAACTTCTACCAGCTTGGATGGAAATCAAGAAATATACTTACTCGGTTTGAGCAGCAAGACATATTACCAAGCCGGAATTGATACAGAGGGGAATATTGTTGGAAGCACCAAGGAACCTGGGATTGGTTGGATGTCTTCTTTCCTTTTTGTAACCAGTTTTGTTGGACTGCTTGCATTGGTACCTCTTAGGAAGGTAAACTCATTTCATTGTTTATGTTTTTTAATTCCTTGCTTGAGGATTGAGCATTACAGGGGTACACAATTTCCATGAGCTGAAATTCCAATTTCCAACTTCTAAGATGTTGTTTACTTTACATAGTATAAATGATAATTTACAATGCTTTTTTTTCCGGGGTTTTTGAGCAGATCATGATAATGTTGTACAGGAATTGTACTAATCTTAAAAATAAGTCCAGTAAATAAATTTTTAACTCAATATTATTTTCTTCAAATTGAATAATATTTTAGATCTTGACACAATAGATCCATGTTTGATCGCGTGTCGAGCGCGTCAAATATAAGTGTATAATAGATATGAAAAACGGGTAGAAATACAGCATCGATTTTACAAGTTCATAAGGTACGAACTTTAATACTTTCTGATAATTGATTTCATCTTTATTTTTTCATTAAGATCAATAAATCGAACTTGTAGTTTATTTCTAATTTATAATACACGTTTTTATTGATTTATGGAATTCAAGACTATCAAATTTATAAGCATAATTAAAAAGAACAGAAATTGTAAGCAAATTTGTGCAGAAACTTATTGCCATCTCAATTAATTTGCATCTATATATGCTGGCTGTCAGTTGCCTTGAATGGATTGTTAGATTAAAAAAGGCTGCCGCACTTTGACATTCACCAAAAGCGAAAAGCATATGCAACCATGGTTACAGCCACAATTGATGAATGTATTAGAACATTGATTTCCCTCATATATGCTGGCTGTCAGTTGCCTTGAATGGATTATTATTGTTGCTGTTATTTTATATTTGATGTGTTTTCATTATTAGAATAAGAACTAGAAAAAAAAATGAGAGAAGAAAAAAAAAAGTGGAAAGTGATGATTCTTTTTAGTTAAAAATAAAAAAATTATAAAAAAATTTATAAAATAAACAAGAAATTATCTTGCCTCAATAAAATATAAAAAAAACTATGAAATTATTTTTATAATGTATTATTCTTAAAAATATATATATACACAAATATTAAATTACTGAAGTTTGATTTCGTAAAATTTGTAATGATAAGGAATTATTTTTCCTTAGCTAATTATGTGATTTTTTTTCATACATAAACATGGAGAAAAATAGTTTGTACATTTACTTAAATCATAATTTTTAATTAAATATTATACTTAATTTTTTATTGAACTTAAATATTAGTGGTTGTTTTTAAATAATTACATACTTATTTACAATATTTGGAAAACTTAGATAAAAATAATATGGAACATCATTTTAAATATTTAAATTTTAATTTATAAAAGTAATTTACTTAATTGAGTTAAAATTATTTTAATTCTAAGTGCTTAAAATTAATTATTTCAGAATTAATACAAGATTTTTTTGGTCGACATTAGAACATCAATAAAAATACAAATATACTGCCTACAATATAGATTAAGCACCATAGTAAAAATTTATGTTAATCTTATTTTTGGAGATATTATTAAAAAAATTATATTATACCAAAAATATATTTGTGTAAAATACTTTTTGTACATAAATATTATATTTTAATATTATCAAATAAATTTCGCACGTACAACGCCACGTGCCTAAAAATTTAAATCAAGTTAGAAACAGTATTCTCATCTTCTCCATTCCCATAATCTTCCTTTATGCATTCAAAAATGTACAGTGCTACAGCCCAACAAATTTGGTATTGAGAGATTACGGCATTTTTATTTGGAGAATGTAAAAAATAAGATTTTTACCAATGTATACGTGAACGAGGAAAGAAGGTTTTCAAATCATAATATTAAATTATAATTAACAAGTCCAATCAAACTAATAAATACTATTATATATAGAAATTGAATTCCAAATTAATCAAATAACTTAATAGATAGGTTTTAAATACTATTATATAAAAGTCTATTATACAAATTATATATTAAAAAATTATAAATTAACAATTTATATGGTTGGTTATAATACTTTAGAACAATTTTAAATACTATTAGGCTATATCTTCTATTAATACTTATTATTAGTATGTTTAATAATTTATATGTTCGATCATATGACCTTAGAATAATATTTAAATACTATTAAGCTATATCTTCTATTAATACTTATTATTAATATGCTTAATAATTTATATGTTCGATTATATAACTTTAGAACAATATTTAAATAGTAGCTTTATATATTTCAAATGACCAAAATTAATTTATAAATAATATATATTAAATAATTTAATTTCATATAAAAAATTGCCGCACGTGCAACGCACGTGCCCAACTACCTAGTATACTTTAAAAGAAACTCCGGCAATATGGCATCCATCAATTAGGCGAGTGATTTGAGACGAGACTTAGAAAAAATTAAAACGTGGAATGATTACCTTGTTGATTCCGAAGGAAGACAGAAAAGACGGTTGAAGAGAATTTCCTCCACAAAGCTGCTGTCTTGTTTAGCCTAATGAACGAAAGCAGCCAAAATAATTGCTTAATTTCAAACCAAACATTCATTTTTGATTTTGCATAAACTTAATCTAAGCATTATCATCCGATCTCTTCTAAGTCAATCAATTAACGTGTAATTACATATAAGTGAGTCTCTTTTGTATTAATTTATCATTACTTTACGTTGATAATATTTTAAAATTTTTAATTTATTCATCATATCATATATAACCATCTAATACTTATATGTAATCACTTATATTAATTTGGCGATACTCATAAACACACTGCGATGAAAAAACTAGAAGTGTTTAGTAACTTCTCTCCTATATTCATGCTATTTATGCAATGTACCAAACACATCACGGTTCCCTTTCGGAAAAGGAAAGTTGAAAGTCTTCTCGTGTCTACCAATTCCTTGTTTAAGCAAATGGACCGGTGAGTTCAATTAAGAACAGAGTGATTTTACAACACACAAATTTCCTACGCCATCATTCTGTAAACAACATTGTGCTGTAAAATTCTAATAATATACTGTACTTTTTAAAGTTGAGTTTCAGCATTGATAGTGATTGATTTTATTTTTCCGTGGAGTATATTCTATCTTTAAAATTTGAAACTCAAAACTTTATAATTAATAATAAAAAAAATTATAATTTAATCACAGACAGCAAAAATTCTTCAAATATTCTTAAAAAAGGAAATAATAAAAAGTGGGTCAAGCCCACCGGCAATGCCAGAGTCAAACTTGGTAAATTGCCTCCTACCTACCACTATGAACGTCAGATCGGTCCAATTTGCAAATCCCACGTCTGTTAATTAGTGACGCAGACTTTAACACTTACTATATATTGCGGTGGCTGGAGAAAATAACGGTAAGAGTGTTTACCAAACGGTACTTCTACGAGTTGTTTTGAAATTCAAAATTATGGTTTGACACAACAGCCACGGTATGTAAATTTGTATATCACTTGTTAGCATGAACGTGTGACAATTTAGGTCTTTAGTGTTGGCGTTCAACTACTACTGTTTAGGAAATGCTTGTGAATTTAAACCATTCAGGGAAGTGTAGAGCATGAGTGTTTCAAATAGATTGATTGGTAGTAAAAATATCGATTGAAATTACCAACCGGCCGACTTGCAATCATACTATGAGCAATAAGTTTGCTCACGTATTATTGCATGCTTCCTGACAACTAAAGAGAGCGCGTGGAGACTGTTATTTGCTTCGGAGGCGTCAACGTCAATGGTCGTTGATGTGTCTAGATGATGCTCCTTATGCCACGTTTGTCTAGGGGTGTACATGGTCCGGTTCGGTCCGGTTTTGAGCTTGGGACCGGATTGGACCGGAAATATTCGGTTCTAATTGGCCTGGGACCGGACTGGACCGGAAATTATCGGTTCTGTCCTGCCTGGGACCGGACTGAACTGTCAGTTCGGTCCGGTTCCGGTTCCGGTTTCGGTTTTTTTTTTAATTAATTAAAAAAATCAATAAAAAACAAACAATATTTTTACGGTCTCACACTTGCCAACCTAATTGAACTCAATGCCATTAATTAATTCTGCAGCATCCATAATCAATTTACAAACATCCATAATTAATTAGCTGCAGAATGCAAAAGAAGGCAGTATCCCAATTGAACTCAAAGCCACAATCCAAAAAAACATCCATAATTAAATTAAGGAGCTGCAGCATGCAAAAGAAGACAGTTTTTAAACAACAAAACAGACACTTTTTCAAACATCAAGGGAGGGCCATCAATGTGATCACAGTTGTCCTAGAAAATCATCCCAGCATCAAGGGATTGTGTCACTCCTGCAAATGGAAGAAACATCTATTCAGAACTCAAACAAAGTAATCCTAACCAAGTAAAAAAAAATGGAAGAAAGATCTATTAAGAACTTGACTAACCTGCAACCATCAATTAAAATCCTTATTAGATAATATCTATCACGGGAGGTGCAAATGTAATGTTCGCAAGGGCTGCCATTTACAAATGATTAAAATTAATAATTAATTTCTCTCAGTTGCTTGTACCTCTTGATTGTCTTGCACTCCATCTGCCCCCACAGTTGCTTGTGCCTCTTGACTGCCTTGTATTTGACTTTGTTGCGTAGATGAAGTCTCAGTATGTGCTTGCACTTGCACTCCATCTGCCTCCACTATCTATACAAAAAAACAACCACTATCAAAACAGCCCCAAATTCACCCAAAAATCTGCACCCAACCTGACCCAATTCAACATCAAAACAACCCCAAATTCACCCAAAAATCTGCACCCAAACTGACCCAAAAACAGCCCCAAAATCACCCAAAAATCTGCACCCAAACTGACCCAAAAACAGCCCCATAATCACCAAAAAATATGCACCCAATCTGCCCCAAAAACAGCCCCAAAATCACCCAAAATATAGATAAGTGATGAATGAAAAATTGGAACAAGTGATGTTTGAACAGATAGTTTGCTCTTACATTGATTGATGTGTTCATGTTCTTCTTGGGCGGCGAGGGAGCGACGAGATTGAGCGTGGGCGGCGCTGCGAGATGGATTGGAGGGAAGCAGCGAGATGGAGCGGCGCGACGCTGCGAGACAGAGGGAAGCTGCGAGACGGAGGGAACGACGGAGCGTCGACGGCGAGGGAGCGACGGATTTTGGTCTGAGATGGAAGAATCAAGAATGAGATGGAGGCTTGCCTGAGTTGCCTCTGAGCGGCGCAAGGGAGAGAAGGTAACGTGTTTTAGGTTTTGATTTGGTAAGGATAAATGAATGGATAATTCATTGTGTTTTAGGTTGGTAAAAACCATTAAAAATAAAAAAAAATTAATAAAAATTTTGTGTGGGAGGGGATTCGAACCCCCTCCTTTTAGGAAAAAATCTAAATTTTTAACCACTGCAGCAAAGTAAACTTTAGATAATTGTTGCATATATATATATATATTTAATATATATATACCGGTTCTTCCGGTTCTACGGTTCGGTTTACGGATTTTGGTAGGAGTAGAACCGGACAGAACCGGAAATTTACGGTTCTACTACCAGTAGAACCGGACTGGACCGAAACTTTTCGATTCGGTCCGGTTCGGTGCAAAATACTCCGGTTCCGGTTCGGTTTCCGGTTCAATCCGGTTCTTGTACACCCCTACGTTTGTCTGTCCAAGGATGAATTTTATAATGATAAGCCAACTTCTCCTTAGATTTCCTTTACCAACTTGGACCAATAATTAAGAAATATAAATGCAAGTCACAAATTTTAGTCCATATTCTTGGAACATGTATTGTTTCTCTTTATTTCTAATAAAAGTATATACAAAAGAGATTAAACTTATATTCGTTGAAGAGATTGGATTTGAAATTATTTTATTGTCGAACCATCATATATATTTTACTTCCTCCAGTTTTAATAAATGACGTTTTTTTACTGAATATTACTGTACATTTTACTTGACTTTTTGGTGTTTATTTTACTGAATATTACTATTTCAGAAAATTATTTATTAAAAACCGAAAAGAGTAGAAAATATAAATAGGTTGAGTCAATCTACCGTTTTAACCACGTAGCTAGAAAAAAAGCCTCCCGTAGCTAGAAAAAAAGCCTCCCTTAAGATCATCGGCACCAATGGGTTTTTGGGAGTTATTGGGTGCACCATGGGTTTTTGGTGTGTCAAATTCGAAGGAGGAGCATTCGGGTGTTAAATTTTGACACTCGAGTTTTTCTGACAGTGGGACACCCACTGTCAGCTTATTTATAAAAAAAAAAAAAAAAATTCGATTTTTTTACATTTTTTTCTTTTTTAAATGCATTTTTTTTTTGATTTACTGGTTGATAAATAAAATCGTATGTTATTTTTAAAAAATATTATATTATTTATTGTATTAAAAAAGTATAGATTTTTTAAAATATGAAAAAAATATGAAATATAATTAATTTATATTTAAAATATATTATTTATTATTTATTATATTATAAAAAATAATTATTATAGTAATTATAAATTTAATAAGAAAAAGAAATGAAAAATATGGTGGGGTATATGATTAAATGATGTGGAAGAGAGAGAAAGTGAATAACACTCTGAAAAACACATTGCTGTGAGAAGTGGGTGTTATTTGAAAATTTGGTTGGGTGTTAAGCTAATGTGGCAGGATAAAAAGTGAATAACACTCTAAATTTGACACCCACTTATAATTTTAAAAAAAAAGGCAAAAGAAAAGAAGAAAGAGAGAGAGTGGAAATTGGAAAAGGAAGGAAAATTAAGAAACGTTTTTTTAAGAAAAACAAAACAAATCTATTAAGGTGTGACGAAGACGTTTCGATTCAAAAAAGCGTCTAAGTTCTCTTCATGTATTCCCCCCTTCTCTCTCTTCCTGGGTCCCACTGCCCTTTTGCTTTTACAAAACAACGCCGCGGACACAAAACCCATGAAACTTATAAACGCATCCCATACAATACACGAGCAGTAGTATTACTATTACCACTGCAGGCTGCAGCGCTAATGTTATTTCTCCAAACTTTCTTTCTTACAAACTAGTCCTTCTCCTTCCCTCTCTCTCACCAAATAGTACCCTTTTTTAGTTTTCTTTTCGTTGTTTCAAATTTGAATAACATAGAGAGAGAGAGAGAGAGAGAGAGAGTGTGAGAGAGATATACACAAAGGTGTGATCTTTTCTTGTTCATTTCGTACACAAATTCGTATTTATTTACTTATTTATACCATAAAAGGAAAGTGTTTGGCCTGAAAGATGCTATTTCTATTCTTATATCTTCCATCTCTATGGATTTTGTGTCAAAACCCAAAACCAGATGGTGGTTTTCTCTTACAAGGGGAAAAAAATAAATAAATGTGCTAACTGCTAAGTGAAGAGATTTATATATATATGGGCATCAAGCTGGAAGGATTATTTATTTATTAACCCATGCTTCTGGATGTTAGAGAATTTATAAGAAGATCTGGAGTGGGGTTTTGGATTTGTATCTGGGGTTTTTCAGGTATGGACTCTTCTCTTCTTGGCCTGCATTTCTTGATTTCTTTTTGGATGGGGTTTTTTGTTCTTGTGATCAGGAATTATTGACTTGGTAGATTTCACAGTTTTGTTTGCGTGCTAATTTCTTGTTCCTTGGTTGAACCGCCTTTCTTTCTTTGGTAGGAAAACGTTGTGTTCCTAAACTCTTGAACCCATTTTAAGTTTTTCTATCCCCTTTTCTATATTTTAATAACCATATCCAAGTATATCATAAGAAAAATCTAGTAGGAAGACTATAGTCTACAGATGGAAAAGGGTGTAAACGTTTAGGATATGAAGAGAATGAGGATTTATGCGCTAGATCCCCCAGTTAGAGGTAGTTAATTTGCAAAGAGTTGTGATGTGGATTCTAATTTGGTTGATTTTTCTTACAGGGAAACAGAGTTGATAGTTGGAATGTTTGATTTCAGTTGAAGGCAGTTTGGATTGAAGTTATCTAGAAAACATTTCTTAAAAGTTTGAAGCTTTGTTCTCCAAATGGATTGAAAAACAGTAAGCAGCCCATTTTGGTCACAATGTTAAAACCATTTCCTTTTGGGCTGCTGGTGATTTTTTCCCTCCTTGTATCGGTCTCTGCCAACGATGGCAGCTATACCCGGTGTAATTGCGATGATGAGGGGAGCTTATGGAGCATAGAGAGCATTCTTGAGTGTCAAAAGGTGGGGGATTTCTTGATAGCTGTTGCCTACTTTTCAATCCCAATTGAGCTGCTATACTTTGTCAGCTGCTCGAATGTACCTTTCAAATGGGTCTTGTTTCAGTTCATTGCCTTCATTGTTCTCTGTGGAATGACCCATTTGCTAAATGGCTGGACCTATAGTCCCCATCCTTTTCAGCTAACAGTTGCCCTCACCGTCTTTAAGGTACTGACTGCTTTGGTTTCATGTGCCACTGCTATTACCCTCTTCACCCTCATTCCTTTACTCCTCAAGGTGAAGGTGAGGGAATTCATGTTGAAGAAAAAAACACGGGATCTTGGCCGAGAAGTTGGGCTTATAATGAAACAAAAGGAAGCTGCTTCTCATGTCCGTATGCTCACTCAAGAAATTAGGAAATCGCTTGATAGGCATACAATACTGTATACAACTCTTGTGGAGTTATCTAAGACATTAGGCTTGCTGAATTGTGCTGTTTGGATGCCTAATGAGATTAAAACACAAATGAATTTGACCCATGAGTTGCATGGGTATTCAAACATGGATTCGATACCAATTACTGATCTTGATGTCGTTAGGATCAAAGGGAGCGATAAAGTGAACATTCTTCAGCATGATTCAGCTCTTGCTGCTGCCAGTTTTGGAGAGTCTGGTGAGCCAGGGCCTGTAGCTGCAATCAGGATGCCCATGCTTCGTGTTTGCAATTTCAAAGGTGGAACTCCTGAGATTATTCAAGCTTGTTATGCAATATTGGTACTAGTTCTTCCAGGTGGGCAGCCTAGATCTTGGTCCCACCAGGAATTAGAGATAATCAAGGTGGTTGCTGATCAGGTGGCTGTGGCTCTATCCCATGCTGCAGTTCTTGAAGAGTCCCAGCTCATGAGGGAAAAGTTGGAGGAACAAAACCGAGCACTGGAACAGGCAAAAATGAATGCAATGATGGCAAGCCAGGCTAGAAATGCCTTTCAGAAGGTAATGAGCGATGGAATGAAAAGGCCTATGCATTCGATTTTGGGTTTGATTTCCATGCTGCAGGAGGGGAATTTGACTAATGAGCAGCGCATGATTGTTGATGCAATGATGAAGACTAGCAATGTTCTATCAACTTTGATAAATGATGTGATGGAAATTTCAACCAAGGATAGTGGCAGGTTTCCCTTGGACAAGAAAACTTTCCGGTTACATGCCATGATCAGAGAGGCAGCTAGCCTTGCCAAGTGCCTATGTGTCTATAGGGGCCTTGGGTTTTCAGTCGAAGTTGACAAGTCATTGCCTGATAATGTTGTTGGTGATGAGAGAAGGGTTTTTCAGGTGATTTTGCATATGGTTGGGAACGTACTGCATCGCAGTAATAGAGGAGGGTCTGTAGTGCTTCGGGTGTTCTCTGAGAATGGAAGTCAGGAAAGGAATGATCCAAGATGGGCAACCTGGAGACAGAACACATCTGGTGGGGATGTATATATTAGGTTTGAAATTGGGACAAATGGTGATGGTTCTGGATCAGTGGGTTCCAGTTCTATGGTACAGCTTGGTGGCAGAAGGTATACCAGTGATGGTGTTGAAGAGGGCTTGGGTTTCAGCATCTGCAAAAAACTGGTCCAGGTACGAATATAAAATGATGTGCATTCATAAACAAAGACTTGCCATCTACTGTCAACTGTCCAAAATGCTTTTTCTTGGTAAAAATTATGAAGATGCATATAAGAATCAGTTATGATGTTGAATGCTATTTTCTTTCACACGACACATATCAACCGCTTCTTGAATTTTCAGTGGATAGATAAGCGAGGGACTTTTGGATGTCACACTTGCTTGTTAGTGAAACTATTTCGCACCGTAATGATGCTAGTAATAATTCTTGTTTTTTTAGTCTCCCAAGAATTTCCTGTTTAGGTATGATTCACTAGCTAATGTAGTAAATATTCTACTTATCTCCACGTCTCTCCATATTTACCTTTTGAATTACTTTACCTCTTCACATAAATATGAATGGTAATTCTTGCGGTTGTGCATGTATGAATTTAGGCCTGATTGCCTTCTGCATATTATGGGTGGGTAGGGTCTCAGAGTGTTACTTGTCACAGCAATGAGATAACTATTGTTCTGAAAACAGCATTTGCATCTTTTGCACTTTATACTTGTCTCTGACTGTTATACATTGCCAGTTGATGCAAGGGAGTATCTGGGTAGTACCTGATTCTCAAGGTTTTGCTCGAAGCATGGGACTAGTTCTTCATTTTCAACTTCGAGCATCCATTGCATTAGCTGAGTCTGGAGAATCTTCTGAGCACCTACATTCCAACTCTCTTTTCAGAGGCATGCAGATTTTATTAGCTGATGCTGATGATGTGAACAGAGCTGTGACCCGGAAGCTGCTTGAGATGCTAGGTTGTGCTGTTGTTGCTGTTTCATCCGGCTTTGATTGCCTTGCTGCAATCGGTCCAGCCTCATCTGCTTTCCAGATTGTTCTTTTGGATCTTCAGATGCCTGAGTTGGATGGGTTTGAAGTTGCGGTTAGAATCCGGAAGTTCAGGAGCCATAGTTGGCCTTTGATCATTGCCTTGACAGCAAGTAATGATGATGATGCATGGGAGAAATGTTTACAAGCGGGGATGAATGGTGTCATTCGAAAACCAGTTATGCTGCAAGGTATTGCGTCGGAGCTACGAAGAGTCCTTCTACAGGCAAACAAAGTTGTGTGACGACACATTCTGTAAGGTAACAGAATTGCTATAGCTTCCATTCTTTCAAAGCAGTTTCGTGGCATTGATAAAATAACCAAAGAGCAGTATTTAATAGTTACCTCACCCGCCGTGCTTCTAGCATAGAGATGTTCACAAATACGACATTTTATATTATAATGGTATACAGAATTAGATCTTCTTGTCCTTGAACTTAGTAGAGTTGTTCCTCCTCTCCTATCCTACTTCCGGTTATATTAAACAATACTCATCTTCAATGTTGTTTATCACGTGTTATAGGTTCTTACCACAACTATTTATACTAGTGGTATAGCTAATGTTAGCAAGTAAAATAAGTGATGACAATGCTTAATTAACTAGAACCTGGCAGTGAAAAGGTTGCTCGTCTATATCCGTAGACGATAACTCCTTAACTACAATTCTTTTGACATTTCTTTGTGTTTCTTTCGCTTCTTTTGTGCTTGAAAGTGAGGCATTCATGATAATTCATATCGGTCTGAGGATAATGATGTTATGCAAGGATACAAACAGCATTATTGTCTTACTATTAAAGATTTAATTTGTTTTTAAATGCTTTTGGCATGACATGAAAAGATTCATATCTTATGTCATCAATGGAATTTCTTTGCGATCATTCCATGGTCCTGGCCGGAATGATTAGGTCTGTGTGCAGATAAAGTTGAGAGAAATGTCAAACATTTATTAGTTTGAATATATCAAACATTCTTACCTCAACAGTTTTGTGCGCGCGCTTCTTGCACTCTTTTCTACGCTTATTATCCTTTTATTATTCTTTTTTTTATTACAGCTTACAATGAACTTGAAGTGGCTTGAAATGTTCCTTTGCTGCAGCAGCCAGCAGCAGCCAGCAGCAGCCCTGGAAGGGGTGACTGTGCTGGTCTGCTAAAAGATGAATGGAGAAGGAAGAAGGAAGAGTATGGGTCAAAGGGTGGGCTTATTTTTTTATTATTATTTTGGCTTCTAATAATACCATGCATGAATCTCACGATTCTCAACACGTACATACACTTCGTCCATCTTTTTTTTGTTTCTTTCATAAATATCAAATCCAGCTGGGTCCCATTTGCCACCCTTAAAAAAAACCCTTTATCTCCAAACCGGAAATTCTAATACTTACAAACTCTGACGTAATAGTCCATGAATTTGGGTAATGGTTTTGAAGTGTGAATTTGTGAAATATTAGTGAGACACAAACACCCGATAATTTATAAATTATCGCGAGTGAGTATAACGTGAGACATGATATTATAAAATTACTTTCTATTCTGGCTCTATAGTGAGTATGAAAGAAGAATGAATTTATTTATTTATTTTGCCACTATAGATTATGTCATACTCAAAGCCACGTCACTCCATCAAAGGTCCTACCAATCATTTAATCCCTCCAATCTAGCAGCCGCAGGCAGGTGTTTTCCTGTTCTCCTTGCTTATCAAGCCTTGCTTTTAACTATAGGTAGATTTACATTCTTCTATACTAGTTACTACAGTTACTAGTTACTAGTTATGGGGGTGATTAATTGTAATTATATGCTCTGCTTAATTAAAAGTGTTGTGGAAGACTGGAAGGGGGTCTGCATCTAATTATATATCCTTTGTCTTTCTTGCCTCTGGACTGCTTGAAATGAATCTACAACCACACTTGCTTGCCAACTTGTTGTTTCTATATTTTTTTTTCCAACCTCGAAAAGAAGTCAAGATGATCCAACACGCCAACATGGAGATTTTTTTATTCTAAAAACAATATCCGTATGGACTCAGGAAATGCTCTTCTTGCCCATAAATCTCAGTGTATAAGAATTTTTCTTTAAAAAAAATAAATAAATTTAATATTGAATTGGTATTACTTTTAATTATTTCTTCTATAAGAACTGAAAACTTGAGATTTAATTTAATAGTGAATATGTTTATGCAAATAGTTTAGCCCGATTGAGTATGATTTGGACATAAGCTGCCTATATGAATGTGTTCGGAATAAAAAATGAACTGATTACTCGTGGCCATGGGCATAGATCTATTATAGGTCATGGTGCCCGTAGGATTTTATAATCAACGATTCACGCGCCACTTCCTCTCCCGTTGCTCTAATGCTCTTCCCATTTTCTTTATCTACGGGTTCTACCGTAATCGGATCGTGTTCATGTGGTAAAAAGTTAGAATTTTTTACCTGAAAGTGGCTCCTTTGTGGACTTGACTGTTTTAACCCGAGCCCATGTTCTGTTTCTATATTCTTTACACTTCTTAGAATAAGCATAATTCAATTTGATGTAATGTAATGATGATAAATAATATAATTATTTTTTTTAATAAAAAAATTCTCCATGCCTTCAAATATATCTAATATATATTTATTTTTTATTTGAAAAAAACTCTCAAGAGGGTATAATAGGATAGGTAACATGGAAAGTAATCATCAAATATGAAAGGTGTAATGATTTTAAACTTTTCCTAAGAAGTGATGACACTTAATGGGCTTAGTAAGTGTTTTGGACCTAGAAATTAACGGTGAAAGGCTCTGTTACTGACTTCATGGTTGGGCCCTCAAACATAAAGCCTACCATGGTTGGGCTTCGTAGTTGTTCAGAGTTTGGTTATGCTGCTCCTTTAAATAGTGCATTTTGCTCCCGTTTGGTACCTAATCTTTTCGGCTTCACGTTTTGAGTTTTTTCTTTAATATATAAATATATATATATTGTTTTCTTAATTTTTTAGATTTTAACTTGCGACCTAAATTAAAATTATGAGGGCTAATTAACGTAAATGCAGCAGTTAAACACATGACGGAGGTAATGGGATGGTTAGGATTTAAACTATAGTACTAATAAGTAATAACCACACAAGATTTCTCCAACTCCAAGATCCATCCATGACTATGGTCAATATAAGAAAGCTAATCATGGAACAGTAGTATATTAATTAACTGTGACACTCTTGCAAGGCCGGCATTTATTAATTATATGCGGGCACCCTTGTCAGTTCAGTTGTCCTTACTTTTATAAAACAAAAGTCAACAACTTAAACTAGAAATACAAATACTCCGCAGGTGCCTATGTTCGTTCGTATTGGAGCACGTATGGATTTGATTTGATAGGAGGGGAGACCAAAACAATGACAACATTTTCATCTGTGTTCGTCTAGAAAAAAGAATGATTTATCGATTTATGTGAATGACGCAATGCGAATTGTTAGAAATGCCACGCGTAGTAACCCAAGTCGAAAGTACAGACTCTGGTCAGTCAAACAGAGGTTTGGAAAGGTTAGGTTTTGAGTGGGGTCCACCTCATATCCCGATTGGAGGCAGAAATTAAAGTTTGTAATTTTTACCGCGTGAGAAGCATGTAAACGATTCCTTTAGAAATTTAGAAATTGAGTAATCGATGGAACCCAAAAAAATAAAAATATATCTCAACGTCCAACACGTTCGTTTTATTTTGTTTATAACATTTTTTTTAAAATAAGCAAATGGATTTATTAGAAAGTCATGAAGCACCATGACAGAAAGGAAACACCAGGTAGCCTAGCTACCTATCCGTACAGAGCAACTCAAGGAATTCTCACCCAGCTGCACATAGCAGGGAAAGAGTACAAGCGACTACTTATCCTAATCCGTACAGCCATTCCGGCCCAATTATCATCTGCGTATGGGAGTATGGGAACCGTATTTTGTTTATAACATGAAAATATAAACCTCTCAATTTAGACACACTACCAATGAATGAGACTATTGTTTATGTAGTTTATACTTAAAACCAAATAATTTAAATAGCGTTGAAAAGTTATCAATTATTAGAGAAGCTTCTTTTTTCCCATAAAAAACAGTTACTATGATATGTGCTTTATCAAATTACTCCCTTTGTTAAGATAAAAATTCATAGAAGAACATAAAATGCGTATAATAGTTCATTGTGTGATTATTTATGACACAGTTGTTAGACATGTAAAAAAACATATTTTTTAACAAAATACGTCATCCTTAAAACTACGGAGAGGGTATCATTTTCTCTTTCTCCGTGATCTCTTCATTTAGTGACTATAACTAACATTAAACTTTAATAACTAGGTAACTATTTTGAAATTAAAAAAATTAGTTCGAGTCCTCCATTTATATCTATCACAACAAAATGATGAATTGGTTTTTAAAGATTAGGTAAATTTGATGAGTTTTGGTTGGACGGATGACGCGTACTCCACGACAAATGAACGGCGCGGTTGAATTTTAGCATCAATAATATATGGATTATGGACTTTATAAGAAACAAGAAACAAGAAACAAAAGCTAGCATGTTTCCTGAATTTCTCTCGGATGATGTTTGGTGCAGCTACCTTGCTCCACCATTTACATATATACTATAGTATATTAATTAATTATACTTACTACTACCGTTTCGGCCGTCTGATTAATATACTTTAATTAGTGGTCGACATTTCATTAATGTTTGAGTTAGTGGATTCCTTCCAAATGAAGTGATTGATTATGCAATTGGAACAACTTAAAGCGCACCCACCCAAAAATTGTCACAAATACTCCATATTTTATCAATAAAAATAGTAAAATTTTAATGTCAAAATCTTATTCAAACCTTTTTTTAGTATGTGTGTTTTAATAAATATATTATGAATATTTTATAACTTTTTACCATTTTTGTTTAGAGTGCAGTGCATACATACTTTTATTTGTTAGAAGAGAAAAATCTAAAAATTACTCTTTATACCTATAATCTATTTCACATAAACAGTGATATAATTTTTAGTATCTATTTTAATAAAAAAAATACTGGTCTAATAACTAAGACGGTGTTTCAACGATTACTTTAAGAGAAATGCGAACGAAAATTCCTCTAAGTAACTGTCCATCCACACTCACTGACCAATTGGCATACATTCATATGAATGTATGGTTATTTATTTTTTATTAACCAATTACTTGGTGAATGCTATGGACAGCTTCGCAAAATGATTGTCGAAGCATTCCTCTTATTTTAATTAGGTGAAAGAGTAATTATTGAAGAAAAAGGGTCCCGTCAAGTAATTTTTTAATGTTGTATTACTAACGCAAGTTGCTTCTAATTAATTTTAAACCAAGATTTAGCAACAACACGTGAATCCATGTGAAGAGGGTCCTCCATGTTGCTCCTCCCACTGTACAGATACTTTGAGTGTTAGTGGAAATCAACTCAAAAGCGCTAATTAAGTTATTATTAGCGATACTTTAGTTGAATTAATGTAAGATATTATAATTAGATTATGTAGTTAAAAGATTATTAAAATTAATTGCATTAACTATCAAGGTATTAGTATAAATTTTGAGAGAGAAATGATTTAAAGTTATATATTACGAGAAGAAGATGATCAAACGCCATCTCCACTTGCGAAATATGAAAGCTTATGATATGCTCAAACCTAAAATTAGCTAAGCTATATGTGTAGTAGACAGAAAACTGAGATTATTCTCTACTAAACAAGTTTTGTTTATTTTGAACTTTGTTTTAAATAAACCCAAAAAAGAAAGTAGTATTAGTTTGACTGAAATAATAGGATCTAGACTTTCGAGTATAGACTACAAGATTATATGAAGACAAGCATCTCTTTTGCATTCATGACAAAGCCTAGCCGAGAGATGCCACTTGGAGACGATGAAAAGAAAAAGTAGGGGATGGGGTGAAGTGAAAATAATTTAATGTTTTTTCCCCTTCTCTCTGCCTTTTTAAATCTCCTCTTTTGATTACAAAACAATGAAATGTTAGGTTTCAAGTTAGGAACCTACTGATTTTTATTTATTTATGGTAAAAAAAGAAGGAAATTTTATACTTCTAAACTATTCTTTTCATTATTTTAATGTATCGAGAAATTAAAATTAATATTGACGGACTATATTTAGTAGAATCATTGTGAGTAATTGACTACACATACATCGAAAATATGAATCAATCATTTTCAATTAATTCCTGCGAAAATAGTCTAGGAGTTATTTTTTGAAAAATATTATTCGTTTAATTAGTTTGAGTGCCCGTTTGGTTAAATAGCAGCTATACTGTGTACTAATAATAGTAGCTCCGAGTGTGTTTCCATTCATAGACAGGGAGTCCTGGCCGCCCCCCATTCTGGCTCCAGAAACCAGTAGATCCAGACCAGATGAGGGGCTGTCGTCATTACACGTGGAAGGAGGATCATTAAACGGAGCGACAAAGAGAGAGAGGAGCCACTCATGCAAATGGCTCCAGCTCGATCTGCCATTCACCAAACATGTGGGCCGACACCTGCACAAGATGATGCCCTAGAACTTGAAGAAGTTAAGAGATCCATCCTCCTCCATCCTCCATGTTTGGAAATTGAAATACATCAAATATATCTATCATAATAAAATACTTTTATAATTATATATAGTTCTAATCAATTTGACATTTTACATATATTAATTTTGAAATTAATATCGTTACTTCTTCTTTTTCAATGTTTTTTTTCTTCTATTTATTCAATTACTTTATTTATGACACAATATATATATATAATAATTCAAAGTTTACCTTTTCAAAAAACAATCTAATAATTAATAAGAGCACGTGCTTTAGTTTAATTACTAAACAATTAACAGAAGAAATATAAAATTATGTATTATATATATATATATATATTAATTATGTAAGCTTATAGTACATATTATATAAAAAATATGGAGTATAGTTTTAGTACATGCAACGCAATCCTTTATAATTATACTGAAACCTTATATATATGCATGGGATTATATGAAGAAATCAAAGTAATTAATAATTATTTTCCAAGCTAGGAAGCTAATAAATCAGTATAAGCCCCAAGGGTTAGTACTAATCATCCCTTCCCTAGTAAAATAGACATTATATAAGATATATATATAATAATATATAGTTGCTGAATACCAGAAATCTAAAAAACAATCACTGTATGTATAATGTTTTCTCCATCTCGATCCAACCAGTCTAATCAAATTATTGCAAATATAATAATAAATAATAAATCCAACACAAAGATCATTAGAAGCCATATATATAATTCAAAAGCCAGAAACTGTTCTTATTATTTTATTGAAAACAGAAAGGGAAGCAAATTAAACAAAGAGAAACCAATTAATTAAGTTTAATATACAGTAGCATCCATGATTTCTGCAATTTTCTTCTCCACAACTCTAACATATAAAATATAATAATCTACCACTATTAGCAGAAGTAATTAATTGTTTCCTTCCCATTTTAAAACCCTACCTTTAACCTGGGAACAAACACAAATTTAAACAGCTGAAAAAAAAAACCTCATTATTACCAAACCCTTCTCTTCTCAGCTCTGCTCCTTGATCAATATGGTGGCCGCCCATGAGCCCAATTACCAAACGCATCATGCCCTAACTGACCGCCGTTCGCCATGAGATTCGGGGGCATATTATACACAGGCATCGTTGATGGATCGGGCATCTGCCCGCCACCGCTATTCCCAATTGTTGGCGGTGAGTTGCTGTTAGTAGTAGTCGTAGCCCCACCTGCCCCTTGGATTTGCCCCCCTTGACCGCCACCGCTGCCCGCTTCCTGATCATCCTCCTCCAGCGGCAATCTCTCATACGTGGCATTCGCAAACGTGGCTGCTATCACCATCACGGGCCCCGCAGCGATCAGTGACCCCACCACGCTCCCACCAACAACCTGTCCCTGCCCGCCAGCTAGGTACACGGTCAGCCCCGTTGCCCCAGGAGGGGCAGGCCCGGGAAGAAAAGCACCGGTCAGCGACAGAATCTCAAACCTACCGTGGAGCGCGACGACAGCGCCGGGAGCTGAGGGCTGTCTTAGGGTTACATTAGCGACGGAGCCGCTGCCGCTGAGGACGCAGACCCCTCTCTGGCGCCTCCGGGCGAATTGAGCAACGCTTTCCGCCACGTCAGCACCTCCGCTGACTTCCATGACGTGGCTGCGGAGGGCGTTAGGGCTGTCGCGCGTGACGAAGATGGGAGGTTTGGGCTTGTTCTTGGATCCGGCGGGGCGGCCTCGGGGCCTGCGGGTGCCTACCTCGATGGCTCCCTCCTTGGGCTCGTCGCCAGTGTCTCTGTCATCGTCATCGTCCTGTCGGTGGCTGGAAGATGGGTGGTTGGATGAGTCATTGATGGAGAGCTCGCGGTTTGATTTGTTGATCAAGGAAGACGAATTGGATGACGGTTCAAGGCCGGCCGGCAGGCCACCCACCTGACCCGTACTCCACCAAGGATTAGCCAGGGTTTCAGTTTTTATTTTTTTTTATAAGCTGATTTGAACTCCTAACCTCAAATCGCTCTGGGAAAACGACTCGGCAAGAAAGAGAATTAAGTGATAATAGGGTTCTTGAGTGGGTGATTTGATGAGGAGGCAAAGGAGAAGGAATTAGATGCAATTGGTGATGCAATCGAGTAAAAGAGAAGAAAGGATTAAGGGAAAAAGAGATTGGGTTAAGCAGGTGAGTTTGAATTTAATCCAAGATTAGTCGATGAACGGATCAAGAAGTTCTCATCATCTCTCGATAGAAAGAACAAAGAACAGATGCTTGAGGGAAAAAAAAACTAAAACAAAGAAATTAAAGCTGTACTAAAGAGAGAGAAAGATGGAGAGAATAATTTTATTTTTTCATAATCTAAAGTAACAACACTAATAAGAGGGAGGAGAAAAATAATAGACATATTTTCTTCTTTATAATAAGGTCAGGTTGCGTAGCTAACTAGTGGTTCTACCCATCTTAATCAATCAAGGGAGAGAGACAAACAATGGATCAAAATGTCTAATTTTTCCAATTGTTGGCTTTCCTACGACTGTGAGTGTCTTGTTTTTATTTGTGTTTTGATTCAGGTCCTATGTATTCAAGGTTTTCAACTATATTTCCTTCCTTCCTCGCCCTTTATTTAATATAAATATTAATAAAAAATGAGGGTTCCCCTCGGCGATATCACACTCTCATTTTTTAAATAAAAAATTATCGATTTGATTCTTATATATGAAAAAATTATATGTTATGAACACTTTGTTTTCAGTGAATAAATTTGATTCGAATAACATATAATTAGTCATAATCTAATGATTTAGTTATACTTAAAACTATTACCATTAGTTATTTATATATATTCTCTGTGGCTATGTGTATACTTTAGTATAGTGACATTAATTAATTAAGTAATTAACAAATTAAGCTCTTTCTTTTCGAGAGAGGTCATTGAAATTAGGGCTTTCGTGGGGTCGCGTGCGCGTGGGCAGGTGGGACGCACGTCGTTTTCTCGTGTCCCAACATTTCAATGTTGTGCTAACTATGCAAAAGATTTAGAAATAGAGAAAAAAAATACTTAATCGAACAAATTTGAGAAATAAAAAATAATATTTTATTTTATTTTTTAAATAATTGATTTTTGTTTTTAAAAGATTGTGCAAAAGATAATAGTTACCTATTAATATTTATTTTTTCATTAGTTAATACGATGAGTAATTAAATTTTTTTTCATTTTTCAAGACATCATTTTGCTTATTAGAGTTTCCATGTACTATATTTTTTTCTGTTAATTTGACATCTATTATAAAATAATTGTGGGAATATAAGAGGAAATGATTTTCTATTAAAATGAAACATTTTAAGAAAACTACCAGAACTCGTATTATTTTCACATAAAAAATTGAGAAACTTTTATTTCTCTAACACGACGAATCAATATCACTGCTATGCTTACGAAAAGGAGCCGACATCAGTGTGAATGAAGATTTTTTTTAAAGAAAAACAAAGAACAAGATGAAATAGATTTTTTTAAGATTTCATTTAAAACTAATTTCGTTTAAAAATTGACGTTTTTTTTAAAAGAATGATTTTTCAACATTATTTTACTTTATTCTTAAAATTTTAATTAAAAATAGATAAATCTTTTACTAATTTACGTAATTAATTGGTCCGATGGGATACATATTGATGAATGATAATTATGCGTATGCTTAAGGGGATATGCACACAGTAACTTTGCTATATTTAGTGCATTTTTTCCCTTTCCTTTTCTGTAAGCAATGTTGAATTTGACCGCTAAAAATATCTAAATGCTCCATGTCTTATCATGCTAGTAATAATCAAAGTGTCTTTTCATGTTTTTTGGTCCAAACATACCCCCTTGTTTTAATTCAAAAGATGCAGGGTAAAGTTAAGTTTAATCACATTGGATCTGTTTTTTTGGTTGCATCAAAACCGAATCGAATATTAAACCGCTTGAAATTCTAAATTATTATAGCGGATGATTTAATTGAGTTCAATTTGATATTTGATGTATATATATATTTCCTCATCATTTCTTAGTTTTTTTTGGTAACTGTTCTACTCTCTTGATCCTCTAGCAATTGCTGGCCAATGTGACATGGTTGATAGTGTGATCGGGGAAGTGACATTGGACAAGTTGAAAAGATCGTCGGCGTATTCCTTTCCTTCTGTTAGAACAAGTAGGCAACTCTATACATGCGCGCTGATCACTGAACAGAGCCGGCAAATATTAATCATGCTAACCAACCTGTACAAGTTGTTTATTTGTTAATCAGATAATTAAACGTTTGGGAGTTGAAATAATTAATTAATTAATACTCGTTTAACTTCTTAATTAATATCCGGTGGAGGGCATTAAGTTAATTAAATTAGTTCTTTGTTGTCGGCCTTCTTACATCAAATACAGTCGGTTTTCTATGAAGCATTTTTGACTTTTTACCTTAACTTTACCGAACAATTCAAAGTCAACGCAATTTATAAATTTGTTTTGTTTGGTAATAGCATATGTAAAATAATCACTTTTACACAATTCTTTCATGCTTTCACATGTTGTCATGGGTAAAAGCTAAGCTAAAACCTGTGTTTTTCGCCTGTCATTATATTTTCCTTTGTCGCGGGTTACACACGCCACTCGCTAGGAAATATTACAAGGGTCGTCTTAATAAATTAGGATTTTATAAACATTTGCCAGTAGAAGAATATCCTCTTGATTAATTCCACAGTTTGATTCTTCCACGCTTACAAGATTCAACCCCAGTCTGTTAATGCAAAAAAATCTTGCACTCTGGCAGAAATCATGGCAATAACTATGGCATGAAACTGGACGCATCGAAGTGATCGAGTCGAGTTCTTATATTTCACTTCTACATGAGGCAGTCCCAAACAAAGGACACTCAGAACAAAGGAAATGTAGGAGAGGTTACTTATGTAAGGATGAAAAACGGTTCAACTACTGACGCTTGAATATGGTTTGAAAAACCAAGAGGTGATAGATGAAAACACGATGCTTAATCCTAGATAGCTAAGTAAAGAAGTTCTAGACCTTCAACTACTATCTAGTAGTGAAAGGTATGCATACAGAGACCAAGGAAATAGTTGTGCAAACCAGCTACAACATCTTACAAAGACCAGGGAAACAAAAGTGAACAGTACACACATAGAGCGCCCAAAGGAATACAGAATTAAGCATTTTGACTAACTCTTTAGGAAAAAACATCGCACATGGTCATCTTATCCAGATTATACAGTAGTAACTCTTGTTTCTAGTTGTAGAAATTGTTTACAACAAGATGTGTGTACTCAGCAAAATTTACTAGGAAAAAAACGCGTAGCTCACCTTCAATGATTGTGGGTATGCTTTTAGAACCACAACCGTCTTCCTACTTCTTAAGAAAATATCATGATAACAACATCGTGCAATAATTTGATTGCACTTCTCTACGAGGCCAAGTCCCAACATGCAGCAAGTAAACATATTCTCATAATTCCACCTTAACCTTTGTTTAAGTGCGTAACAATCCTGAAAACAGAAAGTTAACCAACATCAGCAACAAAGAATACTCAAGCCATGCAACACAGTATCAAAACTTTGCTCCACTGTTTCCATTTTGGTTCGCCTACACTAAATCTATAGTTAATTGAATAGCACTTTAGCTCCACACGGAGAAATCAAAACATTTAGCCTTAACTTACACTCTGCAGGTGAGTTGTAACATCTGACGAGATAAATAACTAAAGTGATTCCTCAATTTTAACAGGTTGTAATAATTATTCAAGCAAAACTTGATGCCAGGAGTGCTTGAACCATTGAGATGCAATGCACTAGTTTTATGTCAACAGTAAGTATCTACTATGCCGTTTACCTAATGAGATAGTATAAAGCAAAAAAGGAGAGGATGAAAGTCCCTGCAAGCACACATGTTCTCCGGCTTGATTTCTTTTCAAAAACCTACATAGCAAGAATTTACATCATTCTCAAACCATCTCCAAGCTATTGTATAAAACAAGGGATACAGGAGAGCAGAGAAATTACATTATTCTCAAACCATCTAGGCCGTCCTCATCATGTTACATACCTTTTTGAATTGATCCATTGTTCCCGAGATTACACCCCTTGAAACATCCATTTTGTTGCCCTGATTTTCCAGGGTCATGGCAAAACAAAGCAAAAAAGTTATCACTCAAACCTGAAGAAAAAATCTTTTATTACAAAAAGTAAGTGCAAATCATATACCATTTTATCAAGCAAACGGTTGTGACTCTCCACTTCCTCATGTATGTCACCTGTTAACTGCATTTTGTTTTAAACAAAAAGGGAAAAAAACATCATGAGATATTTGAAAATGCTAAACTGAGATTTATAAACCACCAAAACTAAAGCCAAGAGAATCCTTACTGGAAACCATGAAAGCATACACTGCAATATAACAATATTCTAACCCATCTTAGTCTAGCCATAGTCGACTGTATTATGAAATATGGTGCGAGACTAAACTACATTATCAAAGGTAGTCCAACATGCATCGAGACTAAATACCCAATCTACCTAGTCCATTCAATGGTAGGCAAAACATGACAAAAGGCGAAACATGAAAAGAAAATTGCTCGTCATCACCTGAGCATTGAATCAAATCCAAGCCGATGGCATACATAAATGGAAAGAACATTCAAAACATGCATAGCAAGTGAATTGTAATCTCAAATTAGATAAAGAAAAGTAATGTAGTCATATAATAGAAGTTTCAAATTGACCTGCCCAAATATGGGACTTACTCGCTTGAGAAACACAACTCTGTCCTCCAAATTGCTAATAGCTCCATCATTGTCCTGATCACTGATCTCATGCGAGTACGATGAAGAAGCCCTAAGACCGCCTTCTTCAATCCCATCATCGAAGAGAGGGGATCGCGAACCGCGGTAGTAGTCCCTGTCAATTTTTTCATCGAAATGAATGATGATTGACCAAACACAAGGACAAAAATGGAAGGAATTCTTGAAATTGGAGTCTAGGTTTACCTTCTGTAACTCATTTTCTTCAGACTAATGCAGCTTCTTCTGCGTTGGTTTCTGATCTCATCGGACGGAGAGGTCTGTATGCTGCGATTCGTGAGTTCGGGAGCACTAACGAAACGAAAGGAGACCCCTGTGATATTGTCTGCTCGGCTGGACAGAAAAGCCCAGTTACATGGGCTGAAACGCTAGGCCAAATATGTGAAAGGGATAAGGCCAATGCGATGTCCTCTCTCAAAGCCCATCTCAACCCAGCATAGACTGCTTAGTTGGCACATGGACCGGTGGGCGGGAAAAGTCACTCTTTATCGGACTTGGATTCGGACTTTTGGTTGAAGAATTCGCATACAAGCAGAGCATAGATTCAAAGGAACGGAGCAAAAAACGAGCATGGTAGATCAGCGGCAAGCACGGTTGGTATCCATTGAGAATGATAGAGGGGAAGCTTTTTGTGTGCTTTCCATAATTGGGCCCAATTTCGGAGTGTGGTCCATAGGAGAGTAGGGGTCGGCATATCTTGGACTAACACGGTGTCGTTTTCCCCTTCTCTGTTGCAAAAGTACAGACTAGACTCTTTTGCAGGATTGGACAAGTATCTTCTTGAGTATCACTGTCAATACTTCAGCGTAGGTAAGTTCGGTATAATCCTTTGTTCCATAGTCTGGGACTATCATGAATGATTGGGCGTAAAGCGTCTGTAGATGGCTTTTTAAGTCCGCCATCAAATCCCAGGGCTCAACCCTGGATAGGCGGTGGAAACTACTCCAAGAAATATAGTCACCCCTACTCGCTCACGTCAATCCCACGAGCCTTTAATCCATTCTCATTCAATCATGACGGCGGGGGAGCCATAAACGGTCAAGTGAAATCCAATACACGAAATAATTTGATCTGTGGAAAAAAATCGAATATGCTACCGAATTCACTTCTTTTATTTTAGAGTTTGTTTTTTATTCGGTAGAAAGCCTTAAACTTTTGCAGATGAAGAGATGTCAAAGGGTCTTCTTACTTCCCAAACGGATTTAAATGTATCTATTTTTTGTTCAAATTCTTGTCGTACGGCCCGAGGAAACCTTTGCACGCCTCCGTTACCTTTTGGGAGGCCTACGCCCTTCAAACCATTTGGACCTCTTAGGGGTTCTAACCAAGGAGCACACAAATCCCAAAAATGCATAGTTTACCTCATCGATTCTCCCGAGAGACCACAATTTCTGCGAGCAAACATATAATTGAGGCAAATCTAGCTCTCAGACGAGCTAGGGCCCGAATGGAGGCAAGGAGAGTAGATTTCAAACATAACTTGTTGCAGCGAATGTTGCTGCTGAGAGATATGACTTAGTTGAATAATAAAGCCTTCTTCTGCACTTCAACCCCGAAAGTGGCCATGAAATAGGGATTAAGTGGAACAGAATTGACTGGGCGTAGAGTCGTGGAAACACCTCTCGTCTCATTTCCTTACTTCTAGATCGTCTGAAAATAATAGGAGTTGGGGGCATGTCTTTTGATATCCTTCGGAATTATTTTTTTGGAGTATTTTAAAAGGAAAGCAAACAAGCTGAACGAAAAATTGAACAAATTCTTAAGAGTATTTGTATTCGTCACTAAATAACAAATATTTAGATAAACTTAACAAAAAGATAAATAAGAAGACAATATAGAAAAAAATTAATTATACAATAGAATTCATACAATATACGTACTTCTTACAATTGTTCTCTACGAGTTTTCATTTTTTGAAATCCTTGTATGATTCTCTCATTCTCTATACTATCAAAAATATCTTTTTCAACAAAAGTAATCAAACAATCATTTAACAAAAAACTGCATTTTTGGACGAACTATACTCCAACCAATTACCAAATTCATCATACCATTTAGGATTAAAACGTCGTTGAATACTTCCAATTAATGTTGTAGGAAACTCTATGTCTCGTGGTTGACAATGACCTTTCAACATATAATCTCTACGAATTTGATCCCGATCATTAGGATGGTATGCTACAATTTGTGGTCGCATACCTGAATCAGCAGGAAAGTTTTTCAAATCAACTTCTAAAAATCTCTTCGACTTCTTCGCAAGTCGTTCTTCACTTTCATTTAAACCAACATTTGATGATATTGATGGTGCTTGAGTTGATGGTTTAATCAAATATTTGTCCATATCTATAAAAAAAAAAATACAATTAGCATATTAATATCAAATATTTGTACTGTACAAGTAGTATATATATAATAAAAAAGAAAAGAAAAAGTATGAATAATTAATTAACTGATAACAGCAACGATGGCAGTTGATTTTAGAGGGTTTGGTTGGGATTGCGAGGGCGATGGCAGTAGAGATGGAGCAGAGATTTGGGGGCTAGGGATTTGGGTGTGGGTTGGGTAAGCCTCATTAATTTTGTTTTTCATCTAGCCCAAGCCCAATACATTTTTTTTCATCCAGCCCAGGGGTGGGCAGGGTGGGCGGTTGCCTACCCTCGTCGGGGCTGGATCCGTCCTTGAGTAAGACCAAACTCATGACATTAATAAGCTCTCTTCCCTTGTGAAATATCTAGTTAGCGCTCCTACTCGTGAGGTTTACTAATATGTTTAGTCAAAATCTAAAAATCAAAAAAAAAATTCATAAAACTCCTTTCCTTAGATAATCTATCAATTTTATGGAATGCTAAAATTGATAGATTATATAAGGAAATGAGTTTTATGAAAACTTTATTTGATTTTTAGATTTTGACTAAACAAATTAGTAAACCCCGCGCGATTTTTTACAAGTGAATATTTGCGAGAAGAAATGAACCAAAATTTTAGGAAGTCATCCTAAAATTTTGGTTCATTTCTTGTCGCACCAGAAATTACAATAGAAAAGAAAAAGGGAGGTTTGTGATGATTTTGAAATCCATTTGAGAATGCAAATTCTTATTGTACCAGCGAATGATGACGTGATAGCTTCAATCCGATTTATTTTTAACAAATTAGTATTTGCAATTTGTGAGGGTCGTTCTAGCTATATACGAAATCTCTGATTACCTTGACACCAAAGAAGAGTTCGACCCAATGCTTTATTTCTGACTTGACAACCGAAGTACAAGCTATCAATTATTTTTCCGGATTGGAATCCTTAAACGAGGTCTGATAAAAAAAAACTACTTCAACCTAGTGGTGGATCCTGCTCTCGATGTTTGGGGGGCAAGATTAGTGATGGATCCAGGATTTGTATTTAGGTAGTGCGGAGGTTCGGGGACAGTGTCCCCGATTTTTTTGTATGGAGTATTTTAAAGGGAAAGCAAGCGAGCTGAACGAAAAATTAGAAAAATGCTTAAGAGTATTTGTATCCGTCACTAAATAACAAATATTTAGATAAACTTAACAAAAAGGTAAATAAGAAGACAATATAGGAAAAAAAAAATTATACATTAGAATTCATACAATATACGTATTTTTTACAATTGTTCTCTACTTTAGGATTGGAATTGAATGAGAGATTGAGAGGGTGATCGATATGTGATGATTTGGTGTAGAAATTGAATTAAATGAAGGGATTGAATTTCGGCGGAGATTGAATTGGCTTTGGCACGAGTTTATTGGTAGTGATGATTTGGGAAATGAGGATTTGGGATTTAATTGAAAGGATTTGTCGTCCCTTACTGTGTACTAATTATTTTTTTAAACTTTTATCTCTTATGTTCGAACTTTTATCGCTTACAAGTGAATTTTATCGAACTATAGAGCGGATTTTTGTCCCTTACTGTGTACTAATTATTTGTTTTATTTTATTCCACATTTTAGCAATTTCGGTTCAAATTTTTATTTGTTTTTAGGTAAAATTGCTCGTATTATCAGCTCAAACCGAACCAACAATGTATATATATATTTTTTTAAATTGAAAAGTTTGGGGGGGGGGGGGGGGGGGCTGGCCCTAACAAGGCTCCGTCCCTGCTTCAACTGATATGCCCTTAGGCACGGGGGGTTGCTCTGAAAAATCCTCTTTCTTGTCCACTCGGGGGGGGGGGGGTGCGGACACACCTGCGCGAATTTCAGGTGACGGTTACAAGGCTCCTTTCTTGTCATGCTCATACGACCCACGGGAAAATGCTCTTTGTTTTGTTGGTCTCTCAATAGGTAAAAAGGAAAGAGAGGGGCCATATGAGATTTCCCTGTTTTCCTCCCCTGATCGGGAAGTCAGAATCGCTAGTAATCATCGGTCAGCCATACCGCGGTGAATTCGTTCCCTAAAACAACCCAATAAGCCCTTTTTGTTATGACTACTTTTGTAGACCTACTTGGGTAGTGAGCGTTTTCGTAGGTCTTATAATAATGATTTTGTCTGGAAATATACATACCCATATTTTTCCATCGGACCTAGATTAGAATTATTCTCAACAAGTCCATAATAAATGATTCCATTTTTTTCATCCGCTCCAACGGATAGGAGTTTGAAGAAGAGGAAGGAGAAGGAGTCCTCGACTCACAACAAATAGAGGAATACAAATAATTATTACTCTTTCCGTTTTAATTGACCATCACTTTTGAGTGGTTAAAAAATTATCAATTACTTATTTTATTTGTATTTTTTATGTGAAAATTGTGCTATTTTATTAGTTGTTTTTTACCTTTTTTTTTATTGACTAGAAATCGAGTACATATAATTTTAAGAGAATTGTGAGAATAACTAAAAATAGTAAAATACTGTCATTAATTATGTCCAATAATTAAGCAATCGATAACTGAGAGAATATAACAAAATAGTGGAAGATTCATTTTGCCCTTGGTTGCCCAAATCCTTATCTTCTTTTTTTTGAAATATCCCAAATCCTTATCTTGTTCCTTCTCTGTTTATTTTTTTCATTTTTCCTTGACTAATTTTAATAACATTTTAATATTATTTATTTATTTTTTAAAATTATCTAATATTTGGTAATTAGGGTGACAAAATGATAAAGAATGTGAAATGGACCATATATGTTGTTTCTCTTCCACTCTCATTTACTCTTTTTTTAACCAACCGCAAAAGCTAAGTAGACATTATGCTTTTTGCTAAGGTAAATTTTATACAGCACTTTGTACAAAGTACAAACAACTAATTCTGGATTGATATTTCATCGTAAGAAATTTAATCGACAATTTTGTACAAACAACTAAAAATGAGAATCATAACCATAAATAAAGTCTCAAATTTGAATGTTGGGAATGGAAAAAAACCATACTAAAAGAGTCACTCCTCTTCAAAAATCCGACAATACTTAAATGAGATTAACATCAGTTAAGAAAATACTAGGAAAAAAAATGCAAAATAACTCAACAGTTGAGCTCCATCATGTGGCCTTATTTAAGAGGCCGGACCTTATTACTACTCGCAAGTCCATTATATGTACTGGGTGTCTTAAAAGTTTAGAAACTTGTACATGTGTACATACTAAAGTGTAAGAGTGTTGGTGCTAATTATCACACTTCAATGCACTCTTCTACCAACTGTACTCATGTTTAATGCCCACATGATGTCCTGGTTGTACATTTGCAATCTCCTAGTCCTACCTCTTTCTTTTATATGGGCTCATTTCATTTCTCACGTTTCAGGAAGGTCCACTTTCTCAGGCTTTTTAATGTGATTGTGCTGGTAATATTTTTTTTTTGACAGCATCAGTAAAAAACATTCAAGTGCTGGCAATGGCATCATGAGTTTTCTTTTCCACTTTTCTACTTTGAGGTAAGAAAGGTAAAAAAAGAAGCACTCCTGGCATGAAAATAGGCCTTTGTTGATTAAATTTTGCGAACCCCATTTGAGCATGCCCCAAAAAATAATGGTTTTTGGACGGGCAATCAGATCGGTTCGGTTCAACATTCTACCAAATGAACTAAGAAGGTGAAACAATCTCATCTATGAAAATGAATACCATGCCATTAGCAACGACTCAAATCCCAGCAATGGACAAGGAAACATGGAAAAGAAAAAAGAGCACAAATTTTCCACAACTAATTCTGCACATCGGAGATAAAATTATGTTCACATTCTACAGAAAATACCCTTTCTTCTCATTAATAATTCAATTTTATGTACTCTACTAAAAAAAAAAATCATACCTGACAGCAAAATACATTGACCAAATCAGATCTTCAACACTGCAAATCATCAGTGAGAAAAGCTTGGGAATCGATTCTGCCGGACTGTCATTTGTATCTTCATACAAGTATTTGGAGTCGACAACTATGCTTTACATCTTCTTTTGGTTCTCAAACTAAATAAAGAAAAATCAATCTATATAAGAAGCACGGCACTGCATCTGCCATTGCATGCAATCTTCAAAATCGAAACTGCTGGCGCAGTCCAATAAAGCATTCTGCTGTTGTTCGTAACGGCATATGTAATTTAACCCAACAAGTAGCTCACAAACGGCTGCCTCTGTCTTTCTCCTGTCCGCGAAATAGAGCGTTTGAAGCAGGAGAATGTTACTGCGAGCAACAATTTGGTGCTGCTCGAAATTACGCTCACTTTGCCACCGGATCATGTTATGCGCCAGAGGAACAAGCCACCGTAGAATACCATCCAAAGTTTCTTTCCAATCATGCGCAAGTGGTGCATCATATATAGCTAGATTCTTCATGTAGGACTTGAGATTAGTCCGCAAAGACATTCGTAAGCTTGTTGGTAGCATCTGATACAAGTCAACCCTGGCCTCCTCACCAACTAAATGTGGATACCGAAGCAACTTCTCTATCACTATTATGACATTCGCATAATGCAAAGCTAGTGCAGATCCTCCCACGGTGGAAGGAGGTGCATATGCCATTAATCTACTCTTGGGACCATAACGTGCATTGTTCATCATACTGCATCTTGTTTGTTTATAATCTCCACCAAATGAGACTCCAGCCTGGGGCCGATTTGAACAAACAGATTGTATTGAATGCTCTCGCTTCAGACCAGAATTGACAATGCCACTGCAGGAAACTTGGCTACGCCGGTCCTCATAATCACCACCAACATCAACATCGTCATCAAACTTCGAAGCAGAACTAGTTAAACTTAGGCAATCTGTGAAAAGCCTGCCGGGACTAGTAACACAAGGAAAAATGGCATCACCTCGGAACAGCATTGGCATTTCTCCTCTCCGAGAATTAACCCCAGGCTTAACACCTGTCTCCCTCTTCTCCAGCCTTCTCTCAATTGGTCCTGACTGACAACTGTGACTACTTCTCTTGCTAGCAGCCTGTCTCAATGGCCCTGAAATCGCATGCAACCATTTACCTTCATCAATATTCCCCGAAACCTCCATCGATTCGTCCTTCACAGAAGCGGAAGAGGAGGAAGAAGAAGAGCCCCCTCCATTCCCTAAGCTCTCCTTCCTCGGCTGCTGCAAGACTGATTCGCCAAAAACCATACAAATCCTAGCATAAATAGTACACACAGTCCTAACCAATAATTCAACAGCCTTATCGAAAGTTTGGTTCCAAATTGAAATCTCCTTAAGATGCCTCACATCCTGCTTCTGCCAAATAACTTTCTGCTCAAAAGCCCTCCTACTCTCCTCATGCTGATTCTGCTGAAACTTCTTAGTCGCCTGTTCCAACTCATTCAAAACCTCCAATTCACTATACAAATTACAAGTCGCATTCACATACCTTTCCATCTTCCTCACCATCCCTTCCATATCCTTAACTAAAAAACCCAATTCCTTCACATCAATAACCCCACTAATTATATCCCCATAAACATGCTCAAACCCTTGTAAAGCAGGCTCTACACACTTCTTCCCTAACCTAGACACAACACCAGCAACCCTATTCAAATCATCAAGCTTTTCAGCTAAAGCAAGCTCGAGAAGGTAACTTTCATCACCAGACACCAAATTTCTAACTCCAACAGATTTCAAGATCTCAGCTTTCAGCTTCGAGATCTCAGAATCCGTAAGAGACTTGTGTAGGTGCACTATTTTAGACATTACATTAGCAACCTCAAAAGACAAAATCCCAACTCTCACTCTCTTATCTTTTTCTTTCGCTGTGTCTGGAGAAGATTTTTTCGAGAGCCCCATGTTTTTCTTCTTATGAGAAGAAGAAGAAGACTCAAGAAGGAGGGCGTGTTTAAGATTTTGACTTACCTGGTTACCCAATTTGAGTATCCAAGGTTCTGCCACCATGTCTGCTGCCTCCTTCCAAGAAAAAATCTCCCTTTCTTCTGTTTTCTCAAGATCTGCAAGCAAGAAACCAACGATGCTCTGTTTCTTGGAAGATTTTTTTCTTTTTTATGGGAGAAGAGATGGGTCGCTGGCACCAATGGACATTGATTGAGTTAAGTGTGGAGGGAAATGGAAATTGTGGGGATTCAGTGGAAAAGCAGCAGCAGCTACAGGCGTTTATTTAGAGGTTTTTCTTTCCACTGTTTTTTTTTCTCCCTCATTTTTCATTCTGGCAGTGGAGTTGGTTTGTCTTTTCAGAAGAAAAGTTTGATTGGGGAATTTGAAAAGTGGTCCTAAATAATTCCTAATCCAATTAGTTCAAAAATTAACAATAAAAAAAGAATATAATGATTTTTTTCAGGCCGGCTATATTATATTTGAACCATGCAATATCGGTTGTGATTCGGCAGTAAGAAATTTAATAATTTAATTTATATTTTAAGTTTGAATTAAAAAATAGAAAGAATTATATTATGAAAGTTATTATTTTGAGATTCGATCATACTCCCTCCTTCCCCAATTAAATGTCTTTCTCACATCCCAATATTCAGTAGGGAACGCATATCGAGGAGGTCGGATGAGGCACTATTTGACCCCAAAAAATTCCGTACTTTTTTTCGAACGTACGTTAATCCTTAACGTACTTCCGAGAAAAAATTCGGGACAAAATTGTCTCAAATAGTGACTGTTCCGGCCGTCTTAAGGTACATTCCGAAACAGTAAAAGCAAAAGCTAAAACGACGTTTAATTGGGGAAGGAGGGAGTATATTGGAACGAAAAATTGAGAAATTTCCCTCGGATAAAGTTGTGATTTATTGCAACCTCAGGTTATGAAGGTTTGGTGTTGTTTAATATTTTAACGAGCTTCGTGTGTCTATTAAATGAGCTGAAAACATCTCTATATATGTTGTATTATAAAAAAGGAGAGAACAAATACTGTACTAGTTATTATTGAAATTTGAA
Source organism: Viola odorata (assembly GCA_963691705.1). Classification (NCBI taxonomy): domain Eukaryota; kingdom Viridiplantae; phylum Streptophyta; class Magnoliopsida; order Malpighiales; family Violaceae; genus Viola; species Viola odorata. The sequence continues at coordinate 3,284,457 of OY829545.1, forward strand.
TTTTTCCAAGGCCAAGGATAACAATTAAAAAGCTTAAATTTCGCATTGGATTGAGAAATGTTCGGCCGCTGACATGTTATTGTCTTATTTGCCCAAGTTATGAAGCAAAAAAAGTCAAACCTGTTTTTCTTGTTTTCATATTGAGTGGGGTGGGGCCTGTTGAAAAGAGAAATAAAACACTGAACTGAATAGGATTTTTTTTTAAACGAAGCATTTATTTCATTCTCAGGATCAATTTAATCTCCATTTTTATAATTTTTCCTTTTCAAAAAGAGAAGAAAATTTCAGTTCTCACTCGATTGTTCTAATTATTTGAAAATAGTTTTAAACTGAAGTTTTGTTGCTTTTTTCAGCTTTTCAGGACTCAAATTTAGAATAGACAATCCGTAACATGGCAACCAAATACTAAACGGACTTGAGAATAATTCATTTTGGTTCGAGCGTAACTAAGTAGTCTTTGACGGAGTAAAATTTAACTAGCTATGAATATGTGGTTCCCGTATTCGATATCTAGTATTGTTGTTTCTTCGGATTGTATTCGTTGTTGGACTAACTAATATACTTAGCTAGCACCTTAAGAATTGTCTTCTTAAGGGAGAAGTGATACATACACTATTCTCTGTTTTTCATTCCAGTGTGTACATAAGGATCGTCCAACTAATAAGATTGTTACATGTAGATAGTGAGTGATTACACGTGATAAGATTGACAAAATTTGAAATTTAAAAATACTAAAAACTTAGGTAACGATGGGTGAACGCTTAGTGGGTCTAGTGACATGTAATCACCCATTAATGACGTGTCCTAATTTTATTGATTAGAGTGATCATTGTATGTACATACTGAGATGAAAAATCGAGAGTACTGGAGTAGTGTATAATTTCTCTTCTTAAGGTCGTTTTTAATTTGTTAATTTTAAAAAACACGACTTATGTAGAAAATGGGCTTGAGAAAAAAATAAATTTAAATTCATGATATAGGTGGGTTTGACCTTAGATTGCCTTTTTGGTCAACCTAAACAAAGCTACCAAAACTACTAGATCCACCTAAAAGTCTACTTAGTGTTTGACCTCAAGTGGGTTCCTATTTCCACGCACCAAACAGTGACATAGGACATGAGTGCATGTGGACCCCATCTGAATAGAAATACAAATTAGAGTTTGAAAATTTTAAATTTTGTTGTTGATTTATTCCATGCTTTTAATTTTTTGCGAGTTGGAGAAATTTCGGGGACGAGCTCATTTTAATTATGGTAGTTTCCTAGTTGTTGTTTATTTTTTTATAGTTGCCATTTTTTGGTGAAGAAAAAAATTAATGATCCATAACCATAAGTAAAGGTTTGGTCCACCGACAGAGGAATTCTGTTGGTGGCGATGTTCTTTTTTTTGTCTTTGGTTGTTCAAATTAAGTTGGAAGCAAAACCAAAATTGCATTTCTTTCTATAAAAAAACCTCCTTCTTACAAATGAATTTGTGGTAATCAGATAAAGTTTTATTATTTAATAGTATATATAAGCCGAAGGATTCGAGTTCGAGATTCAATTTTTTATAGAAACTCATTAGTGAAATTATATATTCCATTATTCAATATGTCTAAGATTTATATCGACACTCAAATGAGTTTTTCTTTTTTCAATCTCCTCGAGTGTTTTCTCATCAATTTTTTTCTAGATAAAAGATTAATTTGGTTCAAACATTATCGATTTTCATAAATAAAAAAAAACATAATTTCTTTTAATTAAAAACACAGGGAGTTTTTATAAGTGAAGTACAACTTACCCCATTTGATATTAGTCAAAAATGAAAGAAGAAAAAACTACCCCATTTGTTCTAATCACTACGTCACTAAAAATGACCATATCTGATGTCTCTTTCAACCTAATAGCAAGAGTAGGCTTCTTCCAATTGATGATGATCTTTGGCAGCAAAAAAAGAAAAAAGTGTTGAGTCAAAAAAGTTAAGCATGGGTGGGAGAGTTGGTAATGGAGCTTTGTTTTTTCTTTCAGCAAATGAAGCCCACGCACGTGGCTCATTTGGTTTCGGGCAAGAAATAAACACAAAAAAACATCACACGTAATGACAAAAAAAAGATAATCACACAGCTTTAGTTGTCCAGCTTCTATGATTAATCTCATGGGAATTAGCGTCTCTGATCAGCTACTGAGTCTGAGATCGATATGGCCAAAAAGATAGACAAAGAAAAGAAGAAAGAGTGAGTTGGGTCCAGCACACACATACAGTATCTCCATCTCATGATCAGCTCAGCACAGAAGAAACCCAGATTTGTTTTGTCACGTTAACATCAAGAAAGCATCGAGGGCCTTAACATACACAAAGAATGAGCAGCTGCTCCCTCATCACATTTGAATTTTAAATAACTATATTATTATATCACTAATCCTATTTATTTATTTATGTTTCTCCATGATTAGCTGCTCTCATATTCTCAATTTGAAAAAGTTCGTCACAAGCCCTCTACTTGTGGATTCTTGAAGCCCATAACTAATCAAGCCCATCCATTCAATTCCGCGGCCCTCAAGCTCAAATCTGCTCTACTTTTTTTTACAAGTCATTTGGTTTTCAACCTCGCTGAGCTGACTAAGCTAGATATTATCGTGTTGGATTTTTTTGGGTGATTTAAATTGTACCAAATTTATTAATAATTGCGCTTCTAATATTCGAACTCGAGATATTGGTGAGCTAGAGTAATCTCGAATCAACCGATTAGTGCTTACTTAGCATATAAATTTTGAGCTCTTAAAATGAAACCGTAATACCACACTGATGTAGCCGCCATTTTATGAACACATAAGGTTCGATTTTTAGTCTTGGGACAAAGAGGATATAATATATTAAAAAATGGAACATGCTTGTGGCTTTTGTGTAGTAAACTGTAAAAGGAAGGTAGCTTAGGTCTTCTATAACTGAAGTTTGGGACACTTTATTGGAAATGGGGAATGATGGTCGATCGATGAAGAGTTGAAGACTGGAGGCAGAGGTAGCATTGGAAGGACCACTGATCCCTTTCTCTTTTTGTCTATCAATTCGTGTTTGCCTATTTGACTCTCTTTGCCTGCCTATCATTTCAACTTGCCATTTGCTTTTAGCCCAACATTCTTACACCTTTTTCTTTCCCACTTTCTGCATAATGACAATGATCTAGTAGTTTGTTTGGGAGAAAAATACATAAAAGTAGGGTCGAAGCTGGCAATTTTCCCGCGCCACCTTTGGCATGTACGCTTTCGTTTGGACTCTAGAATGCCCCGGAAGGTCATCCACGATCTCTTCCAATGTAGGTTGGAAATTGAAAAACCGAAGAAAGGAAGGAAGAGAGAATACAAAGCTCCAGCTGGGCTTTAACAGTGGAGTCTATAGGGCAAACTCAGGCCTTTATTCATCGGACAAAGCCTTCTCTGGAAAACTTGGGCCATCTATTTTGAATTTGAAACAAAAGAATTATCCTTATTATAACACCAAAAAAACATAAAAGATTGATTGTATTAAAATAACAACACACCAGAATTGTATTGGAAAGGAAATTGTCAAATTAATTTAAAAAGCATGAAAAGCACAATAAAAATTTGCAAAAATTGGAAATTGTCAAACTTTCTTTCCAGTACACCGTTTTGTATTGGAATATAATCTTATAGTCAATTTAGTTATCCCTTTAAATATTTGAAAGAATTTCAAGCCTGGACTTTTCTCTTTTTTTTACAGGATCAGAATGACCATTCAAAGGCAAATGGAATATCATATCTTTTCTTTTTTTCTACAGTTTACAGCTTACCAAATATTTATCATCTTGAAAGAATATAATATACACTTTACCGTTTTGAATACTTTAATTTGGTATTTGACAATTTGTATTCTTGCGATGCTTTTCATTTTCTTTCATGGATTACGTGGATGAGAACAAGCCGTAGATAGAAGTTGTCGGTGTGATTTGATGTTGCAGCCAACGAACCAATAATATCTTACAGTTTCACTGGAATAGTAGATACTTCATAGATCAACCGGGAGAAAACAAAATTAATCCGTATAAAATAAATAAATAAATAAATAGCTATATGTATTTATTTATAACCAGAAGAAATAAATGTACATTGTCTTCTTCCGTTGGCCCATCACTGCATTGGGCCCAAGGAAAAACATACCATATGGTCCGTATGCTATATGAGTTGGCAACGGCACCCATGATTTTAATTGGTTGAAAATAAGCACCATGATTTATACATTATTCAATGTTTAAAATCTTTGTTTTGGTAGTCTCTCCAAGAAAAAAATAATAAGCACGGAAATTGAAGAGAAAGGGTTAGCATTATTTAAAGCCATGTACCGAGTATATTACTCCCTCTGGACACAAATAATTGTCACTTTTCTACGAATTCTTACTGTTCATAATACTTGTCATTTTATGCATTCCGAAGCATATATTTTGTGCAAATGACTATTTTTTTTATATAAATCAACCCAATTTGATGATGGTGTGATAATTTGAGTGGAAATTAGGAGTAAAAATGAAACAATGTAGAATAAAATAAGATCAAAGATCATTGTCCTACGAATTTTTACTATTCTAACACGTCATTTAATTATGACCGGAGGGAGCATAACACAAAAGGCCAATTTAAAATTACTCGTTTCTGTGTACAACTTGCAAAAATTGCAAAATTAGCCCCAAAACTCCTAAAAATTACATGTTCGCCCCATTTCCGTCTACACGGGCACGGAAAAGGATGGTGCGAACGACGACGCCTCGTAACAGAAAGGAGCGGCAGGATGCTGCCATTTCTTGAACACTAAAGGTTTTCCGGCCTCCACGCTCTTGTTCCTTTGATGCTGCGCTGGTTGCTTAGGTTCGTCTCGAGATTTCATCTCCGCCGCCCGATCAACGGCGGTAGGCGACCCCGCGAGCGGGGAGAGAAGCGGGATCGCGGCGTTCCACGTCGACGCCGGGCTGATCTGTAAGGTCGACGGCCTTCGCTTCTGTAGGCGGCTGGTCTGTTGTGCTGCCGCACTGGATTTACTATTCCTCGCCGTATCCGCCATGGATTTAATGGAGAGAGAGTTTTAATTTAATTTAATATTTCTTTTTAGGGATTGTTTGTTGAATGTTGAGTGAAGAGAGAGATGATTGGAAGGAATGGAGTGGGGGAGGGGTGAATATATAGGAGGGCATGTGGAGGACACGTCTGGGTAGGGGTATTTTTGGAAATTAGAGGTCAGAGAGGGAGAGGGGAATGCGATTGAGCTGTCATATACGGCTCGGCTCGGCTCGCCTTTTTGGATGTGGCGTGTTTTGACAGTAGTTCTTGTGTGTGATTTCATTTGTAGCTGAGCTGAGCCACTGGAATTGGAGCCGAGGCGGAAGGCAACAGATCGTATGACGGTCAACTGGTCAAGAGTGGGTGAGTTGGAATTTTGACGCATCTCTTTATTTTTATTTTATTTTTAAAAAACGTACTAAAAAAACAACAACCTAACTAACTTCAAACTGTGGATGGATGCCCTGCTGACCCCACACCACCTCACTTTTTGACCATACTTTATAACGTTAATTTAACTCCTCCTCGTCCTCGTGTGCTCCGCTTACGTTATGTTATTATAACTATTGTAACGCAAAATCAGTTCTAAATTTACTAGTTACATGTATGTAGTAATTACACTTTTTTCTTAATCTCATATTAAATTAATTCGGTATAAACGTATGGATAAAAAAAGGGAGTTTGTTTTAATTTAACAAAAAATGTTGTATTCAAGATTTGAGTATATACTTGCGTTAAAATTATGAGTTCTTTGTTTTTTAACCTCCTCCCCCTACTAGTATTTGCTTGCTTCAAGCTAACGTCTTTCGAGAAGATATTTATGGCCATTTATTTTAAGGCAGCCCCACAAGAATGGACGTGAATGCCCCCAGTTTTAGTTGGAGCAATAATAATCTGGAAGAATGGAAGACCGCAAAGATTACATGGTATGGCTTAGATCATGGCTACGTGGTCGACTCTTGGCCTTGATGAGAGATTGTGCTGTTGAGAGTGGTGTTACTTATCCTCATTGAATGTTTGTTGAATTTATGTCCCCAAAAACAAACGCTAAATGCCAGTATATCATCAAATCAATCATGTGGCTCTGTCAAATCCTGTGATAAATTGGTCATAGCTAGCCAGAATGCTAGATAGATGCGTCATTTCAAGAATATTCCAGATTTTTTTTGGAGAGAGGTACAAGTCCAATCTTGCACTAACTGATATTTGAGTGCTACAAGCCTATGAGTGTGACAAATCATATTCACACCAAATCAATACTAACAACCATTTAATTAGGGCATGTTAGAATGTCGTAAAGATTCTAGAACAGCAACTAGCGGAGGGATTTACAAAATTGGAGGCGGCTCCGCCGATATATACACGGACAAACCTCATGTTCATGTCTTTTCTTTTGTGCAAAAGCATTATAAATGTAACCAAAAAAAGGAATTCGTAATTAAGGTTTGCTAACTTAAGGGATTAATCTTGATTATCTGAAGAGCATTTTGAGTTCTTCAAGTCTAGCTGACCGGACTTCGTCGTCGGTGAGGGCACCCGCGATCATGCGCTGCTTCCTTGCCTGAACCGGACAAACCGTGTTCTGTCAAAATATGAAGGCCAAAGCCTGATGTCAACCTTTTTGTGCATAAATAAACAACGGTACCAGTTGCTTTCAGTTTATAAATTAAATAGTCTATGCGTCACTCTTTTTCGTCCAAGTCCACGTTAAGTTCGAATACAATTGAACAACTTGTTAGAAATCTCAAAGAGAAGTTTTGAGGTCAAATTTTGAAACAATCAAGCAAGCAGACCGAGGACAAAGCGAGTTGATATCAAAAAGTTGAAAAGTAAAGATGCAAGAACGAACGAATCTCACCTTGACAATGAACCTTCTAACAGAAACTATTCGCTCTTGTCCTATGCGATGAATTCGCATTATTGCTTGCTCCTCTACGGCAGGATTCCACCATGGATCCTGTAGATAATTGAATATAAACCCATCTTAACAAATTTTCTGCTGTGTAGACCAAAATGCTACTCATAGTTGAGCAAAAATTACCAAAAGAAACACATTCGACGCGGCAGTTAGATTCAGCCCTACACCTCCAGCTTTCAATGACATCAACAACACCTACCAAAAGTAGTAAATGGTTAAGGGAAATACTAACAACAATTATTGTTAAGTCACAGTTAGGAAACCTGAAACTGCTTACCATCTTTTCTCTGGTCTCGTTGAACTCCCTCAAAACCTTCTCCCTTGCCTTCTGTGCCAGTTGTCCATCAAACCTTAAGAACCCAATTCCTTTCCTTTTCAGTGGGATCTCTAAGAGGTCCAGAAATGAAGTCCACTGGCTAAAAACAAAGGTCTTTTCGCCAGAACCTGAGCTGAGTATACGCTCGAGGCATTCCAGGAGCTTGGAAATCTTTGAAGACTCCTTCCAGTTCTTCTCAACATCAATCCGAAATTTTCTCTCTGTAGGGCATGATATGAGGTCAGGTTTCTTCAGTAGAGTCCGGCATATGGGACACTCAGTATTTTCTCCCCTCCGCATACCCTCAACAACCTCTTCAATGAAAGCTTTAGATGGAACCATCTGATTTGGAGAGACAAACTCCGCACTTGCTTCCATGAACTTTCTTGAAAGCTTGTTCAAGTCCCCATACTGCTGTGAATCAGCTCGGCTGTAGATGTTAAAGATCAGTCAAAAACAAAGAAATGAGAAGAAAATGAGCTTTCTGAATGTACCTCCCTAATTTCAATAGTAAACCTAGACAATTTAGAACTATATACTCACCTCATAACAAGGAATGGGTGGTTGCAGCATTGCCTCAATCGAAGTAGTAGCTCAAGGATAGAAGCATAGTTATGAAGTACCTTCCCTTGTGCCGCAAACTGATCAAACTTTACCTGTTGACAGCAAAAACAATATTAAGCTTCATAATTGGTAAAACCCTCTTCTGAATGGCTAAATGATCGACAAAAAGATAATTTAAAGAAGAATATGCATTTGCCATTGCAAATATAATTTCTGGCCTGGAAGGTGCTAATTGGAGAATAAAACTTTGTTGGTAGACATTACCTTTGATCTTTTGAAGAGGGCATCATAAAAATCATGTTCAGCTTCTGACTGTTCACATTCAATGACTTGAATGTCCGTTGGAGGAAGAACAAGGATGGGCCTGAATCATAAGCACCAGACATCAGAGTGCTTAAATCGTAAGGAAAATAAAACGAAGTCCAAAGAGTCAAAGACGGATCACCTTCCTTGTCTGTTCTTCGTATCCTTTGTTCTGCTTAACATCAATGGCCTCAAAATAGCTTTAATCAATTTAAGCCCTCTTGGATCACCATTTTCATATGGCTTCTGAATCAGCTTGTTCCACCTACACAGAAATAAACTCCCATTATGGGCAAAGATGGACAAGAGGACTAATTCTGCAACTAGCACAATCAACCACATTTAACTATACCATGCCCAGTTGCACCAAGGTTCAACATGCAAGAAGCATAGAAGGCTGTAGAGATCTTCCAAATTATTCTGCAAGGGATTGTAACAGAATGTCAACTAACTACATAAATCACCAATGGTTGTTTTAAGACTAAAGACCAAAAAAATTGTTGAAAAGGTGTAGGAGGACAGGACCAGATAAGAAATGGCAACAAAAATCGTGATGACATAAATCATAAGGATCACAGCCTATATCCCTATGGTCCTGTGTGACCTGATGTAAGAAAATGGAAAATATCCAAAGAACTAGCTATCAAACCTGAAGAGGTGTTCCTGTGAGGCACCACCGACAGTATGAAGACAAAGCAAATGCAGCACGAGCACCCAATGTCTTCCAGGATTTAATAGTATGAGCTTCATCTAATACCAATCTGTACCAGTCTACCTTATGGAAGATGCTGTTCTCCAAATCCTGGATAAATGTTGCATAATTCCAATTAGAAAACAAATTAACGACCTAAAGTGTAATGGAAAAAAACAGAACACCTAGCAGACATGAAAATTAGTAATTTGATTCCATTGAACAAAAACTATTGCATGGTAAGCATCCTTACACTTTTATAAGCTGCAGTTAAGACACCGTAAGTTGTCAAGACTACATCATATCCAGATATAACCTCAGGGTCATCTGTTCTGTCCCCTCCATAGTGCACAAAAACAGACACGCTCTCCGGCTCCGAATGGGCTTCAATCTCATCCTAGGATTTTGAAAACACTTGATAAAGAAATATGCAGAAGTATAACAAAATGGATCATATCCATTGCACCAACCAACTAATGAAGCATCATAGATTTTTTTTCTCTTCAACTTTGACACATTGCAGTTTGTAAATTAGAGTCATATCATGTATTTTAGCCCATATCGAAGTAAAACTGAAAGACAAGAACTCACCTTCCACTGGCCTAGCAAAGGCATGAGACAAACAATGAGAGTGCTACCTTTAGCTATAGGCAGGGTGCTTGCATGGGAATCATTCTCCCTGCTTGTCCCTTCCTGGCTCTGAGTATTTCGAGTACCAGTTCTAGACAGTATAAGAGCAATTGTCATCACAGTCTTTCCAAGACCCATTGCATCTGCTAGAATCTACAAACAGAAATTATCAAGTCAGATATCAAACAACATGCTACATCTTACCACTAATAGGTTACCCCAGGATAGATGTACAAGAAAATAAAATAAAGTAACCTAGTAGCCTAGAGTAAGGTCAGTACATAATTAACTAAAACTAAGTAAACAAAACTCACTCCTCCTCTTGTTTAACCGCTTCCATCGGCTCATGTTTCACTACAAGTTCTTCTTGCTCTTTCTTCACTCGGGTCGAAATCCGGACACCAGTGCCGGTAATGATACGCTTGACATCGGAATTAGCATCTGGGTTAGTCTCCGGATAGGATGAATCCAACTTGACCATACTTTCTGACGATTCCATATATCTTGGGTTGTGTAGAAATGAAAAGGCTTCTCTTTTTTCGGCGTAGTGAAAAACAATGGTGAGATTGAAATCACTGGAATGAAGAAATTGGTTTTGTAGCACAGAATGAGGATTTGGTTTTGGCGCCAAAATAATTTTAACCTAGCAAAATTCGCGGTTACTTTGGTTTCCCTTTTTTTCTTACCGGGAAAAAACAAAACTGGGATTTTGACGCATAAAAAATATTGGGCCTATAGGGCTCGAAAATCCAATGCCGGCCCAATACCAAGGCGAGAAGACCAAAGCTTGGTCACCAAACTTGGACTGATTTTCTTTAAATGCAATTTTTTGGGACAAGTGATTTCAATTCTCGAATAGTCCCCATCTTATCCTCCCAACTGCCGGAGGAAGAGTCGGAAACACCCAGCCAGCGCGTAACAGTGATCATGTGCACATTAGAGAAGCGCGGTTCCTTCTTCATCATAACATTCACCGGCGACGATCAGCACCGTCTTAACCCCACTTTAATCGCCTCCCTTCTTTCTACTCTCCGCCAAGTCAGGTCCCAAGCCGCTCCCGGCACCGTCCTCATCACCACCAATCATGGGAGGTTCTTCTCCAACGGCTTCGATCTCGCTTGGGCATCCGCTGCTTCCTCCGCCCCCGACGGCGGATCCTCCAAATCCACACCCGTTGACCGCCTTGCTCTCATGGTAAACCAATTCAAGGAAGTCGCCGCTGAATTGATCTCGTTCCCCATCCCGACCATAGCCGCCGTCCACGGGCACGCCGCCGCCTCCGGATTCTTACTGGCTCTAAGCCACGACTACATCCTGATGAGGAGTGATCGAGGCGTGCTGTACATGAGCGAGGTCGATATAGGCATGACCTTGCCTGATTATTTTTCGGCTTTGTTTGCGGCTAAGCTCGTCTCAGCATCTGTTCGGCGCGATATATTGTTGTGTGCAAGAAAAGTGAAGGGAGCGGAAGCGGTGGAGATGGGGATAGCGGATGAGGCGCACGATAGCGAGGGAAGTCTTGTGGAGGCTACAATGCGCCTGGGTGATCAGTTGGCCAAGAGGAAATGGCACCCAGAGGTTTACAAAGAAATTAGGAAGAGCTTGTATCCAGGATTATGTCCCATGCTGGGATTGGGTGAAGCGAAAAAAGTTGTCGTTGCTAAACTATAAAAATATGGAGAAATGTTAGTGAAATGTTTTATTTAAATAATTTTATTTTGAGAAATTCTATAGTATCGTGTTTTTTTTCTGTAATTGGAAATAAAAATCCTAATATTATCGGTCTTTTACTTCATACTTCCAACAAATAAAAAAAACACAATGTTCAAATTACTAAAACTATTATTAGCTTAAATAACAGTTATTGTTTTGTCACCTCCCTACTCATTCTAGAGAATAATGTCGTTCCAGCGATATCGAGCTTAGTCTAAGAATTTATATAACACATTGCTTGCGCTTGCAAATAGTAGGAATCCTTGTATTTTCTGCCGCTTCCGACGTGAATCCCACTGCGAATCCAGTCCTCCCTGTGTATCCATGCATCCCGACCAAAATCCAGAATTGCAAGAATCTGGAAATCAAGGAAACAGGTAGCAGGCATTAGGACTATTCCTAGTTGTGTTTAACTAGACAAAATTGGCTGTACAAGAATCAAAACAGGAAATGAAGACAGTGACTTCTTTTTTCTTTTGCTTTCTGGAAACTAACACAGCAACTACAGAGGTAGTCAGTGCTGAACTTGCTTACCACTCCACCTTTCCATGATACAAAAGTTGCGTTTGTTCTTGACTGCAGAACCTATTAACATATACATACATGACACCAAAAATCATTCCCCAACATTCACAACACAAGTGATAGCACAGCAAGCTGAAACTTGGCTAACCTCGACAGTATCAATAGCTTCATTTGACGGAATTGCATGCAACACTCTGCAACAAGAAAGGAAAACATAAACTTGGTGGCCGAAGTTATTATGGATCTATAATGTTCTTTCTCCTTATAGGTTGCATATTTTTGCAAGTGTTCTACTACCTATCACCCAAAAAATATTTTCTTTATTGCCAAAATAAAATGAAACTAACCTCTCCTCTACAACAGGATAAAGACCAGGTGTCAAAGCTACACCACCAACCTGTAGGACAATATTACTGTATCTTTAAGTTATGGATAATATACAATAATCTCATAAAGTCACATTCCTGCCAAACACTCACCAATTGTATGCTACAAAACAATTTTCTTTGCAAATCTATCCGACCTGTAACACAGCACCAAAATAATTGTCATGTGGCATTTCAGTCAAACCAAAGTAAAAAACGTCACACAAGTCTAACCTGTTGAAAGGATGCTACTAGTGATTGCTTCAGCAAGTCCAACATTCTCTTCTTTCTTTGGCTTGGAAGAGAAAATTGGAAAACTCTCCCACATCGGCAATCCAACATTAATGCCAGGGAATAAGCCATCCGACATGTCAGGCCTTCTAGGGTATTCCATATTCCATGTATCCTCCAACATATCCTCACTGTCAGGGAACCTGGAGGCATAGAGCATTAAAGTGGCAGTAAATCAGTGATTTAACATAGTTGTTTTATTGGTGCTGTGTGAGAAAGCCAATTCAGAGCAAGAGACTTGAGAAAACTGTTACCATGAACGAGGCGGTGGAGGATACACATCAGGAACCAAAATCATGGGATGGAACAGGCCCATAGGAGCTACCTATTTTAAAGAATGAAAAACCTCAGGACAAAATTATACTTTAAGAGAACAAATCACAATTTCTTTTACCAATAAAAGACATACATTGAGAGCAGTTAGCCTGGTCTTATGAGATGTAGCAGGCACACCATCTTCGTAAGAATGAACTATGGCAACAGCGTCATGCACCCCTTCCTGAGCACAGGGAAATCACAGAGCAATTTAAATGACGTAAAAGATTTATCTACAAGTAAAGTATAAGTAAGCCTTGTCGACAACTGGTTCTATTGTAAACTCTTGGTTGTTAAGTTCAAAAGGCACCTTAATCTGACAAAAGGATTCCTTCAGTCTGTTGAGCGTCAGCAGATCTATCGGCTTTGTCAAAGCATCAGTCTGGACATGAGGCCATGTCTGATGATGCCTTTGAGTCCAGAGAAAGCATCTTGATATATCCTGAAAAAACATACTAAATTAATTAGTTACACCAAATACAGAGCTACGGAAATAACAATGGGACATTGCCACCTGTGTATAACAGAGAGCCACCAAGTGACCTTTCTTATAGACACTAACAGGTTTTGCTACGTGAATCTTGTACCAATGGGAACAAAATTACCGAGGCAACTGCAAACATGCAGCTTGACCAGCGCACACGTGTTAATGTGAATATCATTTGTTGGGAATTTAAAAGCATCATAAATTGCCCAAGTATATCATGAGGAAGAAATGGTAATGTCCTCTTTGTGGCAGTAAATCATCACTGTTTCTGTCTTTGCCTAAAGTTATATTCCAATCATCATGCAACAACTGAAGCAGCTTTATAAAGCAAGACTGTGAAACAAGTTATCAATGGAAGCTTCCATGTGGCTAAAGGTAATAAATGCCTTTTTTCTGCAATTTACCCTGTGAGTTCCATACTTGCATATATTCTCTATCAAAAGGTCAATTGTTACTTCTGCTAAACCACTTATAAGAAAACTCAATCAAACAACAATAAACTCTAAGAAAAACTTAAAAAGCATCCAATATAGGTTTAAATGATTAAAATGTCAAAAAAATTATCCAGCTAATTATTAATATTGAAGAGTAGTTTCCATCAACAAGATTAGAGCTTCAGAAATGAATTTGAATATAGCAGATACCTCTCCACCAAAAGGTAGAGTCTTCTCTGTATTGGGTAGGGCTACTCCATCCTGTATAAAAAAGCTGAAAGGGTTTAGTTACCATAAGAGTCAGCCTGACAACTGTATTCTATGGATTGGATCCTGATGATAAAAATGGGTGTGACCAGAAAGCATTGGAAAACAAAAGGAGAAAAAAACGGGGCCTATGTATTTTGGTTAGTTACAGTGACAAATAAGTGTGGTTAAACTATATTTTAAAATAAGTATTTGGAATGCAGTAAAACTTTAATAGGTGTGGATATCATAACAGTATTATAAATCCATAGAAGCACATTTAGTCATGTCCTTAATGAGAATAGCAACAAGGAAAATGGCAAAAGTATCATTATTCATTACAAAAGAAGAAAAATTGCTTTCTTCTGATTTACTAGACCTCTTGTCCGGTTGAAATCAAAGCAGGCTAATTTCTTCCCCTATTGATTATAAAGAAGTCATATTCATATTGTCCCTCTGTCAATGCCCCATCGCAGTAAGGATTTAGAAGTTGGGAATGTTCAGTACAATTATTAAATACTTCCTTGAGAAACAAGCATTTTCATGAAACAAAGCTTGGATGGTTTATACAATGAAATTTACTATAAAACTGAACTTACCTCAACACATATGACAGACGTCACCTGAGCACCCATATTCACAACGCATGCTGTTGACAACCCATTGCCAAAAACTGCTGCAAGACCTTCCTGTGGCAATTATTAACGATTATGATTATTTCCTCACCAAAACAAAATGTGATAATAAATGTCGTACCCCAAGATGTATACATAACTATGGTCATGTGCTCATGTACATTGATTGAGTCATTATGCAAATCAACATTTTTTTACCAACTATGTTCCTAGAGTGGCATAAAATTATTAGAAATTAGCAGATTGAATTCTTTCAAAATGAAGTCTAACCTGGTGTACTACGGCTGAGCTGAAACGCAAGTCTCGCAGAACTATAGACAGAAGCTCCTTTATTTCTAGTTATGACAAGAAACAAAAGAAGATGACATAGGTTTCCAAAAGTATACTCCTCATGGTCCATAAAGAGAACTGGATAGGCATAAGAATCTTGGCAGCAATTTTTGTAAACAAGACTAAAATAGAGATATCAAACAGAACTATGAACAAGTTATTACCTCGACTATCAAATGTTTCTGGCAAAACAAGGATTGCAGCAAACAAGTTTCTGTCAGTGTTACGGATATGAAGTCTCTCTGTCAAAATCCAATCCCAAATAGCATGTAAATCCTCAAGCACCTAGGAAATAACAAAAGAAAAGGAGATGGTAGTAAGTAATTGTAACATCCATTCTTATTTTATGTGTATGCTAAGATATCAGATAAAGCGCAGAACGAGTGTTGTATTTAGCCAAGTCAGCAAATAGAATCACACAAAATGGCTGCAGATTATATGAAACCAAAACAAGGACCATACCTGCTGCACCGGATAATGTTGGGAAATATTGAAATGCCCTCTACGAATAGGTTGGTGTAAGCAATATGGTTCTGTTGGGGATATACGCAGTGCTTCCTCACCAACAATGAACCTTTTGAATTTGGGTTCACCTGAACCAACTTCCTTAGGACTGCTACCTTCAATCTTTTCCGAGGATTCACCAACCTGACCTTCATTTGTTGACCCTTCTGCATAACATAACCGACTTGCCATTGTTAGTGATACAAATGCACATCCAGGATATGATGGGATTGTAAAAGGGACACACAAATCCTTAATCACCAACAAAACCACTTTGGTAATTCTTCTTATTACCTACTGCTGAAGCGGAACTAGTATCCTGCTCACGGACATTTGCCCATTCAAAGGGCACATTCCTGCCATTTTGTGAGTTACATCCATCAATACGCCCAATCTGCAAAGACTGACTATTAGTTGTACTGTACTACAACTACAAGCAACTAGTAATTGTAAGGAAAGCAACATATATGCATTTCTTTATCCCTCAACCACACTGTGATTTCTAATCATGAATCTAAGAAGTAAAAATACTAGTACAGTACGCCACTTAGAGTGGCTGTTGAGTAATTTTTAGCATACCTTACGAGGTATAGAATTGTTGGCAACCTCCTCGTCCAGAAAAGGTATCTTCAGTGATGATGCAATCTTCCAAAACATGAGGAAAAAAAACAATAAAAAAAACAGACGCCACAATTAATCAAGAATGACCCAAAGAGAAGAAATAATGTAGCTAAACTCACGACATCATATGCCTTCTCCCTCTCCCTTTGCTGCGCCGTTGTCACTTGAGAATTCAGAATCTAAGCAAAGGAATTCAAGCACAAACAAAATCAATTTTAACAATTACAAGAACACATTAACGGGGAAAAAAGTGAATTACTAAAATTTACCCGGTCCTGCACATTGAATTTGGGAGTTTGACTGGTGTGCCGAGCAATGCAGTGAGGAATACTAAATGGAGCATCCTGTGTCGCAAGGCCAATTCTAATATTTGCAGAACCTACCCGTAACAAAATGAATAATAAATCAGCATTTCTCTGTCGATAACAAAAGACGAAGAAGTACGGGTTTAGCAAGTGAAGTACCGGGGTTGATGACGACTAGATTGGAGCCCCGCTCGTTGATGAGATGCGAAGGCACCACTGTTTTCAGGTAATCCTGCAACAAAATTTACACAACGCTCACTGATTTGACGAGAGAAAAGATGAAGAGAGCAAAGTGTGCCGGTGGTGTTGTGTTAGGTTTAGGTGGACGTAGTTACCATGGCTGCTTCCGCAGTAGTCGACTATGGTATCAGAAAATGCGTTTCTGGCGCTTCAGTTTGCTGGCTTTGAAGTTTGAACTGACTAATAAGCAGAGATTTTAAGCAAACATCGATGGATTGCTAATTCAGACTCTGGACGCAGTGATGATGGAGAAGACGCCACTTAATAAAATAATTAGAAGAGAGAATGAAATCCAAGCAAAGTCGAGCGCAGTGCTTTTGTTCGTGGTCGCTCGGTATAATATACCACATCGGAAAGGAGGGAAATATGAGGGAAAATGGATACCTATAAATGAGGCATGCGTTGCCTGACCAATATTTAAAAGGGTCAGTTGGCTAATTATGCCACTCTCACCCTAGTCTGGTGAGTGCCGTATGGCTATCAAGACATATGGCTGACATAATTTCTGGAACTCTATAGGGTTGGCTCGCTTGGCCGACCCTCCTTATCATAGTAAGACCTTGTGGATCAATAATGCTAAGTCTCTAACTTTAGTCCATTTATATGAAAGAACCATTCTCTCATTTTAGTGTCTTTTCGCTCAAAGTTAAGTTCGCTAAATGAAAATGAGACAGAACGTCGTGATTTTAAGATAGCAGTTAAATAAAGATTTCACTACTAACATTATACCTACAAAACAAATTTCACTGGAAAAAATGAGATGCAAATCGGGACCATTCAATCTTTGGAACGACAATTACATCCAAAAAAGAAAAAAGGACTGTTGATGTTACAAACCCAAAAAGGAGAACTACGAATTTGGCATCGTATAGTAGCTAGAAGAAACATTCATAAATAAAAACATGATATGTGCGCCCACTCAATGCCCTATATAAAAGCAGCTGCAAGAACAATTCAACCTTCGCCATTGCTTCATGGAGATGTCTACCCCACCTTTACCTTGTTCGTCTTCTTCTTGAGCTGTCTTCTTGGAATCAAGTTCTTCATCCCAATGAAGAAAAGCAAAGCACCCAAAAGAGCGACACTCTGGCCCCAAAAGGAAACAAACACAAAACAATAATGTAAGGTTTACTATCTGCAAAAGCATAAAGAAGAACAAAATAGAGAAGGTTATCTAATGGAGATGGACAGCGATAAATAAACCAACCTGTAAGAACTCATTTTGGAGAATGAAGTGCTCGCGGTCATCACGATCGTAGTTATAGAAGTCATACAAAATCGGAGATGTAGACAGCAAGTACATAATCTATAGTTAAAACAAACAGTAAAAGGATAAGTTGATGATAAACATATGAATCAGCAGAAGCCACTAGATAAAGCTTCAAGCAGATTCTTCAAACCAAGCGCAATCAATCCGATAAAAAGAGAAGGAAATTTGGGGGATGGGGGGGCGAAGCCACTGACCAGTAGATAAGCACCAAACTGGCTGCCAAACACAAAGAGAATGCCTCCAACACCCTTTAGGAAAATAGTAAATGCGACAATATGGCTAGCCTGTATAAAGCATGCACAAATAAGTTTAAAAAAAGAGAGTATATATAGCCAGGATGACAGAAAAGAATAAAAGAAAATAAATTCTACAAAAATGTGTCAGAGCAGTATGTTGAAAGATAAAGATCTTACATCAAAGTCAGGAACATCTACCCCCAATTTGGAGGTGATGTGTTTCTTGGCAAGGGAGAGCTTAGGTATCAACTCCTTCAACGCAGGGCCACCATCTTCGCCAAATTCATTGAACCTGTACATAAATAAGCAAATATTATAACAAAGACAACCCGTGTATCAGGAGTTAGTCCAGTGCTTGGGCTAGCAAATGAAACCACGGAGCATAACTGTTCCATCTCAAGCCCACATCACCAAATTTAGTTGAGAAAACTACCACAACTCCAAGCTCACACTATTACAAATTGAACAGAAGTGTTGACAACTTGAGGTATAGAGTATATTTTACGAACAATCAAACATAAAACAGTGTAACATAACATGCTTTTCTACAAGACATCAGTAAGATTATCATCTGTACGAAAATCAATCTGTAAGCTCACACTACTACAAAACAAACAGAATCACTGAGGTATACGGGTTACTTTTTGAACAATCAAACATAAAAGAGTGTAACATCACATGCTTTTCCTACAAGACATCAGTAAGATTTTCATCGATAAGAAAATCAATCAACAATTTTCAGTGAGGCATTCTTTTTATCATAACCACGTAAATAACTCAGAACAGCTCAGTAGGAGAAATCTTTCTACGAATTGGTCATACAAGATCGTGTTGCTTTTCAACCGACTCACCAAATTCAGACTTGACAACCAGAAATGTGTCTCGGTTACGTAAACGACTTTCTAAATTGGACAACAGCACACTCTCTAACCCATTAAAACAATATACATAAACAGCTCAAGCGCATACATAAAGACAAAAACAGAAACCTCACATGATTAAAGCCGGTGAGTAATTCTCTTCCACTGAACTATTTTCGCTAGGTAAATCACAGTTATTGAGCTAGTTAGCGCCGAATTCATAAATGCAACAGTGTACACACAAAAAAACAGCTATCACAACCGCTAATCGCATAAACACAAAAGTATAGCTAATATTACATCACAACTGAAAATAACGGTATATAGTAGACAAGTTACACCGGATCTGAAACAGAGAAAAGTGAGACGAATCCCTATTTAGCAGTTTAAGAGAGATCTAAAGGGTACATTTGCCATGCGGAGAGGATGAAGAGCGAAGCGAAGAGGACTCTGCCCAGGAAAGAGAAGAAACCCATTTTTAATTTTCTCCTTTGTGCAGATCTGGGTCCTCCCTGTCTGTGTTTTATTTTGATTTCTTTTGAATAATAGTAGATAGGAAAGAAGAAGCTATTAATAAATAATAAGGGATCTTCGATGAAAGATTTGATGGGGTTTGATTTGGATCCGAATGCGTACTGACGGGTTTCAAGTGTGTACGTATTGTATTATCTGAAACTACGAGTATAGCCCTCATTATTGAAGGGTTTATCTGCGTCAATAAAAGATCTATTGGAGTAATATATTAATTATTCAAATCACACCAAATTTATTTACAGTACATTTTAAAATTTAACCATGTAAATATATACCTCAATCAAAACATAGAGGAATTAAATCTTGTATTCTTATTATTTAATTTGCAATTTCTACTGTTTTAGTATTTGGCTTGAAAAAAATAAAAATATGTTTCTTTTTGTTTAACTTATAAAATGAAGATTACCAGGATACAATAACTTGATTTAAATAAATAAATTTTGAAGTAGCCAAATCCACACAAGCATATTAACAATAAAGTAACTAATAAAATAAGCATGTCGGGAGAATCATTTCATTTTAGAAGCTCGACAGAACTCGAACCGAATTATCTAAAAAAATAACTAATAAATTTATAATTTAATAATACTTAAATATAGAGAGATTGAGAAAAATACCATTAAAAGACATCTAGTTGGACGAACGATTAATAATTTAGTGAATTAAATTGGGATAAATGGGTTTTCTTATATTCACGTGGAACTGCAGAAATACCCATCTAACATCTTTTAGTATTGTTATGGCACTTAACTGGCAATACATTTCTCTATTTATTTCATACCAAAATTATGGTCCGACAGCTTTCGGTATGAGGTTGCCTTGCTAAAAAAATGCAATTGGATCCAATGACAATAATAAGAACGTGCAAGCGGCTGTTTTGATCCGTTTAATCCTTTCTTTTTCTTAAATTAAAAATCAAATTGACCTGGTTTTTTTTAAATCTTGCGAATTTGATTGCCCAATTTTATTCTTGTTGTTCCATCCTTTTGTTTTCTTTATTATTGTTGAGATCTGGAAGCCTCCAAAGCTGCCATCTTTTTCTTTTTTTTAAGATGCTTACTGCTCTTTCTTTCAAGAAAATGCAACCTAAAAAAATAAAAATGTTCTCATCTTCTTGGCAGATCTATATTTAAAGACAGACAAATTGGTCTGGTTGGTGTAGTGTGGCACCAATGCTTGACACGTTCCTCTCACGCCCACAAATTCTAGTGTTCGTCGTTTAATGCTAATAATAATCTGAGATAATGATATGTTTCGTTTTTTGTCGTCCTTGTGCTACCAAACATATAATTTAGTCTCTATTGTTGAGCATATATGTTAGCACAGTCAAACGTTCTAATAGATATAGATGGACAAGATGCATCAATTTTGAAAAATAGAGGGATCAAATTTAGTACATAAATTAATAGTCAAAATGTCAACTCAATCCCTTAATTCTTTTAAATTTCGGTGCATGTCATGCCTCTACTAGCAAGTTTGATAATGAAACAAATATCAAAACTAAATTAATGTATAATACGAGTGGATAGTAAGGACTAACTTTATAGTTTTTATGGTAGCGGGACCACATGCACCCAATTAGAAACGTTGAGGGATGAAAAAGTGATTTAGCCATAATATAATAATTATAATCGGGCATTGCCGAATTGGGCCGTGGAAAGGTAAGAGTAGAGCGGGGTATCCTTTTTGAATTTTGATCTAATTCCACCCACGGCCTATTCTGTTGACCATTTTTTATTTTACCACCATGCACTAAACAACTTGTCTATGTATTGGTCAATAAAACGTAACGAACACCACTCAGATTTTGACTAATCAGTCGATATAAAAAGTTTATAGGATTTATAATATGTAAAACATTTTTCTTTTAATAAAAGTAGTTTCACACTTTTATAGTACTCCCTCTGGTCCGGTTTAAATGCCATTCTGAAGCCAAAAAGCAGGTCCGGAATAAATGTCGTTCTCAACATCCAATATTGGAGAAGACGAAGATGCCCCTGCCTGCCCTTGTTGTAGACGACCGCGACTTCAGCTTGGCTCCACGGTCACGTCATTCCCTGTTAGTCTCGTTTGAAAATTAAATTTGGGTGGAAACGGTAAAATTTTGCAGTGGCGAGAATTTAAATTGATTTTTACAGATTGGGTATTTAATTTTACAGGAGAGGGTGGCCGAGGGTGAGAGTTGGGGCGGTGATGGTGAGCTGTGAGCGGCTGTGGTGGAGCGGATTGGCAGAGAGGGAGAGATGATTTTGCGGCTGTGGTGGTGGTTGGCTGATTTGGTTTAGGTGATTTTGGGTTTGTGTGGAGGAGAGGCAGAGGAAGAAGGTGAACAGTAAAAAAGTTGATCCAAATTAATTAAAATGGTAGAATGGTAAATTAGAGTTATTCATTTATTTACTCAGTTCGAGCTAATCGGGATGAGAAATCTTACTCAAAAATGATAAAAACTCAAACGGAAAATACCGAAATGTGAAATAAAATAGAATAGAATAGAATAAATGATACGAAAGAAAAATATAAAAATGTAAAGTAGACGGAAATGTTCAATCTATGCTTCGAGAAAACTTGTTTGGAACTCATTGAAAATTTATAAATTTGGAAATTTGGACACTTTAAAATGATGTTCTGATTGTGAAGAGCTTGCCAGCCCAGGCGATGCCATGCATGATCCAGTACAATAACCCATGCGGTTCAACCCTAAATTGGCTGGTAAGAAGCCATGGTTATTCATAAATTAGGCTTGGATGGAAGGAGTATTGTGGTAAAAAATTGCATCATTTTATGTAAACCAATCATTTCCTTAATCCGCGTGCAAACACCCGGAACGACAATTGAACAGTGTTTTTTTCCCGTACCAACATACACAAATAAATATGGGTTGATTTAGCAATAGGTATTGAATTAGAGTCCTCTATCAACTTAATTTTTGTGTTGAAAATACACATATTATTTTTTTCAAAATTATTTTTATTATTAATTATCAAAACACGTACTATAATTTTACTAATAGTTTAAATAGATAATCAGTTATATTGGTAAAAGTTGAAAAATATATTTTATATTATTTTTTGCAAGTTATTATCTTAATAATACTACATAATATGTCAATTTAGGTTGATGTTATTGACTTGAACGGTGATTTTTTTTGTCCAAACAAAAAAACTTGTAAAATTCAATAATTCAATAAATTCAACTAATTAGTACTTAGGTTTTTCTAATCGGGTTCATGTTCATCAGGAGGTCAATTTCGCGGCCGATTATTTGTCCCACCTTGCTTATTCCTTTGACGCAGGAATCCACTCGCTTTAAGGCCCTTTGCAAGAACTTAATGTTTGACTTTCTCATGATATAATAAAGGTTAGTTATCAACGCTAATTTACGTCTCTCTCTTTGTAAAAAAAGAAATACACTAATTAGGACTTAGGTTTATTCTAATCCTCTCATCTTCTACTAAAAATCAAAAGCTCTTCTACTAAAAAGCAATCCCATTAACAACCGCAAAAGCAACGACTAACCCTAAAATCACACAACGCGCTCAACCACACTCACGTAAACACGCGTCAATTCCTCTTAACACGTTACAGATCATACGCATCTTATTGGTCCACACACATATAGGAGAGTACAACCTTCTTTCTCCACTCTCATACCCGACACCTACTTTATCCACACACCAATTAGAAATAAAAATAAATAAAAATTAACCGCGTTAAAATCTCTCATCGGTCTGAAAATCCTACTCAATTTACAACTCACTCCCTCCCTCGTCATTTTGCTCCTTTTAAACCTCTCCCCTGTCTCGATTTATACAAAAACCCAGAAAGAACAGAGATACTAACTTAGTAGGAATCAAAAAGATCTCCCAATCGCCGAACAGTCATGGGTGTCTCTTCTTTCTTCGGCAGAGTCCTTTTCGCTTCCATCTTCATTCTCTCCGCCTGGCAAGAGTAAGTCATCGCCATCGTCCCAGCTCAGATCTGCTCGTTTCAATTTGTATATTTATTTGTTGTGTCTTGAGCTGAGTGGAAACTATGCTGTAGTTCTTTCTTGTTGTTCTATTGTTTGCTTTGCTTGCTTGATGTATGGCTGTTTAGTTGAATGATTTGTGTGAGTGGTCAAACTGGCGACTTTTTTCCCCTTCCAGCTTTGGATCTCTTAGTTTCGATTGATTTGTTGGTGCAATCCTTTTGGGAAATCGTAAGTTTTCGTTGATGGAATTGTTTTGTTGACATGATTATGGAGGATGCGCCGTTGTTAGTTAGTAGGAACATGTTGCCCTGATGTAGTTGGTAAAATAACTTCTTGTGAATTTCTTTGAAGACGGTTGTTAGTCATTTTAGGGCTCTTGATTACAGTTAGGAACACTGTGATTGAAACATTGGACATTGAGATGCATGGATTTGTTCTTTTGGAAGTTGTGACGTCATTATTTCTTAATCTGTGCGTTGTTTGTCATCCATTCTAAGTCTATCATTGTATTCTACTGTGCAGTTTTAGTGAATTTGGTGTCGATGGAGGCCCAGCGACAAAGGCATTTGCACCCAAGTTCAAAGTTTTCTCAAACCATGTGACAACCTACACCGGGTTTGAAGTGCCTCATTTTGATGTGAGTTTAGTTTGTTTTATGCCACACTGGTTATTTGTTTGCCTGATAGCTGAATTTCAATTTCATTACTGTTCGGTGTTGTTGATTACAGTTGAAGCAAGCAACTTATCTTTCTATAGCTTTGAGGGGTGCTGGAGGTGCTCTTTTTGTGTTAGGCAGTGGGATTGGAGCATATTTGCTGGTTTGTGTTCTGCCGTTGCTGGTCTTGCTAAATTGATCTATCAGTTTGATAAATTCAGCTAAACTATGTTTTCCTGTTTTGTCAGCTTATCCATCAGGCTATTTTTACTCCAATTTTGTACGACTTCTACAACTATGAAGCTGACAAGAGAGAATTTAACCAGCTCTTCTCGAAGTTCACACAGGTTAGCTATTCTGATTTGTAGTACTGTCAAATCTGGTTTTTTGTTTGTTGAGAAATTGATTTTACCCCTCAGGATCTGTTTTATACCCTATTTCATCATCAATGAATGAATTTTAATGACTCATTTTCTCTCTCTTTTGAACCTTTGTAGAACTTGGCATTGTTTGGGGCGTTGCTCTTTTATATTGGCATGACCAACTCAATTCCAAGGCGACAGCACAAGAGGAAGGCTGCCCCCAAAACCAAAACAGGATAGACATGGAGGTGTTGGACTCCATTGAAGATGTAGTTTTGGATGCTTGTATCGTGGTTTTTCCTCTTCTAGGAGGTTAGGGATTCAAAATAGAGAATCTGAAAGGAAAAATGCTTCTGTTGTTTTGAACTTTTGATTTGTGTATTTTTCTTTTCTGGGGTAGAATTTTGAAGTTGTTACATTTTGCTCACAACTTTCAGATTTATGGTCAAAATTGAGGTTCAGACTGAATTCATTGGTTGCTCCTCCAACTTTCTGGTGCAAGTACAACATGATGAAATAGAGTCGGTTTATGTACTAACTTCCTAGTTCTATTCTGAGTAGGTTTTAAGTTTTATATTTATAGAGTCGGCTCATTGTAGAGGAAGTTGATATTTTGAGAGTTTTTACTTTGTTGTTGATGCGTGAACCATGTCTATTCTTGAATCTCGAAAGCTCGAGTTTGTTGCAAGTAAAACCCGAATCTTCGATCCATCAATTGTTTCACTAGGTTGAGGTTCGTAGGTCGAATCTAGGTCTAGAACTCAGTTGAGAACCTCACTTGAAACCGACTAGGTTAAGTAGGCAAGTCCCCTTGCTTAGTTTAGGCTCGTTCTTGTTGAGCTCTATCTTCCGCAATGAAATCCATTCCTTGAACACGGTCAAAATGATGTTAAATTGAACCTAGACGACTAGGATCGTATTAGTTGGTAGCGGAGTAAAAGCGTTCAAAGGTTTAGTAATTATCCTTTATCGTTTTTAAGTTTTCTTTGTCGAGATTGGTTTCCTTCTACCCCGTTCTAAACCAATTTCCTTGTGTGTCGTTTGTTAGTAATTTTGTGTCTTGTGTCGAGTTAGGGTTAGCTCAACTGTGTGCGATTTCAAACAAACTTGTGTCACGCCCACAAATTCTAGTGTTCGTCGTTTAATGATTGATAATAATAATGTGAGATAGTGATATGTTTCGTCTTTTGTCGTCCTTGTGCTACCAAACATAAATTTAGTCTCTATTGTTGGCATATATGTTAACACAGTCAAACGTTCTAATAGATATAGATGGACAAGATGCATCAATTTTGAAAAATAGAGGGATCGAATTTAGTACATAAATTAATATATAATACGAGTGGATAGTATAGTAAGGATTAACTTTATATTTTTTATGGTAGCGGGGAGCACATGCACCCAATTAGAAACGTTGAGGGATGAAAAAGTAATTTAGCCATAATATAATAATTATAATCGGGCATTGCCGAATTGGGCCGTGGAAAAGTAGAGTAGAGCCATCATCCTTTTTGAATTTTGATCTAATTCCACCCACGCCCTATTCTGTTGACCATTTTTTATTTTACCACCATGCACTAAGCAACTTGTCAAATAATTATGTATTGGTCAAGCAATGCAAAATACAAATTTCAACAAAACGCAATGAACATCAATTAGATTTTAACACGTTAATCACTAATAAAAAGTCTGTAGAATTTGTAATATGCAAAACATTTTCCTTTTAATAAAAGTATTCACACTTTTATAGTATACTTAATTAATTTGATAATTCTTTCAAAGTTTTACGCTCAATTGCTAATAGTTGATTATACATTAAATATTTTTATGACGTAAGTTTTGAATTCGATTTTTCTTATTGTAACGATTATTAATAATAAATAAATTATTTATTTTATCAATAATGATAGAGTGATTTAATTTGTCAAGCACATAGTTTAAATCTTCACGGGGCATCAATTACTAATAGTTTAAATAGACAATCAGTTTTATTGGTAAAAGTTGAAACATATATTTTATATTATTTTTTCCAAATTATTATCTTAATATTACTACATAATATGTCAATTTAGGTTGATGTTATAGACTTGAGCAATGATTTTTTTTTGTTCAAACTTGTAAAATTCAATAATTTGATAAATTTAACTAATTAGTACTTAGGTTTTTTCTAATCGGGTTCATGTTCATGAGGAGATCAATTTCGCCGATTCTTTGTCCCACCTTGCTTATTCCTTTGACTCAAGAGTCCACTCGCCCTAATGCCCTTTGAAGGAACTCAATGTTTGACTTTCTGATGATATAATACCCAAAAGCAGCGACCGACCCTAGAATCACACAACGCGCTCAACCACACTCGCATAACACACGCGTCAATTCCTCTTAACACGTTGCAGATCGGACGCATCTTATTTGTCCACACACATATAACGTCAGAACGGAAATATCAGCTTCCACACAGAACGAGTACAACCTTCTTTCTCCACTCTCATAACGACGCCTACCTTATCCGCACACCAATTAGAAATAAAAAAAATAAAAGTTAACCCCGTTAAAATCTCCCCCAGTCTTAAAATCCTACTCAATTTAAGGTGATGTTTGGAGTTCAGGGTTGGGTTGGGAAACCAGCTTTTCCCAACCCAAAAGTTATGAAAGGTGTTTTCAAAAGCACTTTGGAAAAAGCTGGTTTTGTTTCCTTTGTTAATTTTCTCAAGTGGCCACCGAAGAAAAGAGAGCAGTGGCCAGTGAAGTTGGGTTTGGTTTGGCACTCTCTCTCCTAATTTTTTATTTTCATTTTAATTTCATTTTTTTACTTTATATAATGAACAAAATAAATTAAAAACTAACGCAATAAAATTTCCATCTCAAGATAAGTAATTCTAAATCCACTTTTTTTATTTTTATTAATTTTTTAAAAATGAGTTTTATATTTCAACTCTTTCATTTTTATAGTTTTACTAAACACTAAAAACAACTTCTCGTTTCCCACAACACTTTTAAAAAATGTTTACCACACACTTTGTGTAAAAGTGTTTTTCCCACGGCATTTTCGAACCAGAACCGAAACGCCCCTTACAACTCACTCCCCCCTTGTCATTTTGCTCCTTTTAAACCTCTCCCCTGTCTCGATTTATACAAAAACCCAGAAAGAACAGAGATACTAACTTAGTAGGAATCAAAAAAATCTCCCAATCGCCGAAGAGTCATGGGTGTCTCTTCTTTCGTCGGCAGAGTCCTTTTCGCTTCCATCTTCATTCTCTCCGCCTGGCAAGAGTAAGTCATCGCCATCGTCCCAGCTCAGATCTACTCGTTTCTATTTGTTTATTTATTTGTTGTGTCTTGAGCTGAGTGGAAACTATGCTGTAGTTCTTTCTTGTTGTTCTATTGTTTGCTTTGCTTGCTTGATGTATGACTGTTTAGTTGAATGATTTGTGTAAGTGGTCAAACTGGCGACTTTTTTCCCCTTCCAGCTTTGGATCTCTTAGTTTCGATTGATTTGTTTGTGCAATTTCCTTTTGGGAAATCGTAATTTTTCGTTGATGGAATTGTTTTGTTGACATGATTATGGAGGATGCGCCGTTGTTAGTTAGTAGGAACATGTTGCCCTGATGTAGTTGATAAAATAACTTGTTGTGAATTTCTTTGAAGACGGTTGTTAGTCATTTTTAGGGTTCTTGATTACAGTTAGAAACACTTATTGTTTGTGAATTGTGATTGAAACATTGGACATTAAGATGCATGGATTTGTTCTTTTGGAAGTTGTGACGTGTTATTATTTTCTTAATCTGTGCGTTGTTTGTCATCCATTCTAAGTCTATCATTGTATTCTACTGTGCAGTTTTAGTGAATTTGGTGTCGATGGAGGGCCAGCGACAAAGGCATTTGCACCCAAGTTCAAAGTTTTCTCAAACCATGTGACAACCTACACCGGGTTTCAAGTGCCTCATTTTGATGTGAGTTTAGTTTGTCTGTTTTATGCTACACTGGTTATTTGTTTGCCTGATAGCTGAATTTCAATTTCATTACTGTTCGGTGTTGTTGATTACAGTTGAAGCAAGCAACTTATCTTTCTATAGCTTTGAGGGGTGCTGGAGGTGCTCTTTTCGTGTTAGGCAGTGGGATTGGAGCATATTTGCTGGTTTGTGTTCTTCCATTGCTGGTCTTGCTAAATTGATCTATCAGTTTGATAAATTCAGCTAAACTATGTTTTCCTGTTATGTCAGCTTATCCATCAGGCTATTTTTACTCCAATTTTGTACGACTTCTACAACTATGAAGCTGACAAGAGAGAATTTAACCAGCTCTTCTCTAAGTTCACACAGGTTGGCTATTCTGATTTGTAGTACTGTCAAATCTGGTTTTTTGTTTGTTGAGAAATTGATTTTACCCCTCAGGATCTGTTTTATACCCTATTTCATCATCAATGAGTGAATTTTAATGACTCATTTTCTCTCTCTTTTGAACCTTTGTAGAACTTGGCATTGTTTGGGGCGTTGCTCTTTTATATTGGCATGACCAACTCAATTCCAAGGCGACAGCACAAGAGGAAGGCTGCCCCCAAAACCAAAACAGGATAGACATGAAGGTGTTGGACTCCATTGAAGATGTAGTTTTGGATGCTTGTATCGTGGTTTTTCCTCTTCTAGAAGTTAGGGATTCAAAATAGAGAATCTGAAAGGAAAAATGCTTTTGTTGTTTTGAACTTTTGATTTGTGTATTTTTCTTTTCTGGGGTAGAATTTTGAAGTTGTTACATTTTGCTCACAACTTTCAGATTTATGGTCGAAATTGAGGTTCAGATTGAATTCATTGGTTGCTCTTCTAACTTTCTGGTGCAAGTACAACATTTCGAGTATTCTCAAATCTACTAGCCGTTTTTAATTAATTTTGTCGCTGATATATATCAACGCGCTTGATCGCAGAGGGTTATCGCACTTAAATAGAATTTTACTTGCAGCTTGGTGAATCCAATTCCATAAAGCAAAAAAGTAAGGAAATGTTGATCATAATTAAGACTACAGTAGTTTCCGTGCAGGTACCTATGAGTGGTACTCCCTACAGAGCAGAGATTGCAATGTTCGAGTCTTATTATTTAGTTCCACTTGGAAGAAACCCCCCGTCTCCGATGCAATTCGGACTTTTTCGATGATCTCGCTGCGGCGATCTGCTCCTTCTCCATGGATGCGTTGCAGGTCTATGATGGGAAACTTGAACTTGGGTTGATCTTCTTCAAGTACTGAACTTTTTTTGTCCAAGTTATCACACCCACTAGGTGTTTGATGAAAAATCCAAGGTACCTTAGTGATTCCAGCATCAACAAGACCTTTGACACCAGCTTTGGTTTCATCAAAAGCTTTTATGTCTATCCGATTCATCATGGTTCATTAATACATCTGATCTTCAATTTTTCAGAAGAAAAACAAAATGAACCATGGAAATGGAATGGTATCTCATTTGGCCACGTATCTTCATGGCAGAAAAGACGGGTTCCCTGCATCCTCCGTTTTCATATTTAAAAATTAATAATAACGAAAAAAAAACATTGACTTGTGCAATTCCTTAGTCCATCTCAATGATCTCATCCCAATACATTTAATTTTTTTGATGATTTAAGTTTTGGTATGAGCTGGAGAAGTAAATTAAATACTAGTTTTTTCCCAATAAATTCAAAAAATGACTGATTGCGTATTGAATGCGGAAAAGTTATATTACATGCAACAGTTTTGTATATGTTTATCAAAGAAAAAACAAAAAAGAAGAGAAAGGAACGGTGATGGTGGTGGGAGATTGGATATTTGAGGATAGGATGGTGGACCTTAATATGATTGTTTCAAAACCCATAAATCAGCCAAGCAAATTCCTTAACTAATTTCAGAACCAAGACTATTTTTCTAGCTCATTTAACTGATAAAGTAGCAGATCTCTAAACCAGATCTGTAGAAAGATGAGAGGATCTTATATTTTCATTATTGTTTCCTGTTTTTGTTTTTCAGTTTCCACTAATTTCTCTATCTTTAACCCCAGAAAAGACTATTCGAAGTTTGTGGTAAATATTTCAGATCAATCATACAGATTTCGTCCTGCTCAATCACAATGTGGAATTTAACTGATTGGTTCGTTGAATTTTCAACAAAAAGCCAACTTGTGTAGCCGCCAACTTGTGCTGTCCACTAATACCAAAAGCAAAGGTCAATGTAAACGTTTTAGTTTTTACACCATAGCTCCAATTATCTCATTGAGGAAAAAGAAGATGATGGTAAGCAGCACTTCTGAAGGTTCTGTTCAAGATACAAACTTTACAGACAGGACAAGTGATTTGAAAGCTTTTGATGATACAAAATCTGGTGTGAAAGGACTTGTTGATGCTGGAGTCAAGAAAGTCCCACAAATATTCATCAAGCCATTCAATGGTTCAGACAGTCCTTCAAACACCAGCAAGTCCCCGGTTACGATTCCTGTCATAGACCTCCAAGGCATTGGTGATCAAGATCCAACCACTCGCAGCGAGATAGTGGAGAAAGTCCAAAATGCATCGGAGACATGGGGTTTCTTCCAAGTGGTGAATCATGGAATACCCACAAGTGTTCTTGACGAGATGGATTACGTGTGCGCAGATTTTTCGAGCAAGATACTGAGGTCAAGAAAAGGTTTTATACCCGAGACGTGATGAAAAAGTTTGTGTACAACAGCAATTTTGACTTGCACACAGCACCAGTAGCAAATTGGAGGGACACGTTTTTCTCCTACATGACTCCTAATCCTCCAAAACCAGAAGAATTGCCTGAGGCATGCAGGTATTAGTGACCAATTTCTGAAATAGTTACAAATTATGTGTTTTTTTTTTTATAATTGAATCATCATTGTGGCGATTTATGAATTGTAGAGATATAATGATGGAGTACTCGAACCAAGTGATGAAGTTAGGGATGTGTTTGTTTGGGTTATTATCAGAGGCGCTCGGGCTAAAAACAGATCACCTGGAAAAAATGGATTGTGCAGAAGGGATTGCATTGATATCCCATTATTATCCAGCATGTCCTGAGCCAGAATTGACTTTAGGCACGAGCAAACATTCTGATAATGACTTCCTTACCGTTCTCTTGCAAGATCAAATCGGCGGTCTCCAAATGCTTTGTCAGGATCAATGGCTGGATGTTACTCCTGAACCAGGAGCCCTAGTCATAAATGTTGGAGATCTTCTGCAGGCAAGTATTTTGTTCGGTTTTCTTTTTAGCAAGTTTTGATTCATGAAATTGTTTCATCCAACCCGATTCCTTACTGGTTGAGACTTGTTTGGTGCATTTTTTATTTTGCAGCTTGTATCGAATGACAAGTTTAAGAGTGTGGAACACAGAGTAGTGGCGAGCCATCAGGGTCCAAGAGTATCAGTGGCATGCTTTTTCAGCACAAGTTTTCAGCCATCATCAAAGCTATATGGACCAATCAAGGAGCTGTTATCAGAAGAGAATCCTCCGATTTACAGAGAAACGACAGTGAACGAGTATCTTAAGTACTTCTACGAGCATGGCAGTGATGGCACGTCCCCCCTCAGGAACTTCAAGCTGTAATTTACAGATCTTTGTGCAGTAATTATTTGTAACTATAGAAAGGTATATTCTTGTGGTATATTCCTTTTGGAAATCAAATTGAGATAGGGTTACATGGACTAATCAATCCTACTAACCCTATTTAATTAATTAGTCTTTTTTCTAATGGTTTAATGGGTTACCATTTTCCAAGCCTTACATCACCAGAAGAAAAGTCTTCTGTTGTCTTTGTCATGCTGAGTTGCTTCTTTCTTGATTTTTCTAATATTTGTTCTTCCAGAAACAATAATTACGTGGCATTGTCTGCATCCAACACGAAATTCCCCTTTCGTTTGCGCCTCCTCTTTCTTCTAAACTGGAAAGTCAAGGTAGAATCCTTATCCTCTTGTCACTGATGAAGAAGATTTTTCTTTCAAGACAATTCCATTCATAAATCTTTCAAGAGCTTTTCATATTAAGGGAAAAGCTTTCTCCACCTCACGACCGCG
This sequence comes from Viola odorata, assembly GCA_963691705.1. Classification (NCBI taxonomy): domain Eukaryota; kingdom Viridiplantae; phylum Streptophyta; class Magnoliopsida; order Malpighiales; family Violaceae; genus Viola; species Viola odorata. The sequence goes on from OY829545.1 coordinate 3,316,851, forward strand.
TCTTTAATTTTGGAGTGATAAAAGTCTTACATTTCTGTAAGTTTCCCTTACTGAAATTAGCTTCTCTCTTTACTGGTTTTCACTAACATTAGTTTTGGTATATCAGTGTTTGGCTTTAGATTTTCACTCCATCGGAAGGAGGCCTAATTGAGCAGCAAAAATGGACTTGAGTAGTAATGATGCAAGTTCAGCAGAACTCAGCCCCGGCTATGATCGGAAAAGTGAGCTAAAAGCTTTTGACGAAACCAAAGAAGGTGTCAAGGGATTGGTTGATTCAGGAATTACCAAAGTCCCTCGCATATTCAATATACCATTCGATCACTTTGACAAGGTCAGTTCAAATGCTGCAGATTCTCATCTTAGTAGTATCCCAATCATAGATCTTCAAGGTATCGATGCAGATCCAATTCGACACAAAGAAGCTGTTGAAAGAATTGGAAATGCATCCGAAACGTGGGGTTATTTTCAGGTAGTTAATCATGGAATTGATCCAAGTGTTCTTCAAGAGATGCTTGATGGGGTACGCAGGTTTTTCGAGCAGGATCCTGAAGGCAGGAAAAAGTTGTACTCTCGAGATCCTGGAGTTTTCAATTACAACAGCAATTTTGATCTGTACACCTCAGAATATGTAAACTGGAGAGACACCTTTATCTGCGGCATGTATCCAAACCCCCCCAAGCCCGAAGAATTGCCTGAAGTGTGCAGGTATTTTGGTTATGTAAAATTGTAAATCTTTTTCAATTCCTCTAACAGACATGATGGAATTGGTCTATTCAATTTTGTAGAGATGTAATGTTGGAGTATTCAGAGAAAGCACAGAAATTGGAAGTCGTGCTGTTCGAGTTGTTGTCTGAGGCACTTGGGCTAAAGCGGAATCATCTTCAGGACCTGAACTGCACAGATAGTCTTGTACTCGTATGCCATTATTATCCAGAATGTCCCGAGCCAGAACTAACAATGGGCTCATCCAGCCATACCGACAAGTCCTTCCTGACGCTGATCCTGCAAGACCAGCTTGGAGGGCTCCAAATTCTACATGAGAACAAATGGGTTGATGTCCCCCCGGTTCCTGGAACTATTGTGGTCAATATTGCAGATATGCTACAGGCAAGGAACTGTTTCAGTTTTTCCCTGACAATTCTGCTTAGTTTTTAAAGAAATTCCTTAACTTTCCACCTGCTATGTTCTTGTGTCTTCAGCTGGTATCCAATGGCAAGTTTAAAAGCCCTGTCCATAGAGTTGTGGCTAACCGCGACGGTCCGAGAATATCAGTGGCAAGCAGCATAGGTTTTCAGTTGGGACCAAACCTGTACGGACCGATTAAGGAGCTATTGTCCGAAGATGATCCTCCCATCTACAGAGAAACCACAGTATTTGATCAGGCTACCTACTTCCTGAAGAATGTGTCCATGGAGGTAAGGGATCCTTTAGGGCACTTAAAGATCAACACATAATAGCGCGCGCAAACTTAAATGTTTAATCACGAATATATCCGTTCTTGTTCGATCTGAACTCTGGACTCTTGATTTAATGCATGTACTATTTCTAAATAAGTGAAACGAATCGAGTTTCATCTGTAAAATTCCTGAAAAACAAAGATTTTTCATTTTGTTCCAATAAAGCCAAATCAATTAACTTTGGTTACAATTTGAACTCTAACTTCTAACGTCTTTTGGAGTACATCAATCCTCTACCAAATAGGACAATCCACCACACCATTACAAAATGCAACTTGTAGTATGTGAATTGTACTTGGTCAAGGTTAAACGCAAATGGATGGATACTGTACCATCCGATTTACCACACAAAACTAAAAATATCCTTTTCTGTTCCCTGCTATTCTAAAAAAGGACAAGGAAGTATGACGCCATTCCATTTTGGTCCCTTGTTTTGTTTGCTTTTGGAAACAGCAGATAACGACAAGTAAGCTTAAGGATCAGTATCACATGCAAGAAAACAAGAAAAATCCAAGCTGACAATTCCTTTTGAAAAATTGGTATAAAAGAGAGTAATCATTCGTTAGATTGCTTTAATCACTTGCAACGTTTTAGTCCTTTTACTTGGTAAAATTTACTGCTTTCAAGCCTTACATACTCAAAAACAAAGCAAAAAATGCCTGTACAATTTGATGACAGATTAAGAGATTTAAGCACTTTTGATGAAACAAAAGCTGGCGTGAAAGGCCTTGTTGATGCTGGAATTACTAAGGTCCCTTGGATTTTCCATCAAAAACCTGATGGTTCAGACAAAGGTCCAGTACTTGAAGCAGAACAATCCAAGTTCAGGTTTCCCATCATAGACCTGGAGAGGGTCCATGAAGGACCAGATCACCGCGAGGAGATTATGGAAAAAGTCCAAATTGCGTCGGAGACATGGGGTTTCTTTCAAGTGATCAATCATGGGATTCCTTTGAGCATTCTGGACGAAATGAAAGATGGAGTGCGCAGGTTTTATGAACAAGACACTGAAGTGAAGAAAGAATTCTACACGCGCAGGTACACCAAGAAAGTTGTTTATAACAGTAACTTTGATCTGTATTCTGCTCCTGCTGCTAATTGGAGAGATACCCTTTTCTTTCTCATGGCTCCTACTCCTCCAAACCCAGAAGAGATGCCAGCTACCTGCAGGTAAATTCCTAATTTCTGTTATTATAGTTAATTTATCAGTTTGGTCCTGTAATTCTGGGTCTAATTAGTACTACTTGTTGTGTAGAGATATAGTAATACAATACTCAAAGGAAGTTATGAAATTGGGAGATATGTTGTTTGAGTTACTATCAGAGGCATTCGGACTTGACCCGAATCACTTGAAGAACATGGATTGTAGAAAAGGGCTGTCAGTTTTGATGCATTACTATCCAGCTTGTCCGCAACCAGAACTGACATTAGGTACATCCAAGCATTCAGATAACGATTTCCTTACGATTCTTCTTCAAGACCATATCGGTGGCCTACAAGTTCTCCATCAGGATCGTTGGACTGATGTTCCTCCCGTACCCGAAGCGCTGGTGGTTAACATTGGGGATCTTCTTCAGGTAATTAATGTTGACATTTAGGTACATTTTATGGTTCACCAAGCTGTTGTACCCGATCAACGCGACAACTATATCAATTCTTTTACGGACTTTGCTAATTTTACATATTCTGCTGGTGATTGTACTCTCAGCTTGTAACAAACGACAGGTTTAGAAGTGTTGAACATAGGGTCCTGGCGAACCGTGTAGGACCAAGAGTTTCCGTGGCTAGTTTTTTCAGCACAACTTACGAGCAAAACCAGAGAGCGTATGGGCCTATCAAGGAGTTGTTATCTGAAGAGAATCCGGCCAAGTACAGAGAAACTACTGTCGCAGAATACACTGCTTACTTCCACTCCAAGGGACTTGATGGAACCTCTGCTCTCCCTCATTTCCTGGTCTGAAACTTGGAAATAAAACCAATTACTACTGGCTTGATAATAATTAGATTTGTAATTAAACTAAGTAGGATCATGGTCTATATTGGATTTTTATAAAAACTGTCATGTAAAAAATTTCGATTCAAATTGTTCTCGTCGTGAAGTTTACTTGTTATAGTCACCAGACTCACCACAATGACATTGTGGTGAGCAGAAAATTCCGATCCGATCAAAATACAATTCGAATTTTTTTATTCGATCAGGTGGATTTAGATTTAAATCGTGAATCAAATAGATAATTACAAAAAATTATTTCTCTCTCCTTCGGGTAAGAATTGTAAATTAAAAGAATCAATTTTAACACCTAACCGCTCTGCTGCAAACTCATTAATGGTATATGCTAGTGTTCAAGATAGGGATAACTTTTGTCAACTTTGTAAATATTTACCAACGGGTCACTACCATATCAACACAAAATAAATGAAAAATAAAAACACTGATAATTACAAGTGCCAAATGGGTCAATGAACAACACTTTAGGCAAGCTGACCCTAATTTCCATTAATTTGACATTAGTAACATATCATCTCTCTCTTCCTCTTCCACACAACAAGCTCCCGAAAAGATCATTCATTTCTTCTCTCTTTTAAACAAAGATGGTGGTCACAAGGATCGCAGAAACCCAAGGAGAAACTGAATCCAACTATGACCGCAGATCCGAGTTAAAGGCTTTTGATGACACGAAAGCTGGTGTGAAGGGGCTTGTGGATGCAGGTGTGACCAAGATTCCTCGCATCTTCTATTCGAAACAGTTCACTGATATCGAAAAACCAGCAGGTGATGATTTGCAGGTTAGCAGCATCCCAATCATAGACCTGAAAGGCAACGTCCTTGAAGGTTTAGATTTACAGGAGCGAAACGGAATCATCAACCAAGTTCGAGATGCGTGCAGCAATTGGGGTTTCTTTCAGCTCATCAACCATGGAATTCCAACTCATGTTATGGACGAAATGATTGACGGTATGCGTAGATTCCATGAACAAGACCTTGAATTGAAGAAAGAGTTCTACAAACGAGATTTCTCCAAGGTTTACTATATGTCCAACTTTGATCTGTATCAAGCAGCCGCCGCTAATTGGAGGGACACTTTTGGTTGTGTTATGGCCCCAAATCCACCCACCCCACAAGAATTGCCTCATGTTTGCAGGTACGTATGTGTTTTATAGCTAAAATTTCCTCGTAAGCATCTAGCAACCGACGACTAAATGATTACGGGTCTGTTTGGGATAGTTTCATAGCGGATTCTGCTTTCTCCCAAAACACATTGATTTTTACTTTCACTTGTAAAATCATGTATCTTTTTAGTTCAATAGTTTCTTCACATGGTATCATCAAGCAATTAGGAATCCAAATTCTATCACTTCAACTAGATGATTATAAGTTCATGAATTGCTGCAGGGACATAGTGATTGAATATTCAAGGCAGGTGATGAAATTGGGATGTGAGGTATTTGAGTTAATATCAGAGGCATTGGGGCTTAAACCCTGTCACTTGAAGGACATGGGTTGCGCTAAGGGGATCCTCCTTTTGGGTCATTATTATCCTCCTTGTCCTGAACCAGCATTGACCATGGGCACTACAAAACACACTGACGCAAACTTCATGACAATACTTTTGCAAGATCAAATTGGAGGCCTTCAAGTTCTTCACAAGGATCAATGGATAGATGTCCCTCCCACTCCCGGAGCTCTCGTGGTCAATATCGGTGACCTTCTTCAGGCAAGTCACTTCTGTTGTAATATTATAAGCAAGAATGAAACATATTATAAGAAAACAGTTAGAAGTTAAGTTTCAAGTTCAAATGCCTTGATTTACAACCGATGAAAAATTAAATGTATGTTTTTGTTTGTTTTACGCAGCTGATTTCCAACGACAAGGTTAAGAGTGTGTATCACAGGGTATTAGCGAAGCAGGAAGGTCCGAGGATATCAGTGCCATGTTTCTTTAGGGTACAACACACCGAGGTTTGCTCAGGTGTTTATGGACCGATTAAAGAGTTGTTGACTCGAGAGAATCCAGCGGTTTACAGAGAAACAGATATAAAGGAGTTTTTGAGGATCTACTTCTCCAGCGGGCTTGACGGGACACGTAAACTTCATCATTTCAAATTGTAAAAAATGCAAGCTTTCAAGATTTGGGACCAACTTCTTTGTATCTCTATGTTAGACTGTTTCCTTTATGATTTCTCAGACGTTTATGAACCGATTAAGGAATTGTTAACGGAAGAGAATCCTGCGATTTACAGAGAAACAGATATAAAGGAGTGTATGAGGATCTACTTCTGCAAAAGGGATTGACGGGTCATGTATTGATCATTTCAAGGTATAAAAATATTGCAAGCTTTAATTTTAAGATTTGGGTATCATTTTGGAATCTGTGATGGATGTTCAGTACTCCTTAATTTCTGTAATAATTAATCAGATTCTCATGAACCGATAATATTGCCAGTTCAAGCTATGATTCATTCTTTTTTTTTCTTGCCAATTTATCCCATGGTTTATCAAAAAGGACACTTGTGGAAATTTCAATAAGACGCGTATTTTTTTAAACCGACGTCAAAGGGACGCGTCTCATTCAGATTCATAAGTCTTTTTGAAAAATATTCAATCAGACGCGTTGTTACGAAAAGGACGTCAAAGGGATGCGTCTTATTCAGATTTCCTCACGCGTTTTTTGTTGTTGTTGTTGAAGAAGACGTGTAATTGAGTTTCCTGTCTGTCTGAGTGAACTACATCTGGTATTTCCTGTTTGAAATTTGAAAAATGGAAATCCATCTTCCTTCCCAGTACAACTTCTCCACCAAATCGGGTTGCTGGGCATATTTACCCACCCCAATTGTTTGTAACAAATTATATATTATTATGTTTGTCGCACTCGCATGTGAGATCACCTGCTCCTCAGCTTTTGTCTTGTTTAGGACAAAAAGATGAGACCATTCTGGAGGATAAAACATCTCCTCGTATGAGTCACCCAGACACACCCAGACACTCACTGTTTGCATCATAAACAAGACAAAATGACTAGTACAGGTTCAGTCAAAGATGAATCTGAATCCCAATCCGAATCCGATTATGATCTGAAAAGTGAACTTGAGGCTTTTGACGATTCAAAAGCAGGCGTGAAGGGACTTGTAGATGCTGGAGTTCCAAAAAATCCCGCGCATATTTGTTCATGATCAATCTATCATCAATGACAAGCCATCTGCAGGGCATGATTCTCAATTTAGCATCCCAATCATCGACCTCCAAGGCATCGATGGCGGCGACAAGATTCTACATGAAAGAAATGGGTTGTGCAGATGGACTTTTCATGATTTGCCATTACTATCCGCCATGTCCTGATTGGATCTTACAAAGCATACTGATTCTGGGTTCCTTACTTTTCTCCTGTAAGATCAATCGGGTGGCCTTCAAGTTCACCACGAAGATCGGTGGGTCGATGTCAAACCCATTCCTGGATCTTTAATTGTCAACATAGGAGATATGTTACAGGTAATTAAGAATGCTTGCAGCAGAGCAGACATCCACCCTTCTCTGATCAGCTAATAAGACTATAATCAGATAACTAATTAGGAGCCTTTCTTTCTTTCTTTCTGGTGTCATTGTGCAGCTAATCAGCAATGCTAAGTTTAAAAGCGTCTATCATATAGGGTATTAGTGAAAGAATTAGGTCCAAGAATCTCGATTCAGAACGCATTTTCTAGACGAGGCCAGGTTCGTCCTCTAGAGTTTATGGACCCATGAAATTGTTGTTGGAGGAAAATCCCCCAAAATATAGAGAAACAAGTATCAAGGTTGCTCTGAAGCACAGGTATTCAACAGAGTTGGCTGGGATTCCCCTCCTTCAACACTTGAAGTTATGAATAATTTCAATTCTGGATATTCAAATTAATCAGTGGTGCAATGCTATGCGATAATTTCATGTTTATCAAATTATGCTTCACCGCAGTACTAAAAGTTAAGGATCATTTTTTGTAGCTGGTAATCTAGATAAGTGGAACTGTACGAATTTCACACGTATTCAAGTTGTTGACTGCTGTAACAAAAACAAAAAACAAAAAACAAAAGGACGCGTCCTTATCAAAAGATCGCTTGCTGAAATTACAAAAATACGCGTCCTAATGAAGAGGACGTATGGATTTCTTTTAAAAAATGCGTCCTAATAAAAAAAACGTTTGGAAAAAATAAAAAAGACACGTCTTAATAAAAAAACGCCTGTAAATTTATCAAAAACGTCCTAATGAAGAGGACGCGTCATTTACAGATTTTCTCGACCGTCTTTTTGAAGAAGACGTGAAAATCCACTGTCCGAATGGTGTTGGTTTTTTAGAAATTTGAAAAATGTAAATCCATCTTCCTTTCGGGTGGATTGCTGAGAAGTGGGCACACCATATCAAAAAGTACTATTCTGTTTGTGGCACTCGCATGTCAGCTTGTGTAGGTATTACTATTGCTGCTAGGTGTAGCTTTGGTCTTGATTTGGATAAAGAAGTTCGGGTTTTTTTTTTCCCGGAAGAGATAAAGCAGCTTTTAACAAGAATCACATCATCAAATCACTGTTCCCATCCTAACAAAACCAGAATCAATGGTGAGCACCGGTTATGGGAAGTTGAATCGGAATCCAATAATTATGACCGGAAAAGTGAACTTGAATTCAGAAGCAGGAGTGAAGGGCCTTGTAGATGATGGAGTTATTGATCATAGTACACTCGGTCAAATTCTATTAACCTTATTAACGATTCCAGTAATTTTTGATGATTTATCTTCTGACACTTAAAATATTATGAAGGTGTGCGAAATAAAATCTCACATTATAAATAAAAAACAAATATAGAAGAATTGATTTTTTAATAGAATAAAACATTTTATAAAAATCGTGCAGATTTAAACCTAAAATAAACGGTATCATTTTATTAAAAAATACCGGTAATTTTTTATTTCTCCGGATTTAAGCGCGGAGTTGGAATTAATGCACAATCATGATTATTCACCCAGAAAACATGTGGCACAACATAAATATTGTTTCCATTTTCCACTGCTCACCACCAACTCCACTATCGAACGTTCTTCTTGTTTTTAAAAAAAATATATCGAAAAATCTGGCGATAATACCTGATCAAAAAAATGCCTCCAGAAAACAAGTCTGATCATTACGACCGGCAAGCTGAACTGAAGGCTTTTGATGCCACAAAAGCCGGCGTAAAGGGTTTAGTAGATGCTGGACTGACCAAGATTCCACGCATATTCATCCACGACCCCGATCCCGACCCATGTCCCAACCCCGACCCGGATGATGATGGATCCACCCGATTACCCAACTTCAGCGTTCCAATCATTGATCTTGAAGGTTTTGACAAAGATCCGACTGTTCGAGCTAAGATTGCTGCTCAACTTCAAAGTGCTTGCGAAATTTGGGGTTTTTTCCAGATAATTAACCATGGAATTCCGTTGCCGGGTTTGGAGGAGATTCTTGATGGGATTCATAAATTTCATTATCAAGATGATGAGGTGAAGAAAGAGTTCTACTCAAGAGATTATACCAAGAAGGCGATTTTTAATTGCAATTTTGATTTGTTTCGAACACCAGCAGCTAGTTGGAGGGATACTTTGACTTGTGTTATGGCTCCTAGACCTCCACATCCTCTGGAATTGCCTCCAGTTTGCAGGTACATGAAAATTTTGTCAATCAAGAAATGTTTAAATTTCTCCCAATTCTAATTAGTTTACCAGCAAGTAGTCCTATGCGATTTTTGGTGGCTATATTTTATAATATGATACTTTTTTCTCTATCAAGAAAATTGTTTGATTGCTATAGCTAAGCTAATGATTGTCCGCGGGTGGCAAATTACTGCTATAAATCTGAAATCGAGTTTCGGATCTGACTATAGATTTGATCTATGTATGGATGCAGGGACATACTTCTGGATTATAAGGATAGAATTAAGAAATTGGGGGCTATTCTGTTTGAATTGATCTCGGAATCTTTGGGTCTGAAAAGCAATCACCTAAAAGACATTGGTTGCGCCGAAGGACTATATGTTCTGGGCCATTGCTACCCGCCATGCCCAGAACCAGAATTGACTATGGGTACTACAAAACATGAGGACAGCGGTTTTCTCACCTTCCTCCTCCAAGATCAAATCGGTGGTCTCCAAGTCCTCAATGAAAATCGGTGGGTCGACGTCGCACCCACACCTGGAGCACTAGTGGTCAACGTCGGAGATCTCTTACGAGTTAGTTGTTCTTATTAATTGCAAGTTAGGAAATTGGAATTTGATAAAAGCATCACGCCGCAACGAACTTCTAATGCAATGTTTCTTTTTACTCTTCACTTACTTGCTTTTCATTTTTACTGTGTGTGTGCAGTTAATTACCAATGACAGATTTGTTAGTGCAACTCATAGAGTGGTGGCGCAAAGAACTGGGCCAAGATTTTCGGTGGCATGTTTTTTCAGGCAACAACATGAACCTGAAGCGTTAAGGTTGTACGGTCCGATCAAAGAGTTGCTGTCGGAAGAAAACCCTCCGATTTATCGAGAAACTACGGTGAAGGATTATCTAGCACACATGCACTTGGTAGGGAATGATGGGAATTCGAGAATCGCATACTTAAAGCTGTGATGGTTGTTGAAACCGTTAAAATTATAAATACAGTTTACCATGCACATGTAACTAATAATAGTAGCAATAATAGTAAAGGGATCGATCAACAGAAATTCAGTGGACTATTTTAAAGGCCTTTGTAAGTGACCAATGGTGTGTTTGTGGAAAATACCAATGTGAGAGTGATTGTAATGCAATAGAAATTAAAGAACAAAAACATAAATAAACAATAGACAGAATCGTGTGTGTAATCAAGTGGTGATAAAATCCCGGTGAAGATCGTGCTCATGATTCATATGTGTTGATTATCGATTCAATAATATTAGAACTAGAGTGTGCAGACGACTATAGAGATCAGGTTTTCACCTAAATCTCCTACTCTCTACCTATTCGAGATTTCTAAAGGTTTTCACCTATTAAGATCCTTGGTCTGATTTTATGACCTAAAGAAGTTATTCTATCAGGTCTAATAAAATGACCAAATATACGCCGTGAGAGACCGATCCCAGGTCTGGGATATCTAATCCTATAAAGTTGACCCTTTTTGTTCTCTAATCTAATCCGTCGATTAGCTAATTGCCTTCGAATTCACCCTCACGATGTAGCATCCAAAGCTTAGGAGAAAGACGGTAAAAATCCTAGTTTCAAACAAATTGATCAGGTTTCCAAGAAAACAAGAATTCATTAACAAGAAATTAAAACGGAAAGAGATACAAACTCTTGTGCTTATAAAAAACACTTAAATCTCACAACATCTATAAATCATGGCAGATGATCTTCACTGAGAAAGGGCTGCTTAGCCGCTCATACCCATATCAAACAAGCACAATGATATTGACAGCATAAACGGAAAAATAAATGAATTGAAAGGGAAAAGAAAGCAAAACGGAGATGAAGCTCCTCGCTTGCGTTGCTGTTCTCAATCTAGAGAAAATATAGAATTTTGGGGAAAAAGAGACTCCCTCTCTCTTCCCACTGATCCCCCCTTAATAGGAATTATCAATTGTTTAAAATTCTAATTGGATAAAAACTAAATAATATCTAAAAAGATTGTTTTTATCTTAAAAGAGTAAATCTGGAAGAGTTTTAATCCAGGTTGGACATTCTGTCTTCTAGAAGCACAGCAACGTCCTGCCAAGATATGCAGTGAGATGTTGAAGATATGCAGTGAGATGTTTTTTTACGGCAACATGTTGGGCCTGAAACGTCGAGGGTGTACCGCTCAATCACAGAGCTGTTATCGGAAGCCAATCCTCCTATTTACGGCGGAACTACGGTGAAGGAATTTGTAGCCCGCAAGCACTTGCTAGTAGGGGTGGCAAATGAGTGGGTATGGGTAAAGATTAAATGGGTATGGGTATCATACCCATTTATTACCCATATAATTTTTTAAATGGGTACCCATACCATACCTATTTACACCCATTTAAATCATATCCACCCATTTATACCCATTTAAATTATACTCACTCAATAAATATAATTTTTTATTAAGTAAAATTAAAAAAATCATATTTGACAAAAAAAATATAGATTTTGACAAAATCTAACTATGTGACTCGATTTTGATTGTGTATGCTGATTTTATCGTTTAGGCTCGGGTTTGACCATTTAAGCTCAGGTTTGACCATTTAGGCTCGAATTTTATCATTTTAGCTCGAGTTTGACCATTTAATCTTGAGTTTGACCGTTTAGGCTTGGGTTTTATAATTTAGGCTCAGGTTTTACCGTTTAAGCTCGGGTTTGACCATTTAGGTTCAGGTTTGACCATTTAGGTTCGGATTTTATCGTTTAAGCTCGGGTTTGACTGTTTAGGTTCAATTTTTTTTTTTTTTTTTAAGTGTTGATTCATTTATAATGCCAAATTTTAAATCTGTGGAATATCTAAATGAAAAAGATGGATGTTGGTGTGGTACGCTAATTGAATTCAATTCCTGTTTTTCTTTTTACCTTTTTTTTGTCCCGATGGGAAAAGAATTGGAATCAAGAAAAGATTTCCAAGAAAATGAGAAAGATCATCAGTTGGCAATTTGGGATTTAGGCAGTCTATTGTATGATTCGTATGAGTTGGTGTCACTTAGTCATCTTATCGAACGGCATCTAATGGCATTGCCATCATCTCTTGGAGGATCAAGAAGGTTGTCCAACAAAATCTATCCGCCGTCCAATCTCCAGGTCTCCGCGGCGCTTTTGCTATCAAGTGTAACGGATGCCGTCGATTTAATATTAATTATTTAAGTTTATATATTTATTTCAACATTAATGATTTAATATTAATTATAAGAATAGTTATGAAATTTCTAAATTAATTTAAAATATATTTAAATAATTTTGAATAGTTCATGACCATAATTTTTTCATACTTTGAAAAAGAAAACCACGAGTGATCCTATGAAAAGTATAAAACCTATTTTTAAAATATTAAATAAAATAAGAAAAGTGGATATAGAATTACTCATCTTGAGATAGAAATTACGTTGTTGTAATTTTTAATTTATTTTGTTCATTATATAGAGTAAGAAAATTAAATTTATTTAAAAAAGTAAAATAAAAAAAAGGTGAGAGAGAGAGGAGAAAGAGAGCCGTAAAATTGTTGTCCAAACCCAATTAAACCCATATATTTTAGTTTAAATGAGTATATATCTATGTATACCCAATTAAAAATTACTTGACTTATTTAACACTCATACTCACTTAAGTTAGTTAGGTATGGGTAGATTTTTACCACCCCTACTTGTTAGGCAGTGTCCTAAACCCACTCGGCTACTTGAAGCTGTCAAATGACTCCGATAAATAAAATTGATGATAGAGACGAGACGACTTTGTTGTTTTTCTCTTTTTTTTTGGATTTGTGTGTTATCTTTGCGTAGGGCCGTAGGGGTTATATTAATTTTCGCAATATCGTTTCAATTGTGTTGGATGTCCCAGAAGGGACTTGTTGTTTTTCTTTTAATATTGTTTGTGCGAGTTTTTCATTGTATTTTTTATTTTACATTCTGTTTTGATTCTTAGTAATAGTGATAGCCATAAATATAAATCAATATGTTTCTTATAATTTATGGGATTATATCAATACATTTTTTTTTTAACTTCTACAAATGTTGTTTTTATTTTTCCAGTAAAAAATTAATCCGGCGGAAAAATCATTTTAGGGGAAAAAGAGAGAAAAAGTTCAACAAAACCGCAAAAGATTACTGGTACGTGGTGATGTGGCTGCACGAGAACCACACACATGTCGCGATCTTAGGAAAAGAAGACACTATCGATGTTTAGGTGCTATAGTTCATCTTCTACTGCTTTCAGCCAAACTGAACTGTGTCCTGAAAACCAGAATTCAGACAAACACAAATTGCAACAAAAATGGTCGCTGGAGATTCATCCGCCGATATTCCTGCTACCTCCGACAGGTACCAGGAACTCAAGTCCTTCGACGAATCAAAGGCTGGTGTCAAGGGTCTAGTCGATGCTGGCATCACCAAAGTCCCGCCAATTTTTATCCGCCCCCTAGATCAAGAGGAGCTCGCGGCGCGCCACCAGAGCAAGACCCATTTCAAAATTCCAATCATAGACCTTGAAAACATAGAGAGCCGCCGCGCTGAGGTGGTCGGTGGATTCCTGGAGGCGGCGGCGGAGGTGGGCTTCTTCCAGGTGGTGAACCATGGAGTGGAGGTTAGGGTGCTGGAGGAGATGTTGGCGGCGGTGCGTGGGTTCAATGAGCTTCCTAACCATGTGAAGGAAGGGTATTATAGCAGAGAGCAAAATGGGAAAGTGAAGTATGTGAGCAATTTTGATTTGTATCAATCAAAGTTTGCTAATTGGAGGGATTCTTTGTTTTGCTTGACAGGACCTGAACCACTTGATCCACTTTTGAATTGCCTGAAATTTGCAGGTAATAAGCTTATGTATCTGTTTTAGTTCCATGAATCAAAATATTGAGGGATGTAGCACATTAATTTGTTCAGATTGTTACTCTTATAATTAGTTAGCTGTGGAATTTGAGAGAGAACACTGGAGGAAACCGATAAAAAAAAATCAATTAGTCTGTTTATAGAATTTTGTTATTTTTATTAAAAATGGTGAAAATTTTGGGTTTGAATTTGCAGAGATGCAACAATGGAGTATTCAAAACAAGTTCACAAATTAGGGATAACTTTTCTTGGTCTACTATCGGAGGCACTTGGCTTGGAATCTAATCGTCTTGAGGAGATGGATTGTGCAAAAGGGCATATGCTTCTTATGCATTACTATCCAGCATGCCCTGAGCCAGACTTGACAATGGGGACCACCAAACATGCTGACCCTGATTTCCTCACTGTCCTACTTCAGGACCATATCGGTGGACTTCAGGTTTTTCATCGGAACTGTTGGATCGATGTTCCCCCGGTACCCGGAGCTCTCGTAATCAATATCGGTGATCTACTACAGGTTCCCCGGCAACGGCGCCAAAATTTAATCTGTTGTCGAATCCGTCAAAAATAATAATAAAACCTGCAGTCAAATGCACAATAAATTGTATATAGTGGTAACAAGGTCGAACATAGGAATTAAGGGATTAATACTCAATTCGATTTGATTGACAGAGAAGTCCAAATAAGGTAGTAACAAAAGGGGAGTTTTTGAATGGTTGTTTGTTTGTTTATTGACTATTTAAAACAATAAAGGAAGATAAAAGAGATAAGAAATCAATAGAGAGAAGGTTCCCAGTAAGAATCTGTATCCGGTTGCAATTATGGTCAGTCGGTTATCGGTGCAAGTATCGTCTACCCCGAGCTGATAGACGCGCTAAGGAGACCAGGTGCGCTTAGGTCCCCTACTTACCTTCGTAATAAAAGCTACCCCAAGGTACGTTTATGGGGTAACCTTGACAGTCCGTCGTCCTCCAAAGTACGCTTATGGAGACAACACTCGGCTGCCCATGAAGAGGAGGTAAGAGACGTCTCGGGCGAGACACTCAGTACGCTCGAGGCTCTGCCCGAACGATCCGTTTAATCCAACTAGAAGAGATCAGGACCCCGATTACCTCCAGAATGGTTATCTGCTTTTACCCTGTAGTTTCGCGTTAGGTATAACCACAAAGTCGATTATAAAACTCTAAGTTAACTACTAGTTGATCAAGCTTGTAATTAATCCTAGGGTTTTTGACAATTAAATATTAAACAAGATAGATATTAGCCTGGAATATGTAAAGCACAGTTTGACCTCACGGCTTCCCTTGCAACCTTCAATCGATTCTTACCAAGAACAAGGAGGCTTAGCCGCACATATTAAAAGTAAAAATAAATAAATAAATCAATTGCATAATTATAGAGAAGGAAGAAGGAAGAAAGAAATCCTATTTATTACCGGCCGGAGCAAAGCTCCAGTTTATTGAAAGAAAGAACAAGGATCCTGAAGGCAATGGTGGCGCCAAAGTCTAACGGGAGCGGAAGAGAGAGAGAAAAACCTAATTACTAAAAGTATTTATAGAATTATTACAAAATAAAACTCCTAATCCGACTGGAATTAAATTCCTCGTTGGTCTTCTATCGAAATAGGGATTCCTGGAGCAATCCGATATATTCCTTTTCTGCGCTTGTTTCCTTTTCTCGCTAGGACATTGCTGCCTTCTGCGAACATCCAGCTACACGGCCTAGCTGCTCAATTCTCTCCAGAAAACGATAGAAAACGCCTTTTTTTGTATTTTCCTCTTAATTAGCCCAGATCTGTAAAAAGTGAATAAACACAGCAACATAAGCAGCATCATGATCTAAAAAGGCATACAAAAGATAGAAGAATTATGGACATAAAACGCTCTATCAATGTTCCTCCAGTACCCGGAGCTCTCGTAATCAATATCGGTGATCTACTACCGGTAACCCCCCTGCTACATTATTGTAAATGTTGTATAGAGTTGAATCTTCAATGTAGATTTTACCAATCTGTGTATGTTCTTTATTTTTCATGATTACAAAGTTTTACAGGTGTCTTGTGTGTTTGCAATTGCAGCTTATATCTAATGACAAGTTCAAAAGTGTCGAGCATAGGGTTTTAGCCAATGTGGTTGGTCCCAGAGTGTCTGTGGCTTGCTTTTTCACTCATCTTTTTCCGTCTACAAGGATTTATCGCCCGATCAAGGAATTACTATCGGAAGAAAACCCTCCCAGATACCTAGAAACTACTGTGAAAGACTATATCATTCACCATGATTCGAAAGGACTGGACGGAATTTCTGCACTTACTCCTTTCAGGTTGCAGAATTAGGGAATGGATAGGTTGGACTTATCATCACGGAATGTTCTGAGTACAGGTTTGTTTTTCTCGTTGCGCCCGAGTAATCTAAGTATTATACAAAATATTATTAGTTGCTCTTTAGCGTGGTTTACTGCACAAGGATCATTCAGTCTTCTAGCAGAATTACGGTACAGTGCTTCAAATGGTTATATTTCATTGCAATTTAATGAAAGAAGGAAATTTATACATGTACCTGACTAATAAATAAAATATTTATCATAGTAGAAGTCCTATTTCTATTATGATTAGCAAATTCAATTCATAACCCATATGGGAATTCTTTTCCTTGCATGACTTATGGATAGGAATCGTATTCCCCTCATGATTACTAAAGTCAATTCATAACCCATCAGGATTATTTATCATAAGATAGAAATCCTATTCCCTTCACGATTACTAAATTCAATCATATAACCCATCAGAAATCCTTTTCCTTGTATGACTTGAATTAATTTATTGTACCCTATATATACACTCCCTGCCTACCTAAAAAATCACTCAAGCAATCTCTACTTATTTGTTGTCTATCTATAAAGATCCCCGCCTGTTCTTCTAAACCAACATCGTTCTCTTTTTCTAAACTTTTTCGACCGCCATGGCCTTTAAGAAAAGTTCCGTAGCAACTCTCATCTTTGCAACCATCTCTCTTTGTGCAGTCTCATCCATGGCTGCCAAATATCAGGTTGGTGAGTCCGCCGGTTGGACCAGCAGGGGAGGGGTTGATTACCAAGGCTGGGCTTCCACCAAGAATTTCCATGCTGGTGACATTCTCGTTTTCAACTACAACAACCAGTTCCACAACGTCAAGCAAGTAACGGTTCAAGATTTCCAATCTTGCAATCCTACTTCCCCACTCGCCACCTATAACAATGGATCGGACACCGTTACCGTTGACAAGCAGGGCCACTACTATTTCATCTGCGGGTTCCCCGGTCACTGCTTGGCCGGGCAAAAAGTTCACGTGTCGGTGACGGCCTCACCATCTCCGAATCCAAGTCCGGCTCCTACTCCTACTCCTATTCCTACTCCTACTCCTCCTACTCCTGCCCACTCCAACTCCGGCTTCTCATCATCTTCCGAGTCTCCTGTCATATCCGGCCTCTTTTGGGCTTTAGCTGTTTCGGGCTTAGTAGTATTTGTTTAGAACTATTACTCTATTAGGATTGGTCTGGTGGGTCTATTAAACTTTTCTTTTGTAGTTTAAGCTTTTATGTTATTGGTCACTTTGCTGTTCTAGTTCTTTTATATTTTATTTATTATTATTTTATTTTTTGAACAATTACTCTGTTATTATTTGGTTGATGCTTAAGTTCATAGGGTAGTTTTGGATCCGATTATACACAAATGGAATTTCGGGCAGAAAATATTTTGGTACGGAACACCCCATTTAATTTTTTATTTTTATTTTTTGCAAAATTGGGAATGATATAAAACACACGAGTCGTGTGGAAAAGAGATAAAAAATCGACCTTTAGAAAGATAAGCTCTAAGAAGATCACAAACCGATATTAAACTACTAAGAAGCGACCCTCATCGATATACTAACAGTGGGATTTAATCTCATTAAGTATATTATGCTGATATTTAAATTTATTATTATCATATCTTTGATTTTTAGTTACAAAATATATCATACTTGTTATTACCAACTTATTATGACATAATGCAATCTATAATATCATTATCTTATGTTGTTAATACTTGTAATATGTCATCTTAACGAGTTATTTTCCATTTTTTCTTAGAAAATAAATCAAAATTTTATAGGGAAAAAATGGCACTTAACCTAATTTTTAATGTGTCAAAAAAAAAACTCATAAAGTTCTCACGACGAGAATTAAAATTAGTCGAATTTTAAAAAAAAGTTGGATACTGTCAGCGCGGGTGATGTATAAACTTTTTTTGGGAAATTATAAATATAGTCATCCTCCTGACTGGGGCCCTCGGTTCGAAGTCGGTTGGTAGAGTACCCCACATCCGCTCACGCATGTTTGTTTATTGTTTGACTGCGTGTGATAATTGATCGGTCACTTCTCTAATTCATTACGCTAATGGCGTCCCTCTTCAAATCTCCAGTCCCAAATTCACAAAAATAATAAAAAATATATAAAAAGAGCTTTCTTTACCTGTCACGGTGTCCCCGACTCCCCATTGCCCGTTCCTATACTCTCTTTTGTCCCATTTTCATGTCATCTCTTTCCGTCTGTCTCTCTCTTCCTGGTTCCATCGGCTATTCGGCTGTTTGCACACAAATACTCGTCAATCCTCCATTTTCAGCTTCTGGGTTGCTTAAAGTTTGGTCTTTTGAGGTGAAAGTTCTCGTCTTTTTAAGTAATTCCCTCATGAATTGGAGCTAGCGATGGGTATTTTCGTTGACCCATCGAGAAATTAAGCTTCTTTTTGGGATTGACGGGCAACGGTGGTAGCAAAAAAAGGAAAATAAAATAAAAATGAAGGATTTTGCTGGGGCTCCTGGCACTTTGACTGGGCTTTCTTTGAGAATTTTACAGTGTATTTTTGCCGCTGGATCAATCACCGCTATGGCTACCACTGCCAGCTTCTTCAATTTCACCGCTTTCTGGTATGTTCTTACTCCTATATATGCATGTCTCTTTACTATGTTTATCCTTTCCTTCCATGTATGCAGTTTCTCTCACTTTGATCTTTGTGCTTCCTGTTAGATTCTGTGCTGTGTTGAAGATCTTTGTGCTTCCTGTTAGCAGTTTCTCTCACTTTGATCTTTGTGCTTCCTGTTAGATTCTGTGCTGTGTTGAACAAAATGGACTTGCTGTTTGGATTGGATTTAGTTAACTGAATGACTAGATCAACAATTAATTGTAATTTGTACCAATTTGCAAAATATTAGGGTCAGTGGTTTTAGTTATCTTTATTTTATTACGTGTCTGTCTTGGCTTTAAGCCTCACTGGCACTTATGCAAGGAAGTCATCATTCAATGTGCTCCATTTCATGAAAAAATGGAGATTTTTTATGATCTGTGGATTGAATTAAAGTTCAGATTGTTGTTTATAGCGAGTTTGCAACTCTGGTAGGTATCTATGGCTCCTCCAATGGGCAGTTTTTTTTTCAATATTTATATGCAGTTTATGAGCAAGATGAACTGATTAAGGTTTGAGAAATAAACTGTGGCTTTCGAGCAGTAAAAAGGCTCTTGAGCTAGTCTGGAAACAAATGCTGGTGATTATTTTCTATGGTGGCATGCAATAGGGCTGCTTAATACTGAGATTATGCATATTCAGAAGCTTTATTTTGTTTGTATGTCTGTATGCTTTTGTGCGTCCAATTGTCTGATTACTGAGATTATGCATAGTTGGGACCTTCCTTGTGTTGTGTGCACGGCTGTGCAGTTAGTTAGTCGACAAGTGAGGGGAGAAAAGGAGGAAAACTAACAGAAGAAAGAAATTGTGCTTGTATCTTTACAACCGCAAGCTGCACTTTGGTTCTTCGTGTGGAAGACAAAAGAAAGGATGTCTTACTGAGTAGCTAGCTGAATTTCTACTCCATTTTAGCAATCAGAACCAAAAATGTTCCACAGGATGATGCATTACTGAGGTTCATCATTTGCATTAGTAAAATGTTGTCAGAATAACAGGGCTTTGAGACCAAACTACTGAACAATTCTTAATGTAGAAGCTGCTTCAGGGATTTGAAAAATGTGTCTCTGTTCAGTTATATGTTGTTGGATTCTTGCTGTGAAATTTATTTAGTGAATTCCGAATGCTAATTCTCTTAACAAGGATATATGGTTCTCGTAGCACATATTAGTTTCAGGCGTTCATAAACGTACAATATCAGCTACATTATTTTCATTTCCTTTCTTTTTGTGTTTGAGCTTAATGGCTTCCATAATATGAAGTGCCGTGGTTCTTTGAACTTTATTTGTCTTTACTCAAAGATTGCAAGTATGTACTTCCAACCATATTTGTTGGCCACATTTCAGCCATAGCCTCTCTGCAGTCTTAAATCGTGTGTTCTTTACCTCATCGTCTGCAGTTGCCAGCTACTTATTGAAGAGAGTGCTAAAATGAAATGCCGACCTTATTTATGTCAACTCCTCTATTGCTTCTATAAGCAACTTTATAGTTTTTCTTTTTTTTTCGAGAAAATATATAGCACAATTAAATTTCAATCCCCCCTTGTTTTTGCAGCTACCTCATCGCTTCAATGGGCCTGCAAGTCATCTGGAGCCTCGGACTTGCATTATTAGATGTATACGCCTTGGCGAAAAAGAAGGTTATCCATAACAGCATCTTGGTCAGCCTTTTTTTAGTTGGAGATTGGGTAGGCCTCTTCGAGACCCATTTATTTTCTGGAATCTATATGCTGTGATTTAATCCCTAGTAGTCCTATGTTGATGTTGTAGTCATCTAACAGAACCCAACTTTGATAACTATATCACAGGTGACAGCAATTTTGTCTCTTGCAGCTGCGTCTTCCTCAGCGGGCATCACAGTACTCTACTTTCATGACTTAGGGCATTGTGGTTTCGTAGGGGAATGCCAAAAATACCACACGTCAGTCGCGTTAGCGTTTATGAGCTGGATCATGATCGCGATATCATCTCTGATTATGCTTTGGCTACTGGCTGCAGGTTAGATCGATGATATTGGTTGCATGTAAACTGATTGATTTGTTTTCATAACACAATTCTTTTTCCCATTGAAAACTTTGATCTGTTTATAATGTGAATACAAAAGAATACAAGAAGAACAGTACTACTACATCTCGTAAAACTTCTTTATGGTTTGGATTGTTCCCTTGTAGATAAGAGTACATGATCTGCCACGTTAAGTGAGTCCACACACCAAAAACTAAATAAGAAATTAAATAATCCATAGCAGTTGAGTTGGAGTGATCTTCCACTCTTTCATGAGTTGGCATTTTGATTTGGCAATGTGTTTGGAATAATACGTGACCAAGCATGTGGTTACTCTTACCAGACTGTAGCTACAAGAATGAATGATTTGCTCGGCGTTCCGTCGATGGCATCCGATAAAATTGGAACGATATGATTGCTCAGTGTGGTCCTTGTTTGTTTTCAGCTTTGTTTAGGTCCATGACTTGGAATTATAACCAATCTTGATATAAAATAAATAGCAATCAATCATGATATGCACCATCAACATTCAACACACTTTCTCTCTGCAAATTTTTTTTTTCTTTTTGTTTTGGGTAAAGGGGAAAGCCATCTCCATCTTTATTCAGGATTTCAGACCAAAAAAAAAGAATTAATTTAGCCTAAAACAGGATACAAGTTACAAGCAACAGCACACAGGCCCAAAAACAATGAGTTATCATAATAAACCACAACGGTCCATTAGAAAAATAAGAGGGCTATTACAATAATATCCTCCGGCCCATTAATAGTAGTGTGGGTTTAATTGAAAAATTATGAAAATTGGAAAGTAAGATAGTGAGTCCCCTTCTATTTTCAAAAGAAAAACCATAATGTGTTTTTTTATTATTTTTATTATTTTAGGTTTAAAATGGAAAACACAAAATTCCAAACAAAAGTAAGTACCGAATCTTTTTCCTTAAAAAGAACCGAATATATATATAGTAGAAAAGCATTTAGCATAATAAATACATTAAAGAATACTATACCATAGTGGCAAGAAATTATTAAAAAGATGGTGGTGGGAAAACCATGGCAACCACCTCTCACCTAGTGGAAGAAGCAACTTCCAGAATCCTGACCTCAGCTTATTTCTTCTGTGCTTTTTCGTTTTCCAGAGTCATGACCCTCTACAATAAACGGAAAATACCACGAAAATTGAAAATTCTCTGTATCCACTCTTCCAACGTCAGATTCCTCCCGATTTAGTTGAGATTTATTTAATCAAGTTTTCCAAGTTATTAAACAACTAAAATTGATCTAATTATGGTATAACAATTGTAAGAATAGAAAGTTTATTACACGATACCACCTAATTTCAGACTAAAAAGAAAAAAAAACAATCGTGAAAACTCTCTTTTGCATATACACTTCATTACTTTTTCATTTTCTCACCAACATTTTTTTTATAAAAGAAATTACCATCATTTTGATCAATCGGGTGAATTTTTATTCGAGTTCTATCAAGTCAGGATATTGAAAGAGCCATGAATATTTCATTATTTCGTGGATATGCAACTTCCCAACCGAACTTTATTGCTATATCTTTCAAAAAGTTGCAACTGTAGCGAGCATAAGGGGAGCGTTTTAAATCCAACCTCATCTCTCACTAATCAAAAAGTTGTTGAAGTATAATTAATCAAAATGTCAAACCGCACGTAGGTGTATATATTGCAGTGACAGTGCCGGTTACAACATCTATTTGCATGCTCTCATACACTTGGCATGTCTCATTTACCATTTGGCACAAATTGCACAAAATGGGTATTTAAATTCAACCATTTGGAACTAATTTATACCCTCACTCCCTTCTCTCTCTCTTTCTGCACTCTGTTCCTACTTCCTACTCTACTCTGCTGATAAAAGCAAGGTATGTTTGGTTCTTTGTTACCTAATAGTATTTCTGTAAAACTACACTTACTTTTAATTTGCAGCTCCAATTTTGTTGGTTGGTAAGGTTGAGCATGTTTTTTTGATTAGTTTCTTGCCAGTAAAGTGACTCAGTAGTGTTTTTGTTTTCATTCTTGATTTTTGACTTGTATTGGTTTGGATTATGTGCAAGATTGTGGAAATTATCAAAAGATGAGAATCCTAAGAAACTCGAGTTCAAATTGTCTTATCTATTAGTATTCTTTATCTATGTTAAAAATAAAGATAAACAACTGATTGAGTTTGTTGCATAGACGCGTTTTCTGTGGAGGAGTTCGTTTTTGATAGGCGATGTAGAACTGAGCTATATGGGGGAGTTAACTTGAAGATTTATAAATGTGAATGAGAAAGGAGTATCAAAGCATAAATTCCTTGATCTCTGCCCTATTTTCTTTTCCTTTTTCCATTAATTGACAAGAAAAGACTGTTTCTAGCTTTTCTCCTACAAGTATTTACTTTCCTTACTGGTGCTTTAAAAGCTTCTTGGGCATTTGCAAAATTAAGAATATTGTTCAGGTAGAGGATATCAGATACTTGACACCTAAATTAACATTAATAGCATATACTATGCTGGCAAGACTGTAAGTGAACTATATGTTTAATTCTGACAGCGGACAGTAATCAAAGTTATTTGGATATTACCAAAAAGAGGAAACTGCTCTTGATCAGGATTTTGACATAACCATAGATGGAATGCTGAGTAGGTAATTAATGGGGGCAGCAACCAAACTAGAGAATATTTCCTCTCTTTTTCTCCACATCCATCATGCATTAGGTCAGGGAATAATCAGTATATATTACAGGGAATTTAATCCAGAACATGATACTAACAACAACATGCAATAAGAATCAAATTAATCTTCTTTATGTATCCGTTTTTGGGTCATTGAGCAAATCTTGTCTGCATTGTTTATTTCCTTCAGCATTCTTTGAAAGAAAGCAAGAAAATCCAAAATGGCAATGAAGACAGGCCACATTGGCGACCTCTACAGCAGGTTCAAGCCACATCTGCTCATGGTTCTCACGCAGATCGGCTACACTTTGCTGTATGTCATCACTGAAGCTTCGTTCAACCGCGGGTTCAATCCTAATGTCTACGTAACTTACAGGCATATCGTCGGTGGTGTTGTCATGTTACCTTTCGCTTATTTCCTCGAAAGGTAAATGAGACCGCGCTTGATTTCTATGCTACAGTTTATATAATGCAGAGTATCCTCTGCTTCATTGTTCCTCACTCTTCACTACTCTACACACAGAAGTCTTTAAGAACACATTTCTTCAATCGTTCTTTCGATATACATAGATACTGACCTTGCTCTCTCTCCTGCAGAGGACAAAGGCCAAAGCTGACATTTGCCCTTTTCGTCGAGATATTCATTCTCTCCCTCCTGGGGTAAGAAAACATCTAAAGAAGTTACTCATCATCAGTTACAAAAAGAAAAAAATGTAGAGAAAAACTTAAGGTTGTGTCTTGAATGACTACAGGGTGGGTTTGACACTGAACATGTATTTCGTAAGCCTGCAATGCACATCTCCAACTTTTGTTGCATCAATGGTCAACACAATAGCTGCGTTGACATTCGTAATTGCAGTCCTGTTAAGGTTAGTGTCCCTCCCACAACTAGATTTGACTGCTACAACATCAGTATTTTTAACTAGTAAACTTCGTAAAGGATGGAGTCTCTTGATCTTCGAAATCCACGAGGCATGGCGAAAGTTCTCGGGACCTTGATTTCCCTGGCAGGTGTAACGACCATGACATTATACAGAGGTCCTGCAATGAAAAATCTGTGGCATCCTATAATACAAATTCAAGGAAAGGCGGGAACCAACCACGAAAGCTGGATAAAGGGTTCGATTCTTACCATTGCAAGCTGCATAACATGGTCTGTGTGGTACATTATGCAGGTTCAAACCTAACCTCAAACCATGATCATGAATCAATAGGCTGCATGTATCATAGAGTAAACCAGATACTTATTTCTCCTCTGATAAATGGAGTAATGCTTTATTAAAAATGTAGGCACTCACCTTGAAAAGGTATCCTGCTCAACTGTCGCTGACTACTTGGATGAGCTTTGTCGGGGCGGCACAATCTGCAGTTTTTACAGTGATGGTTGAACATAAAAAGGCTGCTTGGACAGTTGGATTCAATATAGACTTGTGGTCCATTATATACGGAGTAAGCATCCTTTAATCAACTCTGCCATGTATGTTAACTTTAGCTCTGATTTCTCATTAAGAATTCTTATTGCGGATCGGTGTGTATAATGGCAGGGAGTAATAGTTTCTGGTGTAATAGTCTTTGTGCAACTGTGGTGCACGGAAGAAAAAGGCCCGGTTTTCGTAACCATGTTCAACCCTCTTTCAACAATACTGGTGGCGCTCTTAGCATACTTTGCCCTTGGTGAAAAACTTTACTTGGGCAGGTAATATAAACTTCACACCCACCTCTTTTCATGCAATAGCTTAAAGCATATGAGCGACAACTTAACACATTTACGTATGATTTGTACAGCATAATAGGAGCTATTATCGTGATCGTCGGCTTGTATTTGCTGTTATGGGGCAAAGAAGGTGACCAACAAGTTCATAGCAAAGCAAGAGAACAATCTCAGACACCGTACAATGAGCGAAAGGAACTTCAGATACAGATAGTAAATGCAGCTGAAAATAAAGTATCGCCAAGGGGAACTTAAGATTGGACGACGCATCATGCACCTCTTTGGCGCGCAAGAAGATCAAGTACCGGCAACTTGCATACAGAAACTTTTATGTTATACTTAGTAGTTAGTATGATCATGACTGTTTCAGATCTAAAGAAGAGTAGTGACCAAATATATTTTATAAAACAAAAGAGCTCCATAGAGGTTGAGGTGCAATGCGTCCGCAGCAAAATGAATAAAGACAACATCAAAACATAACAACTGCCCTAAGATTACTTCAAACCTTGATTTAAGCATTGACAGAATGTTCATCTGCGTATATACAACCAGTATAACGTTATGATATTGCAACAAGCTCAGGACTCAACACAACAACAAAATTTATTGGTATCTCAACGAAAGCTCAGAAAAGTTCAATGTCTAATATTTAGATGTGGTTATAACAACATTGACAACAAAGCCAATATAAAGTATTTGGTAACATTAGAACGGCAACAGATACAACTGCAAAGAGAAGGACAACAAATGACGTCACAGAGAATATAATTTCGCATCTGTATTACTTCTAGCTAATCCCTAACGATGCCATTGCCAACAGTTTTCAATGTCAAAATTAGGTGAAGAGAAGGCGACAATATTTACATGAGAACAGAAAAAGATCGCTTGAATGATTAATAACATAGCACCTTAAGGTCAATCGAGAAAAATAACAAGAATCAGGCTGCAGGGGGCCTGAACTCATGATCACGAGATGAATCATTTAAAGATGGAGAAAAGTAATGGAACATGGGAAGCATGCCGGGCATCATGCCGTAGCCAGGGAAGACAGGCACCTTGTTTGCTGCAGCATGATAAGCTGCTTGATGAGCTGACATGAACCCAGAAGGTGTAATAGCCACAGATTTCAACTGTTGATCCATCCTTTCTTTATCTGCTTTAAGCACAAGCTTCTCTTCACGAAGTTCATTCTTCTCAACCTGTAGCAGAAGCAAAAGAGGATTGAGAAGCAAGCATGCAAAAAGTCTACAGGGCTAAATTCAGTGGCCACGCAGGCCCAAAACAACAGATCTCCATAGTTGAAAATGTTAATGTAACTTGAATTTTCAAAAAACACAATCTTTCAAAAAAAAGATCAATAAATAGTACAATCTTGGTCACATAAGAACTGGCAACATCCACAAATGAAAAAGAAAAGGAGAAGATGATCATCGACAGCAAAAAGGAAGGTTAAATTGTACTAACAACTATCCATATCCCCTCACCCACCATTCCAACTCTTAATAAACTGGTACAAAGTTAATTGATAGACTACAAAGCTGATATGGTTAGCATGCAAACAATGGTTAAAGTATGAGTATCCTATCTAAACCTACCAATACACAAACGTATACCATGTTGAAATGTTTTCAGTAAGTGGGGGATCAATATTTAGTTTTTAGCTGACAGCAACGCGAAAAGTTTGCTACATCATGGTAATTGAGAAGTTAGAAAAAACACTATCTGAATGATGCTAGCAGGATAGTGATAAAATCGACTATCCGAATTCAAGGCGTGCTTTGTAGTGTTATATCTTACACCAAAACATATGCCATACTACAAACAACAAAACAAAGTATACCCACGACCCAATATTCAGAAATGGTTACCTTCAGACTTTTTATTTCTTCCATAAGCCTCTCATTGGTATCTTTGAGCTCCTGTGACTCATTCTTCAGTTGGTTCAAAACTCTAATAGCATCATCAAGTATAGCCGGCTTATCAGTTCTGGCTGGCCTCCCAGGTTCCAGAACAGAACACAAATCCATAAACCTGCATCCACAGATAAGATAAAATCCCTTCCATAAAAAATGCATTCATCCTAGTTCAACACATTTGCAAACAAAAATTGCTTTGACCCATACAAAACCTAGCCCAATACAAATATCCTAAAAACGAAATTCACGACATTAATCAAAAGGGAAAAATCAAACAGAGCACAATCCACACCTTTCATTCAACTTCTCCCTCCTCTGCCTCTCACGGCATGCTTTGCTCTCTGCCCTGTTGGAGCATGAATCAACGCGTCCCCTATTTATAATAACATAAAAAGGAAATCAGAACAGAACCTAAAATCTGAATTCTCCATAACCAAATAGGATGATGCCTTACCCTTACTAGATTAATCAATAAAAAAACAAAAAAAAAAAAACTAATACCTCTTCCGCGTGCTTTCTGCTTCTTCCAGAGCAACGGGAGGAGTGGTGGCTGAAAAATCAATATCCAAGGAAGTAAACCCACCGACACTGCAGCTTCAACAGATCAGATCAGGGAATGATTTCTAGTAAAATCACGGCCGTAGATTTTACAGCGATCGGAGGAACAAAAATACCTTTCGGAGCTATTTGCCCACAAGAGATTGGACGGAGTGGGCTCGTCGATAAAATTGCAGTCACGGAGAAAATCCTGCCACGAGCAATCGTTCTCCACGGTATTCATCGCGTTCTCTTCTCTGTTTTTTTTTTTTTTTTTTTTGCCTTAATTTTTTCACCTGATTAATTCTATTTATTTATTATTTTGATTTGATGCGATATGGTTGGATTGTGATGAAATAATAAGAGAGGGAGTGGGAATATTGTTTTGATTAGGAACGATAGGGCGATAGTTTGTTAACGAAGCTCCAATAAGGTTGCAACACGTGTACAGGTCAGGAAAGAAGATAGTTGGCGCGCCGCCGCGTTTCTTTTTCCAATTAATGCTTTGGTCGAAAAAAACACTTTATATTATTTGAGTTTTTGATAATGAATGGGTTTTATTTAAATTTTAAATTTTAAATTTGATAATAAAACAAATAGTTTGTTCAAAATTAAAAATTAAAAACCAGCTAAAATGAAGGAATTCCATTTAAGGCTATCAGATTTAACATTTCCAAAGTTGAAGGATTCTCAACAGCAACAAAAAATAGCTGACGACGTGTCGCTCGAAGCTACTGCACTTCATTTCAGTTTTAGTAACAAGGAAAATCTGCTCTGCTTAAGTAAAATTTATTGCATGTTGCTTCAAAAGAGATTTCGCAAGGATAATAAGCGGGAAGCCAGCATCTGAATATTTTGCATTTTCCATATACAAAGCAGATGTATAGGTCACAAATTAACAGAACAATTAAATTACACGAGCTTCATTTTTCAGCTTATCGATCAACTCGTCGACTGAAGAAACAATAACCCCTGCTTTTCTCTTGGGAGGTTCAGTGACTTCAACAATCTCGAAATCAGATTTAACTTCCACATTCAAATCCTGTGGAGTGTATTTCTTGATGACTTTGGATTTTGCCTTCATGATGTTAGGAAGTGTTGCGTATCTTGGCTGGTTCAGTCTCAAATCAGTGCTGCATAAGCGGAAAAGACAATGTTGAACTCATCAACTAGGAAAGGTATCCAACTCAACTAAAATACATACAATCCCTGCAAAAATGCCAAGATTGACTCTTAACTTTTAATCATAGCTTGGGAAGTTTTCCCTTCAGATGTTTCAACAATGATTTTATCGCAGATTTGCTTAACAACTAGTTCAATAAGTAATTGGGCAGTAATTAGTAAAAGTATTTAACAGATAGGAAGACATTTATTCTGTCTTTCCTTCAGTTTTCTTAACCTGCTCCTAACAAATTTTGAAACAGTGAACTGAGAAGTGCTTAAACATATGCCTAAGCAGAAAAACAAGAGGATCTGATACTTACGTGATGACTGCAGGTAAATCTATACACAAAGTCTCGAGACCACCATCTACTTCTCTTTCGACTGTTGCTACGTGTTTCTCCATTTCAAGCACGACCTACTGAATAAAAGCACTTAGTTACCAGACAGAGAAAAAGTAAAGTAACCACCACAACCTATCATAACCACAGTTTGACTGACAATATTCAAGCTCAAAGCCTATCATAACCACAACCTCACCCCTCCATCCCCTAGCCCTGAAATGGGGCCGTGATATAGGTTTAAGTAAACAAAAGATGATTAAACACACAAAAATGTAAAGTAAGACCACATGAAAACAAAAAGTAATGGGTGTTTAAGAGATCCGTCCAACTAATAGCCTGATTCAAATCTATACTTAAAGAAAAGGTATGAACCATTGTAAACTATAGGTGATGCAAATTGAGCAAGGAGTGAGCTACCAAAACAAATATCACAAATTTTCTATAAGCATATTGCAAAAGGTTTGCTTTGTTAACAGATGCACATGAATTACTTATATTTCAAAAGTTAATACAACAAGCATCATACGAAGATAACCGAAGCATTTCCCCAACACCTTCATGTGCCATACAAATACCTTAAAAAATCCCCTAGGAACTCCAGAAATCATAGCTCACTAGTTTTAATGCGATAAAGAAAAGGAAGCTATAGAAATTAAATTAACTGCGAGTGAAGCTGTAACACATCAATTATGAGTTCTACAAGCATGGGTGTTTAGTCTTAACCCTAGTACACAACACATCAGATAGCAGCATAGAAACAGTATGAATGAAAACTGGATACAAGATGAAAAATGCAACCACAAAACCAAAGAAAAATGATCAAAGTATGATTTGGAGGATGATACAACTAACCTTTGAAGCAAATGTCCCCTGCGGCCAACCTAGCAAACCCGCTACCATTTGCCCCGTTTGATTGCAATCATCATCAATGGCCTAGAATATAACCAAAACAATCTCTCTTGTTAAAAAAAGGAGAAAAAAAGAACTCCCATTCAAGCAAATGTGTCAACAAAAATGAAAATTTAGACTAAATCAAGCAAAAAACAACACGATATCTGAAAATCCAGTTGAACGAACTCAAAAATAGAATAAACAAATAAATACTCGAATCCAACCTGTTTTCCGAGGAAAAGAAGCCCAGGCTTCTCCACCTCCACAAGAGCTTTCAAAATCTTAGCGACGGTAAGCGGATACAAAGCTCCCGCAGCCTCCACATGAATCCCTCTATCAGCCCCCATAGCTAGACCCGTCCGCAGCGTATCCACGCACTTGTCGGGTCCCATGCTGACCGCGACAACCTCGGAGGCGAGTCCGGACTCCCTAATCCGAAGCGCCTCCTCCAACGCTATTTCGCAAAATGGGTTCATCGACATCTTCACGTTCTGGGTTTCGACTCCGGTCTAGACAAAACAAAAAAGGCCAGGCATTAGAAATGTGAAAAGAGGAAGATGGGTGTGCCGGAAGGAAGTGACGATTTTTCGATTACCTTATCGGATTTTACTCTGATCTTGACGGCGTAATCGACGACGCGCTTTATGGCTACCATGATCTTCATCGTTGCTTTTCTTGTCTGGAAGAATGGATCTGTGATGTAATGTGCGGGATAGAGGAGAATTTTTTAATGAGCAGACTCAGCAGAGGAGAGTTGGAGGGAGACGGAAGTAGGAAATTAGGAATTGCTGACACAGCAGATGGTTATCATTTAGATGCGCAAGACAAATGATAAGAATAATTAATTTATTTAACTTACTAGTATGGATTATTGCAAAAAGAATGGTATCTGTAAAATAATTTATTGAACTGATTTTATATTTTTGCTGTTTTTTGCGTTTAAAAGATATATGTACAATAATAAAACGTCACATTTGGTACCTCAACCTCACGCTGTCTAACAATCACCATTAAATATCCTACGTGGCACGCTATGTCGGATGCCACGTAGAAAACGGCTGACATGGTCGAATTTTTCCACTGGTTGGATAAGTGGGTTTTTGTTTTAATTTCTCACAGGAAAATAAATTAGCCTAAAAGGATAAAATGGCACAGCAGCGTCCCACAGCTTATGCGCCTTACTCTGGCACCCAGGCGATATAAGAACATTCTGTTTTGCACAGTTGGTTCGGAGAGGTCACAGGTGACAATTCCGATGTCAACGAAATCGAGTTTGTGCATAATGTTTTAGACGGGTGCTTGTAACGGATTTCTTTGCTTCAGAGGTAACAGTAACGGCGACTTCAATGGCATAATTTATGTGTGCAGTCCAATCTTAGGTTAGTACATTACCATTCCATTAGCTAATAGAGGCGCAAAAGATGACAATTGTTTGTTTTGCTTTAGGATTCTGTACTAGGAACAATAAGTTCAAAGTGTTAGAGATTAATCGTAGCAAAGGAAACCATAAATTCTCACTAAACGAACATAGAGCTATATTTACCAATCAACGAAACCGAATGTAGCTAATGACTTCTCAATCATACGTCTATTATTTATTGCTGAAAAATATATAATTCCTTTGTTCTCTAAAAAAAAAATTCAATCCATTTTCACAATAATTAAGAACATGATTGATTACTATTTTTATGTGTTTTTAGTTAATTATTTTCAATCGTTTTATTAATTACACTCGATCAACATTAATTTTTATTGAAAATATTGAAAATAATATTTTTTTTAATATATAATAAATATATACTAGTAGTGGATATACTGTATAATATATACTAGTTGTGGATGCATCATGTTTTTAGGAGGAATAGAATATATAATAAATAAACACTAGTAGTACATTTTTCCCTACAAAGATATATAGGAAAGCTAACTTGTTATTTAAACTTCCGTCTCATGTCCCTAAAAACGAAAAAGCTCAACATTGCACGCGACCTTCGACTGCGTAGTTAGTTCCTTTTTCCCTACGTGCTCCTATTTCTCTTCTACTTAATTTAACTTTTTCGTACTCTTTCTAACCATAACTGAAAATTTCTCTAAAAAAATTAGATCGTAACATTTAATCATTGCTCTAAAAATATTTTGAAAAAACTCATTATGATAGCGAATTAGAAATTGAATGTTTAACTTCACAAGCTCATGTAAACACTATAACTAACGGTGCACTTCTTGATTCAGTACCACCCAAGAAATTAACAGAAATATGACGAGCCGAAAAAAGATGCAAATCACAACATTTCTGGCAGTGTTCCTCCTCCTCGTCCAGGGAGTGGTGCTTCTGTACACCGCAGCTGGTCTCGAGCCGGCCGGTACGGTGGATAAGCAATTCCCTGATCAGCCCAAGCCAGCTCCAAAGGTAGAGGAGAAGAGTCAGAAGACATACACACGTCTACGATAACCCAAATGTGCCTAATTACAATAACCCATATTCCTCTGCCAAATACAACAACTACCCAACTGGGTCTTACCCACCCAAATACAACAACTACCCAGATGGGCCAAACTACCACAACCCAACTGGGTCTTACGGCCCATTTCCTTCCAAATTCTTCTTCCCTGTGGTACCTTACTTCTACTACTACCCATATCCGCCTTACAAGTCATATTTCCCTCCTCATTATGGCCAAACCTCAGGGCAAGGTTCAGGCCAAAGTTCAGACAAAAACTCAGGCCAAAATTCAGGGAACGTCTCTCCAGCACAAAAGACTGAATATTCCAAGCCTAAAGAACTGATGCATAAGATTCACGTGTCATGTATAATGTACTACTCCCTCTGGTATAAAATAAACGACGTTTTCCTGCGGATTCTTACTGTTTATAGTACTTGTCATTTTATTTTTTCCGAAGCATATATTTTGTGCGAATGACAAAAAAAAATTATGCATCAGCCCAATTTGATGATGGTGTGATAATTTGAATGGAAATTAGGAGTAAAAACGAAACAATGTGAAATAAAATAAGATTAAAGATCATTATTTTATGAATTTTTACTATTTTAAAAAGCCGTTTATTCTGCACCGAAAGGGGTTGTATTTATCTTCAAATAAATGGTGAGATACCACACTTGATATTGGATTCCTCTGACTTACAATTTCTTTCAAAAAAATTATAAATTGGAAGATTTTAATTAAGATCTAATCTCTCCCTGATGTTACAAGAAATGTTTAAGAAATACTAGGAAAACTTTCTTGGTATTTACACTTCCGTCTAATGTCCCTGAAAAACGAAAAAAACCCAACAAGCTACGGGACCTTTTCCACTGCGTATTGGTTCATTTAGAGTTATTTGATTTATTTTAAGGTTTTTTTTTTTAATTGGCGGAGATGAGATTTAAATTTGAGTTTGAGTCTCTATTGGTATTTTTGCCACAAACTAAACAACCAATGGGTTATATGCATATTGGTTTTTAAAGTCTAATTCACGAGTATTTCTAATTAAGACTAATCATATTCGCATCTAGTTAGTTAATTAAAAAATAAAAAAAACTCGTAGTATGTAATTTTTTTGCGTATAATGATTGAACTTGAGATTTTTACTTATGGGATGAGAGTATCGATGGACTCAATCATTAATTTGTATTTAATTCGTATTTCTTCTTTTAAATCTTACTTTCTCCGTAGTCTTTCTATCCATAACCGATTTTCCCACCCCAATTTGCAAGGGCAACCTAATTAATGTAACCGCAACATTTAATCACTGGCCTAAGAAAATTTGAGAAACTCTCGGTTATGAAAAGGAATAAGAACTTGAAATGTGGACAACCGCACAAAGCTCAGGTACCACTATAAATAAGGGTGCATTTCTTCCTTCTTGATTCAGTTCTATGCCCAAGAATTTACCACAAGTTGATGAGCCTAAAACGATGCAAATCACGTCATTTCTGGCGTTCCTCCTCCTCCAGGGAGTTGGGCTTCTGTCCACCGCAGCTGAACTCAAATCGGCCCGTAAGGTGGAGGCCCAGTTAGCTTATCAGCCCACCCCATATCGCAAGTATGAAGCACCACCAACTTACAAGTCCCTAATAGAGAAGCCATACCCACCCAACTATAACAACCCATACCCACCCAAAAATAACTACCCATACCGACCCAAATACAACAACCCACCTGGTTACTACACGCCATACCCACCCAAACCTTACACACCATGCCCGCCCAAGTACAAGAACCCGACGCCATATCCGCCCAAATACAACAACCCAACGCCATATCCGCCCAAATACAACAACCCAAATGAACCTTACACGCCATACCCGCCCAAATACAACAACCTTACCCACCTAAATACAACAACCCACCTGAGCCTTACACTCCATATCCTGCTTATGGCGCTTATAATCCAGGGAATCCTCCAGCACAAAGTACAGAATATTCCAAGCAAAAGAACTGAAGCATCATGCATAAGATTCAAATACAATACTGTAATGTTATGTTAAAATAAGTGATGATCTACCACACTTAATTATATGGTTTAGTATGAGTAATCTCTATTTAATTATCCCCATGTCATTGCTCGTTGTAATCTAAACGTTAAAATATGCTACAAACTATTTTTGATTATTGTTGGCGTAATTTAATTTTGGATAAATTACATAAAAAGAAATTATAATTTATAAACTTTACACGGTTTAAAAGCTTATAATATCAACCTTTTATAATCATTTAACAGTGTTAAATCGTTATCCAACTCATATCACATTAGTTGAAATGAAAATCTAAATGTATTAATGTATAAAAATAAATAAATGAATTGCACACTTCTCCTCCCTATAAAAGTGGATACATATGAAAACTCAGTTGGTACTTTACTTGCGTATGATTTTCCTGAAAAATGAAAAAAAACGTCCGTCGTCCGACATGCCACGGGACCGTCGACTGCGTCACATATGCCTTTGTCTTTTTTGCCCATACAACCACATGGCTGAAGTAATTGTGCGTATCCTAGTAACATTAATTATTATATCACCAGATAAGCCCACTATAGTGTCTATTGTAAAATTTGTTCACAGGCATTAAAAAAAAGTGGAAACTACGTTAAAAGACGCTTTAGTTTACAAAATGTATTATAAAATATATAATTCATAGTAAAATGGAAACTGCATTAAAAAACGAATTTGTATAAAATAATAACTTTCAATAAAATATAAATTTTATATTACAAACTTTTAAACAAATATTGTAAAATTTGGAAACAAGAACGGAAGATATGGGCAAATAAAAAGATCTCCTGATGTGGAAATAAAAAGATAGGCTGTCTATTTACTACTGGACGGGCATGCCAACATTTGTTTTTAAGTTGGCATTCCGTGCGCCGGGTGTAGCCACTAATTGTCCCCAAGAGCTGACTGGCGCAGGTCTTAAATCATTCAATTAAACAATCCCAAGTTCCTATCAAATGTCACTTGATTTTTTAGTTTCGACTTCTTTTTTAATTATTAATTAATGAGAACCCCGAACGCCTACCTTCTTGCTCCAAACCTTTGAAATATGTATAATTAATAAATTTATATTATGAATATATATTTTAAAAAATAAAATAAATAGAACAGGTTGGAAATACGTGTAGGTAAGGAACAACGAGCAGCACGGACCAACCCGTGACCAAACACAACAACAACAACATTAGGCATCATTTTTGGGGCAATTAAGTTGTTGGTCACTAACAATTTGACCTTAATTGCCGTCGTTATCTTATTTCACCAGAAAATGACCATTTCTCCACCTCCTTAATTAAAATTAAATTAATAGAGCCTGTCCTTAATTACCTACTGGAATCTTCTTTTGCTTTGATTTGTATATTTTCGTAATTTTCATGTTTTTCATGTTCCACCTAGTAGACGGTTAAAGAAATAAAAATTACTCCGTTTTAGGGCTAAATTCGTACGAATTTTATAAAATGTTTCATTTCATTAAAAGATTAACTTTTTATATATTTTTATTTTCTTATTCTTTTTTATCTGTTTGACGTGAGATTTTAGTTCGGACATCTAATACAGATAACAGTAGCACCACTGACAACGGAAGGACTCAGTCGGAGGCAACTAGGGGTTGGGTTGGGACCCTAAAAACATGTAGGGATTTTGATATATACATGTAAAATAGATTAATTGTTGACTTTTAGTTAATACATTTTTTTCTCGTCAAGTTCTTTTTTAAAGCAATATCTAATGTTTATGCATATATTCAAACTATGGATCTAATGTTCATTTTTTTCAGTAGTTTAATTGTTGTTTTTATTCTTAATTACATTATTTATTTTAAGATGCTCTACCAACAAGATGCATTATTTGAGAATACATTCATTTTTATTTATTTTTTATCAATGGAGGTGTTGAATCCGCCGTACTATACTATCATATTATTAAGGATAGTTTTTTAAAAAAAAGTACAATATACATTAATTTGAGTAAGTTGTGTCACTTTTCTTGCTATTATGGCATCTCTGCTATAACGGTTGTGAAAATCCTAACATATCTAATTTGGCAGCGGACAGCATTCGAAATTAAGTTCATGTATATGCAATTTAATTCATTAATACCACCGAAAAAGAAGTAATCTATACTTATTTTAAGAAATTTAACAAAAAAAAAACTACAAGAGCGATTAAATTTTAGTTTAATATACCACGAAGAAATACCGTCTTAACTAAGACTAGGAGTAAAATAAATTAAAATTTGAGATTTTGATTGAATATTCTTATATCACAAATCCTAACCCTTTAAGTTTAATAATAAACATCTCTAAAATCTCTATATCTAACAAAACCCATAAATGTAAAAAAACAAGAAAAATCTAATCTCAAAAATAAAAATTTGGTTTTGACTTTATTCTGGCTCCAAATAAACTGGTAGAATTGCACTTCTGGATCCCCTGCCAAAAGAAAAGAAATTTCTTCTGCTTCTGCTGCTACTGCAACCTTCAACAGGAGAACTACTAACCTCTGTCGTAGCTTGCCCGTGCCTGCTCTGCTGCACAATCTCTTGAATTGACAGAAAAAGTTGTCGATCTTGAGATGAATCCATTGAAAAAGATCTCCTGATGGGTTGATCAATCCCAAATCTATCATCTTTCCCTCTAATATCAATACATTCATCACCCATGCTTGTAATTTTCTTGAACTTTCTTGCTAATTTCTTGTGCGCAACTCTCTGCTCTAAAAACTTTCTTGGAGAAGAAGAAGATGATAACAACATCAAATCCCCTGAATTCAACTTTTCCTGGGCTGCAAGAAGTGTTCGATCTGTGGAATTGGTATGATCATTGTTATTATCAAGATTCCGCAATTCAATCACCACATAATCTTCATCCCCACCCACCACAAGATTCCCACTCCTGTAAGGATTCGTATCTTGTGGTGTGGAGCTTGGAGCAATGATTTGATCAATTGGGTATCTTAAAAAATTGCTAGAAATGCTCGTCCTGCAAAGTGGGCAGTTAGCATTGCTCTGTAGCCAGACATCAATGCAATCAATGTGGAAGAAATGTGCGCAAGTTGGGATTCTTCTCAGCTTCTCATCTTCTTGAAACTCATTCAAGCAGACCGCGCATTCAGAAGAAGTACTACTGCTACCTTTTTCTTCATCTTCTTCAAATTTCTTGTACTTAAAAACTGGGATTGACCTTATCACAGCTTCTTCAAGTCCGCGCATCTCGGGCGGGTATGCCATTAATGGGTTTTCTTGATTTCTGTTTCTTGACATGGAAAATCGGCGTAGAAGATCGATTCGGTGCCAATTGAGGCAGCATTTGATAACAAAGACGTAATAGCTGACTAGCAAGAAAGCTGTGGCGAGAATTCCGATTATGGCTATGGCTATGATTGGGAAACCGGTTTCTGAGTAGTGTAGATGGGATCCAAAAGCAAGGCTTGTTAGTGGAGGAGGAGATGCGTCCATGAGAAATGGAAGATTTTTTGACAGAAATTTGTGAAAAAAAATGGACTCTGTTTTTTTAGATCTTGATGAAATGTACAGGAATATATACTTAATTTTTTTACAAAAATGATGAAAACCCAATAGAGAAAGAAGAGTGCTAAAGAAGGAAGAGGGACATGTTATTGAGCAGCAAAGATGCAAGAACCCGGAGAAGAAAGGGAAGAGAGGAGAGGATGGAGACAGGGAGGACAGAGGAGGTTTAAATGAGGGAGGAAGGGTGTTGTTAACTGATAAACATAATAATGCCTTGAAATTCAATGAAAATGTGTCAGCATCTATAACTTTTTTA
Source organism: Viola odorata (assembly GCA_963691705.1). Classification (NCBI taxonomy): domain Eukaryota; kingdom Viridiplantae; phylum Streptophyta; class Magnoliopsida; order Malpighiales; family Violaceae; genus Viola; species Viola odorata. The sequence goes on from OY829545.1 coordinate 3,355,309, forward strand.
AGGAAAAAAAAGGATTGAGCTACTAGTACGTGGTTAGTTGGTGTATACTAGGAAGAAATGGAGACATTGATATCAATTAGATCATATAGAATAACTCAATTGAAAACGGGCGACAGTATTAAAAAAAATGGAGACTTTGTTTAGGATTGGGACGGCTATCCACCACGAAGATAGATTAGATGGGTTTTATTTTATTTTGGTAGGAGATGGGTTTTATTTAGCTGTGTTTGTGCAATTGGCTGTAGTGTGGCGTGTGGGCCCAGGAAGGAGCATGTGATGTTAAAAGGTATTGTTTTGTTGTGATGGGCTAAGGATGGTCGTTGATTTGGGATTTGAAAGTCAAAGAAATTGGATGGAAGTCACCAAACTTTCTTCCACCGGTTACAGTAAAATTTCACATACACTCCATAACCTTTTTTTATACTCTTTTTTTAAAATAAAAATATATAGAAATGCAGAAAAATCGACTGGAATTTGAAATTTTAATTTTTTTTATCCGTTGGATTGTTCACAATTCACATCACAAATCATTAGCGATATATCCGGTTTTTTTTTCGCCAATTTTTTATGATATGATTATGGGTCAACTTAAACACTTCAAAATTAGTTCTCCATTTCGGATTTGGCTCCTCTAATTTTTCCTGAAATATGACCAGTCATGTTAGAGGGATTTGATCCATTTAATAAAATTGGACGGATGAGATTAAAAATTCAAGTCATTAATAAGTTGACGAGTCAATAAAATTCAACAAATGGTCAACTCATTAACGGAATGATTTACCAGAATGATTTACATAAAATCATCGACTTATCGGGGAAAAAACTTCCATTAACGATTTAATTTTCTTTAGAAATGAACAGACACGGGTGGATAAAATCTAATTAGTCCAAAAGTGAGATTTTTAGGTTGTGGGGACTTGATTTTTTAGGTAATCATCCATTATCAATCATGATCATCAATCATGATCATCAATCATGAATTAGAGAGAAAAAATGAAGAGTCTGATGGGCACACCACATGCAAGCCACCGTTTATATTGCATTCTCTGCTGCCCTACAACATCGATCCTAAATTAACACCATCTTTTGCCTCCTCTCCAATTTGAAAATCAAGAAGTAGGCCACAGAATCTATCAAAAGGGACAAATTGTCAAAACTAAAATCAAAATTTTCAAACCAGGCCAGCCAACCAGAGGAGGCAGATGGAGTGAGAAAGGAAAGTCAAAGTCAAATCCATGTGTGTGGAAAATAGGAAAGTACAAAATGTATAAATGTAAATAAACCAAGAAAACTACTCTATCTATTTAAAATTAAATGATGTCTTGGAATTTTAATTTGTCGATATATAAAAGATAGCCGATGTAATTTTCCAACGTAAAGAGTTGTTTTAAGTTTTAAACTTGCCTAAAGTTCTCAATTAAGAGTTTTTACATGAACAAAATCTCAAAAGGCACCTACCTTTGCTAAATGTGTCTCAATAATTATTCAGTGATAGCTTCTTAATGTGCACACGCTTCTCAAACATATAAAATGCATCACACAAAAAAAATCTTTATTTAATTAAGCCTTTAAATGAAATGAGAATCCTAATTAATCATAGCCGAGTAGCCGACACCTCACACCTCCATGCTTGCGTTGCGTGTTGACTAGTTGTAGAAAGCCAAAAGCACTCTACTCTCCACAGCAGTCAAAGTTTGTAGCCTCTGCCAAAGAAACTTCCCTCCCTCATCTTTTCCTCCACTTTCTAAGCGGTACTGCGCCTTTTTCTGCAGTGGAGCACTCTCTCTGGTTATTATTCCCCATAGAATTTCAAAACAGCTTCAATCTCCCACGTCTTACTTCGTCTCCAAGTCCAGTTAACTTGAATTTTTGGAACAAAGCATTTCTTAATTCTTTTAAAACAGCGAAACCCAAACAATCATAAAACAAACCCCAAGTCAACACCAGCTCTCCCAATCCCAAATACAAAGATAAACAGCTGTGACCGAATCATTCCCTCGTGATTATGTTTTTAAATTAAACTTAATTACTAAATTAAAAAAGAAAAAAATGTTTTGTCGGGTTTACATGTGTTTTTTTATTTATTTTCTCTCTATATAACCTGGTAAAAATGCCAACCATGTGCGTTAGAGTACAGACATAATTGTCTCTTGACCTTGATTATTGTTATTTATTAAACTCTAATTTTGACCAATTACTAGAGCAAACTGGTAGTTAAATATGGGCGTCGCTGCACTGTTCCACACGAACTGTAGTATCGCATCACGTGGATGCTTACGTTGCACTCAGTTGCCAGGTGTCAAATCACGTGACTCCATGCTACGTGTCGTGTACCAAGCTGCATTTGCAATTCGATAGTCGAAGGAGAACTGTGTAGAACCACTAGCTAGCCAACGAGGAATGGGAATGCACTGTGATAAAAAAAAAAAGGGACTGCACGTGACATCACGTGCTGTGTTCTTGGGGAAAACTTGTCCAAACAGTTTTTTATGGTTTTCTAATAGAATCTCCAACAGTTAACAGTTATTAACAGCAAAATTAGGCGTACCGCATATTATTCGTGCCAGAAATCTTGTGTCACTGATGGTTTCATTAGCAGTTGACAGTAACACATCAGCAAAAAGAAATTTAAGCGGAGACAAAAAAAACCGAAATCGATAAGGGCAGGCCCACACTATTGCTGGGCCAATATTTAATTTCATATATAAATGGGCTGGGCTGCTTTCTGTAATGCTTAATAAGACCTCAATCGTACAGCTTAAGTTGGTTAAGCCCAAATCCAGAAATGTAATGGTTGGACCGTTGGAGCAATTGGTCAAAATTTGGTTTTGTTTTGGCCATTTGGGGACCACCCATCCATGTCAACTGCCAGATTATTTTCGGTTTTTTTCCACCATAAATTGTTAAAAGTACTTTTGACATAAATATTAAAAGAAAAAAAATTACTCCTTCGACTTATGTGAACTTTACTCTTTATCATTTTTGAAGTCAAGAGAAGCTGGAAAAATCGATCTTTGGAGTATTTGCGTATGACTCTATAGTCTAAATACAATGGGGTGTATATTAATTAGCTGCGGGATTTGAACAAGTTCCGCTGCGGCATATATATAGCAAATAATGCTCCAATTATTCTTGATTTTTCTCCTTTTTCAGAATCAATAACCAAGGGTCCAAGGGGAATGGACATGTGGTAGCGAGTGATGCCTTTGCTCTGCTAAGAATTCTATTTCTAGAAGATTAATGCACGGACGATGTCTCCAACATTGAGCAAATATTCCAAAATAAGAAGTGGAAACATGGTTTTGCTTGCCTAATGTGAACAAGATTAAGAATAGACAGTTAGACGAGTGTGAACATAATCATACGGGGGACAGGTTAGCCATCATCGGTAAACGACCTAACGACCACGTCCAACGGTAAACGCCATCATCGTGTAGCATAAAGCAAAACAAAGTTTTATTTATACTCTTTTTTGTTGTTGATCCAATTTACTTATACTCTAAAATCTACGAAAAGTGAAATGGATTGTTCTACTTGTCGTTGTTGTACGATGATGTTTTTTTTCCCTCCTTTTTTGACCAAAACAAACTTACTTAGCAAATTCGCAATAATTAAATGATGTCTTGAATTTTTCTATTTTATTTTCTAAAATTATAATTTCCGCGAGTACGTTGTTTTATAAATTGGAAATAGTTGTTTTCTTTCTTAGGAAAAGCATATTTGCTCCCTCTAACTTTTTAATTGTGCCAAAATAGTCATTCAAGCTTTCATCTTTTTCGGATAATTATTTATTATATTTTATCCGCAATTTTTTAACTCTACATACTGACCCTTGATGTTTTAAACATTTAATTTTAGTTAATCCATTTTATTTGGACATTTTACGTAAAATTACAATCATTTTCGTAAAAAAAGTGATTATATAGTCAATTAAGCAAATAACTTTTTTTTTCTCAATCAATTAAACTTGTAATTAATAGGAAAAGAATTAATTGGGTGAGCCGATCTTCTCAGGGGCCTTTTTTCTCCCTTATCAGACCGACGCTCCAACAGGGGAGGCTCTGGCGATTAGAGACACTCTTACACAGGCTAGGCAATGGGGGTGTGAAAGGGTCATCATTGAGTCAGACTGCTTACAGAACATCTTGGCCCTGACCAACGAAGAATTCCCTGTTAACTATACGGGTTTGGTTTTGGAAGATGTGGCACGGCTGGCATCTACGTTGTTGCTCCTTTACGCACACAAAGCGGATTACAAATGTTCCCGCACATGAGTTGAGCCAATTGGCTTTGATTTCCAGTTTAGGAAATGTTTGGATAGGGGAATGCCCCGAGGCGATCGCGTCTTTTGTACTTGCAAATTTGAATTAATCAAATTATTATCTTCCTTTTCAAAAAAAAAAAATAGGAAAAGAATTAATTGGAGAAGAAACATAACAGCGAAAGTGATATTTTTCCGCACGATCGCATGACGAATTGACGTCATCAATTTGCAGACGTAATCTATGATAGATTTAATTAAACACTTTTTTTTTCCAAATCACGTATAAAATATTGTAAAGGGGATAAAAAGAAAAACAATGGAGAGGGAGAATATGGAAGAAAGGCAAAAAGGGTCCTCTATTCTAGTGTCTATGATCTAAAGCCATCAGCTTGACCAATGACCAGAGCCAAAGGAATGGAGCTAGGTGCATTGGACCACTTGTTGTCAGATTAGGAATATCACGTGTGAATAACTGCCACTTAATGAAGTTTCCACGTGGCATAATACAATCCAGTATGGCCCACCACCAAAATTCTAACCTTCACGAAACTCATATGATACCTTTTCCCAAATCATATAAATTCCAGTTCTAGTGAAACATTAGCCATGCAAAAAACAAAACACACTCGCACAAAATTTACCAATTCTATAAAAAAAATGGACAATGTTAGGACAAACAACAGCGGAGATGGAGGAGGCAATGAAGTTAAGTACCGGGGTGTGCGGAGGAGGCCTTGGGGGAAATGCGCGGCGGAGATTCGGGACTCGACAAGGCACGGGGCACGTATCTGGCTCGGGACATTTAACACGGCCGAGGAAGCAGCGAGAGCGTATGATCGAGCAGCTTATACAATGAGAGGGCATTTGGCTATTCTCAATTTTCCTAGCGAGTATCCTAGTGGCGGTCCTAGTACTGCTAGAGGTTCTAATATTAATAACTCTTGCGGGTCATCGTCATCTGCCTCTTCTTCTTCATCCGCAACGCAGAATCAAGTTTTTGAGTTTGAGTATTTGGACGATAGGTTATTAGAGGAAATGCTGGAGGAAGAGGAGAACAGGAACAAAAGGAAGTGATGAAACAACAACTGCCAGAAAAAAAATGGTATTGGAACGCATTTCAATAAAGGAAAGAAAGAGGCGGCTGGTATTCTGCATGTGTGACATTTTACTTAGGGATTAATTCTTCGTGTTTACTAGTACTGCCTTGATTTGATTTGTGTGGTATTTTTAATTTGCAATTTGCTTCTAATTTTAATTAGAAACCAAAATGGTTCATGTCCGCATCAATCCTATATATGTTGGTGGTTTTGGTCAATAGATAAATAAGTACATCCATAGATTTAGCTAATAATAAAGAAAGAAATCTTATCTTTCTCCATTTCCTTTTCTTCAAGAACGTGTGTCGGTGTGTGTATATATATATAATTTTGCGTGTCCGTGATCGAAGACAGAAATGTATGCACTCTTTGAATGAAAAGTTCAATTGGTCAAGCGTCTCAATTCGTGCTCCATGTTCAGTTAGCTACCTTCTAGAAAGTCACACATAGTTGTCAAATAAAAGTTTTATTAAACAGTTGTCAATTTCCTTTGTCAAGTAAGAGAGTGACTATGCTAACGCAGTAATTAGTATTAAATTCGAACATTCGATATAAGTTAGTAAGAGTAAATAATTTTTTTTATCACTGATTACAATCCATACTAATTAATTGGAAAAATGACATAAAACAACCCAAATTTTAAAGTTTTATTTAATACAACCTTTAGTTTTATTTAATACTAACCCTTAATTTTTTTTTGTTTAATTACAACCCTGATTTTTGCCAATATTGTTGAACCATCCTCCTACCGTGATAAAATTCTGACGTGATACCGTTGATCGACGTTATGTGTCACGTCAGCCCCTCGAACGTTGCCACGTGAACTCGCCACGTCCGCGATGACCAGAGGGTAATTAAACAAAATAAAGATAAGGATTGCGATTAAATAAAACATTAAAGTTTAGGGTTGATTTATGTCATTTTTTCATTTTAATTTTTTATCCCTTATGAAACAACACTATGATTTTTTTTTAATTTCTTTAATTGCACCGAAACTACTGCCAAAACTATGTAAACATGGATTGTTTTTATACAATTTTGTAATTTCAAATTATTTAATAAAATAAAATAATAATAATCACATACTTTTACATAAAATATGTATTTTATTGTTTAATTATTAATATATTTAAAATATTTTTTTATTATATTCACTTTTTCATCCTACAACCACCGTGGTCATATGTACCCAAAATTCTTCATAAAATATCTAAAATATTTTATGTTTTTTTAAACTGTTATTTAATTACACTAGCATTAATTCCAAAAATTATTATTATTATTATTATAATAGTGTTGTATATAAAAAAGAAAAGAAAAGAGGAATTTGGGTTATTGATTAAATTAGAAAAAATGACATAAAACAACCCTGAACTTTAATGTGTTGATTAATCGCAATCCTTAGTTTTTTGTTTGTTTAATTACCCCTCGGTCATCGCGGACGTGGCGAATTGACGTGTCACATAACGTCGTTAACGGTGCCACATCAGAATTCTGTCACGGTAGGGGCATAGTTATCAGGACCGGACCGGCCGGTCCGTCCGATTCAACCGATATTTTTCAAGTTTTCGGTTCGATTCAGTTATCGGACAGGATAAGCATGTGCACCGGGTTCAATCGGTCAAACATGCCGGTTTTTACACAACCGGTGAACCGGGTTGAACCGGCCGGTTTGATGAGCCAAACCAAAACGACGCCGTTTTGGTTTGGCTTTTTTTAAAAAAAATAAAAAATTTGATGGGCTGGTGATTGCATTGCATTTCATCATGTTTTATTGTCCATTTTCTAGTTATTTTGGACAGTAATTCTATTGATATTCCCTTTAATTTCCCACATTTGATCAGGTCTGGTTTGGAGGCTGAATGAGAAGAATTCACGAAGTTTGGAGCCGAAGCTGTTTACTCGAGTCTAGGCCTGGGTCTTGGCCTAGACATATTCGCATCTGACGCAGTGCGCTTACCAGAATCGTCTTGGCCTAGACTCCGGCCAAGACTCCTTTGCGATCAGACTGCAGCTTGGAGCGATTGAAGTATTTTTGGAGATGGACTCTCACAGCTGGCACGTAGCAGCTGTCCAGCAATTTTAGAGGGATAGGAAGACAATCTTATGTAGAATCCCGCATGGGATCTCCCTCTTTAATTAATTGCGATTTAGTTTCCATATTTAGAACAATTAATTGTAATAATCTTTTAGGAGATTATTTAGGAGATTATTTAGGAGATTGAGTTGGAGAAGGACAGAGGAGTTTTAGCTTTCTTATAGCTGATCTCGTCCTCCCCTTTTCCTCACTCTCTCTCGACGCTCTCTTCTTCTTCCCCAATTCAACACTTTTACATTTTTGCTCCGGATTTAATTCTTTAAATCTCGGATTTAATTTATTTATGCAATCAAGTATTCTTATTATTCATTCATGAGTTTGAGTAGCTAAACCCCATTCTTGGTAAGGGTGATGAGCTGAAGTTCTTAATGCAATCGTGAGACACAATCCGTTCTTCACAATCTCTTTCTTTGTATTTATTTATTCTTGAACTTAATCCATCGCTTACTCACTAGAGCCAAGGTTTGATCATCCTTGTTCTCTAGGAGAGAAGAGTTGTAACCAGTCTAGAAGGAGAGGGAGTACCCGCCGGCTAGACGGAGTAGGTGACTAGTCTCGAGCAGACTAGAAGAATAGGTAAAATAGGTAGAGACCAGATTGACAACCTAGGAACTTAGCCTAGGTACTGTCTTCCCCTGCACCATTGAAGAGGTGAGCAACCATTCAAGACAGCAGTCAAACGGATAAACCCTTTAACCAGCAAGGTGTCCCTTGGCTAGGATTATCAGGAGAGGGAGTACCCGCCAGATAGTTTGAAGAGGAGGGAAGATAGGAGGGAAAAGGAGTTCCTCCCCTCTATAGCAGTACTATGAAGAAGAGATGAACATACTTCAGTCTATGATCGATGCATAAGAACGCAAGCTCACCCATCGCCCTTACCTGGAATTCCGTATCACAAGACTTTTTCCCAATCTAGCCCGCAGTCTTGGCCTAGACTTCGGCCAATACTATTTTATATTTTAAACTGTTTTCATTATTTTCTGTTTTGTCTTTAGTTTCAGATAACACCCAACCAAAACTCAGTGACGAGGAAGTCAAACTCAAGAACTACATTTCCTAGAGGTCTCTGTGGACGATCCTCTTACCATCATCTACAAGCTATTGTAGACAGTGATAAGTTGTATTTCTACCCCCAATTCCATAACTATTTCACTACTATATTTGACGTGTTCGACGCGCGGTCAAATTTTGGCGCCGTTGCCGGGGATCTCTAACGGTATTTGTAGTTTTTGTTTTATTTTATTTTTGATAGTTGATGACCAGGTCCTCTTGCAGAGAAGAAGATTTGCTACCATATCATCTGAATCTCACTAAGACCGAAGCACAACTCAGAAAGATAGCTAGAAAGAGGAAAACTCCAGAAGAAAGTGAATCGGAAACCTCTAGTTCCGAAACAGATTTTAGTCTAGACCACAGTCTTGGCCTAGACTCCGGCCAAGACATGGAAGAAAATCGACAAGAACCGACGATGAGGGAGCTAAACAAGACAGCGGAGCAGGAAACCTTCTCCTGTATCGCTTTGCCAACAGTGGCAAATGACTGGTCTATAAAGACCAATATGGTGGCCAACCTTCCTAAGTTCTTTGGCCATTCGAATGAAAACCCATTCAAGCATCTGAGGAACCTACACGTTCAATGTGACATGATGAAACCAGCTGCTGTGAATATGGAAAGAGCAAAGTTGAAAGCTTTTCCATGCTCTCTTGAGGGGGCTGCCCAGAATTGGTTCTACAGCCTACCTCACAACACGGTCAACACTTGGGCCGAGATGTCCACTTTGTTCCTCAACAAGTACTGGAATGCAACAAAAGCAGGGGTAGCTAGAAAGAACATGGCTGCCATCCAGCAAAGGGACGATGAGGGTCTAAGTGAATATCATCAACGGTTCAGGGAGTTACAAGAAGTATGCCCTACACACGGAGTTGCGGATCAGACAATGATCCAGTACTTTTATGACGGGATGCTTCCAGCCACCAAAGAAAAAGTTGATTCAGCCGCTGGTGGAGCGTTGCAAGATTTGACTGTCACAAGAGCCAAGATGCTACTTCAAACTATGGCGGACAATTGCCAAAATAATATTTCTTCTGACCGAAACTCTATTCCTTCAAATATTTGTGCTGTTAATGTTGAACAAAAGTTAACTGAATTAACTGACATGGTCAAAAATCTCTCTATTAACTTTTCAGGTGCAATGCCCACAGGAGTTCAGAATCAAAAGCAGGTAGCTTCAGTGTGTGGGATATGCCAGCAGCAGGATCATCAAACCAACAATTGTTATATGGTGCAACACTCTCCGGATGATATGACTCAGGTTAACGCAGCATACGCACATAACCAAGGGAGCATGCAGAACTACCCTCAGGGGAGTAACGAGTACTCATGGAGAGGTCACCCAAACTTCAGATGGAGCGATCCAGTCCCTCCACAACAGAATCTAGGCCGAGCTCCTGGCCAAGCCCCAATACCTCAGCTGCCACCAGCACCTCAACCTTTGCAGATTACAGGTCCATCTATAGAAGACACTCTTAAAAGTTTTATGCAAACAACCCAAACTGGTTTGGTAGAGATGCAGAAAAATTTTATGCAGTCACAGATAGAGATGCAGAAGAGTTTTATGCAATCACAGGCGGAGATGCAGAAGCAAATCAATCAGATGGCTAACCAAGGCAGATTACCTCCCACCACGGTAAACAATCCAGCGCACAATGTTAATGTTAGTGCCATGAGTTTAAGGAGTGGAAGTGTTTTACCAGAGAGGCAAGGTGCAAAAACAGACAAGGAATTGGAGAAAATTCAATCGCAAGAGTTGGATGAAAATGAGGCAGAAGCTGTCTTGGCCAAACCTCAGACCAAACCTGCTGTTCCCAGGGAAACAGAAAAAACAGAACCTGTCTTGGCCAAGACTCGGGCCAAGACTGACCAGAAAGAGGAAGTGATCGAAATTCCTCCACCGTTTCCTCCTAGATCCTCAAAAGAGAAGAAACAAGATGAAGCAAGGGACTTTATGAATTTTTTTGGAAAGATAGCTGTTAATATGCCTATGTTAGACTTAATTGCCAAAATTCCCTCTTATGCTAAACTTCTTAAAGAATTTTGCACTAACAAAAAGAAAGTTGCAGGTGTAGAGAGGGTGAATTTAGTTCATACAGTGCAGCAACTTCCAGAGAAGTGCAAGGATCAAGGAACTTTCACCATTCCATGCCGAATAGGAAACAAAACGATAGAGAAATCCCTTTGTGATTTAGGAGCCGGCATCAATGTCATGTCATTAAGAGAATTCGAGACCTTGAAGCTAGGTACGATGAAGGAGACTGATCTGGTGATTCAGCTGGCTGACAGATCGTTCATCCGACCCAAGGGAATTGTGACAGATGTCTTGGTAATGGTAAATGATTTTATATATCTAGTGGACTTTTACATTGTTGAAATGAATATTCAATTGCCTTCTTGCACCACTGACATTTTATTAGGAAGACCATTTCTAAGGACATCGAAGGCTAAGATTGACTGCTTTGAAGGGAGCATAATTTTAGAATTCTTTGGAAGTACTATAAAATTCAGCATCACAGAAGCATCACAGCATCCTAATGATCCACATTGCGTGAATTTTCTTGATATTTTAGATCCAATAGCAGGATTGGAGGACAGAGCAGGAGATCAGAAGGAACTCCCAGAAGTTTTGGCCAGTTTGGCCGATCCAGAAAAAACAGACTCAGTCTTGGCCTCGAGCTTGGCCAAGACGCAGGCCAAGACTGCCAAACCGAAGAAAAAAACTGTAAGTTGCCAATTCGTGCAGTCTACGGTTCCTAAATTCCTACCTTCTGTTGTGCAGACACCACAACTGGAGTCGAAGGCTTTGCAAGACCCACCCATTACAGATCCAGCAGCAGCAGCTGATCTAGGCCAAGACACAGGCCAAGACTGCGGCCAAAATCCCTTATCTAGTCTCCACCTGAAAACGGACTTCAGCAGCACTCCACTCGCTCAACAACAACAGTCCATCCTGGAACATCCTGGACAACCGCCAGGCCAAGAACCTCCTGCTTCAAGAGCTCCGAAACCAAAAGACCCTCCTGCCCCTGATCTAGGCCAAGCTTCTGGCCAAGATCCCCAGACCCCAGCAACCTGAGTTGCTTCTGCCCCCAGGTTATATCTTTCCTTTCTTTTATTTTTATGTTTTGTCTTTTATTTTTGTCTCTCCACACAATGAGGACATTGTGTCTTTTAAGTGTGGGGAGGGTGTTAAATATGTCTTGTATTTTTGTGAATATTGAATGTTTGATTGTGTGTTTTGCGTCTGTTTCTGTGAGTCAAATTAGTGTGTTTTAATTTTTTATTTTTATATCAGTATGTCCAGTATAGAGTCAGTCATTTGCATGATTTTTATTGGTATTTTTATGCATGTTTTGAGTTTGTTTTGTTGTGAACATCCGAATCCCTGTTTTCTTGCTTAGATTGTTTAGTCTTTTGGTGGGATTGCATGTAGACACTTTTCTAGGGAATACAATGCTTTAGTAACAGGGATGCGAATGAGCGTAAATGATCAATGCCTAAGGGGCATTTAATCTGATGTTTCCCGAACGTTAGCCATCCATATGGTCGTAAGGACACCTAGCTAGGACCTTAATTCTTATTAGGATGATGAGGTTTGCTGCCCGGATTTGAGTGTGTCGTTCTATCTGTTGTAGTGTGAGACAAATAAAGGTGTTGGAATGTCATAGGACAGACATAGCAAAGGTGGAAGTCCCCGCTGAAAAGGACAAGCTCTGTCTATGTGCCGTGTCTATAAAAGAAAAAATTTATCATAGAAAAGACACTTGAATTGTCAGAAGAAAAAAAAATTTGCTAAAGACATAAAAGAAAATAAAAGAAGAAAAATCTCTGTCAAAGTGATTTAAATGGCACCAGTCTTTAGGCACTTTTTGATAGACGACACTTGGTGGGACTCAAATCCTTGGTGAACCTTGTTGCCCTATACTTTATCATCTAATCTAGTAGGGTGTCTTGATACCATGTGGAAGGTGTATGTTCGGGGTATTGATCATTCCTTGTTAGTCTTGCATTGGGTACTCTAGTGAAGTGTCTTGGCAGATCCAGTGGACGGGTAAGCAATTTGAAAATGAGAAAGTCCAAGGGGTCAGGATGTCTGTTTTGTTTTGATGTGTTTTTAATTTTTGTTGAGTCTTTGAGTCTGTATGCTTGGGGGCAAGCATTGTTTAAGTGTGGGGAGTTTGATTGCATTGCATTTCATCATGTTTTATTGTCCATTTTCTAGTTATTTTGGACAGTAATTCTATTGATATTCCCTTTAATTTCCCACATTTGATCAGGTCTGGTTTGGAGGCTGAATGAGAAGAATTCACGAAGTTTGGAGCCGAAGCTGTTTACTCGAGTCTAGGCCTGGGTCTTGGCCTAGACATATTCGCATCTGACGCAGTGCGCTTACCAGAATCGTCTTGGCCTAGACTCCGGCCAAGACTCCTTTGCGATCAGACTGCAGCTTGGAGCGATTGAAGTATTTTTGGAGATGGACTCTCACAGCTGGCACGTAGCAGTTGTCCAGCAATTTTAGAGGGATAGGAAGACAATCTTATGTAGAATCCCGCATGGGATCTCCCTCTTTAATTAATTGCGATTTAGTTTCCATATTTAGAACAATTAATTGTAATAATCTTTTAGGAGATTATTTAGGAGATTATTTAGGAGATTGAGTTGGAGAAGGACAGAGGAGTTTTAGCTTTCTTATAGCTGATCTCGTCCTCCCCTTTTCCTCACTCTCTCTCGACGCTCTCTTCTTCTTCCCCAATTCAACACTTTTACATTTTTGCTCCGGATTTAATTCTTTAAATCTCGGATTTAATTTATTTATGCAATCAAGTATTCTTATTATTCATTCATGAGTTTGAGTAGCTAAACCCCATTCTTGGTAAGGGTGATGAGCTGAAGTTCTTAATGCAATCGTGAGACACAATCCGTTCTTCACAATCTCTTTCTTTGTATTTATTTATTCTTGAACTTAATCCATCGCTTACTCACTAGAGCCAAGGTTTGATCATCCTTGTTCTCTAGGAGAGAAGAGTTGTAACCAGTCTAGAAGGAGAGGGAGTACCCGCCGGCTAGACGGAGTAGGTGACTAGTCTCGAGCAGACTAGAAGAATAGGTAAAATAGGTAGAGACCAGATTGACAACCTAGGAACTTAGCCTAGGTACTGTCTTCCCCTGCACCATTGAAGAGGTGAGCAACCATTCAAGACAGCAGTCAAACGGATAAACCCTTTAACCAGCAAGGTGTCCCTTGGCTAGGATTATCAGGAGAGGGAGTACCCGCCAGATAGTTTGAAGAGGAGGGAAGATAGGAGGGAAAAGGAGTTCCTCCCCTCTATAGCAGTACTATGAAGAAGAGATGAACATACTTCAGTCTATGATCGATGCATAAGAACGCAAGCTCACCCATCGCCCTTACCTGGAATTCCGTATCACAAGACTTTTTCCCAATCTAGCCCGCAGTCTTGGCCTAGACTTCGGCCAATACTATTTTATATTTTAAACTGTTTTCATTATTTTCTGTTTTGTCTTTAGTTTCAGATAACACCCAACCAAAACTCAGTGACGAGGAAGTCAAACTCAAGAACTACATTTCCTAGAGGTCTCTGTGGACGATCCTCTTACCATCATCTACAAGCTATTGTAGACAGTGATAAGTTGTATTTCTACCCCCAATTCCATAACTATTTCACTACTATATTTGACGTGTTCGACGCGCGGTCAGCTGGCCCATTACATACATGGGCCAGCCCATCAGAGAGGCACCCAAAACGGCGCCGTTTTGATATGGACCAAAACGACGCCGTTTTGAAAAGTCCCAAAACGATATCGTTTTTGGACTTTTTCAATTTTAATAATATTTTTTGATATATTATAAAATGCTACAGTAAAAACTAACCGGTTCAATACGGTTTTATCGTCTAGAATTTACCGGTTTAATGTGTAAACGGTTCCGGACGGACCAGTATCTACAATCCAGTCGAACCCGGTTCAACCCGGTTGAATCACCAAATTTTCGAAAACGGTTCGCTGTCCGGTCCGGTTCTGATAACTATGGATAATTCAACAATATTAGCGAAAACCAGAATTGTAATTAAATAAATAAAAAATTAAAAGTTGGTATTAAATAAAATTTTAAAGTTCAGAGTTGTTTTATGTCATTTTTTCTTAATTAATTACACTAGCTTTTATTGGCTAAAGGGTTTGCCATAATAAAATTTGACTATTGAATTAATAATGAGAAGAAGCAGAATGCGCCAGGAGGAAGAGGCAGATGACGATTACCTCATACTTTAAAATATGGGGTTTATTTAAAGTAAAGTTCACAACATGAAACTATGGGCTTATTATATACTCCCTCCGGGGTTTATTCCATGTCGTTTGATTTTATGATACGTATATTAAGGAGACCGGATAACTTACTATTTGACTCGAAAAAATTTCGTACTTTTTTTCGAACATACGTTAATCTTTAATATACGTTCGGAAAAAAATACGGAATTTTTTGGGTCAAATAGTGAGTTATCCGACTTTTTTAATATGCGTGCCACAAAGTTAAACGATACTCCCTCCGTCCCATATTAAGTGTCACTTTGACTTTGGATACGCATATCGAGGAAGCCGGATGGCTCATTATTTGAACCCAAAAAATTCTGAATTTTTTCTCGGATATACGTTAAGGATTAACATACGTTCGAAAAAAAATACAAATTTTTTTGGGGTCAAATAGTACGTCATCCGACTTCCTCAATATATGTGTCCAAAGTCAAAGTGGCACTTAATATGGGACGGAGGTAGTATGTAATAAAGCTCGGAGGGAGTATTAAAATAACCACGAGCTTCATTCGATTATGTAGACATGGCTTGATTCGATTACCTGATGCGACAACTCTGCAGCATCCCTTCAATTTTGACAACTTTATTTTCCACTTGTCTTCCGTCACTGGGCCCTGATTGGTCTCAGTCCGGCCCAAGTAATAATATGGCATACAGAGTACACAAACTACAACAGCATTCTTGGATACGATTAGATATTTATTTCTTTTTGCCAATAACTTTTTCCAGTTATTAAAAGAATTTAAAGTCTAAGGATTTCATTTTCCACTTTCGACTTACCAGCTGAGTTCTACCGGACAATAATTTTAAGTGTAATCCCAACTCTTAATCATATAATTACGTGGGGCTAATTAATTTAAACTGAAATTTAAACTAAACACTTTATTAAAAGAAATTTAAAAAACATTCCACGTAGGTGTCACAGCCCGCGCGTATAGTAAAAGCTAGTAAAAGCTAAGTACCGTACAGGCAAATTGTAAGCAAAATACACAGCTGGTAACAAGTTTCTTACCAAACATTAGTGAAAAGTGAAAACTTAAAACCATATTCCATTATTAACTTGCAAACTTAACGAACTAGTTAATTTATTTCATTATTAAGTGCGCGGCAGGGTGCTTTATCATTGCCCTACTAGTAATTGATCGAAAAGTACAAAACCTGTGGCGACCCACATCAGAGTCGGCAACGTGACAGTGCTCTTAGGCATTAATTGATGGATACCAACAAAATGCATTCTGAGGTGAACCATTAGCCATTTGTCAAACGACAGATACTAACTGTACTATTGAAAAGTATTATGAACAGAAAAATTATCAATGCGACAAAAAAAATCCGATACTGATATATGTCAAATCACATTTTACAAAACACATTATTTCTAGTGATGTTCTACGCTACTAAATGATTTGTGATATATTTGTAATCGTTATAATGATATTTTTTCAATTTTTCAATCTCTTTTTTAGGACCCTTGTTGTCCATACGAGCTCCACTAACTCAAACCCATAAATCTAAAAGAGGGGTATTTGAAATTTGTCTATTTTAGTATAGCAATCGATGCATTTATGTTTGCTATTTTAGTACAACGGTTGGTGCATTTATGTCTAGTTATGATGGAGCGATAATGCCAGTCCACTGTGTTATTTATTTGGGCCTGGTTTTAGTACAACAGTTGGTGCATTTGTAATCTACGTTTTCTTCTTCTTCTTTGGGTAAAAAACCTACGTTACGTATTCTAATATCCTTTGTATTGTTTTTTTGGTCAATGTAATTATCATCCTTTTTTTTACCGCTCATACTACTAATTTTACCGAGTATATACTAGTAGTATTTTTTACAATTTGAGTTTTTTTTTGCTTAATAATTCAATTTTTTAAATACTATACGAAGTTTTTTATTTCTCATCCGGTAATTCAACTCATCGATTAATTATGTGCAAATGGGTTATAATTTTACTAATTCTAGAGGAGGAAAAAACAACAACAAATGAACTAATCGAGACAACTTAAATTAATTAGTTGTCATGCTAAATCAACAGATCATATATATACTAAAAATGCCGATTCCTCCATAATTTTAAGTTCAAATCGCCATATGATTCTTATTAATTGACCTTATGCTATAAAGCACAGAACTATTTATCATATATAGACTCACAAGGGGGAAAAAACAGATCGAAATTACAAATTTCATAAGAAAATTAGAAGAGAGGAAAGGGCCGAGGATTGAAATTAACTACTGATGATCAAGAATCGTGGCCCGGTAGCTTGATGTTCTTCTCCTCTTCTGATTGGAGAAGGTCTTCCAACACTTTATCGTCCAAATACTCGAACTCGATAACTTGGCTTTCTTGTGCTGCTCCGACACCAACAGTAGTAGTACTACTAGCCAAGGAAGAGGCTGCAGAAGAGGCAGATGCAGACATCATCATCAATTGAGAGTAATGTTCGTTGGGGAAGTTAAGGATTGCCATGTGACCACGCAAGGTAAATGCAGCTCGGTCATAGGCACGTGCGGCTTCCACCGCCGTGTCATAGGTTCCAAGCCACAACCTCTGACCTTGTCTCGTCGAGTCTCGAATCTCCGCCGCGAATTTCCCCCAGTGCCTCCTTCGAACTCCTCTGTATCGCACCTCTTCTTTCCCTTTGTTTGCGTCTTCTCCCTCCATTTTTTTGTTTCTTTCTAGCTAGCTACTCATGTAATGGAAAAATAAGATTGGTTGCCCCTTTTAGTTAGATCTTGGTTTTCCTATTTTCGCTTTCTTTTAGGAGTGGATGGTTTCATCGTAGGAGCCAAATGAATGGGTGGGTCTTGTTCGTTTATATTTTTATAGCGAAATGTTGTGTGCTGATTAAGCATTGGAATGGTGGGTCTTGTTATGCATTGCCCCCCCAACCTGACCGGTCCGTCGGTACGAATTTTGGCAGAACGGGGAATTTGACCGCATATCTAGTTATAATTTATAAGTTTCTACTCTCAAATTAAAATTAATAGAGTACTATTGTATATATGAATAAACTCTACAATTTTTTCCCACTAATTAATGTGTTGAAATATGAGTGTTATATATTAATTTATTTAAAATTTTCATTACTTAATATCACTTAAATTTTGACAAATCAGTTGGTATGCTTGAAAATATTATAGAATTTATTAGTAGGTAAAACATTTTTCTTAAAATTATAAAATTAATGTTAATTACTCTACTTCCGAGAAGGTTATTAATTTGCGGCGAATTCTATTCTAATTCCCCCAGTATGCATGGAATTCAACTTGATAGGTCATAGCATATCTTCCTGGATATGTTATTATTTGTACTTTATAGGCTCACTCTAAATAAAGTAATTGAATGAGCAAGTTAGATTTATCGAACTTTGACTAAAAAAAATTTAATTTTTAAAGTTGATAAAGCTAAATTATTTATGGTGTGTTTGAAATTGTTTTCCAAACAGATTCTACTTTCTGTCACAATTAATCTAATGACCAAAACTAATTCCGTTAGAATTTTCAAATTTGATGGTTCTAGCAGAATCTGTTTTGACTCTTAGATTAGATTTTGCTGAAAATAAAATCTGCTATGAAACTATCCCAAACAAACCTAATTTATCGAACCAAAAATTTAATTTTTATCGTTGATTAAGTTGAGTACGTTACTCACACTAATTACTTAATTTAGTAAGTGAATGGTATAAAAACATTGGAATTGAATGTTCTAGAGAGAGCATAGGACTTTAAACATTACTATTTAGTGGAAAATTAAAGTTCAATGTTGCTAAATAATTTTTTTCCGCCAATGGAAAGGGACGAGAGAATTTTATTCGAGTAATAATATTCAAAAGGAAAAAAAATATATTTTATTAGTACGAGATAAATATTCAAACCGAATATGAACGAATTGTCAAAAGTTGACTAACGAACAAGAAAGAAGCTACTACTCATTAACGGTCGCGAAAGACAAAAAGACCCTTGGCAGGTGGGTCCAGCTTCAGAATAAATAAAAAAGCCTTTTAGTCAACAAGGTGGGCTTTTGGATCATAAATTATTCCGAGGGCCTTACAAGATAGTTGGGCCATGAAAACCACCACTTTTAAGTTCTTCTAATACACTGTTTAACTTTGCTGCAAAGTTACATCACATCCACAACCGAATCACGCTACTCTTTTTCTGCCAATCAACATACTCACATTGAGCAGACGAATGTATACCACAATTGATTAGTGTATATTTACTTTATAGTTTATACGATATAAAATAAGTTATAGATCGATCCATAATACAATGAATAATGAAATTTCTAGGTTTTAACTCTGTTTGGGAATAAAAAGGAGTACTGACATTTGATTAGTTATTTTGTCTTGTCCCCCCCTTTATAGAGTGGTGTATTCCAATTTGAATCCATAATAATAATAAAATATTTCCCCACAAAAGCCCAAAATATAAATTTGAACTTTGCTTGCTTGTTGGTGGGCCTAAGTAGATTTGATGTAAACGAGGTTGATCCACTGAATACATGGGGCTTAGGTCCATTTCAACATAAAAAGAGCCCATGAATTAGGTAATTTATCAGATGTCAAACTTTACTCATTCCTTGGAAATCACGATCAAAAAAGAAAGTGATGGAAGTCTACAACAGAGTCTCACTACAAGCGCTCATGTAGTTTATTTATTAGTATCTGTTGATAATAAAATATTAATAAAAATTTAAATTTAGGTTTATAATTCAGATTCGTCTATTGAAAAAAAAATCTAATGTAATGGAATACGAATTTTCACAATAATAAGCAATAATGCATAGATAGAAAAAAGGAAAGAAAACTATGATGTAAGGGTAACTGTTGGAAGTGGGGACTTTGAATCTGCCCATATTATTTCTCATCTTATGCATAAATTATTGTGAGAAGAATATTTTAATGCTGGCGTGTCGATTTCTGCCGAAAAATACTGACAGTAAGCACATTACCAAATTACCAATGATGAAGAGCGTCTCCAATTCCGCTTTTTGTAATTTTTTGTAAGAGTTTACCGACCGCTAACCGAATTAAAACCGCATTGAATCAGTCTGAATCATTGAATTATTTTTTTTAGAATCGTAGGACCGAACTAGACCTAACCGAAATTTTCAGTTTGGTCCGATTCTCTAATTATAAAATTCGTAAATCGAACCATAAAATCGGGAGAAAATGTGATATATATATATATACACACACACTATGATATCGAAGTTTAAATTTGGTTTAATGGTTAATTCCTCACCTATCATCTTAAAAGGCAGAGATTCAAATACCCTAGGCTCCCACTTTATTTTTTCTTCTAAACTTAACTCCTCATCTTTTTTTCTTTCTTCTAAATTTAATTAAAATTCCTCATTTTTTTCCTTTTTTTTTCTTTTAAACTTAATTAAAAGTCCTCATTTTTTTCTTTTATTTGTTATTTTAAATAGAAAATTTTATTAAGGAAGTTATATAAGAATTATTATGAGGAAAAAATATTTTCTCCCTAGTAACTAGTAAGAACCAAAAAATATAAAATTTTAATCATTTTTCCATTTTTCCTTTTAAACTAAACTAAAAATCATCATTTTTTTTCTTTTATTTGTTATTTTAAATATAAAATTTTATTAAGAAAGTTGTATAAGAATTATTATGAGAAAAAAACTATATTATTGTAAATTGTAATAGCCATGTCATCAGTTAACTATATGTATAAACTAAGATTACTATTTATTAATGATACGACATATACTAGTAATATTACCATTAATCTTTACTCTAATACATAATTATTAAGTTATATCGTGGATATATGTTTATTGTTCAGTATTTTAGTTAATAAAAAGAGAATTATATTGCTGTAAGAAAGAATGATGTCAATTGTCATAAAAACTGTAATTATTAATTAGATGACAACTAAAATAATGAATTTACATAAATTTTTAATGGACATTTATGATTTAGATTTACCATATCTATGTTTCAATATCATTATTTAATTGAGTTAATTGTTTAGAGGTTTAGGATTTAAATTTAAATTTTATTAATGTGTTACGCGGTACATGAATATAACTAATTAACTATTGTATTATTCAAAGATATTTTTGAAACTCTAAATGTAAGTGATCTAATTTTATCTTCGTATGAAGCATGATTATACTTAAAAATTCTTCATGCGTATATGTTAGGCTCGATATGAAGCACGATACTTCTTGACTAGATATTTGTTAAACATATTCATTACATTTCAATATATTAATACTTATTATTTAGTCACTTTAAATTTTTATATGTTTTGTATCATAAAATTTAAAAATTTATCATACTAAAATATCTTTATAATATTAGGCTATCATTTATAAATTGGTAAATCAAAATATTATTTTATAAAATAAATCAAAAATATGTGTTTAACAACTAAATTGTGTCGTTTTGTCAACAAATGTTGTATATTACTATATAGATAAAACTTTCACGCTTTGATCACGATATTTGTGGTAGCGTAGTGGCAATTGGCAAGTTATTTGCCCTCCTTTGCCACTGTAAACGGATTCGAAACCCATTACCTGCACCTTTGCAATTTTCAAAGCCTAAAGGATCATGGGTGATGTGGTGAAATCTTAGCATGCCACATCGCCTAGATTAAAAAAAAAACCAAACAAGTTAGAACCGGAACCGTCCCGAACAGTCGAAACCCATTACCTGCACCTTTGCCTTTTATTTTCAAAGCCTGAAGGATCATGGGTGATGTGGCGAAATCTTAGCGTGCCACATCGCCCAGATTATAAAAAAAACCAAACGAGTTAGAACCGGAACCGTCCCGAACAGAACCAAAAAAATAAAATTGGATCGAATTGAAGTAACAATTCGGTTCGATTTCAGCTTAAATAAAACTGTTAAATTCCGGTTCGGTTCAATTCGGTTCTACCTTGAAAACTGCCCGCGTACACCCCTACCTTTTTGGCACAATGGCTCAGCAAATTTGCAACATTGTGCGTAAGAAATTAATCCAAAATGACGTGTGCAACCGATGGAGGTGTCGGAATATACTCCATATGCTAAAACAAAAAATGACTTATAGTCTATTTTCAAAAAAATTATGAAAATTATTGATTAATATTTTTGATATATTTTTAACCAATTGTTCTTAATAATTTTATTAACTACACTTAATCAACACTAATATTTATTTCCCAATATATTAAAAATGATAAAAATAACAATTTTTTCAAAAATAATAAAAAATAACTAGAAAGTCATGTATTTTACCGGAGTTTAATTTACAATCCTAACTAATTAGTGATGGAAATTACCCACTAATCAATCAGTTAGCTAGCTAGCTCGCTCGCAAGTACTAGCTAGGTTCATTGAGCATAACCTTAAAAAAAAAAAAAAAAAGGAGTGTTGCATCTCGTACAAGCAGGGACGGATCCACGTGAGGACAAGGGTGGGCGCCCGCCCACCCTGACCCAATCAATTTTTTTTTTTACCATGGTTTTCTGTTTGATTTTTGTGGCTGTTGGTCGGAGTTGTTGCTGGTGAGGGCGAGTTGTAGGCTGGAGGAAGAAGATGACGTTGAGTTGGCCGACTGCTGGTCTGCTGGGCTTGGGTTTGGCTGGGGCCATCAGAGGCTTTATTTATTTGTATTTCATGTTTTTGATTAATTGTTGGTAGTAATTACTCCCTCTGTTTTTGAATAATTGGTTTTTTAAAGCAGTAACAAAAAGTACAACAAACACAAAAAAGTCAAGTAAAGTGAACAGTAACTAAAAGTACAAAAGTGACGATTATTCGAAAACGGAGGGAGTATTTGTGTGTATGTTTGTAATATTTATTTATTTATTTGTTGGTACTAACCATTGTTTTGTTGGTTAGGAACAATCTTTTTTTCCTTTAATTAATTATTGTGAGTGAATGCATTTTAATTTACGCTTATAACGAATATTTTTATGTGCGGCTTCTACCCCACTCCTCGGTTTCTTTTTTTCTTTTCAATGTATTTTCCACATTAATTTTTAACCAGTATTTTGTTAGTCGATGTATAAATTCTAATGTATAATTAATTTTTTTCTATATTGTCTTCTTATTTATCTTTTTGTTAAGTTTAGCTAAATATTTGTTATATAGTGATGGATACAAATACTCTTAAGCATTTTTCTAATTTTTCGTTCAGCTCGCTCGCCTTCCTTTTAAAATACTCAAAAAAAAAAAAATCGAGGCCGCATATTGAAAGTTTGAAAGATCTATTTTTGTTTTTTTTTATCAATACCATTTGATAATCTGACAATCATATTAACTACTAATTATTTTAGACTCGAGTAAAATAAACCCCAAAAGGTGGTAAACATATACTCCTCTGTCCCTCAATGAATGTCTTCCTCGCATCCCAATATTCAGTAGGGAACACATATCGAGGAGGCCGGATGAGGCACTATTTGACCCCAAAAAAATCCGATTTTTTTTTTTGAACGTACGTTAAACGTACTTCCCAGAAAAAATTAGGGGCAAAATTGTCTCAAATAGATAGTCTGCCGGTCGTTTTAAGATACGTGCCGAAACAGTAAAAGTAAAAGCTAAACCGACAATCATTGAGGGACGGAGGGACTATGGAGTAATTTAATTGGAAGGTTAATTAATATGGGAACAAGCCATGAAAGCGGTTTAGTAATCTTTTCTTTCGAAATCGTGTGAAAAGAATTTTTGTTTAACTGATTGGCCCTGTGGCTGGAATGGACACATACATTACATTAGACATGAATCAATGACTCTCGGCGCTAATTAAGGTTTTGACTCGAGTAAGCAAGATTTTGATTACACCTTTGAAAAGTGATCAGCGAAATGCCAAATTTCACCATTTTGTCACATTCAAAATCATCTAATTGAGTGAGGTATATAGGTACGTATAACGTATTGGTTCATGTATCTACCAATTACATTTTAATTTTAATTTTTTTTTACCAATCATACCACCAATTAAAGCCCAATTACAATGGATTTAAAAATAAAACTTCCAGCCCAATTAGAAACTTAAGCCCATTACAGGCAACATCATTGATTAAAAGAAAAATGTTACTTGTACTAACAAATCATAGTAAGTATTGGTATCATAGCACAAGGTGATAAGTACGACACGCATCGTGTGAGTATGAGAAATGAGTTTCACACGGGATATATGATAAAAATGAACCGTTGTTAGCTCCCAGAGGGATTATAGAATATTGTGTTTGATAATTGCGCTGAAATTTGTTTCTAGTGTGGGCTCAAAGCTCGCGAGCTTTGTGTTTCCGATTGTGTATCTAAACCTTTTTTTGGGGGTTAAAAGTGTTATATTATCAATTATTATAATAATAATAAAAGATCAAATTCATAATTTATGTTATAGCCATGATGTGCTGATTAATTAGTTGAACTATAATTTTATATGATTTTTTTTTTATTGTAATCATGGGTGCCAAATAAATTAATATTAAAATTCCACATTTTAATAGAACTAAAATAGAAACCTTAAGAAAAACAAAAAGAGGATAGTGTCTTAGTGGCCACAAAAGTAGAATAGGCTAAACTGGCCGATTAACCGATAGATCGCTGTCGACTTGAACAGGATATATGAGGGAGCTATAGGTTTATCTGGTGGAAAGCTTTCCGGCGGAGAGGGGACCATCGATCTCTCCTCCGCGCGTGGCAATATGAAAAAGTCTAAATTACGGCAATGTTCCATGAATCTCTACTGTACTGTACACATCACTCCCTGCCTAATTACAACCGACTTGTCAAACAAAATTCACGGCCAACGATTCATAAGGGAAATTCTATATCTTAAGTGACATTTTTGCTCCGTTTGCTGGTAGTCTTTGTTTAATTTAGTTATCCTGATGATCATGCGACTAGTCCTTATAGTCATAACTTTTTATAATATAATCCTTGAGGTTTCGATCTTTAATTAAAACTATCACGAGTAAACAAAATTAAAATCAAATTCATTATTATAGGGATCAAAGTTAATGATCATATAGTTTATTGATTATCTTACTAATAATAAAAGTATTAGTAGAGTTTTGAGTTAGAATCTCACATTTGTCGAAGTTATAGGACTTAAATAATAAAAAAATTACCATAAAAATCAAATGAAATGAATATTATTGGAGTATATTGATAAAAAAAAATATTAAGTTAAACAAAAAATATACGGTTACTGTAATAATAACCAACAATTTTAAATCTCATTTATAATCGTGAGGGAATAAAATGGATAAGCAAAACATGATCCAAGTAGGTGACAGGTGGACCGTGGAATGACGTCCAATTCAACCCACAAACAACAAAACCGGGGACCAAAATCCGACGTCATCGCAACATATCTTATTGAGGGGTGTGTCATGTGTGACCTGGCCGCCCTGCCTCGTTGACCGGTCTCTTTGTTCAAGTCCATAGGCCATATCAGCGACGCGTGTAGCAACACGTAGACCCAGCAGGTAAATGAGAGGGTTATTTTTTATTTTGATGGTGAATTTTCTGTAACATTGTCATTTTGATCATTATATGTTTATTTAATTTGGTCTTTATTATTATTATTTTTTTAATCTGATTCTTGATTAAAAGTATTATGAACTAACTAAATTAAATACAAACTCATATAAGAACTGCCTTAAAAAAAGCACTATGAATCAGATTGAAAAATCACTTAAAGGACTAAACTAAGTAATAGTTAGTGTCTTAAGGATAAAAAATACAACGAACAAAATTCTTAATAGGCCAAACTTCTGTTCAACGGAATGGGTTATGTGTGGGGCCCAGATCCACCCCACCCGGCACCAACGATGTTCTATGCTCTAGATTTTGCTCGGTAGAATAAGATAGAAAAACGCACGCCCGACCGATAAAGAATTATTCTAATTTAATTAAAAATTTTGAGTATATAATTGTGTTAAAATTTATAAAAAAAAAAATATTTATTGATAGCTCATTAAACTAGAGTTACTAATAATTGACACTCGGATTTTTGGAAAAAAGAAAAATACACACATCACGCCGCCCTTGTTGCGTATATAAACGACACCAAGCTCCAATTTTTGTAGACACCACCTAGCTAGCTACTAGAAAGAAACAGGGGAGAAACAAAAGAGACCCAATTATCAATTCAAATGAATTTCCCCATTTTTCACTAT
Organism: Viola odorata; assembly: GCA_963691705.1. Classification (NCBI taxonomy): domain Eukaryota; kingdom Viridiplantae; phylum Streptophyta; class Magnoliopsida; order Malpighiales; family Violaceae; genus Viola; species Viola odorata. The sequence continues at coordinate 3,381,303 of OY829545.1, forward strand.
CCAAGTTGTGATTTTTCACCCGAATCGTCATTCGGGTCGCCGGAATCTTTCCACACCCAAAATTCTCTCCCTTTCAACGAGAACGACTCAGAGGAAATGCTTCTCTTCGGCCTAATTTCAGAGGTCACGACACAAGAAACATCAAAAACAGCTAACTCTTCTTCCTCCGATCCAATCGTAGTGAAGGAAGAAGAGGTCAGTTCACCAACGGCGGCGAAAGGGAGCAATCCCAAGAAAGAGAAGTCCTACAGAGGAGTGAGGAGGCGGCCGTGGGGGAAATTCGCGGCAGAGATAAGGGATTCGACGAGGCAGGGGATAAGGGTTTGGTTAGGAACATTTGACAGTGCAGAAGCGGCTGCTTTGGCGTATGATCAAGCTGCTTTTTCCATGAGAGGAGCTGGTGCTATCCTCAATTTTCCAGTTGAGAGAGTGAAGGAATCGCTAAAGGAGATGAAGTGTTATAGCGATGAAGATGGGTGCTCCTCCCCTGTTGTGGCTCTAAAGAGGAAACATTCCATGAGAAGGAAATTTGTGGGCAGGACGACAAGGATTAAGCAGGGGAAGCAACAAAATGTTGTGGTTTTTGAAGATTTAGGTGCTGATTATTTAGAGCATCTTTTGATTTCGTCTGATCAGATGCCTAGGTGAACAAATTGAAAAATTCCAGAATTTTAATCGGATGTTCACACGTAAATCGGATTTACCGCTGGTGAGTCCCACAAATGTGTGATTCTATTGATGATTTCTATCGCTCACTTAAGTAAACAAATAAGTATAAAGTACGAGCTGACATACCGAACTCTTATATAGTTTTAATTTTACTTCTTTTTCTTCTTCCATAAGACAACATAACTGTAGAAATTGTAACATATAAGTCCCTTTTTTTCCCTTCATGTTGCCCCTTAGTAAAAACTGAAGGGATTGAAGATTGTTGTATCTTGTTGGTTTTGTAAATTATAAATGAGAAGTGAGTGTTGTCTTCCTTGTAGAAAACATAAAATTATTGGTCCAACTATAGTAACTTTATAGTATCAAAGTTAATTTCTATTTCCGCAATGCCAGTTCTTCTAAAACTAAAAAAAGAACGATAGAAGAAGATCATTATTTCATTCCAATGGTTCAAGATTGGATTTTTTTGTTTATTAAAAATTCCACAGAATAACCCAACTCCATGCAATGTGTTGTGTTGCATGGAATATTATTCAAGATTGGACATAAAACATATGGGATGAGGAACCTTCTAAGATCTTACCTCACAGTCAACAAAGCTAGTTAAGTAGGTCATTAAACATTCATTAAATGGAAAAAATATATATTAAGAAAAATGAAAAATTGGGTGGAAACAAGCATTGTGGAAAAAATATAACTATTTATGGGAATCTTTTGTTAAGGTGGGTACACCAAGCAATCGGATTCGGTCACGTGGTTTTTTATTGTTCCCAATGAATTCAAAAATGGAAAAAAGAAGAAGAAGGTTTAATTGAAATGTCCAATTAGTCAATTATAAGGACTTATTTTAACGTTGATTGATATGGGATATATCCCTTTCGGAGCAGAATGGTTACATGAATTTGGTCATTTTGGTCTTAAGGATAGGGACATTTCATTTTCTGAAAAACTCACCAAAAAGAAAGTGTAAGCTATTGCCTACTGACACGTTAAATTAAGAGTATTCATTTATTTTCCTAAAGAAAAAAACAGAGGAATATTGCTGTTTTTCCCAATTTATTTCATAGTTTTATATAAAAGATTTGTTCTCTTTCAATCAAAATTTCGATTTAAGAGTCACAAATTATGCTGGGGAACCATTTTTATTGAAAATTGATAGTATTAGCGTGAGATTAATCTCTATCCCAAAAGAGTTCGAAAAAGAAAGAGAAAGTATTTCTTAGTACATGAAGAAAAGAAAAAAAACAGGGCACCTGCCTCTAATGGAATCGCATATTCCTTTTCCTTAGCAAGGAATCAAGGACCGAATCTTATTACTATTTATTTGGAACATCTCTCATAAAAGAGGAAAAGGGGGCTGTTTACAATTGTAATGGGCTGCCCATATACATAGTGTTTCATAAAGCCCAAAACACTGAAAACAAATACCTTTTTGATCATCTGATCTTCACTCAATTTGCCATCAACCGCAACTTGTAAAATCCTATCAAACACCTTCTGAAAGTCAGTGTTATTCCCCAGTCTTCTCGAAAAGACTGTCTCCTGTAATCAAATGCATTTGTGGATTTTCACTGAAAGTAATGACCTTCCCTTTCCAAGGATCATCGCTGAGCTCTGAAATCATCAGCCCCAAAGCCACAGAAACTTCCATAGGAATCCCATGCATGCTTCCAGACACATCACAAACTGCAATACAGTTATTCAATTTGCCTATCCTTGACATATCCTCCACCATTCTTGCCCATTGCAGCTCTGCCACTTTCCCATCATCGCCATCCTTCAAAGAGACAATTATTTCATGAGGAAGAAGCGTGCCAACTGCAAGTTTAGCATCTCCATGCTTTACATCCTCCAAATACCCATTAAACCTCTCTTCATCATGCTTCAAGAAATGCTCCTTGTATTTCTTCATTGCCACAGAGGGTACCCTATTGTAAGGAAGGGTATCCCACTGATTACCACTCATGTACACTTCAGGCAATTCAAGAACCTTACGCAAAGGCACAAGCACTTCCTTCCTCAACCTATCCCTAATCCTATACACATAATGTGCCTCCTTGATTCCTACATATTCAGGATAAGACTCTCTAGGAAACACCCTTCTTGCTATATTCTCACAAATTAAAGTAGACCTATCATACGAAGAATCAATTGAAGGAGACCATTTAGAATCAAGACTAATCTTATAACTCTCACCAGCATTCAGGTACTGCACATCTTGCTTCAAAACATCAGCAAACGCATCAGCAACTGAATCGTGGAGGAGCCTAAAGATGGGATCTTTAGTGTACCTATCATAGGCCCTTTTCGCCTTGTTCAACACATTCTCCTTCCTCAGCACCCTTGCGTTTTCTCTAGCCTCATTAAAACGCTCAATCCTGACTTCCTTGGGAACCTTTTGTACCTTTTGTGGGCGTTGTTGACGCAGCGTTTTCCGCAATTGTTCTTAACATTCTTCCTTCCTCTGCCTATTTTGCGTGGGAGAGGCTGCGTTCTTGTCCTCCTCATCATCATTCCTCTCCCATTCTTTCGTTTCTTGTTACTCCATTTCTTAGCTTTCCAATCCGCCCTCCGTACACTCCTCACATCCTCTCCCTCCACCAATCTGAACAAAATCTCAACAAAATCTTTATAATAACCAAACTCCGCAAAAACCCTAACATTCCCAGCAAGGGTTTTAGGGTGGTTTTTAAGCAACCACATAGCAGAAGTATAAAACCCTTCCTTGTCGCATTTTCCTGTGCCTCTAACGCCTCTCAAGTTACCGATCAGCTTCAGGGCCATCAAAGGATCATGGGCCCAGGAGCCGGTGAGAAGTCTGATAAATTCATCAGACGGCGTGTCGGGTACCACCTGGAAGAAGAGATCGAGGCAGGGGTTACCAGTTTGTAGATAGCTCAGGGAATTGTTTTCGGTGAAACCAAATGTAGGGCTAGGGTTTGAAAGGGTGATGTGGCTTAGGTCTGATATAACAGAATCGGTGATGGAAACAGAGGATTCTTGGTAGATTTCTGGTGGACCAAGGAGGGGACGATCGATTTCCATTGCAATTCGGCTGTGATGATGCGATTTGGGAAGAATTGGAGTTGTTTATATACAGGATTAGAATTGGTGAGCAAGTGGGGAGTTGCAGGATATCTAGGGTTTCAAATCACAAGTCGGTGACAAAATCCCTAAACTTTGAGACCAACGCAAAATCAGTTCATATCTAATACTATACTAATTAATTACTAATGTTTATTTAAATCAATAAAATTAGCAGTTAAAATCGTTCATATATTCCTATTGGGCTGTACATTTTCCTGGACATGGGTTATTTATTGGGCTTGGCGAATCTTTCTCCAAGGAAAAGTAAAATAAAACCGAAACTCATAAGAATTTATTCAGGTTAAGCTCTCCGGTTAGATTGTAATTAATTGGTTGTCACCAGCATATAACCAGAGTGGGCCGGGTCGGGCTGAGCTTTTACCCCCATGTGCAGGTTTGAAGAAGTGAAAATTAAGCCTAAACCCGACTCTAAACCCATCGAGCTAGAGCTGAGACTCGGGTTCGGGTTGATTTATTGTTGGGCTACCCACAGTCATGAGCCTTTTTATTAAATTTCCCCCTTTTTAACTTTACTCGTGCCATAATTGTAGAAATCGTATAGTATTAGAGTTTTGATTAATCTAATTGTAGAAGCTATGGGAGAAGGAAAGCAAAAATCTGTATATATATCTCGAAAATTAAAACATCGTGCAAACGACAATCGGTGAGAAAAAAACATCTGTAGTTAGTGCTCTTATAGGTAATGAGAAGAAACATCTGTAGTTATGGCCAATGAACGATATATTAGAATGGAGTGGACAGCCCGACAAGCGTGAAAAGGAAAGAATGAGATTAGAGAGTAGAGATGACTCAATTTCCCCCCCCCCCCCACTTAAGTCCAGCTTTTGGACAATAATCGGGTTGAATCCGAATTCTTTTGGGTATTTGTAACCAGTAGACAACTAACGAGCTGTGCTCGTTGACATGAAATACGCATATTATTATCCGTTACCAGGCTTGGGGTACTGAGTGTTTTGTGCTGGTGGGTGGCCTGAACAAAGTATACATGGTTAGTAGAAAGAGATCAACAAAGCATAGCACCAGATATGATTATATTTCAAATCGGATTAGTTGCGGAACCATACCACATAATTGCAGCAACAACAAAAGCTATCAAAAGAAAAGAACTACAAAAGCTACAAAATAGTACACGAAATCCTGGAGGAGTGGCTGTACTGTAGGACTGGGGAAGTGGAATAGGATTTAGAATTGGTGGATTTCGAATTGGTGTAGGCCACCAAGGTAGCGCAATAAGAAAGAGGTAGACATTAGAGCATAGTAAGAATCTACTCCAGATCCGGTTTTCAAATTCACCTTCTGCTTTGAGCTCTCTTGTTTCCATATTGTACGAGGCCATAATCCCAGAAGATGACAAGTACACAAGATCCTTGTCTCTTGGGTGAAATGCCTAGATACATGTCAATCACGAAAGCCTCCATAATTTCTTTTATCCGGGGGATGGTTCCGAAAGCTACAGAGTGCTTCAAACTCCATACTCCCCTTCCATTCTGGTCACTCTCCATGTCCCAAACGCTAAAATCCTTATAAACGCAATCATGACTATTAAATCTGATTCTCATGACTCGCAATACGCCATTGCATTCTCCAACGTTAAATCTACCATCCCTCTCGGGCGGTATGAAAAAATAATCAGGGCCCGCAATCACAGAGGTCTCCCCATTGTTGAATGAGTCATATGTCACCAGATAATATCTCCCAATATCATATCCCGATAGAGTGACCCAATGCAACTTCCCATTGTGCGCCGCGACGTTTGAAATAATGCTAGATTGTGGACCGCACAAAGCAGATTGAATCCACTGGCCAGTCTCAGAATGGTATGTCTCTACCTGTGTCACACGACTCACACCATACCCCTTCTCTTGAAAACAGAAACGGACAACTCTATACCGATACTCGAAATTAACATTAATTTCTCCTCCTACTACTCCTCTCACAGGATAAGGTTCACAAATCAATCCAAAGATCGCATACCCTTTGGGTCGTGTGAGAGGGGAAGGAGGTGGGAGATGTACCCATTGCATAGTGAGCGGATTGCACAAGTAGTACGACTTATGTGGATTGTAGTAGTTGCCTGCTTGGCATAGTATCAAGTCATTGCAAGTTGCTCTAACAGTAACGGATTCCCTCTTCTCAGGTAAAAAACCTAGATTGAAGCCAACAAAACTGAACTCAGGGTTTTTAAAATCCAAACGGACCATACGTTTGTACTTTCCGGAATTTAACTTAATGCCAAGGACACCTAAGGGTTTCATGTACTCACTTAAATTACGTTTGTTACCTACGAAGCTGGTAATAAAACGGGGGCTAGAGATTAGAGAGCACCAACGCTTGCAGACCAACTTACAGCGAAACGCCAATAAGGGTGTTGGGATTCGACTCAGGATTTCAATTAACAAATCGTCCCCCATCAGGTCTTGTAGCAACGATAGATTGGGATTGGACTGACCATGGCGGCACATGATGGATCTTTGGTTGGTTTGGGTTTTCCTGCAACCAATTTTTGTTTCGTTCTTGGGCGGAGGTACGAGTACGGCCACGACCAACTTTACTTTTATAATGGAAAAGTTATAATAAAATCAGAATGGCGTTGCAAAAGACTTCTTACGGGGATCTACTCCTAGAGTCGTTAGAAGCTAGATATAATGTTTCGTTTTGTTTTTGGCTCTAAAGCCTCGTTGTATATATACCGAAAAAAACTAATAAATAAAAATCTAAGTAGGAGAACCTCTAAAGCCTCGTTGCACTTAGTCCAAGCTGACAGAAGTAAATATTTCATATATATGAGAACGTGTAGCATAATATAAAAACATACAGTGATAAATTAATACACCCCCATCACAAAAGAAGACAGGATAACATGTAATTGTAGCTGATAACTTGTGAATTGATTTCCCATATGAAACCTTATAAAGTGTGGCAACAACACTTATTTTAATAAGATAATAGCACAACCAAATATGCATATATATTTTTTTATATATAGATAGAGGTGTAATTCTTTCATGTATCACTAGCAGACAACCAACGAGTTACACGTTCATATGCATATTATTATTAGTTTTGTGCTGGTGGGTGGCCTGGATAGCGGCGTTTAGGCGGGAATGGCTTGTAGGGGACAGTCGGGTTCTTGTACTTGGGTGGGTAAGGCTTGTAAGGGACAGTCGGGTTTCTGTACTTGGGTGGGTATGGCTTGGGGTTCTTGTATTTGGGTGGATATGGCTTGTGATTAGGCATCTCATGATGATCATGACCAAGAGAGGGAATTAGCGCAACTCCCAAGAGGAGGAGCACTAGCAGCAGCAAGGATGATATGAATTGCATTTTTGTGTGTTGTGGTACTAAATTAGAAGTGAACTTGCTACATTTTTATAGTGGTACGTATCTGGGTTTTCTTTTCAATTGGATACAGCTTGTCAAAATATCTTATCAGCTAGGAAAAAATCTTTATGAGAAGTTTGTCAAGATTGATGGGCGATGCATTAAGTGTGATGGTTATATTCGGGTCCATCTGAGTTGAAAATTCTGAAAACATTGAATCACGGTTGGGAAGACTCGAAAGACGCAGGTAAACGTAACAATCGAATTCTTAAATGCACTTGTTACTCCTATACTATCGATTTTTCGCGGTCATTCGTCAGACACGATCATGCCCATTTGAGCTTAACAACATGCACACGGGGTAAGAAATTTGATAAAAATCTTCATCGATTTAAGAACATATGAGAAATTACCTGAGGTAAACGATACAGAACCTGCATTGATATCCTCTTTGCTTAGAATTGAAAGAGATCAATAAAACATACTTTTGGCCTATAACGGATGAATCCAGTAAAGTTTTGATAATACATAATCAGACCATAGGGGTTTTGTGGATTTGTGGACTTTCCCCCGCAAGGGACCACTGCCAACATGTTAGTCAAGCAATCACCCCGCACGCTTTTTGGGTTAAACGGCCAACCTACAATCTAACGGGGCAAGATGCGTCGTTGGGTGACGCGTGTCCCGCTATCGGACGCAATGCCTTGGCGACATGTGTCCTATCGACTTAAGAGGAAAATGCCTATAAATGCCCCCCATCTTCCACTAACGAGAGGTAAGCATTCCAACTACACTATTTACTAAGACCCTTCACTATTCACACCTCACTCGTACTAACTTGACCGTCTACACCGGAGGCCCCCTCCGGTGCTTTTCAGGTACCACGTGGCAAGCCGGATCCGACAGAGGGACCCATACAGCTACCCACGACCTACCCATCAAACGCTTTTACCGTCTAACACCCACCCCATATCCCAGATTATCAAGTTTATTTAACAACAAACCCAGCAATTAAATAATTTAATATTCGAAAAAAATATAATTCTATGATTTTACTACAGAAATTGGTGTAGGCCACGAAGGAAGGACAATTTAGAAGGCATTGCAGCAATCAGCATCGTCCGGTCCAAAGTACACAATATTCTGTTGTTTGGGTGAAAAGCTAGATACATTTCCAGGCTGAAATCCCATATAATTTGACTCGCGCAAGAATTACTCAACAGGATGCTTCTAAAACCTACATTGTGCTTCAAACTCAATACTCTCCTCCGTCCATTATCCTGCTCGCTCTCCTCCTCCAAGTCCCACACACTTATATCCATACAAATCGTATTCCTATCATAGTGGAACTCCATTCTCATTACTCGCAAAACACCGTTGCATTCTCCAACATGGCCAATACTTAAGTGCTCCATGGTATTGCAATAGATCAATAAAACTCAATAAAACATAAACTTTTCATAACTCAAATCGAATTAGTTGTTGAAGAACCATGCATACCACATGTGCATAGTTCCAGCAAAAACAAAAGCTACAAAATAAACAATAAGAACTACAAAAATGACCGCCGTGAGGATTTCACTGTAGGAGTCGGGATGTGGAAGAGGATTTAGGATTCGAGGATTTAGGATTGGTGTAGGCCACCAAGGAAAAACATTCAGAATCATGTTAAAATTGTCAAATTTACCTTCGGCTTTGAGCTCTTCGCTTTCCATGTTGTACGAGGCCAAAATCCCACCAGATTCCAGTAACAAAAGATCCTTGTTTGTCGGGTGAAATTTTAGATACATGTCAAAGGTGAAATCCTTGTTAATTTCTTTAAACCGGAGGAATGTGGGTCCGAAATCTACAGTGTGCTTCAAACTCCATAATCTACTTCCATTATTCTGGCCACTGATATCCTCCTCCAAGTCCCAAATTCTTAAATCCTTACAAACCACATCACGAGAATGAACTACGATTCTCAGAAATCGCAAACCACCGTTGCATTCTCCAACGTTAACTATATACTGCCACCCCATTCCAGCATTGGGTAGACTGAGGTCAGGACCATCAATGACAGAGGTGTGCCCCTTGTTGAACGGGTCATAAGTAACAAGATAACGACCTAATAGACCAGCCCAGTGCAACTTCCCATTGAGCGCCGCAGCCTTTGAAACAATGCTATATTCTGTACCCAACAATTCAGATTGAACCCACTGGCCAGTATCCGAGTAGTATGTCTCCACCGCTACACGCGTTCCCCTAAATTGCGACACCTCTCGGTAATAGAGACGCACAACTCTGTACCGATACTCGGAATTAACATCAATCCCTCCTCCGTGTTCACAAATCAATCCAAATGTGGTACGATGCCCTTTGGCTATTGTGACCTGAGAAGGAGATGGGAGAGATACCCATTGCATAGTGAACGGATTGCACAAGTAGTAGTCATTAGTTTCGCGGTAATTGCCGGCCCGGCATAGAATCAAGTCATTGCAGGATGCTTCAACAAAAACAGATCCCCTCTTTAAAGGTAAGAAATCTAAGTTGAAGCGAGCTAAATTGAACTCAGGGTTTTTACGGTTGTAACTTTGGGGAGTGAAGCTAGACGCAACCACAGCTAAGAGTTTCTGGTACTGATCACTTTTATCAGGTTTATGAGCAATGAAACTGGTAGTAAAATAGGGATTACAGATTAGAGAGCACCAACGCTTGCAAACCAACTTACAGCGAAACGCCAATCGAATTGTTGGGATTCGACTCAGGATTTCGATCAACAAATCATCTCCGAGGTCTTGCAGCAGCAATAGATTGGGATCGGACTGTCCATGGGTTGAATTCCTTGCTACGCCTTGGCGACGCATGATTAAATTACAGGAGGGAGGGAGGATGGATCTTTGTTGTTTCTGCAACCAATATTCACTGCCCTGCTAGGGCACAGTTGGGTTTTAAATTTGGTTAGTGTCCTATTTGGTAAGAATCACCAGCTAACTCGATTAACGTGATATTTTTTATAATTTTTGTGCTGATGAAAAAATGTTGTTTTCTTGAATTAGATATATATATTTTTAAATTAGAGAAAATAAAAAAAAAAGACAAAAAGAAATAAAGGTTTATAAATATAAAAGGAAGATTGTTTTTTTAATAAACAGAAGTCGTTGGATTAAAAAGACTAGACTAAAATAACGAATTCTATTTTAACTTGCGAGCAAGCCCAATTCTTGCAAAAAAAAAAGAAAAAGAAAAATCAATAATTTTTGTATGATTATTACCATCAGGATCAATAAATATTAGAGAGCAGCAATATTGGGATTCGACTCAGAATTTGGATCAGCACATCGTCTCCGAGGTCTTGCAGCGATCGACAGATTGATTTGTTTTTGCCTTGAGCGCCTCTCATATTTAAATCTTTGGTACATGTAAAAAGATTTTGAATTGAGTTTATTTTGGTCAGAAGCTCTTCTAATTCTCTTGTAATTGGTTGCTAATTATTAATATTTTTTTATTTTATTTTTTACGGCCTCTTTGTTAGAGAATAATGAAAACGCGGGAATCAGTCTGGGACATATAGATGCTATCAGCAATCACAGCACCTACCTTCAAGTCGCAATTCGTAGTGGCGTTGCTTTCCAGTTTTTCAATACTTTTTCAAGTCAATTTGTCACCAACCATTTTCTACTGCTCCCACGTCAATTAGCTCTGAACTACAGATATTCCTAAACTCACCTAATTAGTACTAATTTTGTTCGCAATAGCCTGACTCCACTAATAGGTAAAGTGTCCCTCCTACTTTAGTACTTCTCCTCAGTAGTCTTCAAATTCTGAGCATATATTCTTTCACCTTTTTTCACAAAGTAAATCACTATACACCATTCATTCTTTTCTCCACCATAGAGAAATCCAAACCAAAAATCATATTCCCTTTAATCTTCTCTACAATTCTACTATAAAAATCATAGCAGTATCAAGTTACTTCTACATAATTAGCTACCTAATGTAGTGTTTTCCTATCTTTGCTATGTGGGTTTTGCTTGTACAACCTTTGGCCGGAAGAAAAGAAAAGAGAAGACTTGGTGGAGAAAATGGAACCTGTGGTTCTTGATGGTCTGATTAGTAAGTTGCTTGAAGTTAGAAGCAAACCAGGAAAGCAGGTGCAGCTTTCTGAGTCTGAAATAAGGCAGCTTTGTTACACCTCCAGAGACATTTTCATGCGCCAGCCTAATCTTTTAGAGCTTGAAGCCCCTCTCAAGATTTGTGGTAATTTCATTGATCCGTCCCATATTTTACTTGATTGCAGACTTCTATAATGTTATGCTACCTTTGCTTATTAGTATAGTGAAAGTAGAATGGTTCTTTGGATTGGAATCATTAAATGGCTATGGATTGATTGCTTTGTGCATAAAAATATCGAAAATTGGAAATATTCTGAGCAAAATTTCTTGAAAAAATCGTATGATTTATGCCTGTTTGAATGTTTTTTTTGTTTGTAATTTAGGTGATATACATGGCCAATACACTGATCTTTTGAAGATTTTCGAGTACGGTGGATTACCTCCTCGCGCTAATTACTTGTTCTTGGGAGATTATGTAGACCGCGGAAAACAAAGTCTTGAAACTATTTGCCTTCTTCTTGCATACAAAATAAAGTATCCTCAGAACTTTTTCCTACTGAGGGGAAACCATGAATGTGCTTCCGTAAATCGAATATACGGGTTTTATGATGAGTGTAAAAGAAGGTTTAATGTCAGACTGTGGAAAGTGTTCACAGATTGCTTCAACTGCCTGCCTATCGCGGCTCTGATAGAAGAGAAGATCCTGTGTATGCATGGTGGACTTTCTCCTGAGCTCAGCAGTTTGGATCAGATAAGGAGACTGCCGCGGCCTACTGCTGTTCCTGTCTCTGGGCTGTTATGTGATCTTCTCTGGTCTGATCCTAGTAAAGAAATTCAAGGTTGGGGAGAAAATGACAGAGGTGTTTCTTGTACATTTGGTGCTGACAGGGTGACAGCTTTCCTTCGGAAACATGATCTTGATCTTATATGCCGCGCGCATCAGGTAAAGAATTTATTTTTTTCACCTTATCTGTGGATTAGCCATTAGACTTCCATTTAATTTCATACATTTTCTTGTTTTTTGCAGGTTGTGGAGGATGGATACGAGTTTTTCGCGAACAGACAGCTGGTAACGATATTCTCCGCGCCTAACTACTGTGGAGAGTTTGATAATGCTGGTGCCATGATGAGTGTGGATGTGAATCTGTTGTGTTCTTTTCAAATATTGAAACCTTATGAAAAGAAGGCGAGGTTTGGGTTTGGGGGCATAGGTGCTTCACCTAAAATCAAGGTACATTCATATTTATCATTCTTAATGAGAACAAATATACATGGAGAGTCCATTGTGAAAGTAAAAGATACTAAATTTGTATTTCGATAGAGTAAAAACCTAATTATATTTTTTTATATGAGGAAACAAGTAAAGGATGAAATCCTGGAAAGATGGATGGTGGATTTGCAGTTGTCCTACTTTATTCCTTCATAGCATCAGGATCCAATTCTTCCACCAATATTGTCACGTTTCTTTGAGATGCCAATAAATTATATTGGTCCTAACTCACTAATTATTAGATGCTTCTTACTGGTTTTTGTCACTTTGTTTGTTTCCCATTTCATTCCTTTACCTTTCTTTTTCTGTCTAATGTAAAAAAGGCCACTAGCTTTGCAAGTTTTTGAAAGTCTTCTGTCTTTTTTGTCTTTGTGCAGTCATTTTTAGGTGTTAGAGTACAAGGAATCTAATCCACTGCAGATATTGATTTCAAGGAAATAACAGGAATGAAGGCAGTGTTTGGAGGTTCCAGTTCCACTGTAGAAATCTCAAAATAAGAGTAAGACTTGTGGAGACAGTGGACTCCAAACAGATTTTAGGAAACTTCTTTTAGTAGCTGCCATTCTTTCTGCTGTCATTTATGCAATAACCAGTGTTTTTTTTTGCCTTGTTCTTGTTTGGTAAGGATGGCAACGCAACTACATATCTAGGATTCGAAATTAAAATAAACTCCTATCGATTAATCTACGCGCTGTGAGTACACATTGATTTATATTTATTTAAAAAAAAAAAAACAGGTATACCGTATAGCATTACAAACAAACAAAAATCACATATAAGTATCAGCATTTGTCTGTGACGCTCTTATTTGGGCCGAAATCTTTTCATCCAAGCTGCAGATCTGTAATCCATGCGCCAGGCCCAAATAGCAAACGACTTGTCACGCACCCAAAACTTCCAAGTTAAACTCATGTGGCGTGCAGGCTTTGGATAAGGGCATTCGGGTTCACACCCAAATATTGTAGGGATGGGAGAGAGAGAGAGAGATTGAAGTAGGAAGAAATTAATGATAAATTAAAGAGTGAAAAATCAATCATCACATAGATAAATGCCTTGTCGTTGTTGTCGTCCTCATTTCCCACAAAACCGCGTAGGCGTAATTTCACTCCATAATGAAAAGGACTTATTTAGCCTTTACCCATAGCGACACCGGCAACCCAAAATGATGAAAACAAAACACTTCCTAATGCGACACGACGTGTGGAATTTGAAGGTCATTTTTGGATTTTTCTTTTGGTATCATTTTTGGATTATAGTATATAGCTGGCTTCTATTGGATTTGGCTGAACACTTGTTGTCCAACATGCAAACTGCTTATATATTTCCAACTCCATTTGCTTAAAATCTTTCAAGCAGGAGCTTGTCAACTCTATCTGAGTTCTGACCATAGGATATTAATTGTGATTTCAAATTTATAAATGGAAGCTTAACTCGAATAATAAAAAAACTATATAGTATACATATAATTATTTTAATATAAGTAATAAAACTCTTCAAAAACATTATCAAATAGATGAATTAAATTTTATTTATTTATTTATTTATACACACACGGTTACTTTTATTAGTATATTTAGCTTTTCGCTATGTGAATGGTATGTCAAATATACTCACTCACTCACATAATTTAAGTGATAGATCCGACAATAATAATAGATCTCACTATTTATGTGAGTGAGTATAAATTATGAATGGTTGTTACATTATGAATTGGCTGCCCATCGCCGCTTTCACTTGATTAATTTTATTGATTATTTATGTTTCAGCTTCATTTCCGTGACTAAATATTTCCATGTCGGTGATGCTTCATAAAATGTTATGCTGTAAATTAGTACCATTTGCTCGTTTCATTTCATTTCATTACCACAGAAATGATTTATTTATTTGTGGAGGCTAAAAATTAGGTAGACCATGAGGATATGAAGTTTGAGGTGTGACTGGCTATCGCATGAGATAAGATCAATAATCGAACCCTTTAGGTCAACTAGCATGATTTTCGAATTGGCTTTCAAATTGCTTTCTGAATTCTAAGAAATCCATTTCACATACTAATAAATCTGGCAAGATTTTGTGATTTTAATTAAGTGCTGGAATTTAAAATAATAAATTAAATATATGTCATCCAAATTAATTACTGTCATCCAAATATGTATAGCATTATTCTAATATATTATAGAGTGTGTTATGCCCTACACAAGAAGACACTTATATATGTAATTTATTGCTGTTTATTATCTGCGGCCTCAAGCTCAACTCTCCTCCGAAGTCCGAACGGTTGCCTTCAGCCGCAAGTCAACTGTTGTTGTTGATGGCCGAAGTTATTTGATGCGGATATGCTTTTTAGGTGCTTCGACTTGATTCTTATTTATGAATATTAAACATTAATTTCACAAACGAGTTCTAAACTAAAGATTAATGGAATATATTAGATTAAGAAAGTCATAATCACTCTCTTTTCTCCTTCTCCAAGCCGAACTATGTTCGTTGCCACGAAGTGAATACATAGGAGAGAATTAAATAAAAGAATAGGTACATGCATGTTCGGCTTAACCTAGACAAGAAATGATAGAATTCAATGGGAAAATACGTCTCTTTTACCTCCACTGCGGGGGAGTTCAACCACATTGGTGAATCTCCCTTTTCCATGGGTGCTAACTGCTAGAAGAGGGTCAGTCCAGCACTGTCTCCTCTTTTTTGTGTCACCTCTTGCTGTTTCTGTGTTTCTTAATACAACAATTATATCTAAACATGTTTATTTTCTTTTGCAATCACCTAAAAGCACGTCATAATTTTCATATAATGTTACCAGTGCATAAAAAAATATTGAAATATTCCTTCAATCAGATTAATCAAGAATATTATAATATATATATATATATATATATATATATTAAAAAAGAGGATAATTGATATCAGATTGTAATGTTTTATTAAAAATATGAGAATTTGTGTATACAGATTACAGGGTGTGAAGGGGTTGACTTAGAAACCAAAATGGTATATTCCGCACCAAATGCCAAAGAGTTGACCGTTGAAATGGTTAACGTTAGAGTACTTATAAAAGGGGCACCAGTGCTGTTCATTATAGCAGCATTTCCCTCTCATTCCTCGTCTTCTTCACTGCGCGCTTTGTTGGAAAACCTGAAGAAGGAGCTGGTCCGTATATCTCTCTTCTCTTGTTCCTCTCTTTTCATAATTCTACTTTTTTCCTTTTTCCTCTTTTTTGTTTGTTTCTTGATTTTGAACTTGATTTTTGAGTACCTTTGGTCTGGAATCGGGTACATAGTCATGTGCTATTTTTTCTATTCTTTTTAACAAAATCACTATGTTCATGTTTAAGTGTCTTGAGTACTCAAACCCATGCCCGGGTCCAGTCTCCATAACTACTTTTAATTTTCAGATTCGTCTATGATAATAACGTTTATATAAATATTTTTTTTTAATCAAAGACTAACGTACCCATTCTTTTTTTTAGACCAATCCATATATTTTCATAACACAATACTTAATATACGGGTCTAGCGTTACTTTTATCAGACATGATCTGTTTTTACTAAATTATAAATCTTTTGCTTATAAAAAAATTTATTCTCTCTATTTTCACCAAAGCTTTCGACTGTATTTGTTTGTGGTTAGAGAAGCTTGAGCATAACGCATCAGGTTTCATGAATTGGGACAGTGTTAACTTTAGGTTTCAGGAATCCGGACTAGTTTTTTGCACCCTTTAGTAATTGATCACTCTTATTTCTTCACTTCGTTTCTTTTTTCCTGCAATTTTACAAAAAAGAATAAGACTTTTTGATCATTTTTTCTTTTCTTTAAAAAGAATGTTGTTTTTTTTCATTTTCAATATATTGAGGAATTAAAATTAGTGCTGATTGAGTGTAGTTAATAAAACGATTGAGTGTAGTTAATAAAACGATTGAGAGCAATTAGTTAAAAATACATCAAAAATATTAATCAATTATTATCTTAATAGTTATAAAAGTGGGTTAAGAGTCATTTTTTTAGAGGATAAAGAGAATAATATAGTTAGAGGGATTACTTTAGTTTTTTCCATCTCTTTCATAACTTTTTGGTTAAGGTTGCTGATTAGTTAAGGTCAGAACTCTGCAATCAAGCTCCATTATTGGATGACCAAGGAAGGTCCCCATGGTCAGTCAACACTTAGAGTTCCATGCATTTTTTTATATTTTTATTTTCTGAATATAACTAGGACTTGGATTTGCAATTTGAAAGTCTATCCAACCACCGATAGTTAATGTGCATTCTAATAATGGTTAAATTTTTTTGCAGTAAGTTGAAAATAACATATTAAGTCCCTCTAATAATAAGCATCATACATTCGAGTAGAGTGTAATGTATAAATTTTGATACGAAAAGTATGAAAAAATTAGTCAGTCGGCTGGGCGTTTCTATGTCTTTTTTATTGGCCTAAAGAAAATTGGCGGTACAAACATTTAGTTCAGTGATGGTGACATGTTAGAATCACAACAAATCAAAAGTGGTTCATCAATCTATTTTCCATCCCATATGGCGTCAGAAAGTTTTAAAATCTTTTCCTAATAAAATAACCTCGTATGTCACTCTTTTACTAATTTTGCTCTCATTTCCTTCCATAGAAAACTCTATTTTTTTTCTTTCTTGACAAATTTAGATTAAGATCTTTTTCAAAATTTCTCCCTGGTCAGGAATTTAAGACAAAACAAAGTACAATCATGTGATCTTGTTTTGTCCTGCCCACTGTCCTGGACTGTTGAAAACAACACGCCTCTCTTGCAGTAATTCAGAATTGCAGCTTATTTTGTTCATATTTTCTTACACAGATTGAGGAGGATTAGCCATGGCGAGAGAACAATTAGGAGTGCTTAACGCGCTCGATGTTGCGAGGACTCAATATTACCATTTCACCGCGATTGTGATTGCTGGGATGGGATTTTTCACAGATGCATATGATCTTTTCTGCGTCTCCTTAGTCACCAAGTTGCTCGGCCGCATCTACTACACTCAACCCGGCGCACCGAAGCCAGGCTCACTTCCACCCAACGTAGCAGCTTCAGTCAATGGCGTGGCCCTTGTCGGTACTTTAGCCGGCCAGCTCTTCTTTGGTTGGCTCGGTGACAAATTGGGTCGCAAGAAAGTCTATGGGCTAACATTGGTTCTCATGGTTGTCTGTTCCATTGGCTCAGGACTTTCCTTTGGACATAGTGCAAATGGCACTATTGCCACTCTTTGTTTCTTCAGGTTCTGGCTCGGTTTCGGTATCGGTGGGGATTACCCTTTATCTGCCACGATCATGTCTGAATATGCCAACAAGAAGACTCGTGGGGCGTTTATCGCAGCGGTGTTTGCGATGCAAGGGTTCGGGATTCTCGGTGGTGGGATTGTGGGTCTAATTGTGTCATCTGCATTTGATCATAAGTTCAAGAGGCCTACATATAAGGAAAATCCTGCTCTTTCACTTGCTCCTGAAGCTGACTATATCTGGCGCATAATTGTCATGGTTGGTGCTTTTCCAGCTGCCCTTACCTACTACTGGCGTATGAAGATGCCCGAAACTGCTCGTTACACTGCTCTCGTTGCGAAGAACGGGAAACTAGCCGCGGCAGATATGTCTAAAGTGCTAAATGTTGACCTAGAAGCAGAGGAGGAGAAAGTACAGAGAATAACAGAGGAGCCAGCTAATTCCTTTGGTTTGTTCTCAAAACGATTCCTGAAGAGGCATGGACTTCACTTGCTCGGAACCTCATCCACTTGGTTCTTACTAGACATTGCTTTCTACAGCCAAAATCTGTTCCAAAAAGATATCTTTACTGCCATCAATTGGATTCCACCGGCCGCAGAAATGAATGCAATTCATGAGGTTTACAGGATTGCAAGGGCTCAAACCCTCATAGCACTCTGCAGTACGGTCCCAGGATACTGGTTTACAGTGGGTTTTATCGACATTATGGGCAGGTTCGCGATCCAAATGATGGGTTTCTTCTTCATGACAGTTTTCATGTTTGCACTTGCCATTCCTTACCATCACTGGACCTTGAAGCCTAACAGACTTGGGTTTGTTGTTATCTATTCTTTGACATTTTTCTTCGCGAATTTCGGCCCCAATGCGACCACATTTGTTGTCCCAGCAGAAATTTTCCCAGCAAGATTGAGGGCAACCTGCCACGGTATATCGGCGGCAGCAGGAAAGGCAGGTGCTATAGTTGGTGCATTTGGCTTCTTGTATGCTGCACAAAACACAGACCCAAAGAAGACAGATGCAGGTTACCCTGCTGGTATTGGAATCAAATGGTCTCTGATCATGCTTGGCATTATCAACTTCTTCGGCATGGTTTTCACTCTCTTGGTGCCTGAATCTAAAGGTAAGTCTCTTGAAGAATTGACTGGTGAGAATGAGGATGATGCACCTGCTGCTGCCACCACGACTGCTCAGACCGTTCCGTTGTGATTCTTTTGGCCCGTGTAGACCAAAGAAGTGTGCTTTCTAATCAATCTTTGTTGAAAAAATGGCTCCTGGGTTTATTAGTATGTTTTTTTCCACTCATTTGCTATGTTTTAAATAATGTAGAGAACATAATATGTTTGTGGTTATTCCTTTGATTACTGTGATTCAGCTGCTGCTGTTTGTAGCCTTGATTTTGTTGTGTTGTTCTTTTCTTTTAAGGACATGATGATTTGGTTGTTGTTTTCCTTTCTAATTGAAATATGAAATCTATCTTTCTTCTTGTTCTGCTTTGTTCTAACTTCTACCCTAACATACCCATTGGTATCAAATCTCTGATATTTTAGATAGGATAAGGGGATAAAACTTCTCGTTAGTATTATTTTTGTGAAAATTGATCATAAAGCTAGCATTGTTGTCCATTGACTAAAAATAATCTATTATATTGTATTTTTGTCTTTAGAATTTGATGTTATACCTCCTGTTTCTCCTCTCTTGTTAAGAAGAGACGCTTTAGTCCATCTCATATCATCATTTTTTGAAGAGTAAAGGGGTACACTAAGATATTAAATCGACTAAAAAGTAGTGATAACAAGTTAGGTTTAGGTAAATGCCCACTTGAATTTGCAGTGTTCTTGAAGAAGAACCAACTACACTTAACAATCCGTAACCGCTGACCAGAATCTCCCTGAGGATTAAAAAAACATTGTCAAACTGTGTGGTGATAGTCAAAGGACACCTGTACTGGATTAATACGTCAAGTAGCTTGCTTGCTTGATTTGTTTTTGAAGACCAAAGATGGTGATTTTGTGGGATTCGTTCCTTACACACATTTTTACTTCACTTCTTTTGCTCGTTACATAATGTTAACAGTTTTGATAATCAAGAAGCAAACAAAATGGATTTTCTATCAAAATCAAGCCATCAAAATACTTATCATTCGATATCTCTATACATAAAAATTTAATATGTGTATTTTCGTGATATGTATATATATATATATATAATTAATATATTTTAAAGTAAATCTTTCGTTGTGTAAAAAATACAGAATAGCAGATACTCCAATGTATGAAAGAATTTTTCAGATATTTTGTGTAGCTAAGAATTTTCTGACTAACCGCTCATTTTACAAGGAACGTCTAAGTCTTGCAAGATGTAGTCAAAGATGGACCGAAACTGATTATTAGCCCGCAATTTGTTAGCTGCTGGACCAAAATTTAGCCCACGTCCAGGCCCATCACCCACCCTGGCCAATTTTCGTGTGGAGAATTGTCATTGTTTAACACATGTTTACACACCAGGTTCATGCAAGAAACGTACATATTGATAAAAAATCTATAAAATTTATTGACTAATGCGGTAAAATAAAGTTGATTTAATCTCTCTTCTTTCAAAACTATAAAAAAATTATATTACGTTCCCACTAAAAACTAAAATATTTCTAATCATACATAAAAAAAGATATACACAAGCTTTCAGTTGTGCGCTTGATTATCTGCCGAAAAATAAAATAAAAATTGGATTATATTTGTGTTGATCGATAGTTTTAATAAACCAAGCATTTCCTTTTAAGCACTCCAAGTTGAACCTGCTGAATACATGACTTCTTTTTTAGGTAAATTATAGATTCGGTTCGTGATATATGTTTTTTTCATTAGGGTTGTGTGGAATTAAAAAGCTAAACCAAGTTAGATAGGGTCGAAATTAAATGATTATTAAGTTTTTTTCGAAATAAGAATACAGAATATTAAACAAAAATTAATAATCTAAAACGAATTTCAAACTAGAAAAGTAATTAGATTTTGATTTTGATTGTGATTGGTAAACTCCTGGAAATAATCACGGTATTAGTAACAATAACAAAAAGAAATCGGAAAAATCGAAAAGTAAGAGTCCCACTCCATTTGTACTTCTTCTTCTCTCCATCCTTTAAATAACTTACTCTAAACCCTTTTTTCTGGACAAACCTTGCCCTTTCTTTCTCTCCCATTCGTCTAAGGTATGCCTTTTTCTTTTCTTATGGTGTTTTTGCTTGAATTCGCTCCAATCTCATACGCCATTGTTTTTTTTTTTAATCTTCGATTAAGTTTTGTTTTCTCCGTTATATGCAATGCGGAAATAAAAATCAAACATTTATGAATAGGTACTGGGTTTTTGTCACGCCTGCTCTCCAAAGTTCTGAATTTTTCAGCAAAGAAATTAAATTGCAATTTCAACAGTAGCATATAGACGTTAGAAATCTAATCATGTGAATGTGTATTTGGTTGAGGTAGATCGTGAATTCGATCCATAATCTAGCGATTAATAGAAATTTTATGCTTTTAGCTATATCATAACCAAAAAATATTAGAAGGAACAGCATTAATTGATGTTTAGTTTAGTTAATGCTGGTAGCTTACTGTGATTTTTTTTCAGCCCCACCCATAAATAATTGGTTATTCCTAATTTATGGGTTTATTTTATATTGTACTTTTTTTTTATCCATCAAAATTCTTTTTTTATATATATATTTTAATCAACATCAACTTCCTTTTGATGTTATATGGTAAATTTGCTCTGTTTCCTGTCGTTATCTTCACATTACTGACTCTTTTTTGGTCTCTTTTGATATTTTTTATTGAACTTTGTTGCTACATTGAGCTTTGTTTTGGGTCTTGATAAATCTTTCAGATACTGTTTTTTTTTCAGGTACAACAATCCATGGCAAAGGAGCAACTCCAAGTGCTGAACGCACTTGATGTGGCAAAAACGCAATGGTACCATTTCACTGCAATAGTGATTGCTGGTATGGGTTTCTTCACTGATTCGTACGATCTTTTCTGCATCTCCCTCGTCACCAAACTGCTAGGCCGCATCTACTACACCCACCCAAATTCCACCAGTCCTGGATCCTTACCAGCAAATTGGACATCTGCTGTCACTGGTGTTGCATTCTGTGGCACCCTTTCCGGTCAGCTCTTCTTTGGCTGGCTTGGTGACAAATTGGGTAGGAAGAAAGTTTATGGCTTGACATTGATGCTCATGGTCATCTGCTCAATAGGGTCAGGCCTATCTTTTGGTAAACACCCCACTGCAGTTATGGCAACTCTTTGCTTCTTTCGATTCTGGCTCGGGTTCGGGATCGGTGGTGACTACCCACTTTCTGCTACAATCATGTCTGAGTATGCGAACAAAAAGACTCGTGGAGCTTTTATCGCTGCTGTTTTTGCAATGCAAGGTTTTGGTATCTTGGCTGGTGGGTGTGTTGCAATTGTGGTATCTGCTGCATTTAAGTCTTATTTCCCTTCCCAGCCTTACATGAATGATCCTCTCCACTCTACTGTCCCTGAAGCTGACTTTGTTTGGAGGATTATCTTGATGTTTGGCGCGGTCCCAGCTGCACTAACCTACTACTGGCGAATGAAGATGCCTGAAACTGCTCGCTACACCGCCCTGGTTGCTAAGAATGCGAAACAGGCTGCAGTAGATATGGCTAAAGTTCTAAAAGTTGACATTGAAGCAGAACAAGAGAAAGTTGAGCAGTTGACGCGAGGCAAAGAGAACGATTTTGGTCTGTTCAGTGGTAAATTCCTTCGCCGCCATGGACTTCACCTGCTTGGAACCACAACCACATGGTTCTTGCTTGACATTGCATTCTACAGCCAAAATCTTTTCCAGAAGGACATTTTCACCGCGATTGGGTGGATCCCGAATGCCAAAACTATGAACGCGCTCGAAGAAGTGTACAAGATTGCAAGAGCTCAAACTCTGATTGCTCTTTGCAGCACAGTTCCAGGATATTGGTTCACTGTTGCATTCATTGACAGGTTGGGCAGGTTCAAGATTCAAATTATGGGATTCTTCTTCATGACAGTTTTCTTGTTCGCATTGGCCATACCTTACCATCACTGGACTCTACCAGGGAACCAAATCGGGTTCGTGGTGTTGTACTCACTGACATTCTTCTTCTCCAATTTTGGTCCAAATGCCACAACTTTTATCGTCCCTGCAGAGATCTTCCCTGCCAGATTGAGGTCTACTTGCCACGGTATCTCAGCTGCTTCGGGCAAGGCAGGCGCGATTGTTGGTGCGTTCGGGTTCTTGTATGCTGCAGACACTATTGGGATGAGGAATGCACTTATAATTCTAGGGATAATCAGCATCTTTGGGCTGTTGTTCACTTTCTTGGTGCCTGAATCGAATGGGAAATCGTTGGAAGAAATGTCTGGTGAAGCTGAGACTGAAGGGACAGCAGATGGACCGAGACGGTCGATTCAAGTTTAATCAGATTTCTTTTTAGAGCTGCCATGGACAGTTTTTTCATAAAGGTAAATGCAGGGAAGAAATTGTGTATATGCATTGTTGTTGTCTCAGTGCATTCAGGCTAGGACGCTCTTCTGGGTTTGTTCTGTTTTCCTAGTTTTATCAATGTTAGTTAATGCTCCTACCATGAGATTCTCCTTAAATTTTTAGTAATTTTTACTTTGACTCCTTGAATCATGTGACTATACAAAGATAATTCAACAAAAAGTAAGAGAATGTTGCAATTAATTGACAATTTTTTCTATCACACAAAGCCCACTAATGGGCCCATATCCAGCCCATGAGCAAGCCTAAAGGTTCATTTTTTCTTTTCTTTTTTGGATAAAAGTTCATTTTTGCTCACTGCTAGGATATTAATACCATCTATGAGTATGACCCCACAAAAAAAAATCAATATTACTGTACGGATGCATCCTGCCTGCTCCTCAGTCGGTCCTCCCCACCAAAATGTCAATATCTGGACTCAACTTCCCATAAATTTCTTTTTCAATTTCAAGAAACACTAGGGGCTGTTTAGTTACAGAGATTTTTCTGAAAAATTTGCAAAACTGGAAAAATTTGCAAAAGTTGTTTTACAGCCGATTTTTTATAAAATTTTCTGTTTTGCAAAAAAATTCAATTTTTTTTTTTACTCTACTTCAATAAATTCATATTATTAATCTAAAAAATTAATAATGTTATTTTAAACATATCTACCCTTATAATTTATGTAAATTGATACAAATTGTGCTAAAAATATTTCATAATTGATATTTAACTAACTAATGCTTCTAATTAAAATCATATGAGTAAAATTCAATGTTTAACATTGTAATGAATAACATTTTTTATCATGTTATTATCGAAAGTTACATTATGAAATAAATACAAACTCAATTTAAAATAAATAACTTCACACATCCAAAACAAATAAGAATAAATATGCCTAAAGATACACATTTTTTTATATTTATCTAAAATTAATCCTGGTAAATTGATTCCAATGTTCTAATTGTCTTAATTAATCAATACTCCTAATTAAACTCATACGAATAAAATTAGATCAATATTTACAGACAAACATTAGTTTAATAAATACTAAATACTCCTAATTATTTTTTTTAGAGTTTTTACATTTTTTCTGGATTTATAGATTAATTTTTTTTATAGATTTTTTAACTTTTTTTGGAATTTTTTATATTTTTTGGAATTTTTACATTTTTTCTAAACTTATAGTGTTAATTCTGAAAAACCGTTTTGCAATTGCAAAAATTCAAATATGGCGTTTGCAAAATTGTCTAAACTTGTAGTGTTAATTCTGAAAATCTGTTTTACAATTGCAAAACTGAAAAATTTGCTGAAAATTTTCCATTTGGAAAATGTTGTTGTGAAACAGATTTTGGAAAATTTTTAGAAAATTTTCCAAATTTTTTTTCTCCCTAAATGGCTTATGCTTTTGAATTTAGACATAAATATATTTAGCAAATTTATATTTGATCTTTAACAAATAGTGAGTCATCCGACCGCCTTGAAATACGTGCCAGAATAGTAAACGTCATTCTTTTGGGAATGGAGGGAGAACCATTTAATATATAATGGAGAAGTCAATGAGTTATTTGATTAGTAGTAAAAATATCAGTAAAAATGTAGATGAGGTTGGAATTACCAACCAGCCGACTGCAATCATACTATGAGCAATTAGTTTGCTCACGTGCTATTGCATGCTTCCTGACAACTGAAGAGAGCGCGTGGAGACTTTTATTTGCTTCGGAGGCGTCAACGTCAATGGTCGTTGATTGTGTCTAGATGATCCTGCTTATGCCACGTTTATCCGTCCAATGATGAATTTTATAATGATAAACCCACTTCTCCTTAGATTTCCTTTACCAACTTGGACCAATAATTAAGAAATATAAATCCAAGTCACATATTTTAGTCCATATTCTTGGACCATAGTTATCAGAACCGAATCGGATAGTGACAAAAAACATATATTTTTTAGTTCAATCGACTTTAAATTTGTAGTATTCATGTCATGAACAAATAATTCAAGACTATTTTATATGTATTTTATTTTCATGAACGGAAATTATTATATTTATATTTAATTTTTAATTCGATTTTGAATTTTACAATTTTATTCAAAATTATTGATTAATTAATTTTCTTTTGGATTTCTACAATTTTTTTGAACAAATAAATTCATGTCCAAATAATTCAAGACTATTTTTTATTATTTTTACATTTTTTTTGGAATTTTAAATTTTTTTCAGGATTTTTAGATTAATTTTGTTTAGAATTTTTACATTTTTTTGGATATTTTGTTTTTGGGTATTTTTAAATTTTTTTGGATTTTTAATTTTTTTTGGAATTTTTACAATTTTTAGGGATTTTTTACATTTTTTTGGCATTTTTTAGATTTTTTTTGAATTTTTTACATTTTTTCTAAACTTGTAGTGTTGATTCTGAAAAATCGTTTTGCAATTGCAAAACTTCAAATATGGCGTTTGCAAAATTTTCTAAACTTGTAGTGTTAATTCTGAAAATCTGTTTTGCAATTGCAAAACTGAAAAATTTGCTGAAAATTTTCCATTTGCAAAATGTTGCTGTGAAACAGATTTTGGAAAATTTTTGAAAATTTTCCAAATTTTTTTTTTCTCCTAAATGGTTTGTGCTTTTCAATTTAGACATAAATATATTTAGAATATTTACATTTGATTTTTAACAAACTTAAAATAGGCTACTATTTAGTTTATTATTATTTTTTAATTAAAATAAAATTGATTTAACAAAAGTATTAGCTTTTGTTTTTCAAAAAAATAAGAAATAGTTGTTAGGTGAATACGATTTTGAGTTTTCTAAGGCTGAAAAATGCATTTTGCCAAACAGAAAATGTACTGTAGCTGTGAAACAGAATTGAAAATTTTGCAAAATTTTCTGTTGTTTTGCAAAAACTGAAAATTTTGCAAAACAGAAAATTTTCGTTAGGGAACGCAGCCTAGTATAGTTAGGGGTGTAAACGGGCCGGTTTGATCCAGTTCTAGGGCTAGAACCGGACCGAGCTGGAAAAATTCCGATTCTGGCCCGAACCGGAAACCAGAACCGGACCGAACCGGAACTGTTTCCGGTTTTCTTAATTTTTTAATTTTTTTTTAAAACAATTAAGAAAACTGGCCCAGCCCAGCCAATGAAGGAAAAAAACAAAGAAATTTGAGGGGAAGGAGAATCAAACCTCTTCCCTTTTGAAAGGGAGTGAAAGGTTTAACCACCGAAGCAAACTAAAATTTTGATAATTAATTCATATATATATATATATATATATATATATTTATATACATAAAATGGTTTGGTTTATGGGTTTTATATTTAATTTTTTTAAATAACGTCGTTTAATTATTAAACACGTCATTTAGTTGTTAAACACACCGTACACCGTTTATTATTTAATTTTAATACGTGTTTATAACTTGCTCACAAAATTAAAAATAATGCAAGACAATGAATATCAGGGATGAGCACTAAACATAAAAAGTTCTACAAAAATAAATGCCTTATGGTTTTGGTGACGAACACAACTCTTGGCTATGGTATATGATAGTTTTATCAACCATAACTTTTTCGATTAAATTATATTTTGTAAAATTATGTAGTGAGCCTGAATAACAAGCACATCAACTAGCAAACAATCCAAATTAATTTTAAAATGAAAAAAAGGAAAAAAAGAAGGTCTTTTATTTAAGTTTAAATGAAAAAAAAAGATTAATTAATGTTAAACCTCTTAACAATTAACTCAAGTAAATAATGATATTGAAATATAGATACCATAAATTTAAATCATAAACGTCCATTGACCATTATGCAAATTCATTATTTTAGTTGTCATCTAATTAGTAATTACATTTTTTATGACAATTGATATCATTCTTTATTACAACAATATAATTCTTTTTTTATTAAGTAAAATACCGAACAATAAACATATATCCACGATATACCTTAATAATTATGTAATAGAGTAAGTATTAATGAAAATATTACTAGTATATGTCGTATCATTAATAATCAATGGTTTTAGTTTATACACACAGTTGACTAATGACATGACTATTATTTTATTTTTTTATTTATTTTTTGTTATGTGTTAATAATCTAATATACTAATTAATTAGATACGTGTTTATAATGAGATTGTTTGATTATAATTAAAATATATTGATACAATTATAAGATGATTTATTCCTAAATAAAAAAAGTGATTTTTTTTAAAAAAAATTAAATAAAGAAACAGGCCAGGCCGGCCCAGCCCAATTCCGCCTAGCCCAGCCCAGCCCCATTCCGCCTAGCCCAACAAAGCTGAACTTTTGATAATTAATATATATATATATATATATATATGTATATGTATAGGAAAAGCTAGAATAGTCTACAATTACAAAAGATGAAATGATAATACAATAGACGATGCGTATAACATCCCAAATAAAGACAACTTAATAGGATTAATCCAACAGAAAAATATTTTTAGTAAATTTGATTTAAAATCAGGATATAACCAACTAAAATTAGAAGAATGGTTTAGAATAACTTTACACCTTTTAGTGGAACCAGTAGAACAGTACAGGAACCTAGTAGAAGAGAAGAATCTCGGAGAAGTGTATCTTCTAGAGAAGAGGTTAATAATTCATTTTTAGGAAGAGTATTTAGTAGAGGGTCATGAAGAACATTTAAGACAGATTTTTCAGGAAATAGAAAAACATGGTATAGTAGTTAGTAAAAGAAAAATGGAATTATACAAAAGAAAAAGATCTGCAAACCCAATAAGTACACAGATAAAGAAACAGAAAGGATTGCTGCTTATGCAAGTGGTAACTTTAAAACACTAAAACAGTAGCCCATATTTTAAAAAAAAAGAAAAAAAAGAAAAAAAGTGTCAAACCGGTGACTGTTGGTGACTGTATATCTTCAACACCAGCTTTGTTTACCACAAGCATATGGATACTACGACAAAAAGAAAAAATTCCTTAGGAAAAGTACGACCTATAGAAAGGATAAGCCATGGAAAAATAAAGATAAACATGTTAGAAAACCTAGAGATAGAAAATGTACATGTTTCATTTGTGGAGATCCAGATCACCTAGCTAATAGATGTCCTAATAAGAATAAAAATACAGACAGGACAAATCTAGTTGAACAAATAGGAGATTATGAAATAGAAAATCTTAAAACAGATTCAGATAATGAATCAGTCTATAGTATAGTTTCAGAAAAAGAACCTGAAAATAGTACTCCCTCCGGTCCGAAATGTATGACGTTTTAGCATTTGCTTTTACTGTTCCGGAACGTATCTTAAGACGGCCGGAACAGTCACTATTTGAGACAATTTTGGCCCGAATTTTTTCTCAGAAGTACGTTAAGGATTAATGATGACGCGCTTGTCGAGGGCACGATCAAACAAATTATTACAACTTATCACATGCAACAAAATAGATTGAAGACAGTGGCAAGAGGATCGATCCACAGAGATTGGTGAAGACTTACACTAGACAAGGCCAGATTATAAAATAAAACAATAAAAGAAACAAAACAGAATTCAAGGTCTTGAATGGATTCAAGGTCTTGAATGTATTCGGGGGACAAAGGCACAAAAAGTAACAATCAGGGGGGTTTTACTTGACCAAACGAGTTGGTCAAGAGAGATTTGGAGCTAACAAGTTTATCTAAGAAAGCAATATCCGGGGTCCCGAATGTCACGTTCGAGGTCCCGAATGGTAAAATAAAGCAAGTCAGTAATAGATGCAGAAATATTGACACAGGCGTGAAACAGAACAAGGGTGAAATAAGCGCAAATAATCAGATGGAGAAAGGTTCTCAGCGAAGGCGTTCTTGGGTTGCGTTCGGGACCAGATCGTCATCGACTCAAGGGTATTTCATTCAAGACGTCATAGAAATGACATGGGGACCAGATTCCTCGGATATCCCCTACTTTTCTCTTAAGAGAAACTACCCCCCGTTTCCACTCATGAGGTAGTCTTGACAGTTCGCCATCCCTCCAGGCACGAATGCGGGAGGGCCATACTCAAACTGCCCATGAAGCTAAGAAAAGACAGATCTAGGGCTAAAAATCCCTCAGTTTGTCAGACTCGTGACCTAGCCCTAATCAACTACTCACCCTATCTATTCGAGACCACTTCAGCACAGTCAAGACTAAACAGGTGCCTACTTGTTTCATGCAATTTTCCTTCCGTATTCATCACATAAATGGCAGCATTTACACAAGATAATCATCAGCTGATCAAACCTAGAATTAAATCATGCAAAGATGTAATTAAACCGATGAATAGTTAAATATGGCATCAAGAATGTATTAAGCACATTAAGGCCTCGAATCTGTCCCTGCAACCCTTGAATCAGCCTTGCTAAGAACTAAAGATTTAGCTACTCATGCTTGGAAATGGACAATTAATAATTAAAGAAAGCATAACAAAATAAATAAATAGATTAAGGGAAGAAAACTTGTTACTAAAATCCGTTTGAAGCCCGGCGGCAATGTTGAAGATGCTAACAAGACTAGAGAGATAAACTAGAGAGAAGTCTAAGAAAACTAAAACTACATGATCATGGATAAGCCAAGATACCCTAAACTACTCTTAGATGCCCTTTATATAGTAGAGCACTAAGCACAAAATATCTTCAGCCTAAAACTAGGGACAAAATGCATTAATTGAAAGCCTAAAAAAGTGGATCCATGTTCCTTAAAGCACAAAGCTGGAAAAGCATAAAGCTGTCTGATTTTTCCAGCTTTGGCAGGTCTGGACTGGGCTCAAGGCTGAACTGGTCAGAGCGGTAGGTATTTGGTGGTCAGTGCAGACTGCAGGAACAGTGTCAGAGGAGGCACATGGAAGCTCTGGCGAGATGACACGTGGAAATGTCATTCTTCGCCCTTCGGGGTCCCGAATGGTGAATCCGATTCGGGACCTTGAACGCTGGTTCGGACTCGGGACCTCGACTCTGGGTCTTGAAGCTCAAAAACTGCACAAAATGGTCCAGAAATGCATCTTTTCGCATAAACTCCCATTTTAGGCCTAAATCTGCAATAGTAATGGAAACAAGGGTAAATTAGCAGAATCATGCCTTAAAAATGGGAGAAAATGGAGAGAAAATCATGCATAAAAACATGCTATCAAATAATCCCCACACTGCCCAATGATCGCCCTCGAGCATTCACAAAATTTAAAACAGTCCCAAAACAGAACAGAAACACCAGACCATAGCACATGGAATAAATACTCTTGTCAAGATTCGGGACCCCAAATGAAAACAGACTTCACCTAGGTACCCCTGCATCAAATCAGAAGGGTAACGACCCTTAAGAAGAGACTTTTCCACATCAGCCTATTCACCAGCAGTCCTCACATGGATTGGTGTTTGTACTCACGCTCGTGAACAAGGGTAGGTGTTTAAACACTCAAGTACGCAATAACGTAGCACAAAACCAAGCTTGCAAGTTAATCCGAGTACATTAGACACATGCATAGGCAATCTAGCAATCAAAAGACTTCGCATCGGGGGCAAGAAGGGAAATAAATGACAAGAGGAGATGGAAGAAGCATAATGAGAAGAAAAAGTAGAGAAGAGGGATAGTAAGGAAGTGAAATGAGAAGGTGGTGAAACCAACTCGAACCTGAAATGCTCCCTTGGCAAAAGGAAAAGATGGTGAGACAATGTTGTTGAGGGCGAAAGCTAGACTAGGCTTTTCTTCTTCGAGGGGGGTCCTTGCCTTCATTCGGGACCTAGGCTCGGGACCTTGAATGGATGCTGGCTGCTGATTTTCCTCTTCTTGGCTTTCAAGGTTTGGTCTTGCTCTTTTCTCTCTCTCTTTTATTTATATTTCTATTTTTTTTTCTTTTCTTTTCTTTTTTTTTTTTTTTTTTTTTTTTTTTGAAGAGAGAAAGAGAGATCTGAATTGAGGATTGAGACCTTGTTCTTCGGGGGCTTGATATTCTGATTTCACTTCCCCACACTTGTGTTTTGCTGTGGGTGGGAAGTGATTTTTCGTTCTGGTCTGCCCTTCAATTCAGCTTTGGGGTCTCGAATTTGCGCCAGCATTCAGGGTCTTGAATTTTTGCGGGATCCCCACACTTTGCCTTTGCTGCTTCATTTGTCTAGTCTAGCCCTCGATAGTGCTCCCAACAACATTGCTCACCTGCCAAAAGAAAGATCAAAGAAAATTCAAGTGGTCAGAATGGAAGGTCAAGAAGGGATTCGGGGTCAAGAAGGGAGAACAGAAAAAAATGAGAGAGAACAATTCGATGCGAGGACTTAATCTTTTTGCTGCTCTCCTATGTCTAAATGTGTCTATACCCATGGATATCATGCAAGCCCAGCCAGTACCTAGCCATGCATTTATCACTCGAACAATAAATATAGGCATGAAGGCTCAAATGCTCACAAGGTGCTGATTCGTGACTACTGGTGTCTAGGTCTTGAAGCAGATATAAGGCATAACAGGCAAAGAATGAATCATTCGGGACCTTGAGTATAGACAACATTTTTATTCTATATGCGCAAGTCAGGTGTGTGTCCATCATTGGGGTGTTTTCAAAAACTAGGCAGCAAATAAAGATAAAAATCCAAAAAAATATTCGGGACCTTGAAACATGCAGTCAAGCAAAGTAAACAAATAAGGCAGATAAAACCCTCCCCACACTTAGGCAACACATTGTCCTCAATGTGAAGAAGGAGACAAAAAGATAGCAGTTCGAACTAAAGCATAAAGGGAAATTATTCAACATAAAATAAAAGATAAGCCCATGCTGGGGCAAAGGGATGGATTGTTCGGGGTCTCGAATCGAAGATGGGGGAAGATTGCGCCAGTGTTGGCTTCGGGGTCCCGAATCACAAACAGGTGTCGAGGTCTCGAATCAGAAACAAGTGTCTGGGTCTCGAATCAAAACCAGGTGTCGGGGTCTCGAATCAAAAACAGAAGCCACCTGAAAAAGCTGGCACTCGACACCTGTACAAATCAGAGAAAAAAAATGAGAATTTTTTTTTTTTTTTTGATTTTTTTTTTGATTTTTTTTGATTTTTTTTAATTTGAATTTGAAAAAAGGGGGAAAGAAGGGAAAACAAAAGGAATTAATGGGGTTTGAAAAAGGAGGGGACAAGAGAATTAAATGAGGAGGGAAGGAGACAAAGCTAATTAAAACTACATAGGGAACATAAGAAGTGTGCATAAAGAATAAAAAAGCTAAGTTTGACTTGGAATTGAAAAATTTTAAAATTAAAAGGAAAGAAGAAAGAAGGTTGGGAATCCGTGGGATTTCCCCACACTTGGCCTTGATTATAGTCGGGGCCTCGACTCTTCAAGTTTCCTTCAACCAATTCTACTAAATGCTTTCCATCCTCTTAGTTTGATGTGAATTATCGCATGGAGTGGATGGTCTTGTAGCAAAGCATCTTGCATGCGGTCATGACATGAGTCAAATATTAATTTAGGCTCCTGCAAAATTAAGAGGAAAAAATTGTTATGAGTGGAAGGTGATTCAAGAAAAGGATCAATATAATCAAAAAGTTTCAAAATCTCCCTTTCACCCATAACGACTTTAGATCGAGGGCATGAAGAAAAGCTCAAGTCCTCAATTTTCTCCTCCTTAATCTCACTTAAATCCTCATTCTCAGTCTCCCTTGAATCCTCATTCATAATCTCTCCCGGCTGAAAAATAGTTTCTGCCCTCGATTCTGCTTCGAGGCCTTGAAGCTCGTCACTGTTGCTCAACTTCGGGACCTCGACGTCTGTGTAGTCCATATTGGCTCTTGACTCCAAAGGAGAGCATCCTGAATCCTCCAATTTTAGCTCATCCGTAGGGAGAGCTAAAAAATTTAGTTCGGGAGCTGGAACATCTTCGGGGTCCTGAGGATCTGGGATCTGTTCGGGAGCTGCAGAAGTGGCAGCGTCGGAGTCTTGAATCTGATTCGGGACCTCGACTTCAATATCCTCTTGACGCCACTGCTCCTTAAGCTCCTGCATTTCTAAAGTTAGCTCTTTTAATTGATTTTCCAAGTTAATCAACCTTTCCTTATCGGATTCGGGAGCTGGGGCAGTGTCGAGGTCATGATGAGCGGGCAAGGA
This sequence comes from Viola odorata, assembly GCA_963691705.1. Classification (NCBI taxonomy): domain Eukaryota; kingdom Viridiplantae; phylum Streptophyta; class Magnoliopsida; order Malpighiales; family Violaceae; genus Viola; species Viola odorata. The sequence goes on from OY829545.1 coordinate 3,414,623, forward strand.
TGTGAAGTTTTCTTCAAGATACTCTTGGCGCCTCTGCTCCCGAAGGGTCTCTTTAAATTGATTAACCATGCCAATTAATGCAGCCAAATTTCCTTGGGATAACCCTGTGCCTTGAGGAGGTTGTGGAGGCTGAAAATATTGATATCCAGGTCTAGAATGCACTCCATAGCTGAAATTTCCTTGATTCCAGCACGGGGGGTTGGGAGTAAAATGCTAAGGAAAATAGGGTGAATGAGAATGAGAATTAAAATAAGACATTTAAAGAAAGAAATAAAATAAAACAAAAATCTGGACTTGTCTAGGGCAAGACTTAACACCAATCCCCGGCAACGGCGCCATTTTGATGACGCGCTTGTCGAGGGCACGATCAAACAAATTATTACAACTTATCACATGCAACAAAATAGTTTGAAGACAGTGGCAAGAGGATCGATCCACAGAGATTGGTGAAGACTTACACTAGACAAGGCCAGATTATAAAATAAAACAATAAAAGAAACAAAACAGAATTCAAGGTCTTGAATGGATTCAAGGTCTTGAATGGATTCAAGGTCTTGAATGTATTCGGGGGACAAAGGCACAAAAAGTAACAATCAGGGGGGTTTTACTTGACCAAACGAGTTGGTCAAGAGAGATTTGGAGCTAACAAGTTTATCTAAGAAAGCAATATCCGGGGTCCCGAATGTCACGTTCGAGGTCCCGAATGGTAAAATAAAGCAAGTCAGTAACAGATGCAGAAATATTGACACAGGCGTGAAACAGAACAAGGGTGAAATAAGCGCAAATAATCAGATGGAGAAAGGTTCTCAGCGAAGGCGTTCTTGGGTTGCGTTCGGGACCAGATCGTCATCGACTCAAGGGTATTTCATTCAAGACGTCATAGAAATGACATGGGGACCAGATTCCTCGGATATCCCCTACTTTTCTCTTAAGAGAAACTACCCCCCGTTTCCACTCATGAGGTAGTCTTGACAGTTCGCCATCCCTCCAGGCACGAATGCGGGAGGGCCATACTCAAACTGCCCATGAAGCTAAGAAAAGACAGATCTAGGGCTAAAAATCCCTCAGTTTGTCAGACTCGTGACCTAGCCCTAATCAACTACCCACCCTATCTATTCGAGACCACTTCAGCACAGTCAAGACTAAACAGGTGCCTACTTGTTTCATGCAATTTTCTTTCCGTATTCATCACATAAATGGCAGCATTTATACAAGATAATCATCAGCTGATCAGACCTAGAATTAAATCATGCAAAGATGTAATTAAACCGATGAATAGTTAAATATGACATCAAGAATGTATTAAGCACATTAAGGCCTCGAATCTGTCCCTGCAACCCTTGAATCAGCCTTGCTAAGAACTAAAGATTTAGCTACTCATGCTTGGAAATGGACAATTAATAATTAAAGAAAGCATAACAAAATAAATAAATAGATTAAGGGAAGAAAACTTGTTACTAAAATCCGTTTGAAGCCCGGCGGCAATGTTGAAGATGCTAACAAGACTAGAGAGATAAACTAGAGAGAAGTCTAAGAAAACTAAAACTACATGATCATGGATAAGCCAAGATACCCTAAACTACTCTTAGATGCCCTTTATATAGTAGAGCACTAAGCACAAAATATCTTCAGCCTAAAACTAGGGACAAAATGCATTAATTGAAAGCCTAAAAAAGTGGATCCATGTTCCTTAAAGCACAAAGCTGGAAAAGCATAAAGCTGTCTGATTTTTCCAGCTTTGGCAGGTCTGGACTGGGCTCAAGGCTGAACTGGTCAGAGCGGTAGGTATTTGGTGGTCAGTGCAGACTGCAGGAACAGTGTCAGAGGAGGCACATGGAAGCTCTGGCGAGATGACACGTGGAAATGTCATTCTTCGCCCTTCGGGGTCCCGAATGGTGAATCCGATTCGGGACCTTGAACGCTGGTTCGGACTCGGGACCTCGACTCTGGGTCTTGAAGCTCAAAAACTGCACAAAATGGTCCAGAAATGCATCTTTTCGCATAAACTCCCATTTTAGGCCTAAATCTGCAATAGTAATGGAAACAAGGGTAAATTAGCAGAATCATGCCTTAAAAGGGGAGAAAATGGAGAGAAAATCATGCATAAAAACATGCTATCAATTAACGTACGTTCGAAAAAAAGTACGGAATTTTTTGGGGTCAAATAGTGCCTCATCCGGCCTCCTCAATATGCGTTCCCTACTGAATATTGGGATGCGAGGAAGTCATACATTTCGGACCAGAGGGAGTACAAAAATAACTTATACATACATGAATATAGAACAAGAACAAAACATAGAATGTGCACATGAATGGATTAGGAACAGAGGGAATAACCATATAAGTTGCTATAACTGTAGGTTATATCCAGCCATAGATAGGAGATATCAATGTAATAACTGTTTCAAAGAGATATGCTTTATGTGTATTAGAAATTTATTCCAAATAGAAACAGATATATCAGGAAAAACATTAAGACATAGGGATACAATAGATGAAACACTTAGAGAACAAGTCAAAAGACATGACGTAGAAATAGAACTCTTAAAACACAGAATTAAAGAGCTTGAAGAAAATAAAAATGAAAAAAGAAAACACATGGGTGAAGAATCTAGTTATATAACAGAACAAATTCAGGAAGAATCATCTTTCACAATTAGTAAATGTATAGCTAGTTTAATAACCCTAAAATGTAGATTATGGTTAGATACAAATACATTTGTAGAATTAAATGCTATCTTAGACACAGCTAGTTCAAAAAGTATGGTAGGATATGGTTTGATACCTAAAAAGTATCACAATATATATATATATATATATAATTTTCCGGTTCAAACGGTTCTACGGTTCGGTTACGAGTTTTTTATTTGACAGACCCTGACCCGAACCGGAAATTTCCGGTTTTAGTGAAATAGAACCAGACCGAACCGAAATGTTACAGTTCGGGCTAAAATTTTCCAGTTCCGGTTCAGGTCCGGTTTCTTACACCCCTAAGTATAGTAGTTTCCACATCGACATCAAATATCCATCCTATCACGTTGGCAAAACGAAACGTAAACTTAAAACGGGAACGTATCTCACTATACATAAACTACTATACATATCTTATTAGTTTTATAGCTCAATGAAAATTTCTTTGTAACAGTTATGGTAGGCCACAGGATGACGGCGATGAATCAAGCTGAATTCCACAGTCCACATACTTAGAGTAGCAAACTGGTGGTCGTTACAGTCTATTCCTTAACAAATGGGTAGCTGGAATTGTTGCATCACTATGCGACCATCTTGACCCCATATAAATCTTCTTCTTTTTCCGTTAATTATTTATGAAATTACATTTCTGGTAAGATCACCATGTTTTTTTAAGGATTAAGATCCTGCATATCCATCTTTGATTGTAACGGAATAAAAAAATATTCATTCTCATCTTATCCTTGTCCAGCAAATGATACAAAAAAAATAGCACAACCATTTATCAAAATATTCATCTTCCATAGATTAATTAGCCGATAAAACGAGCGAGCTCTTCTAAAATTTACACCGCAAAAGGAAAGAAGGCTCGGTCTCGAATTCGAGTCACCAAACTTGCATAACTAATAGAACAAAAGAAACACTTTCCTCTCAATTCCCTCTCCTGCTTCTTAAAAGGCCAAAACTAATATTAAAGACCTTATAAAAACAGATTAAAAAAGAAAAACTTAATTGGTAGGACACAACTGCACATCTGCACATCTTTACACCATGCCATAGTAACTCCATCATCATCTTCTTCATCAGACACTTGACATCCATGGATGCCCTGAAAAAACAAACAATAGTGCATTTTTTTATTAATTAAAAATCAAATACATTAGACATATGTTTTATTAATATTATATTGCGATATTAAAATACACAATTAAATAAATAAACATTATAAACTTACTTAGTACTTGTTCAGCAGAGAATCTCCTGGAAACATCTCTACACAGCATTCTCCGCAACAGATCCTTAACGGCAGGTGTTACATGATGGAAATACCGTGACGGAAACCGAAGATTCCCTCTCAAAACCGCCTCGAAGATCTCCACCGCCGTTTCCCCATCGAACGGCGGAAACCCGGCCAACATTATGTACAACACAACCCCAGCGCTCCACACATCCACTTTCTCCCCATACTCCCTCCCCATCAGAACCTCCGGCGCCACGTAATACGGCGTCCCCACTACCCCGCTCGCCACAATCTCGCCGTCCGCGCCTCCGACCTCGGCTGATCCGAAATCGGCCAGCCTCAGACAGTTCCTCTCGTCGAACAGGATGTTGTCGGGCTTGATGTCGCGATGAACGACGCCGTATTTATGACAGTGAGAAACAGCTCTCATTAGCTGGATAAACAGGGATCTGGCTTTCGGCTCCGGAACGGAGCCGTGTGCGGCGATTAATGAGTGGAGGTCTTGGTTCGGGCAGTAATCGAGTACCATATGTAGATGGGTGTTATCCTCGTAGTAGTTATGGAGGTTGACGATGTGAGGGTGAGGGGAGAGGGAGAGGTAGTGGAGGATTTTGGGTTCGGTGAGGAGGCATTGAGCGTCGATGGAGTCGCCGGAGGTGAGGGATTTGTCGATTGATTTGACAGCGAATGTCTGGCCGGAGGAATTTGAGATGCACCGATAAACGACGCCGAATCGACCGCGACCTACCTCATCGCAGATTTGGTAGTTTTTGTGGAGTAGTTGGGTCATTATTACAATGGCGTTTTTGGCTGTGGAGAAGACAGGAGAGCGAGGAAGTTTTAAAATTGGAGTGTTTGATTTGTTGTTGGTTTTGACTGTTGGGTCATTCGATTGGCGTGGGTTGGGGTTTTAAAAGTTTTAATTAAGGAATGTGTTTTGGAATATTCCATATTTTGATCTGACGGTTGGAAAGATACTGTAACCGGAAAGAGCCGATGGATTGGAGACGGGTCGGATGGATGTTTCCTTGAAATTACAATTGTAGCCTTGTTAGGAGTATTATTAAACGAGAGTTGAATTCCGTACAGGCTGCTGAAAATGGGTTTTTTCTTTTGATTATTGAATCTCCTTTTTTTGGTTGTGATATGATCTGCCTTTAAGATATGGATAATAAAATAAATTAGACGTTAAGATTCTAGATTGATTCACTAATTAGCTATCTTTTGTTATCTACTTATCCTCTACCACTATTTAATCACTTCTCCCATTTTATAAAAAACTGTTAAATTATTTTATTTAAGCTAATTAGGTGTTATTCGATACCCAAATTGTTTCGCTAATTGATAGTGGGATACCATGGAACTAATAATCATGCAATGCTACTACACTCACACGTATAATTTACTAGTTTATTAATTGTCAATCGGCAAAAAAGCATTTGAGAACCCTGAACTCTAGCGTTTTATTTTATAAGAACCCTCAACTATTTTTTTATTTAATCACCCCCTCGATTTCTTTACATTTTGTTTAATCACAACCCTACCGTCACGTTTTGCTGATGTGACACCGTTATGTGCCACGTCATACACTTTCTCGATGCCACGTCAGCAACTTGCCACATCATCCCAGCCACATCAAGAAGCAAGCCACGTCATCAAACCAAGGGGGTAATTAAATAAAAATATAAAGTTCAGGGTTGTTTTATGACTCTTTGTCATATTATTTTATTATACTTTCTGTTTTTGTTTCTTTTTTATTTTTTCTTTGGATGGAAATGGAGGAAGAAGACAAAAGTTATATGGTTATAAGGTTATAACTATGTAATATAAAGAAGAAGAGTGGGCGGCGACGCATGGAAATGGAGGAAGAAGACAGAAGTTATAAGGTTACGAAAAATAAATACAATTAAGGAGTAATAATTATTTTTTTGAATTTTTAAAATCAATTATAGTATTTTTTTGAATTTTTAAAATTAATTACATTATATTTCTGAAATTTTAAAATTAATTATATTATTTTTCTGAATTTTTAAAGAAAAGAAAATAAAATAAAAGAAAAGAAAAGGAAAAAAAAGGGAACAACAGGTTTTTTTTGGGTAACCTGCTATTCAAGGTCAAAACTAACAGTCTGTTAGTTTGACTAACAGAGGGACGTGCGTTTGCAATTGACTAATAGTTCAGGAAGAAGTCTATTTTTTTTTTGTACGGGGGGTTTCATGCAAAAAATCCATTAATAATCATAATTAATCAGATTAATCATAATTACCTCTAATTGTTAAGTTATTTTGTAGGCAACCTTATTTTAGATTAATCATAATTACCTCTAATTCTACCAATGAAGCATTAATTTCAATTTTATTTTTATTTTTATTATTATCATTATACTGTTATATATAAAAAGAAAGGAAAAGAGGAATTTGGGTTATCGAATGAAATTAGGGAAAGTGACATAAAACAAGCTTAAACTTTAATGTTTTATTAATTGCAACCCTTAATTTTTTTTTATTTAATTACCCCCGGCACACTTCCGACATGTCTTGTTGACGTGGCAAGTTGCTGACGTGTCTTGATAACGTGACATCCGGTAAGCACATGACGAGGCACATAACGGTGACACATCAGCAAAACGTGACAGTAGGGTTGTGATTAAACAAAATGTAAAAAAGTCGGGGGGTGATTAAATAAAAAAATAGTCGAGGGTTCCCATAAAATAAAACGTCAAAGTCCAGAGTTTCCAAATGCTTTTTTGCCATTGGCAATTAACAGGTTCTAATTTCTGGCAATATTTGTGATGGAGACGTGCAATCTTTTTATTAGAAGTTATAAGGTGTGTTGCTAGTGATAAGTGATAAGCATCAGTAGTTTCTTCATGACTTTTGGAGGAAGCAAAGGGTTATGCGACGTGGTGCTACGGAAACGCATCAGTTTCCGGACAGTGCAAACTGCAAAGGTACAAAAACAGGGACGAGAAATAGAACTTCCACTTTGCTTGTTGTTACTCCAAACGATAGGTGGCCACCACTTTCACCCAATTTTTGTGATCCCACCACCACTCCCACTAATTACAAATATCTCACCTTTACCCATTAACCAGTGCGGAGCATATTTCCCCCCCCCCCCCCCCAGAAAATTAATCTCGGATTAGCATTGCGGCAGAAACATTATTAGTTATATCTTGAGTATAATTTGTATGGTAATCAGGATATAATTTAGTTTCTGTAATAGCATGAAGACCCCCTGTACTATTTTTTAAAACAGAAACCTCCCCTGTACTTCAAAAAGTCAAATTGACCTCCCCTGTACTATCGGTCAGAAGCATTTGCTTGGTCTCCGTCAGTCAAACTAACAGACCGTTAGTGTTGACCGTTGACTTTGAATAAAATATTCAGAAAAATTGTAAAAAATCCAAAAAAATATAAAAAATTTATAAAAAATTGTAAAAAATCCCAAAAAAATGTAAAAATTCTATAAAAAAATTTTAAAAATTCCCAAAGAAATGTAAAAATTTTAAAAAAATTAATAAATCCAAAAAATTGTAAAAATTTCCAAACAAATGTAAAAATTCCAATTTTACATTTTTTCTGAATTTTTAGATTAATTAACTTTTTTTGATTTTTTTTTTAATTTTACATTTTTTTTCTGGATTTTTAGGTTACATAATTTTTTTATAGAATTTATACATTTTTTTGGGATTTTTTACAATTTTTTATAAATTTTTTACATTTTTTTTGGATTTTTTACATTTTTTTTGAATTTTTTATAATTTTTCTGAATATTTTAATCAAAGTCAACGGTCAAAAAGTGAAGTCTGTTAGTTTGACTGGTACAGACCAACGGAATGCTTCTGACCGATAGTACAAGAGAGGTCAATTTGACTTTTTGAAGTACAGGGGAGGTTTCTGTTTTAAAAAATAGTATTACCTCAAAAAATTATACATGTATTTAGAAAGATGTACGCTATGTATAAGTTTATAACTTTAAAAAAAATTAGCATTTTGTAAGTATGTTTTCTTTCGAAACAAAAATTTCAATATATAAGCCTTTTTTTAGTATATGAGTAATTTTTTGGAATTTAAACTAAACTTTGTGCATCATGCTACGCGGTACTTTATAAAATCTTTAGGAGATCCGGTAACTTTTTAAAAGTTTTTATTCTATAATCTCGGACATGAGACTTGAGTTAAGGAATGAACAGAGGCGGAGCCTCGTTAGGACCAGAGGGGGCTACAGCCCCCCCAAACTTTTCAAATTGCTTGCTTTAGCCCTTGCCTAGCCTATGCTTCAGTTTTTGCCTCAGCCCAATAGCCCCCCCAAACTTTTAAACTTTTCAAAAAAACCCACTCTGTTCTCAATTTATCATAGCTTATTTACTTTTTTATTTTTCTAAATTGAAAAATTTAATACGTTTAATCAATTCTTAATTTACTTTCACAACAATTAAAATAATAATCAAGATATATTTCTAATAATTTTCCTAATTATATCCAATCACGTATATTGTATGATTGGATATAATATTGTATGAATTCTAATATATAATTTTTTTTTTTATTATTTTCTTATTTATCTTTTTGTTAAATTTATCTAAATATTTGTTATTTAGTAACGGATACAAATACTTTTAACCATTTTTTCAATTTTTTACTTAGTTCATTTGCATTTCCTTTAAAATACTCCAAAAAAAAATCGGGGCGCTGCCCCCGAACCCCCACACTTCTTGAGTACAAATTCTCAATCCGTCACTAATCTCGCCCCCCAAACATCGAGGCCAGGCTCCGCCACTGGGAATGAATGTTTTATTAATCCACCACAACCAATATTTATATTTAATAATCTCATTCCCCCTAACTCATGCACACTCATTCTATTAAAAAAATTAAAAACCCATTAACTATAAATCTTCTATAGTAAAAAGGGAATCCACTAATCAAATTGAATCTAATAAATGCAACAACATATGTAATCTTTCTTTGTTGTCGATGAAATCTAAAGTTTCATTTTACGATCCTTTGTTGGGGCCGAGTAGAAAGAAGTATAAGTTTGGAGAAAACTCCAACAGACAAGTGTTTGCATACAGATGTCTTCCATATGTTTCATTTCTTAATAATTAATGAAGAGACGGAGACCACTCCTTCATTGTCATGGTCAGACAGACTTCTTAAGGTTTGTAACCAATCTCCCTGTCGAGCCCAGAGCCAGAAATGGTGGGCTCTTCAAATGGGCGGGCTCTCAGGCTCTCTGTAGATTAGGACCAAGCAAAACAAAAATAAAAAAACAAAATGACTAGACATAATTTCATGCAGAGATGAGACTCGAAGACAAAATCGTGGTGATTGCTCGTATAAAAGAAAAGGACAACCGACATAGAAATGGAGACGGCTATTGCTGAAACAAACTGGAAAAAAAAAATTAGGTACAACAGATTATAGATTATGATCCATCAGTTTTAAACAACAATTTTGATTTTGTTTTATCCAATCCGTTTGGGGGTAAAATTTAGTGCAGAGTCTGCCAATGATCAATCTACTAGACAATTTTTGTTGCTTTATGGTATATATTTATATTCACCGTAAATGATTCTTGATTTAATCATCTCCAGCTGTTCACTGTCGTGAGTTTCATAGTTCTAATTGCTTATTAATCAAAAAGATATTCTATCCCTTTTGATAAACCAAAGTAAAGCAGGGACGGCTAAGTCTCGACAGCTCGAGTCCTCTAACTTACATTCTTATCTACGACAAGAAAAAGGAATAATAACAAACGGTTTAACGGAATAACAGCTAACAATTGACAATAATGTTCAGGAACACATTCAGCTCTAATAGGTTAGCTTCACCTATAATGAGGCCAAACATAGGAATCAATCCAACAAACTACAATCAAGTCATGCGAGCATTTGTTTGGAACTAAAATAGACTTGTCAGCTCCAAGAAAAATGTCTTACACATGCAATCAATTTGTTTGGAAGTAAATTGTTGATTATGAAGACATTAACAGCCTGACAAGTTCTGTTGATGATGCAAAAGGGCCTGCTTTATTAACAAAATAGAGCATTCTGTTCTGCTGTAAATTTCTAAAAAAAAAACACTACACCCAGATAGAAAATGGGAAATGCGCATATATTGTCAATACACAACAACATAATCAGGCTAGTGTCTGTAACGTTTTCTATACGGAACAAGCCACGGAAGAAGATGCATCATCAGCCAACAATTACAGTCCTTAACGAAACAACTTACTCGTCAGTATTGAGTAAACATGCCAAGCAGCTCCTTTCTGTTGATCAAAAGCACAGTAGCTGGTTAAGTTCCCATTGCAACTGGAAATGTCACAAGAAAGATTCAGGTACTGCATTCAAGACCAAATAAACATGGACAATTAAAAAAAGAAAAAAAATTAAATAACAGTTCAAGTGCTTACAATCTTTGCTTGAACTGTGTTCCATGTCCATTTGTAGTTTCCATGGTTGCTTGAGGTCGGATGATTCACACTCCTCCAAAGCCCTGCATTCCGATGAGGAACCAAACTGGGGAACTGAAAACGAACATCTGCTGGTGTCCTGTTTCTTGGTTGCTGAAGATTCAGCTGTGGAGGACAAGTCTTCTTCATCAGTTGAAGTCCCAGCGACATTGTTGTTATTATACAGTTTATCCAACTGTGGTCTTTCTTCCACCATTTGTTGTGATCTTTTCCGACAAATTTGAACATTGTTCGATTTTAGATTCATAGGAACCTTCTGATCGTTGGACGAGTACGTGGCACAGGGAGCTGTTTCCCTTAGGACTTTCTGAATGGGGAAATGTTCAGTGCCAACAGTGTTGTCAATAACTACTTCTTGCATTTCATTCTTTCCGCTTAAATTTTCATCAGCTGCTTCCATTTCCCACATCTTGAATATAGCTTTAGTGAGTTGATCTCTAGCCAAATCCATATCGATTATGGGTTCAGGGTAGTTTTGTCCCAATTCCACCCCTGCAGCTTTAAGGAGAGTTAGGGGTGCATCCCAAGGATGGTGAATCCACTCAGTCGGCATTCTTGCTAGCTCAGGTAACCAATGCCTAATATACTCTCCCTCTGGATCAAATTTGGAACCTTGAATCTAAATCAAAGCATTCAGGAAAAGAAAGGAACATCAATAGTTAGTTAAATAGAATACCCAAATTTTACTACGCAGTTAAACTGCTGATCGCACCAAAATGATAAATCAAGTCTGAAACAAGGACAGTGTCATGCTATTTTCGCAATAGAACAAGAGGTTTTTTTTAGGATCATGACCACCAAAACTAGTATTCATTTTCAAATGATAGAACACGTATCCCGACATACCTCTGGGCTATCCAAACGTTCAAGCTCATGACCATCTGGTAAGCTCCCAGAAATATACTGCCATCCAAGGATGTCACTCTCCAGGTCAGCGTCCAATAATGTGTCCCAAAAGTACTTCATCCCCCATCTCCATGGAAGAAGCAGGACTTTGACAGCAAAACTTGAAACAATCACCCTTATTCTGTTGTGTACCCAACCGGTAGCCCAAAGTTCACGCATCCCTGCATCAACTAGTGGATAACCAGTCCTTCCCTGTCTCCAAGATTTAAAATGAGCCTGGTTGGCACTCCAGGGAAAATATTTTAAGTGGCTCAGCAATGATCTCTCATGAGTGAACGGGAAGTTGAAACAAAGGTAGCGGGAGTATTCCCTAAGGCCAATAGACCTAAGAAACAGAGTCACACTTTCTGTCCCTGCTGTATTCTCCTCTCTCGCCCACAACAACTGCTTCATTCGCGCACACTGGAAAACTTTCCTTACACTCAGTTCTCCAAAATGAAGATAAGGGGACAAAAGTGAGGTTGTGCAGCCCTCAACTTTCTGACTATTCTTTGAATAGTTAATTAGATGTTGTTCAACAAATTCATTTAGCGCCTTATCTGCATTGCTCCAACCTGGGGACCATCCTCTTCCTAATAATGAATTGCTAGATCTTTCTGCTTCATTTTCAAGACCCAATTCCTCCACTGAACACTTGTGTAGAGTTCCTGTAATGAGAACATAAATTATTAATCATCCATTTCCTTTCACACACACCAGTCAACAATAGCAGATTATAAACTCTACTTGCACTGAGAAAACTGTTCACCAGTTTTTTTTTATTAACCATAGGACTAGACAAAAAGTAGTGCATACGACCAAAATCTACCTGCAGCAGCGGACAATCGCCATGGAGGCAGATGTGAAACAGGTTCCATTTGCATGTGCAAGCATCTGTCCCAATACGCATCGAATGTCATAAAAGCATGCCCTTTTACATCATATATTTCCCATGGTTCATACAACAAATCAGCATTATAGCTCTGCACAGAAATGCCAAGCTCCACCAGTTTTTCTTTGATGTTGTGATCACGAACAAGGGAGACTGGGTCTGGAACAGAAAGAAATAAGGCTATCAAGTTTAAACTTTGTAACTTTTTCTCTACCCTTAATATTTTCATAGGCAACAACTTCAACTAAAGCACTGTAATTATCAATATTTACAACTCTCTAAGTCACGTATGCTAGCACTCTTAGTCTCCAATCAAGTCAGACACCAATAAATATAAAGAAATCATACTCTAAAGAGGCAAAGAGAGCATACCATAAAGATGATTAAATACCACTCTTGAGGCTCCAGTGGTCCTGATGCACTCCAAAAGAGCATCGAGAGTGCTGTGGGTTTTAATCAGTACAAGTTCAGCCCCAAGAGATTTCAAGGAGTGACCCAAGTGATCAAGTGACTGCTTCAGCCACCACCTTGAAACTCGACCAGGATAGAATTGGCCTTCTTCTTTAGGGCACCATATGAAAACAGGAAAGACACATCCATCCCTTGCAGCAGCAGCTAATGCAGGATTGTCCTCAATTCTAAGGTCCCTTCTAAACCAAACTATGGTCTTATTGCTACCCATAATCGGAAAAATTCAGATCTTCAAGGATCAAACTAGATTTTAGAACTTCATATCTCTCTCAACTAACCATGAACATCTATAAAGCACACTACTCCAAACTAGTTTGGTACTGAAACCAAACAAGCCAACTCAAAACCTCGACATATGGTGGACCTCTATACCAGAAAACCAGCAAAAGATATCTAGAATACCACCAAGAGGCTTCTAGGTGCTGTCAATCATTCAAGACCCTACAACACAGATTTCTGTTACTCACTACCCAATTTCAAGTTCAACTTCCTATCTGTTTAAAAAAACACAACTTTACGTTCAATTCACCTCCACCCCTACAACTTCAGCATGTTAAAGCCACACGAAACCCGTAAAGAAGCGATCTTTTTGTTGTTCAACTAACCTTACCTATATAAACAATAAGAAGATTAGATATCACGTGACTGAAGAATAGATCCAGGATGGACAATAAAATGATGCCATAATAATTACAATAAAGAATATTATCCACAAGGATCCACAAACAAGAAATAAAGAAAGAAAAGATAAAGAAAGCTGAATAATTTAGCAGAAATGATCAAAAAAATAAAGTTTTGAAAGATACCTAGTTGCTTCTTGTGGATGAATTTAAAGAGAGAGATACCATCAATGATCAGCCAACTAACCAAGAAGTCCCATGTACTATATATTTCACAGCTACAATTGCCAATTAGGTTGAGGCAATGAACAGTGACGAAGTTTGGAGATTGGGTTGTCTTTTTGTGAGTAAAGAGTTGTGTTTGATCAATTGTATGTCCAGATCACGTGGCCAATGGAAATGGTGAAATGGACAGCAGTTGTGGGCATATCTTGTCCCTTTGTGTAAAGGATCCACTGTAAAAAGAAAGGAGAGAAAAGACCATGACAGCAAAAAGATAACATCGCCGTTAATCTGCAATTATACTGCAAAATTAGCTTAGAAGGTCACTTAAAAGTCAACAGAAATTGGTATTTTACCTTTGCTCTTCCCGCTATCCTCTATCTTTTCGGTAGTCGGCAAAGTACTAATCTCATTTGAAAATACTCGAATTCTAAGAAAATAGCTCTTTAAATATGATTTTCTTTATTTTCCGAACTAAACTAAAAACTTAAAAGAAGTATTGAGAAACACTCGACCACTACCACAGTCTTTTATTTCGTCCTTGATAGAGATGCTAAGCTGGGTTTTCTACCCAAAAGGAAAGTTGTTTTTGGGTACATTTTTTACCTTGCTAGGAAGAAATTTATATGAATTTGATGTCACCTACCCTGTCCTCTGCTGGATTTTCTACCTAAAAGGAAAGTTGGCTTTCGGTTACTTTTTACCTTGGTATGAAGAAATTTATATCCATTTGATGCCACCAACCCAGTTCTCTACTCACGTCCTTATCTCTATGGCGAGTAACTTCCATGTAAAACCCAGCATAGGGCTAAATCTACGAACTACTTTCTTGCACATACCTAAAAGAGAGATGAAGTCTGTCTACCCCAAATATGCAAATACTGGTGAGCATCCAATCCTTATCAATATTTCCTTAAACTTGGATAAAGTTTTGATCTTTCTCAACAAAATTGGATGTCCTTTGCAGTTTTTCCATTGGATCATTAAGAATTCCCCGTATTTTCTATTTCCTTTGCATCATCACACTGTCAAGCAATCTTTGTTGAACTAGTTAAATTGAACGATAAGATAAGTGGTACTTCTTGCAAAATAAAGAGTTAGGTGAAGGAAAAACAATTTAGAATTTAGTGATATACTTTAAAAAAATGCAGAACTGGATCTAAACTTGAAAATTGCAAAAAGAAAATTAGAAGGACACCCATCTACTAAGTACCAATTAGACCATCAATATACAAAGGAAAATCAATTTCACCTTAGAGCATCATGGCAACAAGGAGCTCATGTTCCGCCACACTTGGATATCCTAACCATGAGCTCCTGATCAGCCTTCCCAGGTGTTTGATTACATAGTATAACGAATTAGTGTGTAAAAGGAGACATAATACATATAATCAGCAACTAATTGGTCCAAGAAAAGCAATCACCAGGGTCCTTACAGATCGAGAACATTTTAAACTTAATGCTCAGTTTGCACGGTCTTGGAGCACCTCAAGTTCCATCTCACTTGCGTCTGTTGCCTGGATTTCATAATGGATCCCTTCCAGCTCTCTTCTGAACCTATCCTTGGATGTTGCATACAACATCTTTGCACGAATGCGAGAAACAGCAGGAGACCTAACAAAGAAGAGATTGCTATCAAAATTATGAAGTAAAGAACTATGTAATGAAGCATAACTTAAAGCAAGTAGATAAGCCTTGGGTATCTCATTGGATATCAACATACAGCCCTCGCCATCATTAACACACAGCTAACAAAAGAGTGAACATGATGAAACCATAAGTTCTTCAATTTACTTAAAAATTCAGAAGGAAACACTGAGGCAGGAAAACTGCCTCATAAAATAAAGTACGGAGGTGCTCATCACAGATTTTACGTTAACAACTTAACAGGAAAAAATGGAATCTTTTTTGCAGATTCCCAAAAGCTCACATCTGGATTAATTTTACAGTGTCAATCAATTGAAACATGCAGAACAACAAATAATCTGGTAGATGCTCATCATTCATGGCCTCTACATGGGGCTCCACAAGTTCTAACACGAGGCCCCTAAATTTATAGAAAGAGTACCTAAAACTAGGAAAGGATACCAAATAATATCAATAAACCTGCCCCACTATCTCTCAATCAATTGAGCAGAATGCAGTGAGAACCTAGTTCATAAATTATAGGTAAAGTTGTCATACCAATGGCCATAGAGCGTGTAGCCCATAGGTAATTCTAAAGAACAAAAGAGAAGACTTGGATTCAAGACTGCAAGTCCTATTTCTAACTCTAGAGAGAAGGAGAAGGTTCAGGAACCAAAAGCAACACATCACACAAGAAATATCGCAAGCATGCAAGAAAGCAGTAAACCATATTGAGTAGAGAGTACCATAATTCACCAAATTGAGCTGGGATAACAGCAATTGGTATAAAATGAAAGGCAAACAATTATAAGTCAGAACTTATAGCAACTAGCTAGCGCAGAAATGACAAGGCACAGCACCATATCCAGGAAAGAAAATTACCATGCGATAAAAAAAATCTTGCTCTTTTGGCAATTGTCGGAGGTCACAAAATCATAGTCATAAACAGCAAATCGGCAATCACTTTCAGGCAATGATTCAGTGAAATCATCATAGCTCTCAGCTGGCCCTCCAGTCTTCTCCACCACAACCTCCTTTTTCACCTCATCAATCTTAAAAATCACATAGCGGAACACCTTCTTCCTCTGTAGCTCAAGGAACGTGCTTTTGCTGTGCTCAGCCACACCCATACCAGAAGAAGCATTTGTCTTGAAAAACAAAAAAAACATACCACAATATTATGGCATTCACGAGAATCACTACTCAACTACATACATAAAATACAATACCCAGTTAAAACCCATCTCCACTATTTGCATACCAATACAATAGGCATCCTAAGCACTACAACCAGATCGAGTGCTATGGATCCATTAACCAATTAATTGTTTTTTTACCAGCATCAACGAATTTTGTTAATAAGCATTTGTCAGTTATCATTTCTCATATAGCAGCAGACTTTATCGACAACAAACAAAATCCGACAGTAAACTACTAGTGAATGTGCGATCAAGTGATTCAGCAGAAACCCAACTTATAAATTAAATTGCAGTAAAAACTAAAAGAAAAAGGTGAAAGCTTACCCCTCTGATTCTGAAAGACATGGCTGCTCTGAAGAAATTGTATTCGAGAAAATGAGAGTGTCTTTAGAAATAAGAGAGGGAATGAGAAGGCATAAGGGTGTCTTGGAGTGGGAAAAATGGAAGCCACCAAATAAATACTGTGGACTACATGCTTCGCTACAATTTTTCCTTTTTCCAAAAAAGGGATAGATTCTCCATCTTTTATTGTGTGCCTTGTAAAGAGGAGAAAGGAGGGAGAGAAGAAATTAAAGATTCGGGCTTGAGAGGAGAAGGAGAAAAGGTAGGTTGTGGCGTCGTGTCGCGTCTATTCTTTTCTGACTACGACCGCCAGCCCAACCCGAACCGCCTGCTTTTCTATCACGGGAAAGCTATCTTTACGGTGATTTGCAGGCTGTAAAAAATTGTTGGGTAATAGCAAAAAGATTCCATTTACTAGTATTTTTTAAAACTTCCCCATGCTAAAGGTCAAGCTCCGTCTTCGTTAGTTAACTTCTGACTCCGTTACTTTTGACATGTTATAATAGATATTTTTTTTTCCTTCCCGGTTGACAGCTGAATTAATTTTTTGTTTTTTTTTTTTTTTCTGAATTGAGTTTTTTTTCTTTTTTCAAAATCATTTCTTCCTCTCTCTGTGCTCATCATCTTTCCCAAATCATTTCTTATTTTCTTTTTCCTTAATTTCTTTCTTTCTTTCTTTTTCTTTTTCATTTTTTTTACAATAGATCCAGTTCTGAATCTGGGAAATAACCTATGCATATTCACCTTGTCGTCTGGGCCAAATTATAAGATTTTTTATTCTTCCTCAAGCCTACCTCTTCTCTTACTCTCCAAATTAGCAACCGGTGCTTCTTCCACCACATGAACCTCTTCATTTTCTTCCGCTCCGTGTGCTTTTAGGCTCGGATCCTCCATCACCGGTTCAATCTTAGCAGATCATGGTGATGGGGTTTTGATGTTGTGTGGTGGATGCGGAGGAGGTGGGTTTGGATGGTTGGCCGGAGGAGGTCAGGGATTGGTTGGTGGCGGATCGACGAGGAGATGGGTTTGGGTGGTTGGCCGGAGGAGGTCGGGACGGGTTGGTGGTTGGCGGAGGAGAGGAAGGTTGATTGGCTGATTGGAATTATTTTGTGTTGGAATTGATTTAATTTGCATAGTAGATTGCTTGAGATTGATTTTGACAGTTTAGTTGGATTAATTGCAGAGGATTGTTTGAAATTGATTTTGCAGATTGGATCAATTAATTTTGCAGGGGATTGGAATTAGAATTCATTTTTGTAGGGGATTGGAATTGAATAGAAAAACATAAAAGAGTAGATGAGAGAAATAGAAAAGAATAAGGAAAAAAAGATGAATTTAAAATGAAAAAATTGAATGATAAAAGATGGAATTATGGAATAGAAATCACACAACTGATTTAAATTATAGGTTCTTAATTTGTAGAAATAATTTTAATTAAATAAAGTAAATAATTTATTTGAGGAGAGGAGAAGAAAAGAAAAGAAAAATGGAAAAGAAGAAGCAACTGGGAAGAGAAAAAAAAACAACATGTTGTAACAAGTCAAAAGTAACAGAGTCAGAGGTTGACTAATGGAGACTGAGTTTTTTTCATTGACCCTTAGTACAGGGGAGGTTGACTCGAGTTTTTAAAAGACGGGAGGTTTGTGTTTTAAAAAACAGTACAAGTTTTTTTTTGCTACTACCCTTTGTTTTTCTACAAATATCGCCTCAAAAATATACCTGGTCGTTCTTAAATAACGTTTCAAATTCGAGTGTAGAATGAAAAAATCATGTTAGAAAAGTCAATTTTTAGGCTTGATCGATGCTGAAATATGCTAATAACAAAAAAAAAACTTATAATTTTGCCACCAACATCAACCTTTTATCTTTCTTTATCTTCTTTTTCATTTTTATTAATGTTTTGCTTCTTAAACTTTTTTTTTATATCTTTAAGCTCTAATATTAATTATTTTAGTTTGAACTACTTTATTATTTATTATTGGTACAAATTACTCTATTTTTATATTGTTATTTCATCTTTAACTATTTTTTATCTATTTTTATTAAACCTTGGTGAAATATACATGGTATTACTATAGAATAAAAGAGTTGAAAGAAAGAGAAAAAAAGTACTTCCTCTGGTGTAAATTAAATGTCTTTCTCGCATCTCAATATTTAGTAGGTTTAATACTAAAAATACAAGTAAAAGTTACAGTAAAAGTAAATGCTAAAACGACATTTAATTCATACCGGAGAGAGTAAATTGTAGCAATAATAAGAAATAATTGATGAAGATATAAAAAAAAATAATGACCATAGTATTAATAAAAAAATGAAAAAAATAATGTTGACAGTAATATTGTAAGGAAAAGTTTATTGGTGTATATTTGTGAGAGAGAATATCTTAATTGCAAAATTCAACTTGACCCCCAGAAAAATTAAAATTATTAGTACTGTATTACTTTCTTTTATTTAAAGAGAGGTTTGGCGAACGGTAACATGGAACTCCGTGCAACGGTGCCAAAGAAACGCTTATCAACATCTTTTATTGTCTTCCCAAACAGACCGCGCAACCGTCGTAACCGTATTTTCAACTTCACCAGTCTATTTTTCTCTCTTTTTTTCCATCAATCAACGGTTGAATCCTCTAATATTTCCCGGGGATATTTAAATCCCGCGCCAATATGGAGTCCGAAGGTAACCGTTTCCATTCTACTGTAAAAGAAAAACCCTAATTCCCAATTTCCCTCCTCGTCTTCTAATTTTTGGGGATTCCAGTCTCCACCCGTAATTGGTTATGCAAATTCTCTAATTCTGCTTTTTGGTGCTCAAAAAATGATGTCTTTAGGCCAAGGAGGCGGTTCTAATCCAGCAACCGTGCTGACTTCTCTCGTGGGCAAAAGAGAGAAGCTTCAAGAAGAGCTTCGTAGCATTGAAAAACAGGTAGTTTCTTCAATCCTCTGTTTGGTTTTGTCAAGAAGCAGAATGGCATGGGAAAGAATTCTGAAGTGTTGTTTATGTGAAATTGGGATTGTATGTCTTAGGTGTACGAGCTAGAGACGAGCTATTTACAAGAAGCAAGTCATTTTGGGAATGCACTCAAAGGGTTTGAAGGGTTTCTTTCTTCTTCAAAGAACATCACTAAGTAATTATTTTTCTGGTGAATTATCTTTTGTGAATTTTAGTTATGCTATCTTTTATGAATTTTGGTATATGTTTAGATGATGTGCTAGACTCACTTGGAATTTTGAAATTATTCAGCTTAAAATTAATGTGGGAAGTTATTGTTAAGAATTATCAGGAATTTTAACCGTGATGTGACGAGGGAATTATTGCATAGTGCTTTCGATAAGAGGAAGATGTGTCTGTTTACAGAAAGAGATAGCCGAACTGCACTTATTGCATAGTAAAACCATTGTTTCTTGAAGTTATCAAAATTTTGATGCTGTAGTGAATTGTTGTGATTTCCAACTAAGGATTTAAGAGAAAATTGTGTTTCAGTATGTAATACACTAATGTTTAGTGATGGCCATTGTGTGGAAGATATATTAGACTATTTGTAAATTTTAAGTTTATCTGTACCATGAAAGTTAGTTCATACATGGCAACTCTGATATTATCATGTTTGCCACAGGTCCCTGTATAGCCATGTGTGAATTTCTAGTATCAATTTGGCTGGATTTTGTGACGAAAAATTCTCGTGAAATTGATTGCAGCTTAAAAAGGTCTAGGAAGTTTCAGCAGGAAGATAGACTCTTCTCATTGTCTTCTGTTACATCTCCAGTGGTATGTTGTGAAATTCTGAATAATCAGTAAAAGCTTCCTGTCTTCTGCTATTTCCTGAATTTATAGATACTGTTAAGCCGGTTGGTGTACTGAGATTAAGCATCTCTTAGTAGCTGCATTCCATTTTTTAAGTAAAAGGATTGTAAGTGGTGTATGGTGAACATCCACATCCAGCATTAGTAGTTCTGCATGTGTGTATAGATCTGATTCATGAATGATGCATGAATATGCTATTTGTGTGGCTCGAACTTCCTTTTTCAAGAGAGTTGGCCATGTTTTACGAAGTAACAGTCAGGAACACACAGCCTACTTGAACTTATATATTCTCCTAGTCTTACAAATTCCATTGATTACATTTTTATTAAAGCTGAACATCTTTTTACTTGAGGCAACAAGTAAAAATGTCTCTTCATCAGAAATGTTTATACTTTATCAGTCAGCTTCTTTCTGCCTTACAATTTTAGTTTTATTTATGTTGCTTGCATCATATTTGCACGTAGTGGAAGCAGTTGTTCATATTTATAGTGCCAGCTTATTCATTTTTGTTCTGCCATTTATTTATTTATTTATTGTCAATGTTCAGGCTGAAGAGCTTGGAGGTGGACGTGATGGTAACTTCTGGTTCATTATTTTGGAAGTATTACTTCTATCATCGGGAATAGGATAACGAAATCTTCTGCACCTTTACATTTGTTGCAGATGGAAGGTCGGATTTGGGTTCAGGTCGGCCTAGGGGTGGAGGCCTACTTGCTAATGGGCAGTAAGTTCCAAAGTCCTTGGAGCATTTCCATGGATGTTTCTATCGATAACAATTTTCAGCCTCTTAAAATAAAATATGCCTTCATTTCAGGGGTAAACCAAAGAAAGGAAGAGCAGCGACCACACCAAGAGATCTAAAGAGAATCAGACCACCAGGTGAGGCAGAATTCGATGACGACGATGATCCTGAAATGAGGTAATTAAGTGCCTCAAATAGAAGACTTGCAATGACGTCATTGTTAATGTAATTCTACTCTACTAGAGTTTAGCTAGTCCAATTACTGCTCATGTCGTACCGATCAATATAGTTTCTGTTAGCAGTGGCTCATGTCCACCAGATTGAAGATGTGCCACGTATGGAGGCTTCAGATGCCTCTAATTTATTTCTACTGTGTTTTTGAAAGGGTTGTATTGTAGCTTGTATCTGTATTCTTTAGTAGGAGAAGAGAGTTGTAGCGTGTATTCTTGACACTTGATTGTTTGTTTGTTTTTTGAAATCTTGACACTTGATTGTTAATTACGCTTCTTTCTGCGTTTTCTATTCCAAGCCCAGACATTAAACTATCTATTTGGGCTGAGGAGCCAGACCACTTGTGGCTGCAGCTTCGAAATGGGCCTTTTGTAGTTTCGTTTCTTATGAACTCAAGAGTTTCTGAGCCCAACTATTGTAATAGAAGATGAAAGATTATGGGTTAAATTTTAACGGACTTATAATTCATCGGTACTAATGTAAAATAGAAATAGTCAATTTTTTGAGTTAAAATCCTCTAGTCATAGTAGTATTATTTTAAACAAAAAAAGTGTTTCGTTAATTTGTCGCTTCGAGTTGAAGTTGATTTCTCTAAAGCTAGATAACAAAAAATGGTGGAATGCATAAACTTACGTGTTGGGGGAGCTACAATTAGTAGATTGGATCAACAATATGGCACTTTCAAGATGACATGTTTTATCTGATTAGTAAACTGCTAACCACTTCATCGAACGCAGTGCAGTGACCTGACAATCGAGTTGAATGCAACAGTGCAAGTGTAGTAGCAAGCTGGCACGAGAAAGAAGAATTTTCAATTCTCTTTGCAAAAAACGAAACGAGAGTCGCATCATGAAATCTTCTAAGTATGACTTTGACTTGGGCTGTTTTTACGTGTTTTTAGTAACCATGAATATATTCAAACTCATCAGTTTGCTTGCTACACTGGACATTGACATGCTTCATTTAGTATGAGCTATACCGTACAATACTTTTCGCAGCTACGTTCCGGTCACAATCCAAAAACTAAAATTATTTTTTTCTATCAAAACTCGGTCTTTTACGTAATTCTCAATATTCGTTTTATGTTCAATGAGATTAATTTCAAGATCCTCTTAGAAGCCAAAAGCTTAATAATTTAGTCACGCTTTATTGGATCATCCAATTAATAGTGGAATAAACCCAAGAGGCTAGGTCATGTGTGACTAAGGGTGGGCAAACGATGAATGATTCGAATTATCCGAGCTATTTTTTTTATATAAATAGAGGTGAGATGCGAATATGAGTTCAATTTCTTACGAATACTTTTGTCACCAGTAAGACAATTAATGAACCACATGCCTATGACGAATTATCGGAGCTATATATTGAACTAAATTTTTACTTTTAATATTCAACCACACAATTTTTTTAGAGCATATGATTAATTTCCTACCCCGATTCACTAACTCAATCGTATTTAGAAAAATAAAAATAAAACCACAAACAATTTATTTTATTTAACTGTCATACTATAACCGCTCATTATCATTTCTTTCTCTCAAAGATTTAAACTAAACAATATTATTAGTAGTTAAGACATTGAAAAAATATATATGAAAAAACTAAAAAACCATGACTTATGTTATAGATTCCTAAACCTAATAGTCTAAGACGATAATATCTCCCGGTGTCAACAAACTACAACTATACAAATATTTCTCACCATTAATAGAAAAAATATTTAATAAAACTCAAATACTTCAAATATTTGAATACCGAATCAAAATTAATTTAATTTACGAATATAAATAACTAAAACAATTTGGATTAGTTTGGATGGAAATAATTTATTTTTAAATAATTCAAAGATCGGATTAAATTTATCTGAACCGAACCGAGCCGATATGATGCCCACCATAACCGTTCTATTGGTTGGGCAATCCAAAGTCCAAGTATAGGCACGTTTACAAGATTTTTATTGGGTTCCCAACCCAATGGATAAATAAGATAATATTCCGTGGGGAATATGAAATGTGAACACAAGATAAAATTCACAAGTGGCAACTTACGACCCAAAAAAATTAAAAGAGTACTCGATGCCTCCTATTCTTCTACTTCTACAGGAAAGATGAGTACTTGTGTATACATGACATCAAATATGTAATTTGATAAAATCACAGACAAGACGCGATGACTTTGATCAAAAGTCAGCATAAAGTATGATATCATGGTTTGTAAAAATTAGTACTTTGATCAAAATTAGATGAGAGCATAATTATCCAAGTCTGTTTGTTGTTATACGCGTTTGGAGTACTAATTAGTAATTGTACGACTGCTTTTCTGCATGTATGTATGTTTGCTCAGCCCGCAAAGCTGACTTGGATCAAAAGTCGGCTTGTTTTGTCCGTAAACCACTTTTAGATCTCCACATTAACATTTTTTTTATCCGATATGTTATGTTATGGTCATACAAATTAATTATAGTATATTGGATAGAATTCAAAGCACATTGCATGCATTCTTTTACTAATTAAACGATACACCATAAATTCTTCTGACTTGTAATTTTTGTATGAATTAACTACAGGGGTCAAAGGTTTTATTATTCTCCCACTTTGAACCGCATATATTAGCATACTAATAATAGTTAATTTTGGGCAGCTTTTGGTCTTAACTTAGCGTAAACGTTTTTCATTGATTTTTTAAAATAAATAAAAAAAATGTAGTTTAATATAAAAAGATAGAGAGTATTTGTATGTTGTAAATTGTAATCATTGAGAAAAAGTATACACGTACTAATTTAATTATTAATTAAGGATCCCATGGTAACGTCCTAAAAGTCACTAACTTCCTCATGTCCTAATCAGTTGACTCGCACACCATCGGTTCCTTTCTTTGACCCCTGCACAGTACACTAAATTACATGAAGGCAATGGGCCCGTTAAAGAAAAGTCAATAAATCATTTTATTGACTTCCTGGGCCCCACAAATATTTCTTTTCTTCTTTTTACATCCGGTTCAGACATTCTCAAATTTTTAAAAACCGAGCGACTCTCTCGGTTCAATAATATAATAAACTAATAAGCTTATATATGTTAAAAGAGAGAAAATAAAAACAACAATAATAATAATTAAATAAAAACAAGAGTTATGTATGATTTGATATCAAACACCTCCTTAGTGAATGTCTCATTCAGTTATGATTGACATACATTAATTATTTGTAAGGCTCTAATAAATTAATAATAATAGTAATCAAATACTTCCTCTGGTCTTTTTTATTTGACGTTAAGGGGTGAATCACGAGTATTAAGAAATAATACTAAAAAAATGAATAAAACAGCTTTTGGTCAGGGTGAGTAGTTGTGCGGGCAGACGGGCAGCAAGGTGCAAGGTAAGGCAACAAGGGGAGGGCGGGCAACAAACAAGGACAGAGCTAGCACCTGATATGGATAAAAAAAAAATACTTTTTGTATACTTTTTGTCAAAGCGTCAAGGGCCAGGCTCTGCGTGTGTATGGCTGTTTTGGTTCGAATTTTTGGAACCATTTTCGGGTTATGAGTTGCGCTGTTTTGTTAGCGTGAACTTCGAGTCAGTAGCGATTTGTTTCTCCCGATTATATTCGTGGGGAGTGATGAGTGAGCTCGTTGTCTATCGGTTTAGCTAGTTTGTTTGACCATATCTTTTGTATTGCCTTTTGGATCGTGTTCTCTTTGGTCATCTTTTTATGGCCCTATTAATATTATTTCTGCCTTTAAAAAAAAAAATATATATATATATAATTTTTGGGCTCAAAACGTCAAATAAAAAAAACAAAACAAGGAGGAGTAACACATTAGAGCAAGTGGCGTTCTCTTTGTTTGTCCAATTTGGCAAATGTTTGACCATTAAGGATAAGCTCCCCGATTACAGCATTGTTTCTGATAAGTTTATTTTCCCCTTTTGTAAAATAATAAAATAATAAATAGTTACTACCTCTTTTGGAGACAATGCATTGGACAAACGAAGTGGTATATGTTTGTAGTCCATGGATGCTGCATCTATGGATAACCATCTTTCTTCTATGGCTGCTGCATCTAACTTAATTATTTTGCTTTTGCAGCATATATATATATATTTTGCTTACATTAAATTCACTCCCAAATATTCACTTGAAATTAACCACGAATCATCCAAATCACAATCTTATTATTTAGTTTGTCTCAAAATTACAACTTCATTGTAATCGTGTAATTTTTACTATCTCAAACTCACAATTTCCCGCCGAATTATTCGTAGTAAGTTGTTATCCACCATCTATTTGTGAAAAATTAAAAAAATATTTAAATAAAAATTATTAATATTACAGTAACAAAATATTTACCGCAGTTAAATAATATTCAATTGAAAACATTTATCAAAGTTTGAATACGATTGAAAAAACAACCTCATGGGTTTCATTCCGTTGGGATGATCATGACCAATTCACGTGTACTAAGATGAAACAAGAAGAGTAATATATGATTTTTTTCCTTTTAAAACTAAGCATGGGATGAAGAAAATTAGTGGAAATTTAGAAATTAGTGTATGGGAACAAAATTACACTAAAGAGAAATTAGAAAAAGGGAGAAAATTAATAGAAAATAAGGAGAATGCATACAAATAAAATAATAACTCATCACTTGTTCCTATTTTAACATTGCAATTGTAACACTTAAATATTTATCAAAAAAATATAACAATAAATTTATTCATTAAATTGAATAAAAAAATATTTAATTATGATTTCTAAAATGGAAACCATGTTTTTCTTAGTAAATTCATTTTCTTTTCTCTCGTAAACTTAAAGTATCAATGGATGTGCGATTCAAGCAAGTCTATATATCGTGAGGTTAACACGATTGTGGATGTGATAGTTGATTTATGATTCTCTATTTTATATTGGTTCGAGGATATCCCTCTCCCAATTCTATGCATGTCCTCAACGACAATAATAACGTTGCAGTCTCTCATTTTTTAAGGTTGTAAGCTTTCCTCTTTAAAAGGAAAAGAAAAGAGTGTGGTCTAATAATCAGCAGGAGATCCATTTTGTTTTTAGTTTATTATGGTAATATACTTGTTAATTAATGTACCTTTTAATCATTGTATAGTCGAGGTATATATGTGTAATTGTAAGCTAATGACGAGAAGACGACATGTATAGTATAGTAGCTTTCATCAGAGGAGAGAGAGACGTGCGTAATTTTGTAGTATGAGTAAGTTGCACGTGCTGCGTGGTGTTACAACTAGTGGCATAAAAAAAAAAGACACGTGACTAAAAGGACAGTATTAAAATTTCTGATCCATAGTAAAACATAGTGAGAGTGAAGCTCTTTCCTGGAAATTGTTTATTGAGCGTCGTTTGAATAAAAATATACAGGAACCTGACGCCTATCCTTCCTCTCTCCCTCTAGTCTTCTTGACTTTTCGCTCCCATGTATGTCTTTATAGGAATCTCTCTAAATATAAATACTGTTAGTTTAGATTGTAAACTCTATCCAAGGAATCCGAATATATATTTGTCTGAACACAGACCTGAGTTCTTAATCAGTTCTTACAACAAACATTAAAAAGATCATAAAAGATGGTGAGAGCTCCTTGCTGTGAGAAGACAGGGTTGAAGAAAGGCCCATGGACAACTCAAGAAGATCAAATCTTGATCTCCTACATCCAACAACACGGCCATCCCAACTGGCGTGCCCTCCCTAAGCAAGCCGGTAATTACGATCATCACTCTCTCTGGGTTTTTTCTGTGGGGAGACTTATCTTGTTCGAGTATCGTATCATCCAACCTTAAATAACATTGTTTTGATTTGTGTGTGTTTAGGTTTGTTGAGATGTGGGAAGAGTTGCAGACTGAGATGGATCAACTACTTAAGCCCCGATATCAAGAGGGGAAACTTCACTGTTGAGGAAGAGGAAACCATCATTAAACTACACGAAATGCTCGGAAACAGGTAGAATCATATATCTCAACTTTTTTCCTAATTGATTGAGAAAATTGATGATTTTTTTGCAATGTTCTCATTCAAATGTTCTTTTCTTTTTGTCCTACAGATGGTCTGCAATTGCTGCAAAATTACCAGGAAGGACTGACAATGAAATCAAGAATGTGTGGCACACACACTTGAAGAAAAAGGTCAAGAAGAGGCAGGAGAAATCAGAATCTGGTTCTGAATTTGAAAATCCATCCTCACCTCAAGATCATGATCAATCTTCCAGCGACGACTACTACTCCTCCTCCTCCGCCACAGACAATTCCATCACCACCGCAGAAACAATGAATACAACAACCACTACAGTTGATCGGGTGGCAAATATTGAGGACCCATTAGATTTCTTACCAGTGATTGACGATTTTTTCTGGTCAGACTCATCAGAAACCGTTGATCAGAACATTTCAAGCCAGCCTTTTGATAGTACCACTTTTGAGGAATTCCAATACCAAATAGAGGATTCATTCATTTCCGGCAACGGATACGGTGGTTGCGCTCCTGATCGTAAGATTGACGACGACATGGACTACTGGTACAACATTCTAGTTAATGCAGGTGGAGCACAAGAACGGTCCTGTTTTAACTAATTGAACAAGACAAGTCGAAAGTTAACTATTCTTTTTAACTCGAAGCATAAGGAATGGCGGCATCAATCCAGGCCCGGATTTCCCAAAGTAAATTAAAGATTCATACTTTAATATCAAAGTGCTTACAAAACTATGGTAACCGTTGAAGCTGCTAAAATGGCAAAGTGCATATGACTCCTACCATTTAAAGTCATGGATTTGGACCTGCCGCGGATCGAGGTTGAATGTTGGGCGGATGTCGGATGGATAAAAGGATAATATTGTGACTATTATTTATATATAAATTTTAAAGATAATGCCAATGATGCATACAAATACATACAATTTTTCTGTAATTTTGATTGTAGGATTGATTTCCATCTTGTAATTCATTTGCGAATGACATGAAAGGAAAATTAAAAGAATTTAATTATTGGAATTATTAGCAATAAAAATTATTCTTGAAAGGAACAGTTCATATAATTAGCTTAAGTACGTGATCAGTGAGTGAGTGAGGGATATGACTGTAGATGTGATCGTTCATATAATTAGCTCAAGTACGGCCTTTTTTCTTTCATGTTTCCGTACCAAAAAAAAAAAAATTATTTTTATTTTCCAGTAAACATTATGCATTCCAAAACTAAAGCTCCTAATTATCGGCGGCCGCTAAACTACCAGTAATGATTCAAGTTTGAAATTTACTTTCAGTTTTTATATACTTCTTTCGGTCTTTTTTACTTGTCGTTTTAAACTCAATTCTCGTTTCGCATTTAAAAATTATTTCCCCAAAAACTTATTTTACTAATTCTCTGTTTTTCTATCAAGCATTCACCGGGAATATTCAAGTCACAAAATACATTAAAAAGTAGCACGCGATCATCATCATCTTAAATATTATTTAAACCATCCCAATCGATAAGTAAAAAAACCCGAAAGGAGTATAGATAAAAAGAGATGGGCCTAGTGTAATTATTGGTAAAGGAAAAATCAAAGAGCTTAAAAATCACAAATAATTTTCAAAGTTTTGAACTTTAGAGGTGGGAACATGGAAGAAGTATTGTATTTTGAAAGTCTCCGGTAGTTATAGTAATTAATTTACTCCATCTTAGAACGTTAAGTTGCATCACTGCGTTCAAAGTTATTTAATCCCACTCCCTCCGTCCCTTTTTAATAGACGCTTTAATTTTGGGAACGCATTTTAAGGAGACCGGATGTCTTATTGTTTGACCTCAAAAAATTTCGTATTTTTTTCGAACGTACGTCCGAGAAAAAATTCGGGGCAAAATTGTCTCAAATAGTGAGTCATCCGACCTCCTTAAAATGCGTGTCCAAAGTCAAAGGACGGAGGGAGTAGTACTTTTGGAGGATTGTAAGTAAAGTCCTTATATTACGTGTAAATTATTTTATACTCCCTCCGGTCTCGAAAGAACGTCGTTTACTATTGCGGTGCGCATTTTAAGGCGCCCAGAATAGTAAACGACGTTATTTCGAGACCGGAGGGAGTAATATATAAGAGTTATGGACAAACTCTCAATTTGGAGAAAAGAACACAAATTTGATAGAATAATTAAGATATCAAATAAGAAAGAAATTCGTAGGCTAATTGTTTTACATCAATTGAGTATTCAATCCAACTAACACATGCCGAGTTGAACATAATTTATTAAGATTAATGAGATTGTAATTCAACAATATTTAGTACAAAATAAAAATGAGTTAGATTTCGAGTTAGAATTTCTAGTTAATTTTTTTTAACATTATATGATTATATTCACTTTTAGGAGGGTGGTTATAATTAACCTAATTATGTGAAAGGCACTATATTGAATCAAATTGAAATAAAAAATTACTTTGAAATAATAAAAAATGACTAGGTACCTTTCACTAGACAAGCTAGCAACGCACTACATAAAGTGCTGCTACGCGCACAATGTCCTTGACTCTATATATTAAGATTGTTTTTGGCTTTGTAAAGATTTTTCCTTGATGGTTACTTGTCAAGTTGCCTAATTAGGTTTGTTTTTACTTGTCAAGTAAGAATTAACGAACTCAATTTATAAGAATATTATCTTTTATTAAGAAAAACAGTGACAGTATTTTAAAAACCTTTTTTTTTAACTTGTTTACAAACATGAATTCAGCACGCTGACAAAGCGATTGTGCTAACGACAAATCAGTGTTCTTGCATCAACCACACGCTTATGTTAAAAACTACTGTATAGATTTATCTTTCAACCTTATTCTCATGCATTATTATTTTTTTTTAATCAAGAATGATAAAAACATGTTGCCGACAGCTCCATTTATAGGAATTAGGAATTAGGAATTGATAAAACTAGCCCACCAAACATGTGCCTCTGTTGACTCTTGGAATTAGGAAGTGACAAAACTAGGGATGGCAACGGGTATCCATACCCGGATATCCGCCCATACCCATAGCAGTTTGACCGGGTAATACCCAAACCATACCCGGTTTGACTGGGTATGGTTTGGATATTACTCATACCCATTCGGGTATAACCGGGTATCATACCCGAAAATACCCGAACGGGTATAGGTATTTCTTTTGCTGATTTTTCCAGTTTCTCTTCCACTTCCACTTCCACTTCCACATTTCGCCGTCTCCATCTTCTCCGACCAGTGCGAAACCCCTCGCCGTCTCCTTCTTCTCCGACCAGACCCCTCGCCGCCTCGCCTCTCCTTCTTCTCCGACCAGGTATTCATCTGTCTTTGATAATTTAGCTACATGGGTTGCTGGTCCTTCTACCTAATTTTTAATTGGTGTCAATGTTTGGTTAAAATCGAGTCTATCTTACCATGTTTAAGTGAGGCAGTTTCAGTCCCAATCTTCTCGTCCTCTTCTTAAGATTGGAACAAACATGTATCCACGTAGAGGCCATCATTAATGGGTCGTAACATTTGAGATTTTAACATCTTAGAACCATAAATGTTTCTTGTTCCTGGCACCAAAAGATGAGTCTTAGAATTGAATTCTTGTTACACTGATATAAGCTGCCCGATTTCAGATAGTGTTTGGATTCTTTTGTTTGCAGTGTAAACATGGATAAAGTTTCGTTGTCTTGCGCAATTATTTGCCTGACTTTGAACACATTGCATTAAATGGTTTCACATAGTTGCTGGGGTGCTTTATTGAAGAATGTTATTCATGAAATTGGGATATTTCTGTTGACTGTCAAAAAGAGAGTCTAGTAAATTTATAGGTCCAGTTTGCTGAGTTCTTTGTTTGATGGGAATGTGGAGTTTGTCAGGAGGGTGGAACCTCTCTATAGTCTGTCTATATGGATGAGCTTGTGGAGTTTGTCAGGAGAGTGGAATAAGTATAACTAAGTGGATTTATGTACTGGAAAGTAGAAAGCCTGTATTTTCTATCTATATTAAAAAAATAGAATTGAAGGCTTGGTGCTGGAATACTAGTTCCTAACACTAACTGCTTGGAGAAAGGAAAATACTAAAATAAGTGGAGTTATTCTGCAAGCCTCATAAGTGCAAAACCAATTTATTTTCATTACTTATCATCTGCTTAAGAGCTTTATGAACTGCAAATTCCTAACACTAACTGCTAATAAATATAAATTTTACAGTGTTCTTATACCGCAATGACTCAAAACTACAATGGGACTCAATCTATTTCTTATCTATCTGAGCTGGACAGTATTGAGTCTTCCACCAACCTCATATACTAAAACATCAACTTTAGCAATAAGCTCATCTCTTCCCTTAAGCACAAGAAAAGATCACTTTGGATATGTAGCTTCAACTTCTATGTATAAGTTTTATCCTTCCACCCTGATGGTACTGTGACATAAACTAAGTAGTGATTGACCTTTTCAGTTATAACATCCTATACAGGTGTGATTCTCTAAACTTTTATGTGCAACTAAGAGTATTGTTTACTTGGTGTAACAAATGTGTTACTGCTCATAGGACCCTTAGGCTTCATAACTCACTTTTCCAGCCTTTCCATTTTTCTCTTACTTTATTGCCTACATCCCAACATGCAAGTGAGTCTATTCATAGACACACAGAGGAAAGACATATCAAACATATGCAAAAATAAAGAGAGATGTAAGATTGTAATTCATCAAGTCATCTAACATACCGTCACTTGCAGCTCCAAGATCAGGCCCCTTTTCACCATACATAATATCGACCAAATCCTTGGCATACCTGTTGTAGAATAAAAAATAGAATATACAAATATCTTTTTTCTCGTGTTGCTTTAGTTTTGAAACTTTAATTAGTCTCTTTATCAAAATCACTTGTTATTATTATACTCTTTTATTAACTATTTCAATATATGTACATATGTCATCCTTAGTAGGGATTGAATGGAATTTAGTGGCTTTCCAGCACCAAGCCTTCAATGCTATTTTTCATCCTTTTCATCTTTTGTCATGTAGTGATGTACACATTGATATGTCAAATGCACATCACTTTAGTCACTCACTTCTATGCAGATATACATATATATTCTCAAGATTGATTTTTTTGTGCTTATTACTTTCTGTCAACAACCTTAGGGTAAGTTAGTTTGATTTTCAGTAACTTAATCGGTAAGCTGACTAGACTATTATATTTGTGTTTGGAATTATTTTCAGGTGATTATGGATGCTGCTAGTGGCGCAGATCAAGTCAATGTTACTGAAGAAAGTGACGAAGTCTCTGTCACTGATAGTGCCGCTGAGCTTTTTCAATCCCGGCTACGAAGTGTTGTATGGAAACACTTTCAAAGAGTAAAAATTGAGGGGATTTATAAAGCACGGTGCAAATACTGTGGTAGACATTATAGTGGAACTACAACAGCCGGGACGTCTCATTTGCATGCACATCTCAGAACGTGTGATAAGAAGAGAGAGGCAGATACAGAAAGAGGAAGTAGTTCAACCTTTTTATTTGATCATGGCATTGCAAGAAGAGAACTAGCAAATATGATAATCATGCATGAGTACCCCTTGTCTATTGTTGAGCATGTCGGGTTTAGGACATTTATTATGTCACTTCAACCTGAATTTAAATGCCCTTCCCGAAACACTGTTAAGAAAGATATATTGAATATTTTTATGGAAGAAAAGGAGAGAGTTATGAAGTGTTTTGATGAGAGTGTAGGTAGATTTGCAATTACTACAGACATGTGGACAGCAGATAACCAAAAGAAAGGCTATATGGCAATTACTGCACACTTCATTGACAACAATTGGAAGTTGCAAAGCCGCATTTTGAGGTAACTTTTTAACTTATAAATAACTCCTTACATGTTTTAATTTGGCTTTATACCGATTGTAATTTCAATTTATTATTAATTTAGGTTTGTATATGTGCCTTCTCCTCACACTAAAGAAGTACTTTGTTCAGTGTTATTCAATTGCTTGATGGACTGGAATATAGATAGGAGATTATCTACTGTTACAGTGGATAATTGTTCAACTAATGATGCAATGATTTCTTCACTATTGATTGATTTGGATAGAAAGTCTTTGATATTATCTGGTTCTTTAATTCACATGAGGTGTTGTGCTCATATTTTGAATCTAGTAGTGAGAGAAGGGTTAGAGGTTATTAAGGAGGGGATTGAAAAGATTCGTCAAAGTGTTGCATTTTGGACTGCTTCTCCTAAAAGAGATGAAAAGTTTGAAGAAACATGTAGACAATTGCGTGTTACATATTCAAAAAAGTTATCTCTTGATTGTCCGACTAGATGGAATTCCACCTATGTGATGCTTGAGAATGCTTTAAGGTATAAGGATATTTTTATTCGGTGCAAGCAGAGGGATAACACTTATACATGCTTGCCTTGTGATGGTGATTGGGAAATTGCAAAAATAATTTGTGAGAAATTGAAACTGTTTTGCAATGTAACGGAGTTATTTTCAGGTGTTAAATACCCAACTGCTAACATATATTTTCCAAAGATTTGTGAGCTAAAGTTAGCATTGCATGAGTGGTTAAGCTCACCCGTGGAAGTAGTGCAAAAGATGGCACCGTGCATGTTGTCAAAGTTTAACAAGTACTGGAATGAGATTCATAAGCTGATGGGGGTAGCTACTATTTTAGACCCTAGATATAAGCTTAAATTGCTTGAATTTTTCTTTTTTAAGATCTACGGGGAAGAATATTCAGCTAAAGTGAAAGAGATTTGTGATATTTGTTATAGTTTGGTGGATGAATATAGACAGAAGATGGTTACTTCTAATGAAGTTCTTGGTGAGTCTTTTACTCAAGTAGATCTTGATCCTCCTGTAGATAGTATGTCTGAGTATGATTCCTTTGTATTGAGAGCTTCTAAGAGGCCCAGATTATTTGTTGTTAGGAATGAGCTAGATATCTATTTGGATATGGAAGTGTTGCCAAGAACTGCAGATTTTGATATCCTACTTTGGTGGAAAGTGAATGGGATAGTATATCCGACACTTCAGGCGATTGCTAGAGATATATTTGCTATTCCTGTTTCTACCGTAGCTTCTGAGTCATCTTTCAGCGCTGGTGGTAGACTATTGAGTCCTAATCGCAGCAGACTACATGAAGATACAGTGGAGGCATTGATGTGTTCTCAAAGCTGGTTATGGGCAGGTATTTTTAACACATTAATTATTTTAATTATTTTAGTTTGTAACTATATCTTTTACACAATTGATTTTTCTCTTCTGTTAGATGGTGGCAAAATGTCTTCAACAGAATATGCTACTGTTTTTAAGGATTGTGATCCAAATACAAGTACATAAATAGATGTGAGGTTTAGCTGGATGAGATTGCAGAGCAGCTTGACTTGGGTGATATTCAGCTTGGTGCGGTATGAGTACTTGAGTAGAGCCCTCAATTGAATGATGGTATTCCCTCTCTTTTTTGTTGCTTGTAAGCAGTAGTTTTTGTGATGAAATTGTTAAAAATGTGTTACTTTGGAGAATAATCTAGAGTTTTTTATGTTTTCATCCTTTAAATTTTAGTCACTGACATATCGGGACATCAAATTTTAATCACTATCGCTAAAATTTTTCATATTTATTTTTATTTCCTCGGGTTTTTTATTAACTAAAACTACAATCTTATCGGGGGACTTTTAGTTGGTAGTATTGTACATGTATAGGTTAACTAATTAATTAATTAATGGGTTATTAAGTAACGGATAATTAAAAGATAAACAAATTAGTATTAGGAGTAAGAAATTTGGGAGTTTGGGCCGAGAATGAGAGCATGACGACGTGGGTTTTGTAGGACATTCCTTGCTCTGTATTTTGTCTAAAAATAGCGGTACAGATTTATTAAAAGAAGGAAATATACATATGATATACTACTACTAGTAGTAAATAAATTAAAAACAAAAAACTTAGGATTCTTGTTTGGTCGTGGGATGAGACAGAATGAATGGTGCTTTCCTCTACTGGAGTGTTATGGGCCGTTGGATTTCATATTTTCAACTACCGATAAGAACATAGACACCTGCAGGCCGTGTGCTACTCAAAAGATTTGCTTCTTCCATTTTCAAAGTAAAACTTTAGTATTATACTATTATTTTGAACGAGCTAAAACGGTAAAAAATGAGTTAAAACGGTAAAAAATGAGCTAAAATGGTAAAAATCGAGTCAAAATGATTAAAAAACGAGTCAAAATGATAAAAATTGAGAAAAAATGGTAAAAAATGAGCCAAAACGGTAAAAACCGAGCCAAAATGGTAAAAAACAAGCTAAAATGGTAAAAACCGAGTCAAAATGATAAAAATGAGTCGAAATGATAAAAATTGAGCAAAAATGGTAAAAAACGAGTCAAAACGGTAAAAAACGAGCTAAAACGGTAAAAACCGAGTCAAGATAGTAAAAAACGAGCCGAAATGGTAAAAAACGAGTCAAAATAGTAAAAAACGAGCTAAAATGGTAAAAACCGAGTCAAGATGGTAAAAAACGAGCCAAGATAGTAAAAAACGAGCCAAAATGGTAAAAAATGAGCCAAAATGTAAAAACCGAGCCAAAATGGTAAAAACCGAGTCAAAATGAATCTAAATAGTAATTTTTTTATTAATTATAAAAAATAAAATAATTTGATGAATTGGATATCCATTATATACCCAATTGGGTATGGGGCATATTGGGTATGGGTAATAATGGATATTTAGTTTTGGGTATGAATTGGATATTTACCCATACCCGCCCATACCCATTTTAACATACCCATACCCGCCCATACCCGCCCAATTGCCATCCCTAGACAAAACTTGGTTAAAAACTTAAAATGCGATCCGTTCCCTCGACTCGGCTTCTCCAGTAGTTGACCATTAAATGGGCCAGATATAAAATTGAGCCACTACAAAAAGCCCAAAAAAATTGACCACAAACCAACAAGTATGGTGGCGAACAACCATTATTAAAAGAAACTTGCCAACGTTTTCTAAAGCAATACTGTTAAGAGCCTGTTTGGCGTTCCGATTCGGTGGAAAAAAGTTGAT
The DNA here is from genome assembly GCA_963691705.1 of Viola odorata. NCBI lineage: Eukaryota > Viridiplantae > Streptophyta > Magnoliopsida > Malpighiales > Violaceae > Viola > Viola odorata. The sequence goes on from OY829545.1 coordinate 3,451,079, forward strand.
TGGAAAAAAATTGAGTGGAAAAAAGTCAGTTTCTGACTTTTTCAGAACAGAGTTTAGCTGTTTGGTAAATGTTTGTTAAAAGTTGTGTGAGGAAACCAGAAGTTGTTTTTGGTATTTGGTAAAAACTGTTTTAAAACTATGGTTGGAATATAAAATGACCATAAAGGGCATAATTCATTTCAAGTGTTAGAATTAATATTTTTAGTATCTTTATATGTTTTTAATCAATTTATTTATAATTTGATATTTATCTAATATCATAAATAAATTAAACTTATTAATGCCATAAAAAATATAAGTTATTAATATCATGGTTTAAAATATTATATTAAAAATTTTGTAAACTCTATATAGATATTTTTAATCAATATATTTTGGTAAACAAATAATTAACATTTTGGATATTTATTTTGCCCGACCAGTGTAGCGAGATACGCAGCAATGACAGATTTTTCTGAATTTGACTGTTCCAACTTTGGAAGTGGTAATCCAAAATCACAAAAACCAGGACTTGGTAAAATCAATACTTTTGCAAATGAAGGAAAAGAAAAATGTATAGCAGGAGAGAAATTGTTGTGATGAATTATTTTTGGTTGTGAAATCTTATTAAGGTCACATCAGGAAAGCACAGTAGCTATCTTAGGAAAAGGTCAAAGAACATTACAAACATGCAAAGGAAGCAAAAATCCAAGAAATGTATACAGCTCATGATCAATTTGCTCTGTGGCCACGCTCAATTTGGAAACAACAGAAATAGAAGTTGTTGAAGGACTTCAAATCCATCACCAGAAGCACACTACTCATCCTCTTGATCTGCAATACAAATCAAAATTAAATGGAGAAAATAATTAGAGGTACATATCAAGAGTAAACTGCAATGCGTTGATAAAAAATCTGGTGAACTGAATGCGCGTGAGTTGTGTGCATGTACATGTAAACAATATAAACCAGCCATCAGCAATACAGTAGGCCAGACATAGGACTCTGTACAGCAGAGCAAGGGCCATGGAGTGTAAGGGAAGGGACAAGCGGTGAAGGTGTTTGAAGATTGTTAATTCTAAGAGGTAAGATTTTTAAGACAACCTTCATCCCCACAGACACCACAAATATACAGCAAATAAAGGAGAGAATACTATGATATCCTTAATTAATCATTTTGAGAACCTCCAGGAACTTGCCTTTTGCTCTAAACACCAACCTTATTCCTGGTAGGGCTTCAAACAAAATCCGATTAAACTCTTCCTAAACTAGGATAACTCCATAAGATAACTTCCACACAGGGTATCTTTTTCTCTCTAATAATTGGTAACTCTTCCTTCTTAAAATTAGAGAAAAGTCAAATAACACCCATGCACAAGGAAAAGTTGGATCAGTATCTCCAAGCAATTGTGAACTTTCTTAATTCCTTCATGAGAAAGAAAACCACTTCAGTTGAGCAGAAACCAAATGAAAATATCTGAACAACAACTAAGCCCACATGGCTCTCATGGCCACCTTAGGGAGCTCCAACAATTAGCAAACATTTACCACAGAAAATATCTGAATCAACCACACAAATACAAGATTTTCGGAATTTTTTTTTTGGGTTCCCACAAAATCAAACACGAAAACCAAATGAATACAAGATGAACAATCAAGAACACCCAGCAGACATTCGGCTTCTGCCTTTAAAACATATCAAACGTGGACCAAAATTCATGACAATTTGTAGACAGACTCAGAAGACTCCTATCTAAAACTTTGTAGAAGAAAGAAAATTGAAATTCCAAGTGGAAGACACTCAAAACAGACGCACAACACAAGGCTGTTTTTCTCGCGCGATTTCTGCACACTTTTCTTCCAAGGCCGAAAAGTGTGCCAAGATGACTGAGTTAGCAGCCGACTCAAAAAGGACATTTTCTCTACTCAGATAGACGAATAAGCACAGAAAAGTTCAGATCATTCTGATGGAGGAAACACACAGAAAATCAAAACGAAAACAGACACAAAACTGACTTTTGGACAGAATAATCTGTCCAGCACAAACGTAACAGAGATGATATTGGGGATACGATTTTAATAGAGGAAAACGGTAGGATAACCAGGGAAACCAACCTAGAGAACACTGTCAAACCTAGATAACCGGCGTGAGGCTGCTACACGGCGAAGAAGAAGATCGGGCACGGTGCGAGGCGAGCGGCTGCGTGAGGGAAGAGAAGAAGAATTAGGGATTGAAATGTTTTGCAATCATTCGTGATTTTACGGATGGATTTCGAAATAAATTGTTGGGTTTTGTTTGAATGGATGTAGGTAATGTTTGGTCAAATTTTGAGAGGATTCGGAGAAGATTTGAGTGATTTTCCAAGAGGAAATTAGATTTTGAGGTGAGAGGTCTGATTTGAGGAGAGAGAATTTTTGAAAAAACTTGAGGAAGTAGAAGAAAAAATCCGTGCGATGAAATAAATACCCATGGGTATTTTTGGGTTTCCAAAAATTCATTAATCACAAAACACGGGAAGTTGTTTTGCTTGAACCATTGGTTTGGCCAACTGCAGCATTCTCATCAAGTGGCCAAACCAATGTTTTCTTTAGTTTTATAAACCAACTTCTTTGGAAGTTGGTTTAAAATAAGTGTTACCAAACACCTATTTTGACTTTCTGGTTTGGTAAACCAACTTCCTGGTACCAAACCAGAATCCCAAACAGGCACTAAGTGTTGCCACCGTGAGAATTGAAGGAGAGCTCACTTTTGATATTTCCGTATTCTCTCTACCCTTTTCAGGAATAATAACGTTTCAGTATTGATCTCTAGGTAAGCACTGTCAATGAACATCCAACATGCAACAGGTGAGAGGATAGTTTTGGCACATTGACCCAAGGCATTTGGGGAAGTACTAGCCTACTAGGAACAACAGTATCAAAACCTAAGGAGCAAAACGATGAAGCAGTAAAAACACAACAAGGTCCATAACTATATAGCAGTGAAGTCACAAAACCAATCCATTCAAAATGGAAATCCAAACATCCTCATAATATAACCAAGCAAAAAGAAACATATCTCCATCATTAATTGTTCATCTAGAATTTCAACAATGGGTTTATTCCAAAAATTTAACTATGCCATCTGGTACAAAAGAAGGGAGGCCGACTTCCCTTACCCACCAGTGAAACGAGGTTAAGCATTTAATTGAGGCATGAGTAAGCAAGGGCCTTCTCCTCGGAAAGCTCGTCTGCAGTCAAGTCCAACTTCTTCCTTGAGTATTCATCAATTGAAAGCCCTGCGTCAGTGAAGAGCATCCAAAACCAGTTAACAATTAAAAACAAATGCAGATGCAGAATTAAGTCATCACATGACGTTAAGAAAAAGTATATGATATACAACTACGAAAATAGAGTTAGATATACATCATCAGAAGATGATATCAAACATAGAAATGGACCTAGACATTAAAAAAGAAGGGAATATCCCTAAGGACTTAGCATTTGCTTGGTACACAAACTATAGAAAATTCAAACAAATGCCTTGAAAATTTCAATCCCTTCTTATATACATTAAAAAAAACACAGCCTGCTGACAAACATGACACATACAAAGTGCAACTTGTGAAGCAAAAAATACTAATATCAGAGCAAAGCAGGATTTCTTGTGCTACTACTTCTTACCTTGAACAATTTTCCACTCTCCACTTTGGCATGTTACAGGGAAGGAATAAATGAGGCCAGCAGGTACGTTGTATGAGCCATCAGAGTACACCCCCATGGAAACCCAAGTGCCCTATAAAATACAGTTGGAAAAAAAATGAAAAGGCAGGAAACAAGAACCTAAAGTAACAACTTTCACAATATCATATTGAGAATTTAAAATAAAAAAAAAACTGGACAATGCATCATATTGAGAATTTAAAAAACAAACAAACTGGACAATGCATCTTACCGCAGGAGTTCCAAGAACCCAGTCACGAATGTGGTCACAGGCAGAGCTAGCAGCAGACAATGCACTTGAAAGCTTTCGTGCTTTGATGATGGCAGCACCACGTTGTTGCACTGTAGTAATGAATTCTCCAATCAACCTTCAACCAATATAATTAACATAAATCTTCTGTATTATTAAACAGTGAATAAAAAGAAATGCCAGCTAGAGATAGAAATGAAACAGTGAAACAGTGATTACTACCAGGCGTCATCGTTAACAAGCTCTTTAACAGATTTCCCCCCAGCAGAAGTGTTGACAGTAGCATGGTTGACATCAGGATACTGAGTTGATGAATGATTCCCCCAGATTATCACATTTTTAACATCAGACACTTGAACATTCAATTTCTCTGAGATCTGGCCAAGTGCCCTGTTATGGTCCAACCTTGTCAAACAAGTAATATTTCTCTCTGGGATAGATGGTGCAAATTCCTTTAGAATCAATGCATTGGTGTTTGCTGGGTTAGCAACAACAAGAACCTGCATGAAACAGGGGTCACATCAGTCAGCAACTTCATAAACAATAGATTTCATTAGAATTCTTTTGAGAAAAAAAGAAAACTAAAACAGCTACTCATGCATTAAGTTTTCGTATGCGTGTTTAAATTTAGATGTCCTAATAAATTCCAAAGCTGAAGTATGTTACGAACCTTGCAGTTAGCAGCTGCATGCTTCTCTAGGGCAGAAGCCTGGGACTTGTAGATTGACACGTTTTTGGACATCACATCTTTTCTCTCCATTCCTTCTTTCCTTGGGAAACCACCAACCATTACTGCAATGTTTACCCCAGTGCATGCTTCGACAGCATCAGTTGTGGCCACAACACCTGTTGAAATGTCATGTCAGATACCAAAACCATGCAGCTCACATAATCAAAACCCCCAAGTCTAAACCAACTCTTCAACAAACCATACCTTTAAGAAGAGGGAAGGCTGCATCAACCAACTCCATCTTGACACCATTCAAGGCCTCAGCTGCAGGTGGGATATCAAGCATGTGGAGGATGACAGGCTGGTCAGGACCAAGCATCACTCCCCGAGCAATCATAGGAACAAGGGCGTATCCAATTTGCCCTGCACAAATATCGCAGATCAAGGTCGCATTACATCTCAAACCATCTATTCCTGATATACTCAAAAATCTAGTGTTACTTAGCTCCATGTTACCAAAGTTAACAATCATCACTTCACAAAATGTGTCCAGCTGAGGTCAAAACAAATCAACTAATATGCTTAACCTAAAAACTCAGATCTATACACGCAGCAAGTGGCAATAATAACTAGATCCAGTAAATTATAACAAAATCAGTGTAACGTCCAGCACCGGAGTTCATAAAGTACTAATCATCAACTACCATAGATCTTAACAAACGATTAAAAGAAGTGAAAGATGAAACAGTGATGGTAGACGGAAGTGATGCATAAAAATGAACGGCAATAAGTTAGAGTTACTCATTTGTTAGATTGGTATAGGCTTACAGTACCTGCAGCTCCGGTAACGAGAACGCAAACGGGATCCTTTGCCATTGATGAAGATGAGTTGAAGATCGGGTGAGGAAGATGGTAAGAGTGAGACTGAGAGAGTGGACACGATTGAGTTTGAGAAGTAAATGGAAGCCGATGAGGAAAGGCGTCAAACCCGAGGTATTTATGCAGAGGGGGGGGTTATGCTGCAAAGTACAAGGGTGTTACGACGCCGTCTTGCAAGTTTGATGCCTTGGGCAAATTGCTAAATAGGCGTGCGGGTGACGCCGGTGGAAAGAATATGCCTTTTGGATTAGGGAGTTCTTTTGTATTGATATTGGTGAATTAAATGACGACACGGATCATGCGGGATGGGGTTGGGGGCCGGTGATTGTGATGTGGACCATCAAACGGTTGCTACGGATGACGCTGAAGCAAAAAGTCACTGCCCTTTTCTCGAAAAATAAAAAAGAGATGTAATATCCACTGGCGGCTGGCGCCTGTGGAGTTTCGTTTCGTGCGGCTCAGTTTCGCTTCTTTTTTAACAAGACAAATTAATGATGGGCCGAAGCCCACACTTTGTTCAAGTGGCCATAGAAGGAAACAAGCCCAAAATCTAAAAAGAGTTCTGTCCACTTGTAAAATAATGAGCTGCCATCCTTTTCCCACCAACCAGTCAAGTTAGTCAACCACAAATCCATTAGCCCCGCTCAATCCAGGTAATCTGATTCAATCACGCAAGAAAGCTGTATTTCAATTTCTGTAAAATGATGATCGGTGTGAATAGTTTGATATTCTCGTTCTTTAAATAAAATCGTAAGTTCAATTCCAATGTATAAAGAAATTGTTGTGTGGAAGATAGTCCGGTACGAATAAAATTATTCTTAATTCAATGAAGTTACCGTAACTTAACTTAATTTTCTTTGAAATCAAAAAATGGAGGGAAAGATTACAATCAAAGCTCACATATTACTGGCATTGCAGAAAATTTGAATACAATCAATAAATTCCAAAGAAATTCCACACCGTCAAAACCTAGAGGTACTATACATTTATGATCACACTCAATCTTGTAATTTCACTTGATAGATGAAAATAAATGAATTTGTTCTAAAATAATTAAATGCATGGGTATATATATATACATATATTACCTGCTAATTGGTCCATTAGTCTCCTAATTCACACCATACATTTGTCACTCCACAAATCCACATATTTATATATCCAAATAATCCAAGTTAATTAATTAATTTACCTTAAGCACTCCTCTTCAACATTTCCTGAAATTCAAGAACTGATTTTTCCTTTTGCAGGATGATCTCTTCATGAAACTTGTATATAAATTCATCCGCTCTCTCATCCACAGGCCGAAGCTGTGGTGATCTGGCAACAACTTCCCTCCATGCATCTTCCACACTATACAAGTTTTTCTCCTTCGCCTTACTGCCACTTTCTTTCTGTGGCAGAATCACCTTCTCTTGCACAACTTCCTTACCTTTACTATTACAAGTACTCGTTCCTGCGAGCGTGCGCAAATGATCAGGATCGACAGAGCTGCTGCTGCTTCCTTCTGCCAATCCATAGAGCTGGTCTATGTATATAGGGCGGACGTTCTTATTGCAGTAGGATTGGTATAGATGGTTGAATTGCTGGCTGCGGTAGGGTGGTTTCGTTATGGAACGTTTCTTGAAAGGAAGAAAGATGGAATGGCGAGAACAATACGCGAGGAAGCGATTCGTGTTGGATTTGATAAATTTGATGGATTTGGAGAGGCTGATGTTCTGAAATTTTGATTGGATTGACCTGGTGAAACGTTTCATGGCCTTTTTCGCGGGTCCAAGCTTACCAACCATGCTTGAACGAGACATCAAATTATGGTGTATTCTTTGAAAGAGATGGAGAAGCTTAGCTAACAGGGTGACAGAACAGAACACAACTTTAGGCTTGGAGCAAGTCTAGTCTATTCCTATATAATATTCTCTTTTTTGTACCAAGTGGTTCGACTTGATTAACTTTGATTGACAACTATTTTATTGGTAAGACGAAAATGCCCATCTATGTTTGATAATATAACATGGTATGGCATTCCTTAATCACAATGCTAAGAGGATTGAAAAAAAAATTAAGTTGGGTTTGGATGGCAGGGAAGCAATTGTGTTTAAATGATAAAGCAATTTCTTAGTCAAGCAGTCTTAACTTTCGGCAATCTTGGAGGACCCATATGGACATATGGTGGGCAAACTCTTGGGTACTAAGGTTTTCCATTAGCAGGTGACCAAAGCTGTAAAGCTCAATTATTTTATTAGTGCCACTAGGTGGGTCCAATAATTGACATCCCGGTGGATATACCTTTTATTATGATTTTTGAATTAGTGAAGTTCTTATGGATGCGTAGAAATTAGAAAGTTTATTGTAAGATCAATTTTAAGGGGGGACAGTATCTCATTCGTGGTGTTCTTAATACCCAATTACAATAATAATAAATGGTTGTTTATTTCTATAATTTTATTATATTTTCAGGCCTCATTTAATTCTTTTTGTTAAGTGAATTTTTCTCCTGATTTTTTATCTCATTACGAATACTTTTTTTAATTCAGGAGCTTATGATATTTTAGAAGTTGGGTTTGTTCAGGGACATCCACCTACTCATTAAAAAGAAAATATTAGTACCACCAAAGCAGGAAAAAAAAAGATAGTACTTATTAATTTTAAATTTTCTATGATTAGCTGAAGAACTAGAATAACTCCTATTTAAGTTAGAGGGGATTCGATGTGTTAACCAGTTAAGCATTTTTATGAAAGCTTTTTTTCCGCCCCTCTTTTGGCCGTGCCATTACAGTTTATGTACATTCCTTTCCAACTTGTAAAGATTTAAAAACATTTTTCACTTTTCTGTTTAGTTTTAATTATTTTCTCAAGGAAAAAAGCAAGAGCCATTCTCTGCCCATCTTGCTTTACAGCTTAATCCTCTCTTGTTTTCTAGTTTTTTTTTTCTGTCAACAAAAGACGACGACGTTTTAAGTTTTGATCACAAAATTGATTGGATCGTGTTATAAAAAGCCCATTAAGCAGCAACATCCGGGCCTCATCCAAGTCCATAAATATCATCTTTGGGATCTACAAAGTATAGAGGCTTCCATTTAGTTATAACTCTGCACGACAGTTACACTAACATCTTCTGATAAAATTACTCCGATCGAATTCCACAACACCCACTCAAATTTATTTATCTAGCAATAGAAGTAGCAATTTCTCACTTCTACATACTATTAAGAAAGTTGCAATTTGAAAATGAAAAGAAAGAAGCTCATGTAAGATGTGATTTAAAATTAGGAAGCTGGGACAGAGAGCTCTCAGCCTTTTAATTTATTGTAACGAAAAAAAACCTGGCAAATTACATCCTCTGCAAAAAAACACACTACAACGAAAAATAAAGTTCTCGTGCCCACTAAGGGCATTTATGACATTTTATTTTTATACAGACCCGTAAGTACGCAGAGTTATTTCCCTTTTCCATTTTCTTAAACCCCATTGATGCAATTTAAACCCTGTCCTAAGGTCGAGACTGGAAAGGAGTGAACAGAGTCCCTTCCTTCCTGGTGTACTTGATCCTCCTAGCCTCCTCTCTGGAAATCTGGAATGAGTTTGCGATCACTTCCTCCGGCAATGCCTTCATCGCCGACAGACGTCCGGCGAGTTGGGTAGTCTGGCCTTGGGAATTGGTCTTGAATGTCACCCATTCCAATCCCTCATTCCCTGCCCTCTTCACCGCCGCAAAGTTCTGTGGCACAACCAACACCTGCCCTGCACGGACTTCCCCGTCATATACGGTTTGCCCGTTATCGGCCACGATCTGAACCCGGCCACTTCCTCTAGTAAAGTAGTTAATTCCATGGGCATTCCTGTTGTAGTATGGAGAAGTCATCGCATTCTGCAAATTCAAACAATTTCATTAACTAGGGTTTTCTCACAAATCAGAAAGTTTGTCACTTTTTTGTACTTAGTACTAAAAATGAAATTTTTTGTTTTTTTGGGCTGCTCTGTTTTTTTTTAGTTTCTTACCCTGTAGAGAACAACTTTCTGGGCGCTGAGTTGGAGGAGTTGAAGGATGGGAAGATCGTTGCTGGTGACGGTGGTGAGGCGGCCGGCGTTGGGGTTGAAGAAATCGGCGTGTTCTGGGTTGTTGATATTGTGCCTCATCCTTGATGTGCAGAAAGTTTCCTCAACTCCATTGTATTCACCACCTCGGCCTCGTTGGGTTTCCTGCTCTCTGATTCTTTCCTCCTCTTCTCGACTTAGTTCTGGGCCGACAAGGGCAAGCCCATTCTTCACTCGGACAATAATTCCCCTCATGTCATTCTCGTTCTTCAACCTCCTTGCGAGCTCTGTGTCAATGTTAAAAGCCTCTGCAAGGATTCTATCTTCGAATCCGGCGAGGATGTTCCTGTATCTCTTCTGTTGCTCTCTGCTCTCCTCTTCACTTCCGCCTCTCCTGTACTGTCCTTGAGACCACTGGCCTCTCTCTTCAAATTCGCTTCTCCTGCTTTGCAATTCGCCTTGTGGGTTGCCAGCAAGGAAGAATCTCTGCAATCAAATCGATCAAATTTATATGTATAATCAAGAAAGATTAAAACTTTATGCAATTATTGATCATGGGTGTTGATTAATTTATACCCTAAAGTCCTGATCGAGCTGGTTGGTGGCACTGGCGGTGTCCATGAGAACGACTAGGACAAGATTGGTATCGCCATCGTTGTGTACCCAATCAGAAACCCCTGTAGGCAGAGCAATGATGTCTCCTTCTCTGATTCGACGAACCTTCTGGTGCTCGTCCCTTGGGCTCTGTCCACCCCCAGCAGAGTACCTAGAATGTTCTCCTGATGATTGGAATGTCTCAGCACACCCTGGAATTGCCGCTCCATGAAGACCCCTACCTGCATTTTCCCCCCAATCATTAGTTACTATATTCGACCCAGGTTTTAGATTCGAGTTTAATAACATATCGATAGAACCACCCAATCATGGTTGAACGAGATTATTCTCATGGGAGAGTAAATACAAAAAGAAATTACAGTATTATTTTAGCAACTACTACTTGCCTTGTTCAACATAGATGAGCCTGGGTACATTGGAATATGCGGGCAAGAGTAACCCTCTTTGATGAATTGTGTGGCGGAGAGTTACGACACCGGCGCATCGGAATTGCTCGTCGTTTTCGTTCCAGATGTGGGTGGTTCCTGCCTCTGATCGGATCTCACGGTGGGGCTCCTGGGCCTTGATGCGCTCAAAATTGCACTCAAATTGCTGAGACCTTTGTTGTCTCTCTGAAATGCGCGATTCCCGGTTTCGGCTGGTGACTTGCTCGATTTGAGCTAGCGAGCAGTGGAAGAGAACTAGGAAGCAGAGACCGAGACATAGGAAAGAAGAGGAAGCCATGGTTAGGAAAAATGCAATGCAAGAAACTCTGCTGTGTTGTGAAATGGAGGGTTGGGTTAGGGCGGTATTTATAGGGCCGGGATCGGAGCTTTTGGGTGCTTGGACGTGGCGAATTGGGCTCGTCTTCTTGCTTGTTTGGCAGCTTTGTGCATGTAATTTTGTCCGGCTTGTTTTCGTGTCAATAGTTTTTGATGTGAGGTTTACACTTGTAAATGTGACGGGGCACGTGATGGTACAAATTTTGTAATCCAGGCAAATAAATAAATGTACAAGGACTGCTTTGTGGAGTAATTCATGGCTAAGTGTTTCTTCCATTTGTTTTACTTGGATTTCGTACGCATCTAAATTTTATTTGTGTAAATAATCTAATTTCTTCTCTGTTATAAGGTTTAGTTTTGCCCGCTTCGTGCGTGTGTTGTACCATATATATTGTGTTTATATTTCTTTGTCCTATATGTAAATATTGAACTACAGACGGTAGAATTTGGGTAAAAAATATATTTTGGAGGGAAAATTAGGCTAGTTTCTTGCATTGCATGTATTAAAAAATAAATATATTTTCTTAAACCTTTTGAACTCGGGCCAGATTTGACCTGATTCGAAATCCACCCAAACTCAAATGGGCTATAGAACTTTTAACTTTTTTATGAACTGGTCTTAAAACAAGTCTAAGCCCAACTCGCCAATAATCAGATCTTGTCCGCACCAACCAAACTATTATAAAGAGGCACGTTCCCGCGGTAAAGTAGCAGTAATAACAAAAGTGTGATTCGGATTCCTCCCCTACCTTCAACACTTGGGTTTTTTATGCAGAGGAACTGTTTGATAAAATGCGTGAGATAACATTTCTTTTTACTTTTCTCAAGAAAGTCATAATGGAGAACCACTGAAAGTTCTTGAGAAGTACAGAGAATACAAAATCTTCGGTTTGCGGATGAGCGTCTCATGACATACTTACAATGGGGTTTTCCGCCGTTTCTGTTGTTTCCAGGTATGTAAAGTGTTATGCTCCAAACGAGTGAATGTAAAAAAATTCATTGAATGAATGAAATTCTTGCTACGGCGAGAATATGAGACCAGTAAGTCTTCCTAAAATTGCTCATGTTGTTGTTTGTTAATTCTTTCTTTTTTTTCGTGATGAAAAGCGTAAGAACTCAGTTTTTCCATGATATCTGAAAAAGAAAATCTTTATTCCAAAGAAAATTCCATTTCTTCCGCATTGTACATAGATGGGTAAAAGGAACCAAACTAGTCCTCCTGCCCATCAATCCCTTATTTCAAGCTCTACTTAGTTACTTAGTTCATACTTGCAATGCTTATTTCCCTTTCGATTTCATTATTTCAGTACTTTCGGTAATGTGACTGGAAGGGAGTAAACAGGGTGCTTTCTTTTCTGCTGTACTTGAGCCTTCTAGCTTCCTCTCTTGAAATCTGGAATGAGTTTGCAATCACTTCTTCTGGAATTGCCTTCATGGCAGAGAGGCGTCCGGCCAGTTGTTCAGTTTGTGCATTTTCATGAGTCTTGAAGGCAATCCACTCTAGTCCCTCGTTCCCTGCCTGCTTCACCACTGCAAAGTTTTGTGGGGCAGTAAAAACCTGTCCTTCTCGGACATGGCCATCAAATACTTTCTGTCCATCATCCCCAACAATCTGAATGCGGCCGCTACCTCTAGTGATGTAGCAGATGCAGTGAGCATTCTTGTTATAGTGGGGAGCCATCATAGCATTCTGCAAAATATTTAAGCAGACAATGTTCACCGTAAGAAAATTTATAATCTAATCTTCTTATATTTACATTCTGTGTGTTGACCATTTTGGTTCTTATAATTCTTACCCTGTAAAGTACACCTTTCTGAGCACTGAGCTGGAGGAGTTGAAGGACGGGGAGGTCATGGCTGGTGACGGTGGTGATGCGACCTGCATTTGGGTTGAAGAAATCAGCATGTGATGGTTTATTGATATTCTGCTTCAACCTTGCTGTGCAGAAAGTTTCCTCAATCCCATTGTATATGGATCGTCGGTGACTTAGATATTCCTGCTCCCTTTGTTCCTCCTCTTGGCTCTGTTGTGGGATTACCAGATCAAGCTCTCTCCTCACTTGGACTATGATGCCCCTCATGTCATTCTGGTTCTTCAACCTTCTAGCTAGTTCGGTGTCAATGTTGAAAGCTTCAGCTAAAATCCTGTCATCGAACCCATTAAAGATGTTGCGGTATTGCTCTCTCTGGCCCCTGCTCCTGCCCCATATCTTGACTCGAGACCACTGCCTACTCTCTTCAGACTCACTTCTCTGGCTTTGTAATTCGCTTTGTGGGTTACCAGCGAGGAAGAATTTCTATCACCATAAGACAGATATCAGCTTAGTTAGATGACCCAATTTCAGTATAATCAAGAAAATTAATGATGCTGGATATGTTAATTTTATACCCTGAAGTCTTGATCGAGCTGATTAGTTGCACTGGCAGTGTCCATGAGTACGATTAGGACAAGATCGGAATCCCCATTGTTGTAAAACCAATCTGATACTCCTGTAGGCAGGGCAATGACGTCCCCCTCTCTGATTTGTCGAACCTTCTGGTGCTCGTCCCTGGGGCTTTGTCCATCCTCTCTTGAATAGTACCCGCGGGATTGTGATCCCGATGACTGGTATGTCTCAGGACACCCTGGAATTGCAGCTCCATGAAATCCTCTACCTGCATTGACAGTAATTAGTGAGCAGCTTAATCTCTTGCAAAAAACACGAAATGTACAGTACAGTACAGTACTACACATACCTTGGTCTACATAGACAAGCTTAGGTGTGTTAGCGTAGACCGGCAACAACAGTCCTCGTTGGCGGATAGTATGGCGGATAACAACAACACCAGCGCATCGGAACTGCTCATCGTTTTCATCCCAAATCTCTGTTTTGCCAGCCTCTGATTGGATTCTGCGAGAGGGCTCAAGCGCATTCAGCCTCTCGAGTTGACACTCAGTTGGTTGAGAGCGCTGCTGCCTCTCGAGCCTTCCTTGCTGATATCCGGTTCCTACCTGGCTTGTTACTTGCTCTATTTGAGCAGAAATGCTGTGGAACAGAAAAAGGAAACAAAGACCAAGAGAAAGCCAAGAAGACGAAGCCATGGCTTGTGATCACCGATCAGAAATGTGTGTTGAACTCTGTTATGAACTTATGATGAATTAGAGGTGATGATTGTCTTGGTATTTATAGGGAAGATGAGTGGGGTTTTGGGTTTGGGATTGGGATGTGGCAAATCGATTTCGTGAGTTTTTTCCCCCTGCATGTCTATTTGTCTTCATGTTTTGCGTGTCTTCAATGTTTTTCCTTGCCTTACACATAATCAATCACCTTCCATTAGGATTTTCTGTTTTGCCTCACTACTCTGCTTCTGAATGGCAATTTAATGGCTTGTTTGGAATAATTCAATGACAAAGACTACCATTCAGCTAATGAGCATAGGTGAGTGTTCATTCATTGTTTTGCTAGTAGTAAAGGTGCTACCAATGACTTGAATCTCACCTCTCCTACTCTCTTGGTAAAAAAAAAAAACTACCATTCCTTTACTTAATTAATTTCACCCATTGCAGAGTTTTTGTTAGGACCAAATAAGGTAGTACTATTAGTATCATTTTTTCATTCTATTGAATGAAATTAATTATTTAAATGATAGACTAAAATTTTAGATACACGAAGGATACTAGATCCCCTTCATATTATGCGCGAAATCCAGTACTTTACCTTATAAACATCAAAGAATATGGTACCTTGATGTAACCAAATTTATTCTCGCAGATGACACCCAATAAAATAAATTTTTTTTTGTAGAGATTAAATATATAGTAACTTTTATTAATTGTTTTTTTGTAGTAACTAGTACTAACAAATTTGACTATAGTTAAACTTTTTTGTTTTTTTGAGAGAATTCTTCTTTTCTTAAAATAATCACACTTCTCCCTTAATCCTTTTTCATTTCGTCAGGATTTAATCAATTTTCCAAACGGTAAAAAAAGGTTAGGAGACCCTGGACTCTAACGTTTTATTTAATGGGATCACTCAACTATTTTTTTATTTAATCACCCCCTGACTTCTTTGCATTTTGTTTAATCACACCCCTACCGTCACATTTTGCTGATGTGGTACCGTTATATGCCTCGGCATGTGTTTACTGGATGCCACGTCATCAAGACACATCAGCAATTTGCCACATGTCCACGTCAACAAAACACTTTTTCTTTTTTTCTTTCATTTTCTTTTCTTGTTTTCCTTCTTTCCACTCTCTTGCTCTACTCCATCATCACCAACCAAATCCTATCCTCTTCTTCTTCCTCTGCCTTCAAACCAAATCAAAACAAAAAACCAAATTAATTCCAAATTAATTCCCAAATTAATTCAATCCATTTAATCCATCTCTACCAAATTAATTAGACCCTTGCACCAAATTAATTCCCACCCTCTCTGCAAATTAATTATACCTTTGCACCAAATTAAATCCATGGCAGCAGCACACCATCAAAACAATTCCCACCCTCTCTACTCCATCATCACCGACCCCTCCACTCTCTCACCAGCACACCATCTTCAATTTCTCGCCGGCTATCCACCACCGCCGCTATCATCCGCCTCCTCCTCCACCATGAGTAGATCGAAACCAGAAACCAAAAACCAAACCAAAAGCATCCAACCGAAACCAAAAAAGAAGATAAAAGCTACTACCACATCAATTAATTAATAAGTAATAATCCTAAAAAAAGAAAATTATTAAAAATACAAACTTCCATCTCTAGCCTTCCACCGAAATTAAAAACCAATCCTTTTCACCCAGCCACCGTAGGCTTCACCTTCGGCTTCCGGCGCTACCGCGCGGCCTTCCGGTGCCACCGCTAGGAGCAGGGTTCTTCTTGGGCGGCGAAGCAACAGGTGCAGTGGCAGCAACAACAAATGGGTCCTTGGATTTGGGTGGACGGCCGCGAGGTCTTCCTTGGATTTCTGCAGCGGGGGTAGTGGTGGTATTGTGCTGCGGAGCATTTGGGTCAGGCTTCATGTAGTTGTTCTTGACCAGGTGAGCAGGGACGATGGATTTTTTGAGATGAGAACTTAGATTATTAGGGAGGAAGAAGAAGGAAAAAAAGAAAAGAAAATGAAAAGAAAATGGAAAAAAAGTGTCTTGTTGAAGTGAATGGACCTATGTGGCAAGTTGTTGAAGTATCTCGAAGGTGTGGTATCTAGTAAGCACATGACGAGGTACATAACGATATTACATTAGCAAAACGTGACGTTAGGGGTATGATTAAACAAAATGTAAAAAAATTAGGGGGTGATTAAATAAAAAAATAATTGAAGGATTCCATTAAATAAAACGTCAGAATCTAGGGTCTCCTAACTACTTTTTGCCTTTTCCAAACTGCAAAAAGTTGGATTTCTTTTTAAAAAGTGAAGCCCATGGATTACAAAAGGCCCAATTAGTTGAAGAAGCCCATGTAACGAAGTCTTTACTCTTCCCTTCTTCTGTCCTCCTTCCATTTCAAACGTCTGTTTTCAGTTATCTATAAGGACGCGGAAGGGGAGAAAGGGCGCCACTTGTTTTCTCTCCAGCATTACAATGGCTCTGTCGACTGCCTTCTCCTCCTCTACTGTCCCTACCACCAAATTCCTCTCCAGAAACAGCTACAACGACAGTTACTGCTGGTTCTCTCGCCATTTCCCAAATACTCGAACTCGAACTCGAACGAGACTCAGACCCATCGCTGCAAAACTTGCAGAGAAGACGGCGCTACAGTATAGAAAACTTGGCGACTCTGACCTTCTAATCAGCGAAATCACTCTCGGAACTGTTAGTTGTTAGTCTATTTTCTTTTTTTCCTCTAATTGCTATTATTCTGTACTTTTGTCGTTGTAGGACTGGGTTTTGATTTGTGCATCTTGTGTGTGCATGATTTTCCAGATGACATTTGGTCAACAGAACACTGAGAAAGAATCTCATGAAATTCTTAGCTATGCCTTTGATCGTGGCATTAATATTCTTGACACTGCAGAAGCCGTAAGTCTTGAGGCGACATTTTTTGTGTATGTGTGTGATTTCTTTGTTCAACATTAAATTTCACTTGTTGAGTGACGAATTTGTAGGAACGAAGTGCTGCTTCCTTTACTTCTTGTTTCAATTGGATATGCATTCTGAATGCTTGGTAGGATGAGTTTTTTTTTTTGCACATTCTGAATGCTAGGATGGGTTAAATTCTGCTGTATTTATGATATCTGGTTTAGTGACGGAATGCAATGGAATGTGATATTTCATTTTATTAAGCTTATAGTTTTGTATGGATTTCCCTTTCATTAAAATTTCCTCTGTTTGTAAGCCATTCATCGTAACATCACAGTTTCTGTTTTCCAGTATCCCATACCAATGAATAAGGAGACGCAAGGAAGAACAGACCTCTATATTGGTAGCTGGTTGAAGTCTCAGCCTCGCGATAAGGTATGATGCATGACTTACTGATGTGCGTTTATTAATAATAGCTTGCGGTGTTCATTGCTATCTTGCATGTCTTCCTTAATCCTACATTCTTCTTACTGGGCATTTTGTATGCTTCTGCCTGGATCCTTTCCTTAAATAATGCAAGCTCTAAAAGGAAAAAGGCTTCTGTAAATTGGCAATATATAATTATTTTTTAAATGGCACACATGCCACCAGAAGGCCCTAACTTTTCTGGTCAGTAAACTTATGGTCAGTTTTTTTTTTTTTAGATAGGACTTTCTGGTCAGTTTAACTATCTATTCTATGCGCTGAACTGTTTCCAATCAATGATATAATTGTTTTCTCCATCTTATGGATAGGTTATTGTGGCTACAAAAGTATGTGGTTACTCAGAGCGGTCTTCTTATATTCGAGATAATGCAAAAGTTTTGCGGGTTGATGCGGCTAATATCAAAGAGGGTGTAGAGAAAAGCCTTAAGCGGCTTGGCACTGATTACATTGATCTGTTGCAAATTCATTGGTAAATTCGAAGTTTCATTATGAGTTGTTATGGAAGTATGCATTTCATTTTATTAATTTCTTTTGCTTGTGAAAGAAAGTGTGACTACATATGAGTCTACTCATAATGTGGAATGTGCTAGCTATATTATCTTGTGACATTGGAAGCTAAAAAAGCTGTCTCGCCATGTTATTACATGTACTGTTAGGAATTTTTAAGAATTTTCTTTTCAGGTATATCTACTGTTGCATCGGATTTTGCTGTACTTTGGGAAACTGTATTGTTTCTTTTGTGAAGTCTCAATCTGTTCTTTGGTCATAGCCCAAAAACAGCAACTGTTCTTTGGTCATATGTGGGAGCAGGGGCATCATGCGTTATGATTTTGGATATGTGATGCAGTGACTTATTTTTTTAACTGTAAATGCAGGCCGGATCGCTATGTAGCATTGTTTGGTGAGTTTTCATATGATTATTCTAAATGGAGATCGGGTGTGCCATTTGAGGAGCAACTAAGAGCTTTTCAAGAACTTATTGATGAAGGAAAGGTATGGCCTCCTATGTTGTGTACAGTCATTGTGTCTGTGCAACAGCATGTATACTTGAAAGAAAATGATCCTTAACTTCAACTTTTGGCTGAATATTTGAATCAATAGAACTACACTGTTTCCTTTGTGATGGATAAAGAATTTGAGTATTTAACTGTGCATATGGAACGTCTGTGATCTTAATTAGGTACGCTACATTGGCGTTTCAAATGAGACTTCATACGGAGTTATGGAGTTTGTTCATGCAGCCAAAGTTGGGGGACTGCCTAAGATTGTTAGTATCCAGAACAGCTACAGTCTACTAGTGAGGTGCCGCTTTGAAAGTAAGAATTGCTGTAGGCTTAAGATGACATCTTATAATGGGTCACTTTTAAGCGCCAATTGTTGTCCAAATGTGACAACAGATACTGTTCTTCTATTAATTAAAGTCCTTCTATCACCTTTTTGTCATTCAAGGCCAGAAGAGTCTTTGACCAACAAGGAATTAAAAATAGTTTTCAATTTTTATTGGCATTAAAAGTGTGCACTGTATTGTTTTTGGCTTCAAAATATATCTTCCTGATCTTTTGCAGTTGATCTAGTGGAAGTTTGCCACCCGAAACATTGCAACATTGGGCTACTTTCTTACTCCCCCTTGGCTGGCGGAGCTCTGAGCGGTAAATATATTGATATTAATTCTGAAGCTGCAAAGAGAGGAAGAATGAACCTCTTCCCTGGCTACATGGAAAGATATAAAGATTCACTTGCGAGGGTATGTGGATAATGTAGATCTATTGATTGCGATTAACTTTCTTGTACTCAAATGCACATTGCATTCTTGACACAGTGACTTGCTTTCTAGTAACTGATCTCTATAAAAGAGGCAAGCTATTATTTTAATGTTAGATGTCTCATGTTGTCTCGCAGCTGAAAGCTACTGCAGGACTTGGGGCCTGATATTTCTTGTTTGGTTTTCAGGAAGCTACAGTTCAATATCTTGAATTGGCCAAGAAGCATGGTTTATCCCCGGTTGAGCTTGCCCTTGCATTCGCAAGAGATCGTCCTTTTATGACGAGCTCAATCATCGGTGCAACCTCTGTTGAACAGCTCAAAGAAGACATTGATGCTTTTGTGACAACTGAGCGGCCCTTACCACCAGAAGTAATGGCAGGTGTTGAAACTATCTACAAGAGATACAGAGACCCTGCCACTCTTTGAGTTTTCACAGCTGAAAAATCCATGATTCTTTTCCGCCTGTAAAAACTGCAGATTCATTTCTTTGCCACAAAATTTTATGGTGCTGCACCTTATTCCGTTAGTCACCATGTCTAAAGAATTAGGGCAAAAACTATTGCAACTGTCAAATACCCTTTTATCTTTTTCTTGGTTTTTTTTTATATATATTTTTATCGCAGAATAAAATGGTGGGGTCTCGAGATTATCCAAGTTTTAGTACTATAAATTAGTGATAATAAATTTTAATTAGCCAAGTGGCGAGATTTTATAGATAAAAAAAAATGCATGTGATTTGACGTGGAAGCAAGAGACGAAGCGCGCCAATATCTGACCCCAATTTCTTTTGAGCTGCAAACTTTCCTAAACATGTGACTCGCTGCTTTGCTTCCCTTCCCTCCCATTTCGCCATTCTCTCTTTCTTTCTTTCATCTCCTCTAATCTTTGATCTGCATTTTTCTTGATTGTCGATTTTCATGGTCCAATTCAAAAAAATACGTAAACATTCTGCGGTTTATTTGCTACTCGGTTCATGATCTGTCAAGTTTTGACATGCGGCTGATGATCAATTTGGAACTTTTTATTGAAGGTTTCTTGATCTGAGTTTTGAATTCTTGAGCTTGATCTGAGGTAATTTTACAGGGAAAAAAAAGGAAAATTGGTAAAGAATAGAAAGAAAAAGGTTGATGAGAGGGCAAAGGAGAAAGAAAATACATATGCATCTATGAAGACTGGGGCACAGAAGACGCTGCCGCACCATCTGATGCAGTTGCTGTTGGTTAAGCTTCTTCTTCTGCAAACTTTTCAGATGGAATGGCAGATCTTTTTACTTATGGAAAACCTGAGCGTGACATTGAGCAAGTTAGTTCTTTTCCCCCCTTTTTTCTCCCTATTCATTGTTATGATTTTCTAGCTTTTGTGTATCTTCCTTTTTGTTTGGTTCCTAATACGTTTGTCTGCTTTGATGACTAAAATAGAGTAGGAAGAAAATATAAAATACATTAATGATTCTATCTACTCGCATGGTTTATTAGGTTTAATCTTGGGATGCCACATTCGGAATTATTCTGATTAAGTGGGGGAGAATAGTTTTGAAGTGTTGTAGCTTACACAGACATAAAAAAGCATGCAAAAATCATGAATGAAAAAAATTGTTGATGACTCCTCACATTGAATACTAAAGGAGAAGTTTATCTGAATTGGTAGAGAGTATTCCTTTCACTTACATGAGGTTTGAAGTTTGTAATCCAAGAACCTCTTGTGGCCACTTTAATTTGTCATGACAGATAAAGTCTCTCTTTAATCATAGTTTGTCTTTTTTCTTTTCCATTTTTGAAGGCACTTATTGCATTGAAAAAAGGAACTTCGCTCGTCAAGTATAGTCGGAAAGGAAAACCCAAATTTCGTGCATTCAGACTTTCTCCTGTAAGTTATTTGCCATTCAGTTGATATAATTTACATGACATCACCCCACTATACAAATTTTCCAGTGCTGCGAATAGGGATGGGTGTATATGCTGCTTATAAATGTATTCATACCCAGGAGAAGTTTGGAAGTAAATTGTTACGAATTGCTTCAATATGCAGCATTGATTTGGAAGTATCAGTAGAAACGACTTGCTAATAAGGTTGAGAGTTGAACCTGCAAGAATACAGCTCAAGGAATCTGCTTCTCCCTTGAGCCTGTCATTTAATCAATTGAGTGGTTGGTTCTGTAATGTCATGTTGTGTGCCAACTACCAAGTTAGTTGCATCTAATCTCAAGAAAGATCATTTCCTCGGTTATCTAATTAGTTGTTGTATCAGACTATGACTACTTTTATGAATGGATTAGCCCAAAGATCTTGTGTTACCAACCTCTTAATTGGAAAATTCCCTGCAGCACTTGGTTTATTGTCGGTCTGTGCATATGCTAATTTGGCTACACTTACTCCCGAGTCTCTCCTTCAGTGTTTTAGTTTTATGAATCATTATTATGGATATTTTAATAATCTTAAAGTTATAAATGACTTTAATTTTAGTGCTATTAATAGGATGAAACGACATTGATCTGGATATCGCATGGACAAGAAAAGAATCTGAATCTATCTTCCGTCTCAAGGATCATCCCTGGACAGAGAACTGTGAGTTGATCTTTTTCCTCTTGGAGCTTGTTGACATGTTCCAGAGTTCAGTTAACTTTCGTTTTAGTATCATACAATGATGGTTCTTGTTTCCACATGGATGTAACAGGCATTGTTTGCTGTATTTCTGTAGGCTGTGTTTAGAAGATACTTACGCCCAGAAAAGGATTACTTGTCATTTTCTCTTTTATATAACAACGGGGAAAGGTCTCTTGATCTGGTAGTACGGAAATATTCGAACTAAATGTACATTAATTTTTCATTAGTCCATCTTAATAAAAATCTTAAATCACCAATTACACTTATTTTTCCTGCTCATAGATCTGCAAGGACAAAGTTGAGGCAGAGGTGTGGCTTGCAGGCCTTAATTCTTTGATCGGGAAAAGTAGTAACAGGCGTACAAAGAGTGATATATCTGATGTGAGTTTCCATTTCAACAAAAATCCATTTTGCACTGTTTTTCAGTTCTTATATAGTTTGTACGGAAACCAAATTGCTTTGATTACATGCTCTGTAGATGTAGTGAGAAAGTGCATTTCGCTTTTTTGTGTTGTTCTCTTTTGAGGAAAAACTATTAGTTTTAGAAAAGCTTTGTGTACTTGTGATTAATTTCTTTTCTTTGTTCATTTGTTTGAAAATGCTCATTTCGTGAAGCTAAGTTTCTTATTTTTATGTTTCTATGTCAGCTAACTGGTGATGGAGAATTTTTTTCAAACAGCCGTCCATTCAGTGCAACTATAGAGTTCACTTCAAATATCAGCCGTGCTCGGGTGTCTGTTGATTTAGGTCCTCGTAATTCATCAAGCTCAGATGCGGGGACAGATCGTGCAAATATGCAACTAAGAGGAAGTACTGATGGTTTTCGAATTAGTGTTTCAAGCACTCCTAGCTGTTCTAGTGGTGGATCTGGTCCAGATGACATCGAATCATTGGGTGATGTCTATGTTTGGGGAGGAATTTGGAGTGATGGGGTTTTGTCTGATGGGTCTGCAACCTCAATTACTACAAGGAATGCCATGTTGACTCCTAAAGCCCTTGAATCAAATGTGGTTCTTGATGTTCATCAGATTGCTTGTGGTGTGCACCATATTTCTCTTGTAACGAGGCAGGGTGAAGTTTTCACCTGGGGAGAGGAATATGGGGGAAGACTTGGTCATGGAGTCGAGAAAGACTGTATCCAGCCTCGACTTGTTGAGTCTCTAGCACTTAATAACATTGAGTTTGTAGCATGCGGTGAGTATCATACCTGTGCTGTATCGGCAGCTGGTGACTTATTTACTTGGGGTGATGGCACCCGTAATAATGGACTTCTTGGTCATGGCACTGATGTGAGCCACTGGATACCAAAAAGAGTCTCAACTCCTTTAGACGGACTTCAGGTTTTGTCTGTTGCATGTGGCTCTTGGCATTCAGCATTAGCAACTTCAAACGGGAAACTGTTTACATTTGGTGATGGAACATTTGGTGTTTTAGGCCATGGAGATAGGGAAAGCGCCTTCTATCCAAAAGAAGTGCAGTCGTTGAGTGGGCTAAAGACTATAAAAGTTGCTTGTGGTGTGTGGCATACTGCAGCTATAGTGGAGGTCATGGGACAATCTGGTAATGTTTTATCCAGAAAGTTGTTTACCTGGGGTGATGGTGGAAAAAACCGTTTAGGACATGGCAATAGAGATGCTTACTTGTTTCCTACCTGTGTCTCTTCGCTTATCGATTATAACTTCCACCAGTTAGCATGCGGGCATACCATGACTGTTGGCCTCACGAACTCCGGTCATGTGTTTACCATGGGTGGTAGCTCTTATGGCCAGCTAGGCAACCCAAACTCTGATGGAAGTTCTCCGTGTTTGGTACAAGACAAATTGGTAGGTGAATTCGTTGAGGAAATTTCTTGCGGGGCATATCATGTTGCTGTTCTAACATCTAGAAGCGAATTGTTCACTTGGGGAAGAGGTGCCAATGGACAATTGGGACATGGAGACACAGAAGATAGAAAGACTCCAACATTAGTAGAAACACTGAAAGATAGGCATGTTAAGAACATATCTTGTGGGTCGAATTTTACGTCTTGTATATGCCTACACAAGTGGGTTTCTGGGGCAGACCAATCTGTTTGCTCTGGCTGTCGACAAGCATTTGGTTTTACCAGAAAGAGACACAATTGTTATAATTGCGGGTTGGTGCATTGTCATTCTTGCAGTTCCAAGAAAGCATTGAAAGCCGCATTAGCTCCAACTCCTGGGAAACCACATCGCGTTTGTGATGGCTGTTATGCAAAGCTGAAAGCTGCTGAGGCTGGTAATCCTGCTAGTGTTACGAGGAAAGCTACAGCGCCACGTTACTCTGTGGATATGAGGGAAAGATTGGACAGAGGAGAACTTAGGTCATCAAGAATCTTACTCTCTCCCATTATAGAGCCTGTAAAATACCTTGAGATCAAATCAGGAAATCCCGGGGCAAAATCTGCTTCTATGGTCAGAGCTTCCCAAGTTCCGTCTGTTTTACAGCTAAAAGATGTTGCATTTCCAAGTACACTAGGTGGCCTTCAATATGGACGGAAGCCTGCTCCCGCTACCCCTCCCCCTCAATCTCAACCTCTACCTCAACCTCTACCTCTACCTATATCTCCACCTAACTCGAGATCTTGTTCACCATACTCACGAAGGCCTAGCCCTCCACGTTCTTCCACTCCCGCATTTTCTAGGAGTGTCATTGATAGCCTCAAAAAGACAAATGAGCTTTTGAAGCAAGATATGTCAAAAATGCAAAACCAAGTACCACCACTTTTATATCATATTCCACTACTTTGCTGCTTCCTTCTTTTGTTATATTTGCAGGTATATAAGTAAAGATATCTACGGATAGAGACTTATAACCATCCTTTTGCCATTTTCTTCTTGTTGACATCAGATTAAATCTTTGAAACAAAAGTGTGATGTTCAAGAGATGGAGATTCAGAAACTACAAGAACAAGCCAAAGAAGCTGCTAATTTTGGTACAGCAGAATCTTCCAAGTGTAGACTAGCTGTCGAGTTCGTAAAATCAATCACAGATCAGGTTTTTTTCTCAGATTTTTCATCTAATCGATCATTTAGTGCTCCCCGCGCAAGCAAAATATTGTAATTGCATGGCCACTGAAGTAGCGTTGAGAATGATAACTTCGCCTTCTCTGCAAAACAAGTGTAGGGTACTCTGTTACTTTTCATAAACCTGAGTAGAAAATGAGTAATCTTTACATACAGCACAAGTATTTTCTGAGAATGACAGTTTCCTTTTTTTACTTTTCCCATCTAAATGATCGCTAGAATCTTACTACCTTTCATGAAAACAGATTAAGGAAATGACCGAGCAGTTGCCTGCTGAGGTTCAAGAAAACGAGACATTGAAATCTTTGCATGCCCAAATGGAAGCTTTTGTAAACACAAAAGAATTGACTGAAAGTTCTTCCATACCCGAAAGCTTAGATGCTTTCGTTGCAACACATGGCATGCCTGAGCAGAGGATGGAAGAGCAAGCGGCGGATGGCATGAGAGCTAGTGATTCATCTCAAGATCTATCATCAGCTTCTAATCCACCAGGCACTTCAGGAGCAAGCAGAGGAGGACACAGAGAAATGATTGAACAATTCGAACCTGGAGTTTATGTAACTTATATCCAGCGTTCCAGCGGCGCTAAAGTCTTCAAGAGAGTCAAATTCAGGTACTTGCACATCTTAATGCTGATGATTTCATGTAATTAATCATCTTAGACCTACTCATATTTGGTCTTTGCAGTAAAAGAAGGTTTCAGGAGCAGCAGGCAAATGAATGGTGGAGGGAAAACAAAGATCGGTTACTTAGACGTTACAGCCCTCCGGTTCCAGGTCCGGGCGGATTACCGCCTAGTACTCCAGGCGCATCATCGTCCACTTCAGCTCCTGCCGAGGACAACAGCGAAGCGGCGCCGTCAGAATCATAGTTTCTTAGATTAGTATCTTGGATTACAATGTAGGAAGTGAAGCTACTTAGGGTCAAATTATACTGTTCTTCAACTCCAATTACCAGTTCTGTTAGTTTTATTGTAAAATGTACTACTACATTTTTTTGTTAACCAAGGAATTTATTCTTTTCTTCATTCTTTTACAAAAATGGTATAGCATTTGTCTGTAGTGATAGTTCATGAAATAAATATTACCAGATTTTCTACTATTATATTTGTCACGAATCAGACAATCAATAAATTAATTCGTTGTTATCTATTCCAAATTCAAATATTGGGCATAATTTATTAATAAGAATTTCTGCTAATTTTACTAAACATATTTATATTTTATTAAACTAAAACTGGCATGTGATGTGTGTTTTCCACGTGCGAGGAGTCATTTCCTTTCCTTTCCGCGCTTAAATCCACGCGCTCTTTCTCGCTCCCTCCCCTTTCACATCTCGTCTTCAATATTGGTTCGCGGTCCAACGGTTTCCTGCCCAACTGATCAATTATTAAGCAAATAAATTGACTTTCCCTAATCTTCTCAGTTAAGTAATCTCACCATAATATCCATTTTCCCGGAAAATTTTGAGAATTTTCCTTCAATCCAAACACGCCCTTATCGAAAACAATGGGGCAACAGCCATCCAAAGAAGAATTACTGTACCAGCAAGCGAGTTACGGCAACGACGATGGCATCAAGTCCCTCTACGGGGAAGGCGCAGGCCTCGAGGTACCCAAGCCTCTTAGCTCTTTCGTTTTTCTAGATAACAATAGCATTTTGGTAACTGATGATTGAATTACGCGTTTTTTTGTCTGTGCAATTATTGATAATAGTATGTCGACAAAGAAGGCAAAACGCCGTTGATATTGGCCTGCATGAAGCATGAGCTTCTTGACGTCGCCAAAACGCTAATTGTGCTTGGCGCCAGCGTTAATGCGTATCGCCCTGGTAAGTGTGTCATGTGTATTCCTTTCGCTTAGTTTTATCTTCATTTTCTTATCATGGAGAATTGGTTGTTTGGATTTATTTGTTATTATTTTAGGTCGAAATGGTGGTACTCCGTTGCATCATGCGGCAAAAATGGGACTTGAGGATACTGTCAAGTTACTTCTTGCTAAAGGAGGTGAGCTTTATTTTAAGTTTTCTAATTGTTGTCATTGTTGGTCTTTGTGGATTGCGCTCTCTGTGCACCCGGTTTCAGCCTTTGTCTGAAGGTGGGAGGTGACCTACTCCCACTGTGTAAAGTTGGCTTGTAAAAAAATGAAATTGTTGTTCTTGCGTTGTTGCTCTGAGGCATGCACTGGTTTGATGAGTAATGTGGTTGTGTTTTCAGCTAACCCATTGTTGATGAATGATGATTGCCGAACCCCACTTGAAGTTGCTAGGGCTAAAGGGTTTGTCCATGTTGTTCGTGCAATTGAGGTATGGGTTAATTGTTTGTGGATAAATTTGATTGTCATTTACCTGTCCAACATCTTGTACATGAAGTCATTTTTGTTATGATGGTTTGCAGGACCACATTTGCTTGTTCTCAGGCTGGTTGCGAGAGTTTTATGGCCCAGGGTTTGTTGAAGTGCTTGCGCCTCAGCTGTTTTTAAGAAATGTGTGAGTGTTAATTTCATTTGGTCTATTTATTGAATTATTTGCATTCTGTTTTTTGTTTACTAAACATTTTTCATTACACGGTTTGGCATCTAAGCTATTTTTATGTGGGTTTCACAAAGCAATTCATGAAATTGTTAATAGCTCAAGGTGCAGCACTCTTATCTCTCGTTTGTTATACGTCTGCAGGTGGGTTGTTGTTTTACCAATGGGTTCACGTAACCTTAGACAACCTTTCAAGTTGGAGCTTGCCATGTATTCTAGCTTGCAGGTATTGCAACTGTCATTTCTAACTTTTCAATTCAAGATGATACTAAAATCAGTTAACTGGAAATTTTGATACTGACAGAATTTGCTTTTGTTCTTCTATGCACTCAAAAATAACTTTTAGTTTGAACGTTATGCTAAATTAATTCCTGTGCCAATGTTTTCAAGCTTTTCATGATTCAGATTCAACAGTCCTTTAGTCTCTTAAATGAATCTCTTCTATCTGATTGACATCAGATTTAGTATTCATGGTTGTAATTCATTATTATTCCCTGGCATGTTACACCCATATAATTTGTTTATGTTCATCCGTTTTCACTGCTCTGGTTTGTATGGTCTTGCGAGTTATACATAGTTCATGATAGGGTATGATGCTTAGTGAGTCTTTTTGTGGTGATGAAGTAATCACTTACATACTACTGTTAATCAATTACCAGGATGCGCAACCACGCACTTTGATTGCACTATGGAAAGCAAATCTGGAAGACATGAAGTTTCACCGTTCTGATCCTTCAGTGACAATTGTTGATAACACTAACAGTAATTTTTTAACAGAGTATCTGATTTTGATTTTCTTTTCACCTTTGTTGAAGTAACATCCCAATCATTTTCTTGGTGTTTATATTTACTCTATATTTTATGTTCATGCATAGTTTCAAGGGCCAGGAGGCGGAGGCGAGGGAGGTGTAGGCCTCAAACACTTAGTCGTAAGTATGATAAGTCATTGGATTATCTAATGCTAGGTATAAATGATTCTTGAGGATAAAGTATGAAACTATACATGACCCAAGTGAATATTTGGGACTCACTAGTGTACGCTCACACTACTCCCGCCTCCAATTTGAAACATCTTATCAAACTCCACTTTGTTTGAAGGCACTGTGTGCTTTCTCAACTGCTTAATAACATATAGTTTGTTATTTTATAATCCCTAAACTCAATTTTCTCTCTTTTCAGAAACTCGCATTAAACTTGCACCCTTAAATGAAAATGATAAGAAGCAGCTACAGTGGTTTTGCGATGCGTGCAAAGGAATTCCCCAGGTACTATGTTGACTTTGTATGCAACTATTATTCTTCCTTGTTGCAGCGCGATGGAATCGTTTTAAGGCTTCCCAATGGAATTAAATTTTTTGAATATGCATTGGTTGTCTCTCAAAAGAACGGAGACCTTAGTGTTTGTTTGATGGACTACCGCATATGATCTTTTTCTTTAAAAAAAGGAAAGATTAAATCCCCGCTGATAATAGAAGTTGTCCCAAAGGTTTAGGATATTTGTCAAACAGGGTCTGGGTAATTAATGTTTCACCATGGGAATGAATTTCCTCAACTGAATAAGTCACGTGACAGAAATATTGGTCCATGGATGTTTCTACCTTATTAACATCAACAGATAGATGTTGGTCGTTGTGATATAAGTTTTTGTTATCCGAGGGTGTTTTTACGAAGAAGATTTTGCAAGATTGTCCTTGCAAACATGCTTTGAGATCCTATTGGAACTTTTAACTGTTTAACTTTGTGCTTTAGAATTGCTAACATCATATGGCAGAAGTTTCCTACCGAAAGCCTTTACATATGCATGTGCATCTGTAAGTATGTGCGTTGTTCCTTGTAAGAGTCCAGTGAGATGAAATCTTCAATATTACAGGCAATGCGTCCTCCAGCATTTCTCCGTGACACTCAGGCTCCAATAGGACAAGCAACCGCACAACCATCTGAAGATTCAGAACTGGCAATGGCAATCAATGCCTCCATTTTTGAGAACCACCCTGGAACTGAAGCAACTGCATCCACAAGTTGGGATAACACCGTGAATTCCGATCAAGGTACCCTTGGTGTACCAGCAGCTACTCCTTCAAAGTCAACTATCAATGAATGGGTGGGACAGGAAGCTGGTCCTGGCAGCAGTTCAACTGAGCCAACCAAAATCCAGAATGATGGCAACTTGCTCGCTGGCCAGAGAGTAAATCAAGCCCCTGATTCAGTCCCATCAGCTCCGCCCATTGATGATGCCTTTGTAGACAATGGTCCTATTCACTATCCATCAATAGATAGTGGCCCAGTTGAAATGCCTTCCTCATCTGTTGAGAATTTACCAACCAGTGCAGCTGAAAAGAAAGATGGAAGTTCATCTTGTGGAATATGTTTGGATGCTCCAGTTGAGGGGGCTTGCGTTCCATGTGGCCATATGGTTGGTTGCATGACATGTTTGAAGGATATTAAAGCCAAGAAATTGGATTGCCCTATGTGTCGTAGAACGATTGAGCAGGTTATAAAACTGTATGCTGTATGACTACTGCAGCAGGATTCTGAAGCCTGAAACCGGTAAGTATGATCTTGAACTCAGTTTTTATCTGTTTAATTTAATTGCAATGGTTAATCTTACTGAGCATGACTATCAGTTTATATGCTCTTTGTTATCACCCTGTGTTCCTAGCAATTTGAGGGTAGTGTGTATGACTCACCCATGGGATTGATTTTCACTAAAAAATTGGTAAAATAAATCAATTGGAAGCTTAGCGTATATATAGAAACTCGGTTAACTGTCGCTCGAAATGGTAGTATTTAGTCTGACTAATGGTACATGATCAAATTAGTGTTAGGGAGCCAATGATATTAAGCATCATATCGTGAATTTTCTGTTCCTGCATCAATCTTATCACAACGTTCACATTTGTATTCCAGCAAAGTTTCAGAGAGTAGATAATAAAGCTTTCTTGATCTGTGCAGATATAGATGTGACCTCGACGCGAGAGGATTGTTTCAGCAGCAGCAATCTAGTATGTGAAACACAAAATGAGTGGCGGTTTGTTGGTTTATGAACATCTTGGATCTCTCAGTGGTTCGCTTGTCGACAAAGACTGAGCAAACCACCTTTGGGAACTGCTCGGTATGCAATTTTACTATTTTTCGTGTATATTTCTATGAAATCTCAAGTTTCATGCTTGTTGTGTATACTATATATAAGTTGAATGACTTGTGAAAATATAGTGCGTGTATATAATCTTTTGAGTTGTTTTCTCGTGTTCCAGTAGCTTAGAATTTATGCAGAGAACATATGGGCCCACAACTCATAACTCCTTTGGAAATTGGGCTTAGTATGGTTTGGGCCTAGGTTCAAGTGAGAGACATGGTTAGCCGGATAGATTCGGAATTTATTTTTTTTAAGTGGTAAATTTCCCAAAAAATCTACTAAAAAGAATGTCATCAACGGTTTTTCAAAAAATGTGATTGGATGCTGATTAGGAAATAAGACATGATATCTCTATACTACTTTAGCTTTCCTAAATAGAGCTAAGGGAAAGGCTTCTCATTAAGGAAACGTAAGCTAAGCTTTGCTACTTTTGTCCCCCACCAAAACCTTGGATCTCAATCCTCAAATCTTTTTACTGCTAACTATTACCGACACCGAATAATATGTGGTGATCAATACGAGAATGATCAGCATATAATCTAAGATTTGGTATCTTTAAAATGGAGAAAGTTAATTAATAGAAAAGGAAAAAAATATATAAGAATGCAGATTATGAGTTTTATTCCGTATTAAGCTTCTAAAAGCCGATCATTTCCCTTTTGGAGCCCAACATTTCTCTAATAAAATTAGTGTATTACACGAAAGATATTGAGAGGACACTTGTAGAGAACCGAAAAAAAGTCAAATGTAAAATCATGGAGTAGCTACACCAATGAATACTTCAGCGCCGTTGCTATTTATATCCGTGCTAAATTTTGTCGCCTAACTCACGACGAATGATTCATGGTAGTAATCAAATCATGTTGTCCTATAATTGGTCCAAGAAGATCGATTCTATCTAGTGATGAATTTCATTGCCATAGATGGACCAAATGATGAAGAAGATTTTTGCCAAATTGTCTCATTGGCGACGAAAATTGACTCGTAGGGTTGTTACTCATTAATGCATCAATTCATTCTTATTTGCGTCAGATCAGCCCATTAAAATAAGTACTCACTATATTAGACTTAAATTATAAAAAATTATTTTACGTAAATGATAAGAGTATCAAACAATTTATAACAAACAATTTTGAATATTTCGTAATACCTCTCCATACAAGAAAACATAACCCAAACTAGATATAACAAAACTATTACTTGTTTAGAGACTAAAAGGCACTTTGGAATTTCGATCTTCCCCCAAGTTAGAGAGCTTAAGACATTTGTAGTTACATGTAGTAATATTTTATTGCTGCACTTTAATTACTAAAATTAGTATTAGTACTATGTACATTACATTAAAATATACTCAGATTAGTATAACTATTAATTAACAATTAATCTTGAGAAGTAACTCGGCATGATTAGAATGAACTAAATGCAGATTGGCTAGCAAGTAGCAGTATTTCTTTGCTGCCTGACATTGCATGTACGGAATTACCTTGGAGTTCATGAAACAAGGCATGCAAGATGTGCAACTCTTCTCTATCGGGGCCATCGAGAACTGTTTGTGTCCAATAAAATTCGGCATTGGTACAATCTTAACCAATAGTTGTTGGATGGACGATAATGGAAATGTTCTCTCCCTCGTGCTTTATCGATAATGGGAATATAAATTATGTATTCGAACCGGAGAGATAAACCTTCTAAAAATTATTAAAAAAAATCATTTTTTTATGCTAAATTATTTTAAAGTTTCAAGTTATAATTTTTCTGAGAAATTTGGAAAATGGAAAAACTATTTGAAAGGGCAATGTCAAACATACACTTTAAAGAAATTACTACTCATAAAATTACTTTTTGATCATTTATTTGTTTTGGATCAATGCTATAAGATTACTTAACATGTAAGAACAAGAGTTTGAAATGAAATATTGTTTTGTTATGGGAATGAAGAAGTAAATAGGAGTGAGAGGGGAGGGTAGTATGGTAATTGAGGGAAGGTGTTGTCAATCAAGAGGAAAAGGATGAAGAAACAAAATCATGTTATTCCCTCAAATTATTTTAACCCATAGGCTATAGCTTTATCCTGTCTCTATCTGTCCTCTCTCTCATTGTCACCCTCTTTTCCATTTTCCACACAAGCCCTAAACCTGTAGGTCCTTCCACTTCCACCTTCTTCTCCATCTCTAAACCTATTCATCCTTTCTCTCTCTATTTCTTTCAGTCTTTTCCAGCCTTTGATCTGTAGGACAAGGGGAGGTTAGGAGCTCAATTGTTTCCCCTTTTTAAGGAAAATAAATATAGAAAAAAACATGGATTCCAAACCTTCTCATAAATAAATTATACTCCACCAAAAGTTTGATACTAAGCCCACCAGTCTCTCACTCACTCACTCACTCATTCACTACCTTTCAGGATTTGTAGGATTAATCCAAAACAAAAAAGGAAAAACCTCTCAAAAACACAATCAAGCAATCAAAAATCTCCATTCATACAACAAAGTTTGTAGCAGTAGCAAACTAGCAATAGCAATAGCTATAGCAGTAGTAGCAGCAGCAGCATAAATAGCAATATCCATCCATTTAGCTCTGATCCTTCTCTGATCGATGGATCATTTTCATCTCTTCATCTTCCTATAAAAAGATAGCTACCTCAAAACTAAAGTAGCATACTTTTTACTAGTTTTTATCACTCATCATCACATCATCATCATCATCTTCTTCTTCTTCTTCTTCTTCAAAGCTTCCACCTTTAGTTTTTGTTTTTGTTCATCCATAGATGACAAAACCCACTTCTTAGTATCTCACCTATATATGTCCTAACCCACCCATTTTTACACATTTTTAGCTCATCTCCTTCATTCCTTAATTACCCTTTTCCCACTCTCATCATGGGATCATCATCATCATTAAATCTCATCACCACTTGATCTTCATCTTCATCTTGATCACAACCCACACTTTTTTTCTTTTTATGTTTTTCCTAATTTGTTTCTAAATTAATCATAATTTTTCTTCCTCAAAGTTCTAACACATGGATTCACTTCAGGACTTCAACAGTACTGTCTCCTCCATGACCCTACCCCTCACGGTCAACACAGCCGCCTCCGTTATGTCACCGATAATAACCTCCCCTTCCTCCTCCACATCCTCCTCCTCCACCGCAACCCTCAGCCGCTACGAGAACCAAAAGCGGCGCGACTGGAACACCTTCGGGCAGTACCTCCGCAACCATCGCCCCCCGCTCTCTCTCTCCCGGTGCAGCGGGGCTCACGTGCTGGAGTTCTTGCGGTACCTCGACCAGTTCGGCAAGACCAAAGTCCACACCCAGCTCTGCCCTTTCTTTGGTCACCCTAACCCGCCCGCCCCCTGCCCCTGCCCGCTCCGCCAGGCCTGGGGCAGCCTCGACGCCCTAATCGGCCGCCTCCGCGCCGCCTACGAAGAGAACGGAGGGAAGCCGGAGAACAACCCGTTTGGGGCCCGCGCGGTCAGGCTTTATCTGCGCGAGGTTAGGGATTCGCAGTCGAAAGCCAGAGGGATCAGTTATGAGAAGAAGAAGCGGAAGAGGCCACCACCACAGCAGCAGCAACAGAACCCGGCATTCTCTCTGCCACAGCCGCCGCCGCTAGAAAGAGATGATCAGTAAGAAAACCTAACTGATATCACCATTATTAATATCATCTCATTCGATCTATTGAAGTTTGGGTTTCAAAGAAGCAGAGAAAGAACAGAAAATTTATGGATTATGCTATGTTTCGATCGATATGTGTATTAATGATATGTATGCTGTGCTTAAGGACTTGAATTTCCTTTTCTGTGCTGGAAATGTTAAATCAGTATTAATTCTAGGTTTGTTTATTCTCAATTATCTATGCTTGTGATTTTTGCATTTTTTTTCTCTCTTCTTGCAACAGGCTAATTTCGTTGGAATTAGCGTAGTAATAGATTTGGTGGCGATAATGTTTGTGACAGAGAAAAATTAACATGGTAAGATCTGACTCTCCCTAGTCTACCGGAGGAAATATGATTGAGGTTATATTTTTTTCGTAATTTGTGGAAGTATTACTGAACTATAATAATAATTAATTATTTTTTATTTGAAGTATTGTTGATTGATTTTATATTGAAAATGTGTATATATATATTGGCAAATCAAATCATTGATAGAGAGCAAAAGGGGGGTGTTGTCAGATGTTGTGAGGCACTAGATTTTGCATACATACACATTTCTTGTTTTGGCAAATCAGTGAGGCAATAAATAGGATTTGCGTCAGAATTGCTAACCACAAGCAGTCAACCGCACCATTTTTGTATGTTTTTGACGTTTGCCAATGTCACACATATATATATATATAATCTCACACATTTCTACTAAAATGCAAAAAACTTGCAATGATTTTAGCGTCAAGAAATAGCTGCAAATTACTGCAAAATATATATTTCCTGTCAAGAGAAGTATTGTCATGTCTTAAGCTTAGAATAGGGATTACTTCTTGAAAATTATAAAAGTTAATGTACGAGCAAAAAACACTCGTTTTTTTCTCTTTTCGGTTTTTAATAACTGTCTTTTGTGAGAGAAAAAATTGATCACAATTAATTGACGTTTTATACAAACCAAACTACCTCTTGAATTCCTTAATTTTACTTGTTTATCTCTAACTTATAAGCTATTTTATAGGCATTTAGTTTATCATTCGAAAATTTTTAATTATTCATTTTGATCACTTTGTTTTATTTTTATATAAAAGATGAGAGAAAAATAACAAAATCAACCACGCATGCATCTCAAACATGACATTCTTTTGAGATGCCCATTTTTCATTTATTAATGTTGTTGGTTGATATTTTTTTATTATATTTTCTTTTCATAAGTTACAAAATGTAACTTAATTAATTTTAAAATTTTTAATTAAAAATAGAGTAATTAATATAGTGAAAATAAATAAATAATGAAGTAAATTTGTAATTGAAATTAATGATTATTTTAGTTTGTATAATTATGATTAAATAACAACCCTAAAAATTCAAAGGGAGCATTTTATAAGATAACAAAATAATTTTTATAAAAATTAGTGCTTTTGAATTCTTGTATCTTTCTTAAATAGTACTCCCTCTGTTTTCGAATAATCGTCACTTTTATATTTTTTGTTATTGTTCACTTTATTTGACTTTTTGATATTTGTTGTACTTTTTGTTACTGTTTTAAAGAGTCAATTATTAAAAAACAGAGAGAGTATTTAATTAAGATCGACGAGAGTACTGCTAGCGTACGTATTACTATTGTGGTATATTGTCTTTTTGTTTACGTATATCTTCATAATTTGTGTCATATCATCTCGTAAATGTTCCCTAAAGAGAGAGGGTCGTCTCATTAAATTACTGAAAAAGTCCATCAACCAATTAGTATATTACTCACAATGAGATCCAGTTAGATAGGCTTCATTGTTGATTATTTTATTGCTCATCGTTAACTAATCCTATCATTAAGAATAATAAAAATATCATTGATGGGTGTCTTAGTTTTCTTATTCATATCACACGTTTTGGTGTTGAATTTTAATATCAATCGGCTCGTATAATTAAAAAAAATTATTGTATGGATATAAATTTATCAGTTAATTGTGTATAAAGTCATATGTAACTCAAATATGACATAAATTCATTTTTAGATTCCAGTGAATAAGTATTTATTTATTGATTTATAAAAAAGAAAATTGGAAAAATCCAAAGAATGATTTTTTGTTTTAAGGGACTTACATAAAGGAAAATGAAATATACCAAAAATAACAACCAAAATTTATCATTATCTTTCTTATCTAATAAAAATTCTAACTTTGAATATGCCAAGTAGTTCGTGATTCTGAAGTTTCTGTTATAGCCGAACACGAAAGAAAGATCATTAATACCAATATTAACAAAATAATATTATCGTATAATGGGTATATTGTAAATTTGATTATTTTTACATAATAGTAGATAGAAAGAACGTTTGTAAAAAGTCCATGTTATAGCTTTGTGTTGAATGTGAGTCTAAGTTTTGGTTATTTTATGTTGACTTGTAGTAAGTTTTCGATAATTTTGGTTTGAGACAAAAACAAAAGTAGTGGCACAAAATCGAATTCAATAGATTTTGTGAGATTTTTTTTCAGATTAGATAGTTCAATAAATATGGTAAACTACCACAGCAGGCCAATGTAGGATCTATTCAAGCTCTTACACTTGTGCATGTATATTTCTGATCATACATAGTAGATCAAAGTGTTCCGATATTAATTTAATTACTTGGTTGTGACAGTATCACCAATTACATTAATTAGAAGTAGTTGTATCTATTTCTGTAAATGGGACAAAAATGGAGGTCGAAATTGATCTTGAGTGATCAAATTCCTTGACTAGCTAATACGCTTGACTTTGAAGTGCACGTTAATGAGAGCAACAAATTAAATGAAGCTAACTTGTAGGCACCACATTGTATGATTGTACCTACCAGCTGGAATTTGGATTACAAATTTACAAGCAAGCTACTATGATGCCATTCCTTAGATCAGAGGGGGCCTGATCTGAAACCAGAGAAGCAAAAGCCCAATCAGAGCCCAGCAGTAGGACAGCTGAAGTGAATTTATTACTTTTTTTTGGGTTGAAATGACTGCTTCGAACTCGAATTCGAACCAAATAAAATTTTAAAAGGCGGTAAATTCTTTTTCCTGTTTTTTTTATAATACAACTGTGTATCTTGAATTTGAGACTTAGAATAACTTCTATTAATTAATCTACATATTTTTGGGTAAATAAATTTTTTTACGTAAAAGAATTTGTTTGCCATTGGCCAAAACAAACTAAAGATATAAAAACTGGTACGAGAAAAGAAACAAGCCACTCTTGAATCACTTCCAGTTTGCAAATAAAAAAGTTTAAAGACCCCCCCCTCGTCTGTCCCACCGGACCCACCACCCCTTCTCTCCGCACGTGCTCACCTGTCATTCATGCCCCCCACCACTCACCTCAAAATCCGGTCAATAACGTGATCCCATGGTCATCTCTCGACACGTGGCGTTATCCTGACTGTTGATGTCATGCTTCTTACTTGATGTGGACCATACACTAAGAAACCCAGCACCCCATTTGTCTTGTCAACTCCAGAGCAACTCTTTTCACACACCCCCAGTTCCATAAAATTTAAACAGTTTTTCTCCCTTCGATTTTACTATTTTATATTTTCTTTTATTTATAAAAATAAATTAATTTTGTGGATTTTTTCCCACTAAAAAGTAAAAAATCTTAGGTCAGATTTAATTAGATAATCACACAAATTAATTTAGAAGGTTGGAGTCAAAGTAGAATTGAAATGTAATATTGTGACATGAGTATCAAGTGGTCGAAACTAAATCATATTATTTCAATTTGACAATAAACTCGAATTTAAAATGAGTATTATATAATTGATGCATTAATTATTGAGTTGGGTAGGCAGCTTTAACTGTTTGACTATGAACATTCTACACAAGTGGGGCCCGGCCTGTTGTTGGTGTTAGAGATCGTTCGTAATTTGCCAAAGCCCAAACTTGAGTTGAAGTCGCAGTTTCTGCACTTTTCATGGTAGATTGGCCTGCAATTGCTAATCACCCAATGATCTCAGACTTGTTCCAAAATTTATTCAGAAATTTATAGCAGCGTATTAAACAAGTGCATGCTCTCTATATTATAATTTGATTTATGTTTTGATCAAACTAACAATAAACTTGTAATTTTTAGCGATTTTTCCTACAATCTAAAAAGAGATTAGTTTCTGTTTTGAATCTTCTAACCCCCTATCGTCATATTTAAAGAAAAACAAGAAAAAATCATCAATCAAAGGCCTGCAATGAAGAAGAAATTAGCTATAGTTCTCCATCGGATACAAGTTAGAGCAATTTAAAACATTTGTGCAGATTATTATTTATCACTCTTATACTAGTAGCTAGTTACTTACTAGTAGACTACAAGTCGTTTTTTTAAAAAAATTCTACCGAAATGCAAGAACTCAAAAGTGCTAGAGCGTCTCGTATTGGGCTTTATGGGTAGGTTTGTCAAGTTCAGGCCTTTTGGGCCTTTCAATTCGGCCCTGTATAATTAATTAGCCTTGACCTTTTCACGCAAAAAATAAATAAAAAGGTTGGAAACAGACGAGGTGATAATAGATAGATATATATCTTTTTTTTTAAAAGAAAAAAGAAACAAGCGAATAGATCACCGCCAAAATCGAATTATCATAAATAACAGTGACAAGAAAACGAGTAAATAATAACGACCGCCTCGTGATGCCGTTATCAACCAACTGGCAGACACACACATTAAAAAAAAAGCCCCACTCACTCACTCCTAAACTACTCTAAACTCTTCAATCAACGCATAGATCCTTTGTCTAATCGAATCCCTCCATTAGCAATAAAAACCAAAATACTAACATCACCAAACTCTGAGATCCAAAACTACACACTCTACCCAATCCAAGTTCTCCTTGCACGTTTTTCCTTTGTTGAACCAGAACCAAAACCAAAGTTAAAGGTACACTGTTCTTTTTCTTACCTTAAATTTTCCCGCTGTGGTTTTTGTTTTTTTTGTTTTGAGTTTTTCGAAGAGATTGAATTTCTTGTGGATCTGAGAGAGATCCTATCTGGGTTTTGGTTGTGTTGTTTTGCTTGATTGAATTCTCAGTAAAATATGCTGTCTTTTTTTGTTTTGGGTTCATAGTACGTGTTAAGTGTTTTTAACTGATGGATTTACACAACTCTTCAGTGCGAGTAGTAGCTTGTTTCAGATCCATCGCTTTTACTTCATTAAATTAGCTTATGGAACTGTCACATTATAACTAAATGTTGCTTGCTATAGGATTCCTTTTTTTTACCAGATTGTATGTTATGGAGGATATAGTTAGTAATACTTGGTGGTTGCTGGTAATTTTTTTGCAATATGAAATTTTAGCTAATGTGGAACTTGGATCTTGCCACTTGGCTTCTATATGATTGTTATCGATTTTGAACTTGTCAGACTTAAAGTGAAATTGCACGACGTTTTACTTTGAGTGGTAGTACTATCCATTTGTTTCTTTTTAGGTTTCATGAATAAGTTTCCATTATCTCCTGGTGGCTGTTATAACTCATGGATTTTGTGGTATTTGTGGCATTTTTGGATTGACAGTATCTGTTGGTGTATAGTGGGATTTAAGATATCTAGTGGCATCGTTTGCTTTGACCAGATGAATACTTTTGGTCTAGTGTCAGATGCACCAGCTTAGTATTATATAGGTTTTGCATTTGCTGACAATGTCTTGGTTGGTTTTTGCGCAGGTACAGTTGGAGAGCAAATCTCATTGGAGGTCGGATTTCCTCTTTCTAACTAGGTACACTGATTTATTTGGTGTGGGAGATTCCTACTGAGATAATTGAACTGGTATGCTGTCTGTGTTAAACGAGACTGAGTGAATAAGTATTGGTTGAGGATTTTTTAAGCAGTAAAGGATGAGAGGAAGATCTGATGGAGGCCAGAAGAAGCGCTTGATCACTTCTTTCTGTATCGTATCCATCTTTGTTGGATTTGTATATTTTTATTACGGGTCTATTTTTGGCTCTCAAGGCCAAGGTGCATCAGCTTTAGAGTATGGCAGATCTTTGAGAAAACTTGGGTCTTCATATTTGGGAGGAGATGGAAACACAGATGGCAGACAAGATGATGCAGTGGAAAATGGCGATGATGGTCTCATGCCAAAGAGCTTTCCGGTAAGGCTTTTTAGTTTCTATTGTTTTGAGGCAACTAACCCATTTTCTTTCGCCTTTTTTTTAAAGCTTTCATTTGTTCTTGTTTTTCTGGTACTGAATTGTTTTTCTTCTTGTTTTGAAGGTTTGTGATGCTAAGTATTCAGAACTCATTCCTTGCCTAGACAGGAATCTTATTTACCAAATGAGAATGAAGCTGGATCTCTCTTTGATGGAGCACTACGAACGTCATTGCCCTCCTCCTGAAAGGCGGTATAATTGCTTGATTCCTCCCCCGTCAGGATACAAGGTATTGACCTATGCATGCTATGGTTAATTGCACGAATGTTTTCAACTGTTATGTTATTCTTCCCCCCGCCTCCTTATGGAAATGTTATCTTTGTTATCATGCAGATCCCAATTAAATGGCCTAAGAGTAGAGATGAAGTATGGAAAGCAAACATACCCCACACTCACCTTGCAAAGGAGAAATCTGATCAGAACTGGATGGTTGTTAAAGGCGAGAAGATAGTTTTCCCTGGGGGTGGCACACATTTTCACTACGGAGCTGATAAATACATTGCTTCAATTGCTAACGTGAGATTTTCATCTGAGATTACAGCAAATTGGTGCATTTTCTTGGTTTCTTCATTATATATAAGATGTTTGATTGACATGCTGAGAATCTCTGCTTCTTGAATACATTTCTTTATGTATTCTTATTATCTATGGTTGGAGAAATAATGTTGCTTCTTGGATTGAATTGACAGATGCTAAACTTTTCAAACGATAACTTAAACAATGATGGAAGGCTGAGGACAGTTCTGGATATTGGCTGCGGTGTTGCAAGTTTTGGAGCATATCTTCTGTCGTCTGATATCATTACTATGTCTGTAGCACCCAACGATGTGCATCAGAACCAGATTCAGTTTGCTCTAGAAAGAGGAATTCCTGCATATCTCGGTGTTCTAGGGACCAAGAGGCTTCCCTACCCAAGCAGATCTTTTGAGCTTGCCCATTGTTCTCGTTGTAGGATAGATTGGCTCCAAAGGGATGGTATTCTTCTTCTTGAGCTTGATCGCTTGCTTAGACCAGGAGGCTATTTTGCCTACTCATCTCCTGAAGCATATGCTCAGGATGAAGAAGATCTCAGAATCTGGAGAGAAATGAGTGCCCTTGTGGAACGTATGTGTTGGAGAATTGCTTCAAAGAGGAACCAAACTGTCATTTGGCAGAAACCCCTAACTAATGACTGTTACATGAAAAGAGAACCTGGTACTAGTCCTCCTCTTTGTAGATCTAATGAAGATCCTGATGCTGTCTCAGGTGTGAACATGGAAGCCTGCATCACTCCTTACTCTGTCCGTAAGTTTCTTTTGCCTTATTTTTTCTGGTCACAGTCCCTACCTTGATCACTGCAGTGGACTTCTGTTTGCACATCTTTTTCCTTTTCTTCCCTGTCACTGCAATTATGGTGTCTGTTGAGCATTTAATCCATTTTCTTAAGATCAAGTAGTGTTTATGATCCCTACTTCTCTTTATTCTTGTGATGCATGAATAAGTATGGTAGACTTTGATACGTGACATCTTTATTTGTAGGAACTACTGTCTAGTTGTTCATATTCTTTAAAAAATGTGGGAT
Source organism: Viola odorata (assembly GCA_963691705.1). Lineage (NCBI taxonomy): Eukaryota > Viridiplantae > Streptophyta > Magnoliopsida > Malpighiales > Violaceae > Viola > Viola odorata. Next base: position 3,492,884 of record OY829545.1, read on the forward strand.
AGTATCTATTCTGCTTTGGCTGTTAATTCATTTATGCAGCTTAAATTTGCATGTTAAATTTTACTTTAGATTTTGTGGAAGTTTTCATGCATGGACTTTCTCCTTTTTTGTACCTTATCTGTTTAATCATCTAGAGTTGTGTTATGGTTATATTATTAAGTAGTTGTGCCCTGTACTACAACTTGTTAATATTCATTTGAAACCGTAGCTAACTTAAAATGTCTTTTGTTTACATCAGATAACCATAAAGTGAAGGGGAGTGGATTGGCCCCTTGGCCCGCTAGATTGACTACTCCTCCTCCTCGGCTTGCTGATTTTGGCTATTCAAATGATATGTTCGAAAAAGACACGGTAAATATTGGAAATATACTGTAGAGGTGTCTCGGTTACTTTTTACTTACCTGTGCTTGCATTGATGCACTTTTTGGCATCGGTATAAATGTGGACTCAAGAATTGCTTCCGTGATGCAGGAACTTTGGAAACATAGAGTAGAGAGCTATTGGAATCTCTTAAGTCCAAAGATTCAATCGAACACTTTGAGGAACTTGATGGACATGAAAGCAAATTTGGGCTCATTTGCTGCTGCACTTAAGGACAAAGATGTATGGGTGATGAATGTTGTCCCCGAGGATGGGCCAAACACACTGAAGGTGATATATGATAGGGGCATAATTGGCTCTATTCACAACTGGTAAGGAAATAAATATTGATGCAGTGGCTTTTCATTTGATCAATTACTTGTTTTCTTTATTGGCAATGGCTTTCCATTTAATGAAAATTTATACATGTTACGAAAACTCTCATTCATGGTACATTTTTTTTAAAAAAATTGACAGGTGTGAGGCCTACTCAACATATCCCCGGACTTACGATTTACTCCATGCCTGGACTGTCTTTTCTGACCTAGAAAAGAGAAGTTGCAGTGCTGAGGATCTTCTCATAGAGATGGATCGCATGCTCAGACCTAACGGGTTCATTATTATTCGTGACAAACAAGCAGTGGTAGATTTCGTGAAGAAATATTTAGTGGCATTTCACTGGGAAGCTGTGGCAACAGCTGACGGCAGTTCTGAATCTGAACAGGATGGAGATGATGTTGTGTTCATCATCCAAAAGAAGTTTTGGTTGAAGAGTGAAACCGGGAGAGATGCAGAATAGGATGGTAATGACTTCCTTTTCCTTCACCTCGATGTTTATGGCCGCGCTCGAAGGGCAATAGAAGCTTGACAGGAGTAGTGAAGCAGTAAACAGTTCCATTCTGTAGCATTAAGTTATGCTCTCTTTTGTTCCCCTTTCACAGTTTCGTTTCCTTATAATGATTCAATTTAATAGCGATAAACTATTAGCACATAGGTTATTCTTCGAAAAGTTTTTCCCTTTCCGTTTGTTTCACTCATCGACGAAATGTAACAGTCAGCCATTGATTAATTGTGATACTCTACACGACTGCACAATTTAATACAGTTGGGGCTTCATATTGGTGGATTATTTGTAAAGAATCTTATTATTTTCAAGTGTAATATAGACTTCAATTTATTAAACTACTCACCAGTCAGGCTTGACATCGTAAGACAAAATACACTTAGCAGTTGCTTCAAATTGGAAAAGTCTAGCAATTCTGCATTATACGGCAAGCCTCAAAGAAAGCAGCATGTTGAAGCATGTCTGTGGTCGTTTTTTGCCTTTTAGAGACAGAGGTGAGACTCGAACCTGAATTATGTTGGTATTTTGGCAGGAGCGATCAATCAAGGAGTAAAATGAACTTTTTGTGTATGGCCATGGCATTCCTTTAGCAGCAAATAAAAATGATAAAACCCACCCCCATCATCGATCCTTATTCCTTAAGCACATGTAATGTCCTTGCAAAGTTGCAATCACTCTACTCTTGTTCTTCTGCTCCCGAACAAACTGAGCTATTGGCCAAACCCTAAATCCAAGTTTATATTTTTTTGAGGTCCCATCTGTCCAATGAAATCAAGCATCAAACAACTATTTATGATGCCGTTTGATTTGACTATCAATGCTCCTCCTAGCGTGTGTGACCTAGAGTCCTAGACCACAGATCTTGCAAACTAGTCCCTTCCTCTTGTTCTACATGTTTGTTTTCTTGCCCAGATGAGAGCATATATAATGGAATGCGCTTTTACCTCCTATCTTAATACGAAAGATTCGATTTAAATAGAATTAGTCGATCTCGGATTTAAATAAAAATATTTTTCCAGCTTCAAGGTGGCACCCAGCCAATGGTATGTTTAATGAGTGTGATACTGATGATGGACAATGATATATTTTAAAAAGATGAGTAGGCTAATGTGGCCCAACAATAGTGTGGTGCATTAATGTCTATAGCTTTCACATAAACTTTTTCTTTTTCTTCTTCTTTATTTTTCTTTATTTAAAATTGATGCATATCTAAATTAAAATGGCCTGATCTGGGTCCCACATGTTGCCCTACTTGTAAGGGAACCCACCCTTCAATCGAGGTTCAATTTTTGCCTTCGACGTGGGGTTCACTTTGTTCTCTTCTCTTTGTTATCCTATTTTAAGAGAATGCGTGTTACTTGTAAATTATTTTATCGATTTTTTATGCACATATTATACTCAATGTATCTTACCGAGAGTATCTTTTTCATCGAAAAATTATAAGTGTAAGATGGGTTGAATTTATCATACAATTTACCATTTTTTAGGAAAATTATAAAATGAAAAGAATTTAAAATTGGCATTCATTTACTTGAAACTAGAAAGTACGGAGTGAGTCAGCGGAAAAATAACGCGATAAATCGAACTCAAAAAAGCAGACAGGAAAACAATAAACACGATATAAAAAATAATTATTAAATGATAAAATAGCAAAAGGAAAGGAAAGGAAAGGAAAGTGAAGGGGATTAACTTTCAACCCAAACCGGATGATGATGGGTCATCAAATCAAAATCACCTACCAGACAAACTGTTATTCTTCTTCTCCACTGTTTCTTTTCCTCCGATAATCGCGCTCGCTCCGGTTCCCTACTTCTTCTTTCTTTCGTCTCTCCATCGTCTATCTCCACCTCTCAGATTCGGCTCATCAGGTCATTCAAAAAAGCTCCGGTTAGTAATTTCTATGCCCTGTCTGGATTCTGTCTGGATTACAAGCTTTTCAGTTTTGAATCTGTAAGTTCTGTTCAGTTGGACAGGCAAGATATGCTTTTTTCTTCTTGAATTCACTGATCGTTTGACTTTATTTGGTACGTATTCGTGTTTTTGCTGATTTTTTTTTAGTCAATTGTGTGGTGTGACATTTTCTTCAGTTGGTTGAAAATTTTAGGGAGAGGGTTGACACGAGTTACTGGCGTTTGCTTGAATTAAGTAAATTGGATCGAGCTATTGAGCAATTGTATCCTAGATGTGTTCGAATGATACATTAAGCAAGTGTCCATCTAATAATTCATTCTGAACTTTGCCTACAAAAAATGTTGACCCAATTTAATTTCCCAGAATTTTGTTGTGGAGCTGGCTGACATCAGGAAGACATCCTACATGTTACTATGTTGCTGTTTTTTTTGCCCTTTTGGGTTAATGGGACCAAGCTATTTGACTGTGTTCTTATTCTCTACTAGGAATTGTAACTTTAAGTCTATCTTTTGTTTGCTTGTTTCCATGTGTTTTTCCTGGTGCAAATGTCTTACAATGACTTGAATATAGCCTATAATGGAATGCATGCCACGATAGATGATGCTGTACTAATTGGGTGTTTGTCTTTTCATGCTACAGAGTAAATACTTAATACATGAATCAGTGATATTTATAGAGATGTGCTTAGTGTTATCTGCAAGGTGAGGTACATAAGTTGTGGATCTTAGTGGTGATTAGTGAAATCAAATGTGTATGCAAGAGCATTGGTACACAACGTGAGTGCCTCTTTCCAAAAACCGAAGTTTAAGTATTCTGCACAAGTGTAACACATGGACCCCCCAACACGGTGTTGGTTCAATAAGTTTAAGTCAAAAGATAAGCCGAAGCCTGCAAAAAGCAAGGAAACAGCAGTCTATGTTAAAGAGGGGACAAAAGCGCCAACTGGTGAAGATGCACCATCTAATGTAACCAAGCAGAAGGTTGCAGCTGCGAAAGAGTATATAGAAAACCACTACAAGAAGCAAATGAAGAGCCTGCAGGAGAGGCAAGAGCGGTAAGGCTTAATGCTTTCTTTTCCTAGCAATAATGGTTTAGTTGTGTAGCTAATTACATGGTTACAATTATCCATTTTAGCTTGTAAGTTCTAAATGCCCCCGTATTGCAACATTTTCCACAACTCCTTAACCTTCTGTTGGTGAAAGAAGTTTATGTAATATTCCTTATATGTTCAATAATTCTTGCTCCTTGGTGATGTAGTTCAAACAGTCTTAAGGTCATGTTTTGTTTTAGTATTTGTTGATGCACTGGATGCAATACTAGAAAGAAGGTCCGTGAAGGATCCTTTGGGGATTCAATTGTCATTGTGAACTCCCAAAAAATGCTCGCAGATTATACATTCCAAGTTTTTTTTTATAGAAATATCCTGATTTTTTCTCTCTCGCTGCTGTAACCCACTTTGAAATGATTGATTCAGTTCGTTAATACTCAGCCCTTAGGGTACTTTGCAATTCATAAAATTGAAATGCATTAGCATTTCCTGATAGTTAAGTCGACTAAAGTATTGATGTTGCAGCACCATACTAGAATAAAGCTACCCAATGTGGTGGTGATGCTATTTTTGTGCTTATGATTTGTAGCAGACATAATATACTTTTTCTTTCCACTGAAAAAACAGACGTACTGTGCTTGAGAAGAAGTTGGCTGATGCTGAGGTCACTGAAGAAGAGCAAAATAACTTACTAAAGTATTTAGAGAAGAAGGAAACAGAGTACATGCGCCTTCAAAGGCATAAAATGGGTGCTGATGATTTTGAACCATTGACCATGATAGGCAAGGGCGCATTTGGGGAGGTACTATTGCCTTTACTTCTTCGTTATTTTTCGTGAGCTTATTTCCGCACTGAGTATTTGTATAGGTTGGCCATTTGCAGTTTTTCCTTGCTTAACTATAGTGCACAGGTTGTTAGAAAGAACGGTACATGATTTCATTTTGATAACCGGTGATTTTCTTAGAATTTGCCTTTTGTGTGTAATAACTCGTGATGTTTTTCAACATCATTTGATTACACATTTAAGTTTTTTTTCTGTACTTTACTCTTTGACATTGCAGGTTAGAATTTGTCGGGAGAAGGCATCGGGGCATGTTTATGCTATGAAGAAGCTGAAGAAATCAGAGATGCTTCGCAGGGGTCAGGTATATCTTCTACTAAACCTTACGGTAATTTCATCAGGATGTATCATCATACTTAATGCCTTTTTGGGTCCACCATATTCAGGTTGAGCATGTAAAAGCAGAAAGGAATCTGCTTGCAGAGGTTGATAGCAATTGCATTGTGAAGTTGTATTGTTCCTTCCAAGACGATGAGTATCTCTACCTTATCATGGAATATTTACCTGGTGGAGATATGATGACTTTACTGATGCGCAAGGATACACTAACTGAAGATGAGGCCAGATTTTATGTTGGGGAAACTGTCCTGGCTATTGAGTCTATTCATAGACATAATTATATTCATAGGTGAATACCAAATATTCCCCTGGACTGTTTTATATGCATATTTGTCATTGTTCTCTGATACTATATGCCTTATGGCCTCACCTTTTCTGTGCTTCCATGTTACAGAGATATCAAGCCTGACAACTTACTACTCGACAGAAATGGCCACATGAAATTATCAGATTTTGGATTATGTAAACCATTAGATTGTAGTATTCTTCAAGAAAAGGATTTTTCTATGGTAAAAAATCTCAGTGGAGCACTTCAGAGTGATGGGCGTCCTGCAGTACCGAAACGTACACAACAGGAACAATTGCAGCATTGGCAGAGAAATAGGAGAATGCTTGTAAGTTCCTTGCCACCATGTGGTTTATGTTTCTTATTTTTTATAGTAAAAACATTATCAATCATGCTAAAGATGTGTCTATAGAATGTCTTAACTGTTAGTTATATTGCTATGTATATGTAATAGATGTGTACGTATATTTAATATATAATATTGCTTGATAGCTTACTCTCTTTCTCATTTTTAGTTAATACCTTTTACCCTTTCCATTGTCTAACATGTATTCTACTGGCATTTCTTTCACTTAGAAGGGACTGCCCTTTTTGTTCCACTTTCTCAATCTCTACTTTGCAGTCCCTATTAAAATTCTCCTGGGATGTCTGTTGCTTAAAATGGTAATATTCATTATGTTGCAGGCTTATTCTACTGTTGGGACACCTGATTATATTGCGCCAGAGGTTTTACTGAAGAAAGGATACGGAATGGAATGTGACTGGTTTGTATTTTGAAAAAAAATGCTTTCTGTTTATGACATTATCTTCTCTGAGATGCATTCAAGTGATATTTTGTTACTATCTCTAGGTGGTCTCTTGGTGCTATTATGTATGAAATGCTGGTGGGATACCCTCCTTTTTATTCAGATGAGCCTATGTCAACTTGTAGGAAGGCAAGTGCTTATACTTATGTTCTTCATTGTTAGTACATGTTCTAGTGATTCTTTGTATATGTTGACTGTTTTCATGCATTCGAAAGCATGATTCGTACTTCAGCTAGATTGATTTCATGAATGTTAATGATTTCCTGGTTGTTATCTAACCATCTCTTTGTTAATAATTAGTTCTAAATACATCTTGTTGTCTAGCATTCCTCTTTTTGACTCATCACTAGCTCCTCTATAACATGTTTCAGTTTATCATTCTTGTATATGCAGATAGTTAACTGGAGAACCCATTTGAAATTTCCAGAAGAGGCAAAATTATCTCCTGAAGCTAAAGACCTTATCAGCAAGCTCCTATGCAATGTTGACCAGCGACTTGGAACCAAAGGCGCCGATGAAATAAAGGTGTTATGTGGTGTCTATTCTAAATTGTGTGGTTACTCTGAGATGCTATTGAATTTGACAAATGAACTTGTTTACCTATTTTCAGGCTCACCCATGGTTTAGAGGTATTGAGTGGGACAAGCTATATCAAATCAGAGCTGCATTTATTCCTGAGGTCAACGATGAGCTGGATACTCAAAACTTTGAGAAGTTTGAAGAGGTAATTCTATGTTTGTTGTACAAAGATATTGATCACTGACAAACCTTCTGTTGCTAACCTTTGTATTAATGTACGTGATTTTTTCTGTAGACTGATAACCAAATGCAGACTTCAGCGAAATCTGGTCCCTGGCGAAAGGTTGGTAGTTGGTACTTGATGGATTTAATTGTGTGCAATCCGAGTCCAAGGCATTCTACAGTTAACATTAGTATTCCTAGTGGGGGCTCACTTCATTATAAGAGTCATGTTTTGTATTCTCTTTATATAATCCTTTTTTTTGAGTTTTACATATTTATCTATCTTGTGGAGTGGTCAACGACATTTCATATACAGACATGACAGTTAGGGGTACGCATTTTTGCTGTCTCACAGGATATTGATGTCATTGCGAATGGGAAATTATGAGGGTGAACTCTCCTAGTTTTCAGCATAGTTTTTTTTTTCTTTTTTTCCAGGTTTGGTGTGGGGTATTCATGTATGAATTTTTGGGGTAGCATGCATTAGTGTCATCCTAAAAGATTTCACTTTACACCCTATAATTGGTGATGTGCGATGCTTTTGCAGTCTTAATTAATTCTGCTGCTGTTTTTCTGCAGATGCTACCATCTAAGGATGTTAATTTTGTTGGTTACACATACAAGAATTTTGAAATTGTAAATGATCATCAGTTGCCTGGCATTGGTATTTCCTCATTCCTTCTGATGATATATGCTTATAGTGGCTTTCAAAAGTATCTAAACTTTAAAGATTTTTTATTCTCTTTTGGATCATTTTTTTTTTGCGTGGACTGCTGGTGGGAAACTTGTTGCTAAGAAAGAAGTTATTGACCGTTTGTGAACCTATCAGTCGCATATGCTACAAGTTTTGCTCACATGTGATTGGAGGCTATTTTCTGTTTTCACCCAAAACAAGAGGCTTATTGTCCTGTCCCTCTACACTACAGTGCTCAACTTCTGCCTGTGGCTTTGTCTCATCTCAATTGGAATGAATCTTTTAGAAAACTTGGGCCCCAAGATACAATTTAATGGAGCTTCCCATCCTACAACATGAGCTGGCCCTGAGTTGCCTATTATTTACATGATGGGAAGAAAAAAGTATGGTTGCCAGTAACTGGGGCACAAGCTCAGTTCCTTCTATATGTTAGGAAGATATTGACTCATGAAGTTTAATTTTCAATTCTTTTCTTATTTTGTGATGTCCTGTTACACACTTGCAATAAGGTTTTTAGACCACTATCAAACTTTGGCAATGATTCTCATGTATGAGATTGTAACTGGGTTTTTCTGCATCTGACACAGCTGAATTAAAGAAGAAAAGTACAAAATCTAAGAGGCCATCAATCAAATCGCTTTTTGGTAAGTAATTGTTTAGATTATTGTTTATCATTCACATTATCACCATTGAGGATGTATCTCTTTCTCTCGTGCTATACTTACTAGCGTGTTATACAGCCTTTTCATACTAATTAATGTGGCAAAGATTGAGTTATGCTCTTTAATTCACCTCTCACTAATTTCTCGTGAAACTTTGCATTATAGTTGTCAAAGTTTTTGGTGTGTGTACCACCACAGATAAAATTTTGAATGAAAGAACAACGTAGCGATCATAGGGATAATTTAGTGATCAGGCTGTCTTCTTTTCTTACCAAGTTGTTCCATGTTAGCAGAAGATGAGTCAGCTATGGATGCCAATGAACCTGTGCAGGGGAGCTTCCTAAAGATGCTGCCCCCGAAACTAGAACCTTCTGATCATTCAAGAAAACCCAGATAAGCCGCACTTTACATCTTGTGCGATCTGAGGTATCCTGCATATTCAATTAAAGATGAACTGGAGTTGATCATTTTGTCTACTGAGTAGCTGTTGGTTCGATGTTGCCTGCGATTTATATTTTCTGGAATGAGAGTTTTTACGGGTAAAGGCCCTAACAAATGGTTTGAGATACTAATTGGCTCTTTGGCTTACTTAGGTTTTTGTATCTTTGTAAAATATTCTTATAGTAAATATTCTTTTGAAAATTGTTGTGTATTTGCTTTACCCCCCTCGTCAAGTGAAAAAATCGTTACAAGACTTGTAAGTTGTTATTTTTTTTTTGTTGTCATGTAATTATAAATTAATTGTTATTGTGTTGATTAATGTTAAAAGAATTTTCAGTATTGTAACTTGTGTTTTTCCTAATTGACTGGAGACTTGAACTGCTACAGATAATTGCTGACTCTTTAGTAGTCTCATGCTCGTAAGAGGCCGAGATGCCAGCCGGAATACTGACACAACAAATGCAAAATTCAATTATTCAAGTTTTGGAGAATAGAGAAAACCGTACTGCGCACCGGCGAGAAAAAAAAAGAACTGAAGCAGTTCATCTCGGTTATGTACACTTCCATCTAGAAGTTTGACAAGTCGTCTGGATAATCGGGCTGGAAACTAAATGGGCCTAGCCCGAATGGTGCGTCCCACGCTATCTGTCACAAAAAATAAACCATACTAATAAACTTAAAAGTCATGGCAGGATTGTAATTATAGGGAATAGCGTGGGTAGTAGTTTGCAGGCAAAAAATTGAAGTCACTTGCCATTTTACTACTAATCGTCTTCCCTCTTCTCTCTTGGCTCTTTCCCTTGCTTGCTCTCTGCTCTTCGTAATTTCCTCTTTGGTCTTTGGTTTATACAAGATGCAGGTAAATCTTCCTCCAATTTCTCCACTTAATTTTATTTTTTGTGTTTATTTTTCAACTTCAGGCCCTCGTTAACAAAGCGCACCGCCCTCAACCTCTAAACCCTAATTGGTCTCGATTTTCTACTTGTGTACTTGCAGGCGAGCGATAGGTTTAACATCAATTCTCAACTTGAGCATCTCCAGGCTAAGTATGTTGGCACCGGTCATGCTGATTTAAACAGATTGTGAGTCTTTTTTACCTTTTCCGTTCTTATGGTTACTCTAACAAACTTTCATTGTAACCTTCTGTGCTTAATATGATGCTTGTTTGTTTTGGATGTGTAGTGAGTGGGCAGTGAACATTCAGCGCGATAGCTTCGCATCGTATATGGGGCATTACCCAATGCTCGCCTACTTTGCTATTGCTGAAAATGAGTCCATTGGAAGGGAACGCTACAATTTCATGCAGGTAATCAAAGTAAAAACTAATTTATCTGAGTGTTAGTTGCTGAATTTGAAGTTATGGTGAGCCGGGCTTAATCCAACTAATTTGCTATGTGAATTCTAGTTCCACGGGCTGCATATTTTATTCCATAAAGTCGTTTGGCTTGGTCTCATTTCTTGTTGAATCATTGACTCATGATCATTTGCGATTTATACGCTTATCCTTCAACATTAGTGGCTTTGGTCCTGTTATGTTTAGCTTATTTAGCAGAGAGTTGGAGCGAAGAAGAAAACCTTTTCTTGGTTTTTTTAAGCAGTAATGGATATAATGGAAAACACTAGTTTCTATTGGGAAAACAGAACTAATGCCTGGCAAGAGATAAGCTTCTTGTTCAAGATATGGTTTGGTTGTATTGCTGATAATGGATGGATTGCATCCTACATCTATGAATAGCCTATAAGGATCAAATCTATTCAGACTTTTTTTGTGTTTGGTCCCAATTACAATTGTAGATATGTTGGGTGCTGATGTAGATCATCACACTTTTGTACATGAATATTGCAATTTTGGTATTGAAACTATTAGACAACAGTTTTGTGATTGTCTTTTCATCCTTATCATTGATCTGAATATTGTGGTTACCTAACAATACTTTCTAATTTATGCAGAAAATGCTTTTGCCTTGTGGTCTGCCTCCTGAAAGAGAAGATGACGTGTGAAGACTCTCAAATAGGACGCAGTTTCTCCATCATTGTTGATCGTTGAAGTCCCACTCGGGATTTTCATTTTCTTGCATAGACAAATTGAGCACGTCATCGTCTGGACGGTTCTTGCTTGTAGAGTTAATCATTTGCTTGAAGGAACAATGACTTTTTAACAGTGATGTTATCGTCTTATTTATGTCATTAAGTGTGTTTTCTGGTACTTCCAGAATTTAAGTTATGTGTTTTTTTCTGATGTCATGGGGTTGGTATCTTCTAAATGCTTGTATACTCTCTTAACTACTGCAAAATTCATGCTTCTTGTATCCGAAGTAAAGCAATTCAGCAAGTTCTATGGTAGGTGTGCTACAGCTAGCTATAATGAAGAATTTTTCTGATTTTGGAATTTCAAAAATCAACTTTGAAGTAAACTTGTCTTCTTTTTCCATAGAGGACACTGAAATCTTGAACATCTTGCATCCTGGTGAGCCAAATATAATGGTATGAATTCAATAAGTGACTGTTTGTGGTTTGAAGCAGGAGTATTTCAAGGAAGTATTTCTAAGGGCGTGCGTGTTTAGTGTGAGTGCTGCTTGTTTTTTTTTGAAGTTGAGCATCTAAAAACAGACACTTTAACCAAATACTAAGTCAAGTAAATTGCTGGCAGTAGGTAATTTTTTTATTTATAGAGAATGATTGAACCTTTGATCTCTTTTTGAAGAGATAGGAGTGCCAAAACAATACCCTTTGCATAAACTTGAGAATCTGATAATAAAACCATTGACGCCAAATGTACTTTGTTCTCAGGAAATTTCTGCTCTCAAACATAGAAGCAAATCCTTCTGCAATGCGAGGAAGAAGCAAATGACTTCAACACAAACCCGCCTCAAAACTTTCCTCTCTAATCCCAGCATCATCAAGTCGAAATCCCAAGCCAAACAACTCCATGGCCAGATCGTCAAGTTCAAATCCCTATCTCTTGCTCATGCGTCGACACTCATCTCCATCTACTGTAACTTAAATTTCTTGTACTACTCTCGTCTTCTCTTCAACACCCTTCAATCCCCACCACTCCTCGCCTACAAATCTATCATCAAATGCTACACTGGAAATGGCCTCTTAGCTCAATCTTTGTCCACTTTCTTACAAATGAGAGCTTCTGGGAAATCCCCAGATCATAATGTATTCCCTACTGTGCTTAAAACCTGCACTCTTTTGTCGGACCGAAAATTAGGCGAGTCAGTCCATGGTTGCATTATTAGACTGGGTTTGGACTTTGATTTGTATACAGGCAATGCCCTTATGAATATGTATGCAAAATTTCAGAGATTGGAAGTGCACGAGTTGCGGAGAAGCAACACACAGAAAGTGCTCGATGAAATGCCTGACAAGATATGTGATGGTAAATTTGGGACACGGATGGTTGGGACTGATGAGGATAGTAGTAGCTGTATTGGGGAGGTAGGTAGATGGGTTTCAAGAATGGATAGTGTGAAGAAAGTGTTTGAGGTAATGCCTCAAAGAGATGTTGTTTCGTGGAATACAGTGATTGCAGGCAGTGCACAAAATGGGATGTATGAGGAATCTTTAACGATGGTCAGGGAAATGGGAAATGCTAATTTGAAGCCTGATCCATTCACTCTGTCAAGTGTGCTTCCTATCTTTGCTGAGTTTGTTGATGTGGATAAGGGGAAGGAGGTCCATGGGTATGCAGTGAGGCATGGATTTGATAGAGATGTGGTTATTGGGAGTAGCTTGATTGATATGTATGCGAAGTGCAATCAAGTAGAAGCTTCGCTAGGGCTGTTTAATTCATTACCTCAGCGAGACAGCATCTCTTGGAACTCTATTATTGCAGGCTGTGTGCAAAATGGTCTCTTTGATGGTGGGCTAAGACTATTTCGACAAATGTTGGAGGCTGAAGTTAAACCTAAGCCTGTTACCTTTTCTAGCATCATGCCGGCCTGTGCTCACTTGACAACATTGCATTTGGGAAAGCAGCTCCATGGATACATAATCAGGGGTGGGTTTGATGATAATGTGTTCATTACCAGTTCACTTGTGGACATGTATGCCAAATGTGGGAACATAAAGGTTGCTAGATGGATTTTTGACCGCATGGAGATGCATGATGTGGTATCATGGACGTCTATAATCATGGGATATGCACTGCATGGTCGTGGTCAGGAGGCCGTTTCCTTGTTCAAGCAGATGGAAATGGAGGGAGTGAGACCTAACTATGTAGCTCTTGTAGCCGTATTGACTGCTTGTAGTCATTCTGGCATGGTAGATGAGGCTCGAAGTCATTTTAACAGCATGAGTCAGGATTACGGGATTGCTCCAGGGTTAGAACACTATGCTGCCATGGCAGACCTTCTTGGGCGAGCAGGAAAATTGGATGAAGCCTATCAGTTGATCTCTGGTATGCATAGACCTACTGGTAGTGTTTGGACACTATTGCTTTCTGCTTGTCGAGTCCACAAGAACACTGACTTGGCTGAAAAGGTAGCAGAGAGGGTATTTGAGGTTGAGCCAGAAAATATCGGAGCTCATATTCTATTATCAAATATATATGCAGCTGCTGGGAGATGGAAAGATGTAGCAAAATGGCGACTATCCATGAGAAATAAGGGCATAAAGAAACAACCTGCTTGCAGCTGGATTGAAGTAAAGAACAAAGTTCATGCTTTCATCGCAGGAGATAAATCCCACCCATGTTACAATCAAATAATCGACGCTCTCAATGTTCTCTTAGAGAAGATGGAGCAAGAAGGGTACGTTCCTGATACAAGTGAGGCGCTTCATGATGTTGAGGAGGAGCAGAAGAAACTTTTACTATGTATGCACAGTGAAAGACTCGCTATAACGTTTGGCATTATCAGCACCCCTCCTGGGACAACAATCCGAGTAACAAAGAACATCAGGGTTTGTCCGGACTGTCATAGAGCCACGAAACTCATATCAAAGATAGTTGAAAGAGAGATAATAGTCCGGGACAATAGCCGTTTTCACCATTTCAAGGATGGACAGTGTTCTTGTGGAGATTATTGGTGACAAGGTGAGTCTCCTAGTTGCTATATTACTCCAGCCAATCACATTCAGGCCAGGAGAACAATGACTTGTTGAAAGAAAAACTTCAGTTGCATGCTGACTGCCACAAGACCATTGTTCTTCTGTAATTTGCCATTTCAATCATTGCAAGCCATATCAGAAGTTAGTGTAATTATAACCCTTTTCAGTCCCCCGACAAACTTACGCGCAAATTTAGCTCTACAGAATGATATCCGTCGTAATGTGGAATAATGTCATCAAGTTTAGTGACATTGAAAACGATGATGAGAAGCAAAAAGAGTCGGAGGAGGAGCATGTGAAAGGTTGGTTCTTTTGTTTCTGGATACTATTTGAAGAATCAATGCTGCAAAGTTTTAAGATTTATCATTCGGAAGTAAAGCCATCCACTTGAATATTTTTTCTCACAGGGGAGAGAGACCCGAAATTCTATCGAGATTTTTATCATCAATAAAACAATCATACAATCACTATATTATTACATATTTATTTTTAAAAAATATATCGCTATTTTCTGAAAAAATAATTGGGTACATAACAAATTTGATATTTGCTACTCCACTAGTAATACCAAACAAACAATAATAGTTAAACAAAAAATCCAAACAAAATAAAAGAAATAAATAAACAATCCAATTATATCAACGTCAAGTAATCTACTACTGCTTCTGAACCAAAAAAATAATCTACCACTGCTTCTAAAAATTAAAAAATAAAATAAAAAAACGTTCCCCACTTCATCAGTATCATCCATTTTCTTTCCAATCACTTTTTCACTCCTCACTTCCCAGTTCTCATCTCTCTCTCTCTCTCTCTCTCTCTCTCTCTCTCTCTCTCTCTAAGATTATTCCTTTCTCAGAATCTAATCATCTTTCTCCAGAAACACATTCCCTGCCATCTTAACCGAACCCAGATAGATCCTTAACATCCCCAAATTCTTGCCGCAAACATCGTCTCCACTATATATTCTCCCTATATGTTCTTTTATCCCTTATCTCTCTTTCTCTGTTGCATGCATAACGAATAAATTAACCACTCTTTTTTTTCACTTACCAGTTCCATTCAAGATTCCCCTTTTCTTCTCGCTTTAACTTTCTTTTGTAATCTTTCTCACGTTACTGAGAAAATGGGCCTGCAGCATCATTTTAAACCCTAATTCCCTTTTTAACGATTTGTTGGTATCGATTAGATTTCTTTTTGACCCATTCCAAAAAGTGTCAACTGTACAAGTTAACAATAACATTGATTAAATGAAAGACGGGGCTCCGGTGTATAGAAAAGACCTCGCCGTTTAAGAACTAACCATAAAATTGTTTCGTCTTATACCTTGAACTACAGTGGGTTATTGAATTTTAAGTTTTTTATTTTCTTCATAATATCTAGTTTGGAGGCTTGATTGGTTTGTGATTATGTTGAATAAATTTGATGGATCTAGGAGTTGTTTTGTTGTGTGATAAAGGAGGAGTCTTGAGTCATTTTTTCACAGTTAAGCAGTGAGGGAGGAAAGGAGCCTTTTTTTGGCTGTTTGTTTTGGTGAATTAGAACATCTGATTGGGGAATTGTAAGATCATGGATCATGTAATTGGTGGCAAGTTCAAACTGGGCCGGAAGATCGGTAGCGGATCCTTTGGTGAACTTTATCTGGGTATGCTGCTTTGTTGTTTGTTAACTAACATTGGAGTTTCGATCACTAGTTAGTTTTATGTTTTGAGTCATTATTGTTTTGCTTGGTGATGTTTGATTGGTTTGTTTCAGCTGTTAATATACAGAATGGAGAGGAAGTGGCTGTCAAAATGGTATGTAGAGCACCTTCTAACATTTCTTTCAATCTCTGTTTCTCTGTTGTTTATTCATTCGTTGGATTAGACTTTTTGTACGAATTTGCTTCTTTGAATAAAGAAACCAATATATAGGATCTTGTAGCTTTTGTAAATTTAGTTAGTTACTTTTGATATGGGTTTTTTTCATTTCTTGTTAATGCTTTCTCTCAAACATTTCTAGGTAAGATATCTTGTCAAATTATATACTCAGTAGCATTTGGAATACTCTTCTATTACGCTGCTTCCCAGAATGTTTTGAAGGAGCATTCTTGCTTGTTTTCCATTGCAATTCTTCACAGTTGGCTTCCTATAGTTTGAGACTGTGTCCTAGTTTCATTTATTGTTTTAAACTTTTGAAGTTTCAGTCATCTGTATTCTTCGGATTTCTTTAGGAACCTGTGAAGACCAAGCACCCCCAACTCCACTATGAGTCAAAGCTATATATGCTTCTTCAAGGAGGAAGTAAGTCATTGATTCTTTTGTAAGTCCTTTATATTTTTCGCTGTTGTAGACTTGTAGTTTTGTTTCTGTTTGGGCCTCAATCAACTCATTTATTTTTCGTTTCATTTGTATTTGTTTTATCCTTGTGAAGCTGGTATACCTAATCTCAAATATGTTGGAGTTGAAGGGGATTACAATGTTATGGTTATTGATCTTCTTGGACCAAGCCTTGAAGACCTGTTCAATTATTGCAATCGGAAGCTTTCCTTGAAAACAGTTCTGATGCTCGCAGATCAATTAGTAAGTATGCCTCTAGTTATTCAGCCTTTTGTGATTGCATAATGTGATGAATTTTAAGAAGTATTCACCAATAAAGTAGCTGTCCCATTGAACCATCTTTTGTCATTCCTTATTTGTAGATAAACAGAGTAGAGTATATGCATGGACGGGGCTTTCTTCACCGTGATATAAAGCCTGACAATTTTTTGATGGGATTGGGGCGCAAAGCAAACCAGGTATGTTCTTACATGTGATGATGCTTCTGCAAGAGGTGTTTGTTTATCTTGCCATTGGCTGTGTATATTTTCTTGCATTGACGGGGAATTACGGTAGTATAACCTACAAAATTTGATCAAAATCTAAATGTTTATATCAATGATTTGCAAACAAGATCGG
This sequence comes from Viola odorata, assembly GCA_963691705.1. Classification (NCBI taxonomy): domain Eukaryota; kingdom Viridiplantae; phylum Streptophyta; class Magnoliopsida; order Malpighiales; family Violaceae; genus Viola; species Viola odorata. The sequence goes on from OY829545.1 coordinate 3,509,845, forward strand.
ATGGCGTGTCTGTTGCTGGCTAGTATTCTGTCTCATAGCCAGGTGGAATAAGTGGGACTTCAGCAATGAAATTTTATGCTAGATGTAGTTTGTTTAGCTGGCTGGACTGAGTAATTTACAGTGGTAGGGCAGGTAGAGACTTGTCAATTGACCTAGTTAGTATCATCTGTCTTTTATTTGAAGATGTCCTAGCTCGTCCTAAAAGTTATCTAGTAACTGGTTGTAGGAGCTCCTGGGAGTTATTGACTGGTTACTGATCATTTTCCTATTGTTTCACCCATTCAATCCCAGGTCTACATCATTGATTATGGGCTTGCAAAAAAGTATAGGGATCTGCAAACGCATAAGCATATACCTTATAGGTAAGTAGTGTCATTTTACATTTTAATTGCTTGGTATATAGGGTTCTACATCATCAATTGTTGTTTCTCACAATGTTCATGCATGGCAAGCTTCCTTCCATTGTGTTCCATGAATGACCATCCTGATCTTTTTTCAGGGAAAACAAGAATCTTACGGGCACAGCTCGCTATGCTAGTGTTAATACTCATCTTGGAGTTGGTGAGTGAACTTAATGTTGCTGCTTCTACGTGTTGTGCTCATATTTCAAGTTCAACCCTCCTTTCTGATTTGATCTGGCTGTGAAATTTGTTTTACTTGCAGAGCAAAGTCGAAGAGATGATCTGGAATCCCTTGGCTATGTGCTTATGTACTTTTTGAGAGGAAGGTTGAGTTCTTAACTGATTATATTCACCCTTAGTTTGAACTTTGAAAGAATGATGGTTAGTACTGGTAGTTAACTCTCTTTTTGGGTGATGTTGCTTCTTCAGCCTTCCTTGGCAGGGATTGAAAGCAGGTACCAAAAAGCAGAAATACGACAAGATCAGCGAAAAGAAGACGCTTACTCCTCCTGAGGTATAGTCTTTTTGCTTTCAAATAGCTTACTGAAAAATTTTGTATTCCTCTATCGGGCAAGATGCAATTGGGGAAAACCACTTTGACCATATAAAAGTTCCCAACATACTTTAGACTGTTTACAATTTTGATGTGTTATTCAACAGGTCCTTTGCAAAAACTATCCTTCAGAATTCACGTCATACTTCCATTATTGCCGCTCACTGCGGTTCGAAGACAAGCCTGATTATTCATACCTTAAGAGGCTCTTCCGAGATTTATTTATTCGAGAAGGTTAATTGATGCTCTCGTGATTCTTAATGCTTAGTGTTATTATTTGCCATCTTTTTCTTTATTGTTTAATTTATTATTTCATCTGGTTGAGAGCTCTGCTAAGATGTATAATCTAATCAGTGTCTTACTTACTGTGATTTGGCCAGGTTACCAGTTTGACTATGTTTTTGACTGGACTATATTGAAGTACCCACAGATCGCTTCTAGTTCTCGCGGACGGGTAAGCATTTCCTAGCTTGTTGGAAGTTTGGAACTCACTTCTGGAGGAAAACATACTTTCATATGCAGCTTTTGCAACTTTCCTCTTTTTGTCTCAACAGCCAAGTGGAAAACCAGCTGTAAACCCAGGGGTATCAGCAGAAAGAACAGAAAGACCTTCAGGTCTGCTACTCTTTTAGCAATTTGGAGCATAGCCATAATTAGGCAAATAGACTGCTCATTCTTGTGTTGATTTTAGCCTTTAGGTGATGTCCGATACTATATGGTTAACATTTTGTGGAGCCTTGTTATTTATCCTCCCTGTATTTCTGCTCTCGCTTTTCCGAGACCTTTTGCTGTTTGGTATAGTTTGTTATTTTGAAAATTATGTCGGTCTGGAGACTCTAGGCGCCAAATTTCTGATACAATTTTATGTTTGATTTAGTGGGCCAAGAAATCCGAGACAGATTCTCAGGTGCAGTTGAGGCATTCACTGGAAGGAATGGTTCAGGCCATGCTCTTCCTAGTGATCACTCCAGGCATCGATCAGCTGATGACAGGCCATCATCTAAGGATGTGGTGAGTGGCGCAAGATTAGATTATTCACGTTTATATTCTGTACTTTTGAACTTGTTACAGAGTGTCAAGTTTTGAGTTTGCTATTGACTTTTATGTGTTCCTTACCATCCTTCTCTCACCTTCATCAGCACCCTGATTCTGAAAAGCCTCGGTCATCATCTCGAAATGGCGGCTCTTCAAAGAGAGCTGTCATATCTAGCAGCCTACCAAGCACATCTGTTGAGCCTAGTGACATTCGGTCCAGTCGGCTGGCCTCTAGCAGCGGTCGCATGTCCACAACCCAAAGGATTCAACCCGGGTTCGAGTCCAAATCATCATCTTTTACTCGAGCTACTGCCACAAGAGGTACTCGTGATGATGCACTCCGGAGCTTTGAGCTCCTTTCTATTGGCACAGGGAAGAGGAAATGATGGATGGACTTGTCCAGCCGAAAGAGTTTAGTTGTTGTTTGGGGAGGATCAAAATTCCATGTGTAGTTTATCTCAAGATCATGAGAGTTAGTTGTGGTGTGTTACAAGTTACTCTGTACATGTCTGTCTACCCATTGTTACTCTTCCTTGACAATGGAAGTTTGGTCGCAATTCGATCGGAGCTATATACTTCAAGCATTCTTACCGACGCCAACCTTATATAGTCTCGAAATCACCATTCACCACCGGTCCGGGGAATTGTTTGTATATTGGAGACGATGGTAGTTGTAATAAATAGCTCTTCCCATCTCTTACTGTTGCCCTATTTTGTCAACTTGAAAACTGTTACGGTTGTTTTTACTGTTTAGTTTGTTGCTAGAGGTTCTGTTGTCCTTACTTTTATTTTTTAAAAGGAAAATTATAATTTTACCCTTACATTTATATTCAATTGTCACAATTTTTGCTAATCAGGCATTAATTTTAAAACATGAATTAGTCATAGCTGATTCTTCCTAGAGGTTTGTAAAACTTTAGCAGTGCAGTGATACTGATATCATTGGAGAAGATACACAAAAGATAACATGAATTAGTCTAGCCGTTCGGAAAAGAGGCTAAAATGACCACTAGCAAAAAATTAAAACTTTTAAGATATTCATTTCCAGTTGATTATCGACTTAGTTAACTAGTTTTTGCAAAGAGTAAACTGGACTTAAAAATAAATTGATAAATTGATAGATTTTTTCCCCCTTTCAATATTATTTGTGTATAAAATATTTTAACTCAGCTTTTATTAAACCCCAAATAAGTTTATTAAACATGTATATATTTCTCCGGCTTAATAAATTATAAGATACACTGAATATAAAATAATAATTATAAATTATATTTCCATAAAAGAATAATGTATATTTCAGCGCCAGGTAAAGTAACAAGATTAGAATAATTTTAAAAAGATATGATATTAGCAAGAAAAATAGAAACTTTGTTTAAGGTTATCTTAATCTTTTGTCGTTTTGTTAGCACCTAGATATATTTCTAGTCTATCCCACCCATCAATATTACTTCAAGAGAGTGAGTAACCCCCCTATAAATAAGACCATTTTCTTCTCTTTTTATCCCCACAAAACAATCAACAACAATTCTCTTTCTTACCTATTCAATTTCTCTATCAAACTCCTCATCTTTCAAACCATGTCTTGCCCCATGGAAGAACCCACCCATATCACATGTGACAAATGTTATGTCACCATTGAGGGTGTTGAAAATTTCATGGCACACTATTTCCAACATTTTCATCAACAACCAAGCTCTTTGGCCTCTTCCTCCTCCACCACTAACCGCTATAGTGAGGAGGTAAATTTCCTTGATTACAACTTTGTTCGAAACGATATACCTAGCTCCAGTCGAAACCCTAACCCTAATATCGGCTTCCCATTGCTCCCACCACCACCAATATTGGTGGCACAAGAGCCGTTCGGGCGGGAAAATCAGGCTGCAAGGTTTGAAATGCATGAGGTTCTTACCCTTACCTCATCACTGCAACGTGCAAACCGGCGGGCTATGCTGCGCGGGAGGCGGGATGCTGCTGCTCGGATGAACGCACCACCACCAACGGCGAATAATGTGCCGGAGGTGATTGATCTAGTTCACGGTGAGGAGGATCCGGAAGCTGAGGACGTGGAGATTTGTGACGAGGTGGATGTATCACTAAAGGTTTAAGCGTATCTTTCAGACAAGGGGATGTGACATTTGTTGTCTTTCTTATTTATTTATTTTTAAAAAAAAAATGCTGTTGCATGTTTTGTTTTAGCGTTGAGTGTAATAACTAGTCGGGGCTCTTTTTCCTGTTTTTTTGTTTTTTTGTTTTTTCCCTTATTTCAATTAAATAAAATGTGGAATGTTGGTCCGACCATGTACTTTGTTTTCTTATGCATCCTTTGCATTGTCCGCTACATCAATTTAATTTGGCATGGTTAGAAATTGCAATCACAACAAAATCTTGAGCTTAATTAAACACAAAATTGAATTCAAGATTCACTAATCGGTTTATAAATTAATAATCAAGATGAATAAATTAAAGATTCTATTTTCAGTTGAGTGGATCGTTTTTGGTCTTCCTCATCAAAGAAACAATGAAATCAAGTAATTACATGTTATGTTCTCATCTAATTAGTTCAATAGAAATCAATGGGTTTATATAAAATAAAAAACAACGGCATGCACAAATTGCTCAAATTGTTAACGGGCATACGGTGATTGTTTTGTTGATAATGAAAGTATCATAAAATCTCGAATTCGAGTCACACCTCCGCCTAAAACAAAAAAAAGAAGAATGTCAAATTGGTTGCTTGGCTATTATGGTATTGTTTACATTTGTCGACTAATGAACTCCAGATAAGGAATTGGCCTGCGATTCCTGAGCTACAATCATGCGTGTCCATCCAATCCTCTGTTCTTTCTACTTTTCTCTCTTCTACGAAACCTGTGGAGGAATTGTCTTTAACTGTCAGATCTAATTACAAGATGAGTGCTAGCTTTTAGATCTTTTAATTTCCATCATAACCCTAAAAAAAATTAGTATCAAATTTTCCGAATTCATGATTGATTGAACTAGCTATGGGAACCTTGTTCTTAGACCAGATCAAGAAGCAAGCTCGTTCTTTTCTCCAAGAAAAATGTAAAACTGCTAGATTGGTCTTCACCGACGTCACACAGGCCGAACTGTAAGCTTTTTTTTTATTATAATTTCTCTGGCAAAAAAAATATTAATGCCAAAAAGAAAAATCTAGGCGAAGAAGGTACTCCAACGCAGTACTTTGCCACCAAAAGATTCACTTTTTAATTTTTATAAATTTTTCATCTTTCACATTTTATTTGAAGGTGGACTGAGGAAGCGACAAATGAGGATCCATGGGGTCCTGATACTAGAATCATGACCAAGGTAGCTGAGGCTTCTTATGTGATTGATGATTATTGGAGAATTGTTGATGTTCTTCACACCAGGTGACAATAGTTCTCATTTTAATTTATATTACGAAGAAAGATTAAAATTAAAACTAAAATTTCTTAATGTAATATTGTTTTTCTAAGATATTAAAATTTAGAAACCTAATAATTAGTGGAACAGGTTGGACACCGTAGATTGGAAGCAATGGAGGCAAGCTTACAAAACTTTGGTACTTCTTGAATTCTTGCTAACTCATGGCCCTGAAGAAGTTGAAGATGAATTCCAATGTGACAGAGATGTGATTGAAGGACTTGGAACATTTCAATACATTGATGAAAAAGGGTAATCATCCATCAAATCAAATTCCAATAATATACTTACAACCGCAAGAGAATTTAGTTTTTAAACGAATTCTAACTGAACTCTATTAATAAAATGAAGTGAATTATTTCATGATTTGCATACCGAACAATATGTTAGTGTTTTAATCGCGTGCTTTATTTTGTTGTGAAAGTAGTTTCAACTGGGGAGCTAATATGCGAAAAAGAACAGAGAACTTACTTAAACTTCTTGGTGGAGGAGACATTTTGAAGCAAGCTCGATTAAAAGCTCTGAAAACAACGAGAGAGATTCAAGGATTTGGGAGTAATTCCTCATCTCCTTCATCATCATCACCAACATCATCTCCCATGTCATGGACTCCTGATTCTTCGAGAACATCTTTCGGATCGTCATACACTACCGGATCGAGCGATCATGAGTTCAGCAGACAGCTATCACTTACCAAACACAACATCCTAGAGCAGAATTCTCCACAAGTGAGGAATAGGAATTCTTGGAAATGCGGCACGATTCAAGAATCTGGTTCTTTACTGGATTCTGATGAGCAGGATGATGAGGGAGAGGAATCGAGGCAAAAACCAGCTGCAGAAGGGTTTATAGGTGGGATTTGTTCAAAGATTGCTAGTCTTAGTCCTTCAAAGTCAAGGCAATTAGGGGACAAAGGGAATTACAGGAGCTTTTCTGATGGTGTCAGGATGTTCAAGAAAAAATACCATCGCCAAGTTTCTTTGGGGTATTAATTGAGGATGGTCAAGAATTTCTTTTTTATTAATTCTAATTTTGTGTAATAAACTTGTAATTTAGAGCTCTCTTAATATCTTATCTCCGTCTTTCGACTAAAAAACTAATCTCCTTCGAATGAAGTTGAATTTAGAAGAATATGGCCCACGTAGTTTAGTGATGTTTATGATTGCGCAGTCAGTCAGTATGGCTGAATCTGACATTTTGTTACTTAATTAATTCTATTATAATTTATTAAAAAAATATTTTTTTATGAAAATCATTAAATATTCAGTTATTATAATACTCTTTCCGGACACATTTAAGTGTCGTTCTGGCACAGTGTCCTTATGGGAGGGCTCGAATTGGGTGTTTGGATTTTTTGGTCGATTGAAGAGTGATTGGGTTTCGAGTTTAAGGGTGATTGGATTACAGATTTGAGGGTGATTGGCGGTGGTTCGGCCATGGGTTTCAGGTTTTGGCAGTTGTAGTGGGGCGTCGATGGTGGCCGGCAGTGAGTGGCGTGAGGGAGGGTGGGTGCTCAACATCTTGCCTTTGTATTTGCCGAAATCTATGACTCTGTCTGTGATTGGGATTGATTGGGTAGGGATTAATTTGGATTTTGGGGGCTTGAATGAGCAATGTATGGAATTGGGAAATGGATAAGAATAGTGAACGAAAGCAGATATGGAGATGGTGAATTGTATTTTGGGGGAACAGAGATAGAAGAAGTGAAGAAGATAAAGAAGAGGGTTTTTTAGTCATGTTGGCTAAAAATTATGGTTGGAAAAAGTAAAATGACAATTAATAGTATCCAAAAAAATCGTAGGAAAATGACAATTATTTGTAGACTTAGTTGTCAATTATTCAGGGCTCGATGGATATAACCTTGTAGGGCCCGCAAAGTTAAAAAAAAAATTCATTAATTTCGTGCGTATTAAATTCAAGTGAGAATATGACTGGCCTGAAGCTATGAATGTTTGTCAACTTTGTCTGTGGTGGACAGTATGGAGTTGTGGGCCTAAAGGTAGGTGAAAGAGGCCCACCATGAACTCGGGCCTTATACTTCAGAAAAGGGTAATCGGGCTCTACAACAACTCTCATTATTGTACAATTATTCCACTTTATTTTAATATTATTTTTAAATTAGTTATATTGTAAATTATCATTACAAATTTATAATATCAGAAATCAAATTGTTGGAGTACTCTCGGTGTTTGGAATCAGAAAATACTTCATGTCTAGAATCCTGACCACATTCGGACCTACACAATAATTTGATATACTATCATAGTAATTAATTTGTTTTGTTAGCTCTTTAAAAGCCCACTAGATTAGATAAAAATGGAAATGCCCCCACAACATTATTGTACTGGAAGAATGCTTAACTATATAGTATATGCTTGCTAACAAAGTTAGTTATGGACTTTATGATACTCCTCTGATCCGAAATGTATCACTTCCTCGCATCCCAATATTCAGTAGGGAACGCATATCGAGGAGACCGAATGAGGTACTATTTGACCCCAAAAAATTTCGTACTTTTTTTCGAACGTACGTTAATCCTTAACGTACTTCCGAGAAAAAATTCGGGGTAAAATTGTCTCAAATAGTGACTGTTCCGACCGTCTTAAGATACGTTCCGGAACAGTAAAAGCAAATGCTAAAACGTCATACATTTCGGACCAGAGGGAGTATAACCTAAGCATTCATCAATCGTTACTAATTTAGTTTTCCAATTCGAGTTTAAATTATAAAAAAAATCATTGATATAATTTATCCGAAAGAGCATAAAAGAATAATAATAATAATAATATTTTTTCCTTTTAATAGATGGGATAAAATTTAAATTTAAATTTGAGCTCTTAACTATTTTACCCGAGAAAGCATAAAAGAATAATTATAATTCAGGATGAAAAAAATAAAAAAATAAAAAAATTCATATTTGCTAGGATATAATAATGCTTACCCATAACTGATGAGAAAAAGGTGGAGTATAATATAAAGCACCGTCAATGATGCTGCCGACATGTGGTTTAGTTGGCGAGACATTAGTGCATTGAATATATCAAGTAGCAATACTATAAAAAGTCATAAAGTTTCGATTTTTTTTCAATCCTACGGTAATTTACCTTACTGACTGACTAATTTAGATTTAGATTCTGTTTGCCCTTTTCGAGAATAAATCATCTCTAATGATTTCAAATTTGAAACTGTAATTAAATCAATTTTTTTTATTATCAATTTATCTACGACCCTTTAAGTGGGGTTTGATTCTTTAATTGCGTATAATAAATGATATGTTTTTATATGCACCCGGTTGAAACAGTTTTCATGCGATCAAATCTGTATTAATTTAGTAAAATGATGCATTAAACAAATTTAAACAAACCAAAATTAAAACAAAATCCTTATCCTTAACATTATCTAATTGACTAATTCCACTGACAGAGTTTAGAACAACAGCAATTAAAAGCAAGGTTAATCCCACAACCGCAACGGTTGATGTGGTCAATTTGTCATTAATAACTTTCACAAAGGAGGAAATTTTGTTTCTTTTTCTTTAAAAAGAGAGGCGAAGTTGATAGAAGTGAAAGATACAGGCCATAAAAAAATAATCATTTCGTCAACTGGAAACCAGGATTTTTGACTAATTTCACCAACCAGACCTACAACACAGCTCAGTCTACAACGGTCACATTGAAAACTGAGACTATTATGGTCATTTCTAACAATTTATCTCCACCACCATCATCCACCAATCCAATGTTTGTCCCTTTCACGCCTGCATATTGTATTGTTTTGTCAGCACTATGTTTCATTCCTTATTATACCCTTGCCCACCTCCAATAATTACCTCTTCAGAAATAATGCCACAGCTTTTCCTTTCCTCATAGGAGTATGTCATAACAAACAAAAGTTGCTCACTGTCCAGTTGGTATCCAAAGTTCCTCTCTTTTCATCTCTCATGGCCCTCTCTTCCTCCCTCTGACGTTTTCCTCTTTTGGGCCTCTGCTGCTGCTGCATCTGTTGAGCTTTTTTTACATTTACAATAACCAGAGGAGTCTTTTCAACAAATCCTACAGACTACAGAGACCCTTTTATTTGTTCATTGTTTCATCACGCTCCCTTTTAACCAAATCCCTTTGCTGTTTTGTTCATCTTTCTTTTTCTGTGTCTGTGCTCTTTAAAGATCAATTTTTTTCTCCCTTTTTCTGGGTTGGGGACAATGAAGTTTTCAACTCGGCTTGATTCAGCTGTTTTTCAGCTCACTCCAACTCGGACCAGGTATGTCTCTCCTACAATTTGCCGCCTTTTGGATAATACAACAGCTTTATTGTGCCATTTGGGAATAACGGAGTGGTTTATTGCGTTGTGAATGGTTTCTAAGGATCTGACTCTGGTGAATGGGTACATGCGTTTTGGAATTTGTTTGTTGTTACTTGTTGCATGTCCGTCTTGTCGCCAATTTGTGGATATATGGTCATCAAAGCTTGAAGCTTTAGTCATCGAATGTAGAAACTTCTTTGTTTTGTTTAGTTGCCGATGAATTATAAATTGAAGAATTTTAATCGTATTGAAAATTTAGTTCAATCAGTGTAAATTCTGGGATGAAGATTTAGTTGCAAGGTTCTGAAGTTTACCAGTGTGCTAACTATACCCTTTTTGTTTTTCATCTTTCTATCATCAGGTGTGATTTGGTCATATTTGCAAATGGCAATTCAGAGAAGATAGCTTCTGGTTTGGTGACTCCATTTCTTGCCCACTTGAAAACTGCACAGGATCAAATGGCCAAAGGGGGTTACTCGATAATTCTTGAGCTAGAGCCTGGAAGCGATGGAACATGGTTCACAAAGGGAACAGTTGAGAGGTTTGTTTTTTCCGCAAATTAATTTCCTCCCTTATCAACACTAAATTTTCATTCTACAATTAGCATATTGTAGATATTTAGTACAGTATGTTGTTGCACCAATAAGGATTCCAATGTGAATTGTGGAATTGGCATTTGCAAAATGGAACAACATTGTGAAATTTAAGTTGGTGGCTGCTAATGCTATACCAATTATTGCTTGGTTTATAGGTTTGTCCGCTTTGTTAGTACCCCGGAGGTACTGGAACGAGTGTACAGTTTAGAGTCTGAGATCTTGCAGATTGAGGAAGCAATTGCAATTCAAAGCAATAATGATACGGGATTGAGTGCAGTAAGTATATCTTTGTGAGCATATGATTTCTTAGTCAGAGCTTAGATTTCATTTCAGTTCTTTCTTTATTTTTGTTCTGCAGGTAGATGATCATCAAGCAAAACCCGTAGAACGCATTGAAGGTAATGCTTCAGTAGAGAACCTGCCGTCATGTCTTATATGATTTTCATTTTCTTTCTTTAAAAAAAAAAACTGTTTTGATTTTATTTTATTTTGGTTTTTGTAGTACTTTTTCTTTTTACTTGGGAAGAAGGACCATGTGACTTTTTCTTTACATATAAACCCAGTAGTTTCACAGCTTTCTTTATACTTTATAGTTTTAGTTCTCCAGTGTGTGGTTTTCTACTCTGTAGTAGTAAAGAGATGATGAGAATGCAATTTTCAAACTTTTGCTCGATTGTATTGGTTTTGAATAACTGTGAAAATATTTTGGCAGGCAGCAAGCTTCTGATAGGGTCTAATGAAGAGAAAGCCATTGTCCTCTACAAGGTATGTGGACAGTGGATAATCCTCAACAGACATGAATTTTCTGTACATTTCTTTGAATTAGACTTTTTACTGTGTGGCAGCCAAGCTCACCTGTACCTGAGGCAAATGGATCATCTGTGAAGGAGGGAAATTCAAAGTATGTACTGCACAGTTATTATCAAAAGTTGTTGATTTATAATAGACTAGTCCTCAGGATATCCAAATGTCATTTATAAATAGATTATAATGAAAAAGAAGTTGAGCTGCTGGAAATTATAGATGTGGTGCATAAAGAGTGCATGATGTGACCATGCTTTCATGCGATGACACTTTCTTTTGACCCTCTCTTAGCCCTTCTTTGGTGAGATGGATTTCCCTTTTTTCTCATTGGTATTAGAACTTGGATTGGGAGGAATTATCAACGCACATGCACATTGTGGTCTGCTTACTCCTAGTGAATTATTTTCCCTTTATCTGCATGTTATATTCGAAACATGACCAAAAAGTTCTGCATGATGAATAAGTTGGACTCTTCCCCAAATCTATATAGATGTTTTCATGATCTTTTTATCTACATTTATGATATTATAATGGTTGCTGGCATCTTCACTGGTGTATCTATTACTTACAGTGATTCATTAACACAACCAAGACCATTAATAGCACAGTGTATTTGGTCTTTATGTGACTAGAGTTCAGCTTATGAAAGTCTTGGAGACACGCAAGACTGTGCTACAGAAAGAGCAAGGAATGGCCTTTGCACGTGCTGTAGCTGCTGGTTTTGACATTGATCACATGGCGCCTTTGATGTCATTTGCTGAAAGTTTTGGAGCCTCACGCTTAATGTAAGCAATACTTCTGATCATTTGCAGTCATTTTGGTTTGCGACATCGCATCAATTGGTCTCCAGCTGAATTGTATTTTTCATGGAGGATATTATGAAATGTGGTTTCACTCATTAATATCATTAGGGATGCGTGCGTGAGATTTATGGAGTTATGGAAAAGAAAGCATGAAACCGGTCAGTGGGTTGACATTGAAGCAGCTGAAGCAATGTCTAGCCGGTCAGACTTTGCTGGAACAAATGGGTCAGGCATTGTTCTTTCAAATGCAGTCAACAAGCAGTGGCCCAAGACTCCGGACAGTAACAAGAAAGCAGGTGCTGACCCCCAAATAATGCTGAAATTTTTCTTTAACCTCCTCAGCACTTGTGTAGATTGACATCCCACTATGAATATTCACCATAACTCAGTCACATGAACACATATCATTGAATCTGTTTTGAACATGAATCCATGCGTATTTATTGGGTATACTTATAGTTTTGCATTGGGAAAGAGATCATGCAATTTTTTCTCATGTGATGTCTTCCAATTATCCAAGGATCTATTTTATGTTCAGTGTCATCTCATGTCAACTAAGTCTTAATACCAAACTTGTCCAACTTGGCTTATACAAGTTCCATACATGTTACTCTAGGTCTGTTCCCCCCCATCTTTTCACCTAAAACCTACTGATCACATGGTATTTAGAAACCACTTTATCAGCAACACAAGTCTATATGCATGAAAAAAGTGGCGAATATACCTAAGAATCTCTAGTTGGAATATCCTTTTTGGTGTAACTGTAAAAAAAAAATCTTTTTCAGTATGTTTCGAAAAATCAGTTTTTTCCTTCTAAAATCCAACTGAAAACTTAAATATTCATATGGCAGAAGAGAAACTGTCTGGGGATCAGCAACTACAGCCAGGCCACCAAGAACATTTTCAAGGCCAGTTTCCACATCCTATGTTTCCTCCTTGGCCAATGCATTCTCCACCCGGTGCAGTGCCTGTTTTTCAGGGATATCCCATGCAAGGCATCCCTTACTATCAGAGTTATCCTGGAAATAATCCTGCTTTTCAGTCACCATATGCTCCAGGGGAGGATCCTAGACTCAATCCTGGACAAAGAATGGGACGAAGGCATTCCATGGATAGCAATACTGATCCTGAAACTGGGGAGGTGAATACGAACACAAGATACCAAGGTGATGTAGAATTGGAGAAGGAAACTCCAGGGAGAAGGGGAAGCCATTCTGCTAAAAAGAAGTCCGGTGTCGTTGTTATTCGTAACATCAACTACATCACAGCAAAAAGGCAGGACTCCTCTGGCAGTGAGTCAGAATCAGCTTCTGAAACTGATGGGGAAAATGGAGATCAATCAGTCTCTGCTAGAGACTCAAAAAGGAAAGGAAGCCATAAAAAGTCTATAGATAAACTGAATTCATCTGATAGAGAAGGAAAAACATATGGGAAGGAGGAAGATGGTGGACACTGGCAAGCATTTCAAACTTATCTGCTAAAAGATGCTGATGAAGCTGAACGTGCTGCTGACCAAGGCATGTTTGGAATGGAAAAAGAGGCTCGACTAAAAAGGCGCCAAAATAATATGGGTGTTGATCCTTTAGCTTTTGATGGGCGCGATCTAGGTGATAATCAGGAAGGGAACAACAGAGACGTCCAAAACATTAGTGGAAACTTGACCCGCATGGCTAGGGGATCAAGTGAAGAGTCATTGATCTCTAAGAGAATGGGCCAGTCTACTGATGGTAGAAGATTCGTGGACACACAATCTGCAGAAGTAGATGGTCAGAGAGCTGGGTACAGGAGAAGCACAAACGATGATTTTGTAATGAACACACGAGGGTATGCAACTTCATCAGACATCCTTGCATTGAATAGATTTGAGCATGCAAACAGGGATCTAGACAAGAGGTCTTCACAAAATATGGATGATGATTCTTACATAGTTTCACTAAGATCAAATTCATTAGATAATGTTGGAACTGGAGGAAGAAATCCAATTGATATGGATTCTGAGTTCCCTTCAGCAGGTCAGAGGGTAGAAAACCAAGTCAAATATGAGCCTGATGATTTTAGTTTGATGCCAGAGCGCGGGACTCAAAGGGAGTCAACTTCTTATGACCCTGCTTTAGATTGTGATGGGCAGTTTCACACAGAAAATAACGTGTCCCTGAATAAGAGGAATAAGGAAATAGTCACTAAAAAGTCAGACAAGGATCGTAAATCAAAACCGACTCCTGGTACTTTAGACAGGAAGAAGACCGTTGGACCAATCAGAAGAGGAAGACCTTCAAAGTTGAATCCTATGGATGAAGCAAGAGCACGTGCTGAGAAGCTGAGAACCTTCAAAGCTGATCTCCAGAAAATAAAGAAAGAGAAGGTACTTTTCCTGCTACTTAGCAGGCACTTAGCTCCTCTTTGAAAAGGCTGTACTACTTGGCTAGTCAATTAAATTTGTCTCACCACATGAATGAACTGAAACGCTTCTTCTCTTTGAGGACAATTGTCTTTTTTCAACCATATAATCTCTTTTTTTCAGGAAGAGGAAGATAGAAAACGGCTGGAAGCTTTGAAAATAGCAAGGCAAAAGAGAATTGCTTCTAAAGGTGGTTCCCTTTCTGCTCCATCAGTCTCACAGCCAACCCGAAAACAATTACCAGCAAAACTTTCTCCAAGCTCTCATAAAGGATCAAAGTTTACTGATTCTGAGCCTGGATATTCATCACCCCTACAAAGATTACCAATCAAACCTGTTTCTGCAGGATCAGCCAGTGATTCTCAGAAAACCTCTAAATCCAACAAATTGAATACTGGAAGTCACTCAGCTGGAAACAGGGTAAGCCGGTCAGTATCTTCTTTGCCTACAAAGAAGAAAGAGAATGATGGTTTGACGCCTGATACAAAGCCATCAAAGGATCGAATTAGAAGATTGTCAGAGCCTAAAATAGTTAGTAGCCATCAGGTTGTTTCAGTTAAGCCACGGAAATCTGAACCAATGTCAAGGCCAAGAGTGTCCATTGAACCTGAGAAAAAGAAAATATCTGCAATCATGAACCATGATAAAAGTAAGGCTGCATTGCTTCCAGAACTGAAAATAAGAACCACGAAAGGGCAGGATGCTATCCAAGAGAAAGCAGCAAAAGAAATTCCACTAAAGGTGAATGGAGGTACTTCAACTTCTGATGGTGGTGGACTAAGAGAGTATGGAAACAGAGCTTCCAATCACAGTGATGCAGATGACAACCCAATAATTGACAAGACTGTTGTTATGCTTGAACCTGAAAAGCCATCCGTCCCTGCTGAGCTCCACTTACAAAAGCAGCATGAGGAGGTCAGTAAGAACTTTGAAATTGTATAACCAATGATTAGTGTACTGTTATGGCATGCTTTTTTATCTTAAATCTTTTACATGTGAAACTTGCAATTGATGGCTTTAACGTTTTATGACTTGGATTAGGACATGACATGCTTAAATGAAATGAAGCATAATATTGGAAGCATATGGAATTTTTGTTGTTGAATGACAGTTTATATTATGAGAAGTTGATAGGTTAAGGGACTCCTGCTTCCACTTAAGGCTGTTATTTCTTTGGTTGTTAATTCAGATTTCCGAATGTACTTATTGCTGTATTCTGTGTGGTTTGCCACGTGTTTCCCATTGGACGAGATTTGTATCTTTTAATGACAAATGAATTTTAGTTTTATTATATTTCTCTAGCTTTGGAAATGACCTCAAGGGCTGTGGTGGAAACTTCCTTGCTAAATGCATGCTCCTTATTTGATGTCTCCCCCTCTCAGGCCAAAATTGAAAGTGTCAATAAGGTGGAGAAAGAGTCACAAAAAATTTCAAACATTCCTTGTACTGAAAAAACATGCCAGCCCCCTTATGCTCGAGTCTCTTCTTTTGAAGATCCATGTACTGGAAATTCAGAGTATGGCAAAGCACCTCCAACAAGCTTACTGACTGTGACACAGGGAGGAGATGCAGGGAATTTTAAAGCTCATGTGTCTGATGCTAGAAGCTTGAAGTTAGAAAAGATTCCTGAAGCATTGGATAAGTCTCAGACCAAAGAATCATCTAAGGGGTTTAGACGGCTGCTGAAATTTGCAAGAAAAAGCCACACAACAGGTGAATCAGATAATAGTAGTGTTAGTGGTTCCGAGGCAGACAATGGTGTTGCAAACTGTGCTTCCTCCAGTGAAGGTAAAACGATTTTACTTCTTACCTGTGCACTAAATGATTCAGTTTGAAATTTCTTTAACTGGTTATGAATTATCCTAACTGCAACTGGAAAAACATGGAGGCATTTGAATATCGCTAAAACATAATTTGTTAGACTCTTGAGCATCTCATGCCTGCCTTACTAAAAGGAGGCATCTAAAGTTTGGGTCACTTAGATGGCATATGCTGACTCCTTGTTGAATATGAAATGAACTTATCGTGGCTGTTGTAGCATGTAAATGAATTTATGTATCATGCATGGTTATGTTTGTTCTCGTTAATGTTATAACTATATGAATGAAGATTGCAAGTGACTAGTTTAAAGATGGATTTTATGCCAAGAGAGAGTTTTAACAATATCATTATGTAGCATCTATCGTGCTCTCTGATCGTCAATTGGTTGTGATCTTTCAGTTCATACATTGAAGAATTTAATCTCTCAAGATGAAACCCCTACCGCTGGCAGCACACCTCCAAAACGTAAGCTCACTTGCATTTTCAGTGTGATCAACCAATTTTTTCCACATTGTTTATATCATTTAGTTGGTACTAATATGGGAATGATGTCGCTGCAGCTTCTCGTCATTTCTCAATTCTATCACCCTTCCGAAGCAAGAATAGTGAAAAGAAGTTGACTGCCTGACAAGACCATGGTGAAGGTTATTAAATTTTTAGTTTTAGGAAGTAGAAAGCTTGTCTTTTTGTGTCATTTTGGTTGTGGTGACTTGTTATAGATTGTGTTCACGTCCAGTCTTGTAATGCGAAAGAAAGAAAGGTCATATTTGCAATATTTATGTAATTGTCTTTGTACATAGATCCTAGTGTTTTTTTTTCTTTCTTCCTGCTAATTGTGGATCTTTAAGTCATTTTTCATTTATATGCTTGAAGAAAGGGTTCTTAAATATGGCATGATGAAACCACTGTAGTTATGATTAAGCCCTTGGGTACAACCGTACAAGGTTTTATTAGATACACTCGTGCATCTAAAACACTATTCGTGCACAATATATGTTCATCCTAACACAGATGCAAAGTTAAGATTGAAATTCAAAACTAAGTTCTCTCTACTTTGTAAGGAGTATCACTGACGTGACGACAAGAACTAGTCAAAGCGAATAACTACACAAGAAATGTTGCTTTTGCTCATCCTACTCGATGCCTCCTTTGCTAAACACTTAGCTGCTTCTTGCGGCTGCTCCAGGTGCCGGATGAGGTTCACTGCTTCTTGACTTTTCATTACCTGAACAGATGTTAGATGATAACCAATTACATCCGTTGGCATTTCAGGTAGGTTGTATTAACTAGAATTTTACTGAACTTTTTAAGAGCAAGTGCTTTATATACCTCCCATACACCAGTACTTGCTATAATGACAAATTCAGTGTCAGAATCAATCCTTTCGACGCCAACAACAAGCTCCGAGCTTTTTGATTGCGTAATGCCTCCTGCATCAGTAGACTTCCATGCTAGCATCCGAACTTCAGACACAGGAGTAGCACCGAGAAGACACAAACAAGTTAGGACTAGCTCCATTAGATTGTATCAAAATTTTGCACAATGAGCATGCAATTGGTTGGTTGCTCCTAGGTAGGAATCGAGATTGTCCCTAGTATTTTTCTATGAGTAAGATTTGACTTATTAAATCCATCAGCACCAAAAGATTACAAGAGAAAGGGTTTCATACCAGGAAAGAGTCTGCGAGACCAATGCCTGTTGGCAGTCTTCTGGTGCTTACTGTGGATCTCATGAGCTACACCATCTCGGCACACTACAGCTCTATAGTCACCCATGTTGGCTATAACAAGCTTTTCTCCATTGATCACCATCACAGATGCTGAGCTAACTCGCCATGTCTCATCCGATGTTTGTGACTCCCTAGCTTTCGCTCTTGCGCCAAGATAAGCCTTCCTCATTGTCTCTTTACTCTTTCTCCTTATATGAGACTGCATTTGCAAGGGACTATGCAATGTTACAGAGATACATAGAAGTACAGAGAAACTAAAGAAGCTAGAAAGTGACAGCAATGTACCCATCTCTTTAATCTATACCACAAAAATGCTTGTGCAGAAGCAACATGAATGATACAATGACACAAGCATTCTAATTTCTCCAAAGGATCTAACCACATTAGGTGTTGCTCCCATGATTTAGATTGTGAGGGTCAAAATGCTTATTTTAATCTGGAGCAAGCAAATGCTGCCAATTTACAACAAAATATAAACAATATGGCATTCTGCGGGCCCCACATAGAATTTTCATTCATTTGGGCATATGAGCCCCACGTGGGGTCCACTGTAGATCACCATCTCTATCTGATTTGCTTGAATTGACACACCAAATTCGCAAATTAGCATTGGTTTCTGCAAATCAGAAAGAAAAATTGGACTAGAGACTGTTTGGTTACCTCTTTGGCATTCTTATTAAACAGATGGGATTGCAAGTACTTGGTAACTCCATCTCCAATTCGAGAATCAAAAACTCCAAAAAACCACACTTCCAGCTCCTCTATCTGCTCTCTCTGAACCACAACCGACTCAGAACCCGAGTCATCAGAACCAGCTCCTCTCCATGACTGATCCTCCACTACATGATATCCATGAGATACTGGCACCATCCATGACGGCTTACTTCGGACACCAGTCCTTCGTTTCTTGCCTCTACCTACCGCAAGAAACCGCCTAAGCCGAATCGCCTACCAAATTGAAAATACCCATGTTAAAGCATATGACTTTCCATCGTAGAAATGTGTAAAAGCAATCAAAGTCAGAATCTTTTAGTCGGGAAGAACACAAAGACAAGAACACGAACAAGTAAATGCTAACAAATACAAGATACCCATGCTAAAAGCACATGACTTTCCATGGTAAAAATATGTGTAAATGCAATAAAAGTCAGAATCTTGATATAAATGCGAACAAGAATCAAGAAAGGCATAACCAGATAGTCCAAGATGAAAAAGTTTGATATGAATGTGTAAAAGCAAAGGAAAGTAAGACAGATGAAAAAAGTAGAAAAGAAAAGCATTTACCTTGAACTTGAGATGGAGATCTTTCAGACCCATGTTGTTTTTATATCCCAAATTTGAGAATGAATTAGTTTGATGGATACCCTTTTGATTAAAATGGTGTTTAAGGGTGAGAATCACATTAATGGAGAAATGATTTTGATTTTTCCGTTTTTGAATTGAGGGAGGAGAGAAAACGTAAGAGAAGGAGTCTTACTTGGCAAAAGAGGGGTTTAGTCTTATTTTTATGCTTTGGTAATTGAAATGAGGGACAGAGTCAACACAAAGTCTTAATTTTTATCTATTTTTAAGTTCTATAGACCTCTCTCTTTTGTTTTTTTACTTGGAAAATTTAGGTCAATGAATTAATTAGAAATTTATTGGCTTTGATTTTTAATAACAGTTCAAAAATAAAACAGGTTGCTCAACAAACTTCCTCATTTTTCTTCCTGAAGAACTCATAGAGCTTAAACTTGGATTAACATTTATGAAACATTTTTTTCCAGCATTATGAACTTTTTGACTTAGGTTATGAGTTAGTTAAGTTATGATCCATGATGCTAAATGTTGATTAGTTTCTTATTAAAAAGGTAGAAAGGGTAATTGAGAAAAAAAAAATTTAAAAATAAGTGAATAATGTTTGCAAGATTTATTTTATACACCATGGTGGCTAAATACATATATCTGTAATTACAAGCCTTTAAACTGTGACAATTACCAACCAAGGTTGAAGTTTGTTGTTGAAGCAATAATTTAATTTGGGTGGGCTAAGTAAAGTTTTTTAAAAGCAATCAACAATATTAAAACAAAAGTGAGCTCGGCGTTGCTCATGCCTTTACCGGCCGGCACGAATCACTTGAATTTTCGTCAGTCAAAAAAGTCATCCGGTTGCCCTACTTACCTAAATTAAAGTACGAACAATTGATCGGTATGAGCGATTTTATATTCTTTTCTAATCGGTTATTTTTTAAAATATTGATAATAATCAATGTACTCTATTATGGAAATAAAAATGTTTTAATTGGGGTGGTCGTAAATGATGTTTTTACATCCATTTTTAATATTAATTTTATGTATAAACTATCATTTTTATTTGCCTCCATTAACTCGAACTCAAAACTTTAAAATTTAAAAAAATATATGCATCTAATCACTAATTATAATGTAAACATGTTCTATGCCCTAAAAAAAGTTGGTAGATGTTCTATAAAAAATATAAATTGATTTTCTCTTGAATAGTTATTTATTTATTTTTGACAAAGACTTTTTTTTTTCAAATCATTCAACAAAACATTTCTCAAAATTAGAAAACAAAATCATCAAGGCCCAATACCTATTGGGTTAATGAGCAGAAAATTTTTGGGCCCAAACACTTATTATTAGTAGGCACTCTTGCACCAAGACCAAACCTAAAGCAATTTTGCCAAATATGGTAAATAGAAACAAAAACTGAACTGCAAAATAGCACTCATTTCCAGACGCCAAAAACCCACCTAAAACCCCTCTGGTTTCTAACTTCACGGAGAGGAGGATGGCCATATCTCGAATCCTACTCGCGAGGCGTCCTTTGCATTTCCATAACAGAGGTGACACTCACTGCCCAATTTCGTTCATTTCATCATCGCATGAACAAGCTCTTTTCTGTTCCATTTTCCTTTCATCTTCTTACTCTTGTTGGGTTTTTTGGATGGTGTTACAGGGATCTCAGCGTCGATTAGATGGTGTTCTTCTTCTTCTCCAAGTAAGGGAGACAATGAGAAATTGATGCATGTGAAAGGAAAGAATGCAACTGAGGACCATAAAGCAGTAGCTGATGAATCGTAAGTGAATGAGTGAAAGAGTATTGTTCTTGTGATTTACATTTCCCTACCTACTGGGGCTTTCATTCTTTTTTTCTGGGTTCTGATAGTGGATAGCGCTTTTCTTTTAGTTGATCGAACTTTCGAATTCGGTGACAAATTGCACCAAAAATGAATTGGGTACCTTGATGTGAATGATTTAATCATTAGTGGTTTAACATTTTAGTTTTAATAGATTATATTTGGGATTTGGTTTCTTATTTCAGGCTGAATGATTTAACCATTAGTGGTTTAACATAGTTTTTTAGGGACCGAAAGGTAAAATTTGGCAAAAGTCTAGCTGAAAGGCTGTGGAAATGTGGGTAAACAGTGAAGTCATGGGTTATGAGCAAAGTGAAATGGGATACTAACTGTTGTAGTTTGATGAATGAACAAAATATTAGTGTGCTTTCTTCCCAATAGATTTTTGTCATTGGGTTATGGAGTTGTCAGTTTCACTCAGATTAAACTGTTTTTCCTTTTTCTCGGTAGCACAAATCAAAGTAAAGCTTAATAATTGTTACACTGCATTGGGTTTTCTTTTGCGCATGCATCTGATGCAGTACCTATTGCATACTTTTATTACATTGATGATTTTGATTCGATGCTTCTGAATTTAGTAATTGTGCACCTTTGTCTCAGCTGGTTTCTGATCTTTTGTATCATTACTGCATAGATATATGGAAAAGCATCCGAAGCTCTTCCAAATCACAACGGAAACTCGTTACAAAGACACTGGATCATGGTTTGGAGTGAAGAGCATGTTCACCAACCTTAAGGAGAAGATGCTGAGAAAGTTTCAATTTCAGAGGCAAAGTAGTACTGAGACTGCAGAGACATCCCATCCTACTGTTGATTCAGCACTATCTGACATTACCATGACACACACTCAAGCACGTATTGCTGAATCCCGGGAGTCCAAAGGTTTACTTCCATCATCAGAGGCCGCGGAGGAGTCTGGCGGTAGAGAAACAAGTGCTTCCTCGTGTATGAAACCCAATGTAATGGGAGAAAATTCCCCTGGAAGTACAGTTGATACAACAGCTTCTGAGATTATGAAGGTCAATAGGTGTCCTAATTATAGTAAGGTTAACGAACCTGTAAGAGTTGTTCAAGGAGCAGAAGCAATAAAGGATTTTTCTTATGATGAGGCTGAAGATGCAGCTAAATCATCAGAAGTCATGGGAGTATCTCTCATGGATGAGAAAAATGCTTCCATGAGTGCTGCAACTTGTGTTGCAGGAGGGCACTCTTATGAAGAGGTGGTAGAGTTGGAAGAAATTTCAGACGAAGAAGATCTGGCTGTGGCTAAAGCCCTGAAAGATTTACTCTATGATGAGGGTGGTGATACAGATAAATCATCAGAAGTCATGGGGGTTTCTCTCAGCAATAAGGGAAATATTTCCCTGGGTGCAGAATCCTTTGTTGCAAGGGGTAACTCTAATGAAGAGATTGTAGAATCTGAAGAAATTTCAGATGATGATCGGGTTGAGCTTGCGCATGAACATATGCTTGAGGAATCTTTGTTTGGCTCTCCCACTGAACCGGATGGAAACAACAAGCCGGAGTCTAAGAACTTATTTTCTTTTACACAAGTGTTGCTTGGTGATGCTTTTGCTGCACAGAAAAAGAAAATTGCAAATGGATTGACTTCTTCTGGAAATGAAAAATCCGAGCTTGAACAGGATGCTGTTCCTTTTGCTCCAGCAATGAACAGTGGCTCTGAGTCTGAAGTGGATGAAATATCTTCTCCATTTAATATAAGTGATGGCTCTGAAGCGGATGAACTACCTTTGAGATTTCATATTATTAGGGACTCTGAAGTGGATGAAATACCTTCATTTGACACCAGTGATGGCTCCAAAGTGGATGAAGGACCTTCCTCATTTGTTGTTAATGGTGGCTCTGAAGTTGATGAAAAGGCTGTGTTTGTTGATAGTTGCCCTGATGTTGAGGGTTTGGTCAATGATGTTGAAGAGATGATGAATAATCAAACAGTATCACAAGTGGCTGGTAACTCCAGTGATCTTTTGACACCTGGAGAAACTTTCGAAAGTTCTGATGGAACATCGCAAGAGAATGTACCAATACCAATTGAGACAGATACCTTAATGAGTTGCATCAGAGGGCTGCCAGAGTCCCGTAATAAGTCTGTGTATGCAACCATCTCCAGCGCGAGCAATGACCACAAAGTCTCGATTGGTATCACTCAACCCAAGAATCACTTGCAAAGTTCTGGCACTGAAAGGAAACATGTGGGAAAGAAGATAAACTGGATAAAGGATGACCCCAGTGAGGGAATCCCCTCAAATACAGACAAAACTGTTGCCAAGATTGATGAGAAATGCAGTTTTGGTGTTGCAGCTAATATTTGTGTAGAATCCAAACCAAAACACCCTAAGGTTCCTCTTCCATCTGGCAAAATAGATAAAACTCAGGCTCCTATTTCATGGCCCACACGGGAGTGTACAAAAAACAAGATATTAGTCCGGTTTTTGTCTAAAGATGTTAGGAACAGTGAGATAATTCATTCTTTAAGTTCTTGTGGATGTGTTTTGAAGATTCAGGAAGTTTCATCTTTCAGAGACAGCATTTTCAAGGATGTTTTGGTATACTTTGAGGTGAGTGCTTATTTATAAGCTTTTAGTTTCCAGTTTCAATTACCCAACAATATTTTAGTTATGGACTACCCTGCTCATGGTCGTAGGGATTTTCTTTATTGCAAGTTTCTAAAAATTGCTAAATTGCACTTTTCCCCCTCATTTAGCCTTTGTTGTTTCGCTTTCTGTAAAACAAATCTTCAGAGTGGTTGTCTTATTCTGCATCGGAAATGGTGAATTCTCAAAGTGATGCTGCTTTGTTGTGAAAGTATAGGAAGATAATTCTCGTCTCTTATAAAAGAAAAATAAAAGGATCATTCTCATTGTTCTTGGTTGGCCCTGTCTTTGTTGCAGACAAGTAAGGGTTTACAGGAAGCTCTCAAGAGGGCTGAGTTACTGTTAAAAAAATCATGCGCTTTCATTGAGGCAACTACTCCCAGAGATGTGGCTTTTGTAAATCCTATTCCTGAGCTGATTGGCGATCCTGAGATTCCAGTTGGACTAGTGAAGAATCCCACCAATACAATTAAGATAAAGCAGTTGACTCGTGAAATAACCTCACAGCAGCTGAAAGAAGCTCTTTCTTTCTGTGAGAGTGGCATAACCAGCTTTTTCTTGGGAACTTCAAGTTCCACTGCCTATGTAGAGTTCGAGGTGAGCTTTCTTTACGCTTGTTCTCTCACAGATTATAAAGCACCATGTGTGTCTCCTCCATTGAGTTACTGTGAATTCTGCTGCAATTTCCAATTGGAATGCTTATTAACCCTTTTCAGATTCATATCTTTTTAAGAAGGTTTGATAAATCATTGTACAATGAAAAGTTGATTTTACTATTAGGTGGCATTACTGCCCTCTTTCAAGAAGATCGAGTAATATTGACTTGGATGATTTGATATACAGATATATATAGTTCCTAATCTGAGTTAATTTGCCATCTCTGTCGTTGCTATCTGTTTTGCAGAGGGAAGATGCCAAAGAAAAGGCACTTGCTAAGTATTCCATAGATGTACTAGGAAAGCAGCTATTGATCTTCAGAGTTGATGCACCAAGGACAACAGTTATAAGACTCCGCAATGTAGGGTCTAATAGTGTGAATTCCATTTGCAAACCTTATGGGAAAGTTAAAAGCATTAAGCCTAGACAAGACGACATTGTGGATGTTTTCTTCTGTACTGCTGAGTGGCCCAACATGTTGGATATTCTGAACAGGTACATACATCAGTTAAAATTCTCAAAAGTCCATGTCTCTGCTTATAATATTCTGCTGACCTTCAGTTTTACATGCAGTTTAAACGGATTGGAAGTTGACGGCAGGCGCTGCATTGCGCAGCCTGCTCCCGTCTTTCCCCCACCTATTTTACAAGCTCTATGGAGGCATCCCGAGGAAAGAAGACGTCTGACAGCAACGATGCAGAGTTTATTGAGTAAAGTCGAGCATACCATGTATACAGATGGATTGACTGAGATAGTAGCCAAGTATTATGACCATGGCTTTTGAATCATTTTACAATCTCCTCGTTTTTGACATGGCCCCTAGTATAGCGAACTACTGTTAGTTGAGCATTTCAAGGGGGCATAAAAAGAAAAACTTCAGTCTCATTGGATAGAATCGTCTTACAATCAAAATGGAAAAGGGAAAACTTATTTTACTCTTTTTTATCTTGTCAAACTAGGTTTTCGTTTTTGATGTTTAGTTCTTACATATATTTTACTACATGCATCTTCAAAGATAAAACTTCCCTAATTGCCTAATTTGTAATCTAACAGCAAAGGATCAATAGGCCAAACAGAAATAGGAACCTAAATTTATGCCTTCTAGCGCAGGAGACAACACGCAACATAGTGAAATTTTAACAATAAAATGGAAACAAACTAACAAAAGTAGATTGTGCATTAAAGGCTACTTCTTTAAACAGATCTTAATCTCAGTTTTGAAAAAACCGATACTTCAAACCAACATGCATAAAGTCAAATCACAAAATTGAGAATCCCTAAAGTCAATCTCTTAAGCAGAAGCCTCTTTCTTCAACTTTGCAAGCTCTTGCCTGACCAAGCCACCCTTCTGCAAATCCAATATTCAACAGACACATCAAGTTTTGCAAAAGAACGCAACCATAAAAAATGAACTATTGAAAATTTTGACTTTCATTGCCAGGATCCAGAAAGCTAAGTGGACCAACAATAGGAATTCAAATTTGAACTTTAATACACATGCAACAAAGTAGTGACGGAAATGGTGTTGCGACATAAATAGCACAATGGCATACCTTGATCTTAGCTAACATCAACTTGAACCTGTCGAAGTCATTGAGTGCCGCCCTCCTCTTTTGCACAATCAGCTTCCTTCCCCAAGAGCAACTTTCCCACTTGTTCTTAACATCTGCCACCCACAAATACAGAATTGGATTAAAAAAATGACAGCATTAGTCAAAAAACTCATGCACCTATCTTTGCATATCTGAATCATAAAATAGTACTTACCAGCCTTCTCCATAGCTTCAATCAGTGTCTTCTTCTTGGGAACCCTGTTAATATCAATCTTGATATCAGTGAGTGAAAGCCTCTTGAAGTTCATTTGAGTCCTCACTATATCTGGAGAATCAACAAGAGCCTACCAGACATAAGACAGAGACACATCATTAGTCAAACCGTCCATCAATCACTCAACCACATACTATAACACAAACAGAGTTAAAGTGACTGCAAAATCGCATTAATTTGTGAAGCAAATTAGTTGCAGGACCGAACCCAAGACGAACACGAAACATAAACAGGCATACTGATGATTTTACATGTTAGACCACTTCGCATTTCTCATTGTACAAACACAACACAAAAGGAACCCAAACAAATCCCTCAAACAAATATGGCATAATACTTATTTCTAATTATCTATATTTACATAAGTTAATTCAGTGCTACTATGCTGCCATTATATTCAGAATTGCATGCTACAATTATTCTTTCAAAAATAGATTGTACTACTAAATATGAATTCTAAGCAAATTGAAGTTCCCAAGCAGCAGAGGCAAATGCAAATGCGACAAACAAGCTTAAACAGAGCAGAAGCAGCAACTAATAACAAGCCACATGAAATGGAAGAAGCTTACTCGGTTCTGGTCGATAACATCGACGATGACGACGAGCTTTCCGTAGTCTTTTCCGTAGTTGATAAGGGCCACCCTTCCGATCTCCACGTATCTCTTGAAAACCTGCAGACATCACAAACAACAGCGTAAGAACATGAAACGAGGTTGTACGGAAATCGCTTTAGTACTGTGGTGGGAAAGGCGAAGAGAAAGAGGCTCACCATCTTCGGGTCGTGAGGTGTGTGACTGTGTTAACGTCAGAGACAGGCGGAGAGCTATGAAGAAAGGAAATGAAAAGGAGTTAGGGTTTTTCTTTATATATGGAGCTTGGAGAGATGGTTTTGGACCGTCAGATCTAGGGTTTGCTTGTCTAACTTGATATTGGAGGTAAGCAAATTGGGCTGTGTCTTCACATTTGAACCTGACGGGCCCTCTTCTAAGCTGAATTATTCTGATGGGCTCAGTTGCCCTCGTGAACATTTTTTTTCTTCAAAATTACAGGAAAGATCATATTATTTATAAAATATTCTATTTGCTCTTATAGTTTAAAAGTGTGTAATATATTTTTTTTGGTTGTAATTTTCACATTTCTAGTTAAAATCAATTAATTATTAATTTTTAGAGATAATTAATGTTAATTAATCATTAAATTATACAATTAAAAATAACATATAACAATATCTAAAGTTTAAATCTAAAATATAAAACAAATTATAATATGAGAGTGTTATCTCCAAATCCCACAATATTCAAACGAGACTATACCGCGATAAACACAACGATAAAACATGCACTTCAATACACAGAAGTTACAAAGACTGTTCTCGTACATAAATTTCTTCCACTTTGTATTCATGCCACTTCGCCTACACCACATGTCCATTCGATGTCTGCCTTCCAATCACAGCATCTACAGGAATGAACTTGCCCCAAAACCAATGTGCCTTCCAAACACTCCCCATCTCTTCAATCGGGACATTTCTAGTCTCAGGCAAGAAGAAGAACACGAACATGGTCATTACCACAACAAATCCGCCAAAGAATAGGAAGAGACCAAATTTCATGTGACAGAGCATTGTCAGAAAGAATTGTCCGATGACGAAGGTGAAGAACATGTTGACTGAGACATTGATGGCTTGTCCGGCCGATCGGATCTCTAACGGGCAGATTTCACTTGGGACCAACCATCCTAACGGTCCCCAAGACCAGGCAAAAGCAGCAATGTAGGTGCATATCAAGAACAACAGAATGTTAGCTGAAGTCCTTGACAATTCACCGGTGCCGGAGACCCCAAATGTGGTGGCAACCAAAATTCCAACAAGAACCTGTAAAATTATCACAAACAATGTCCATAATTAGCACCATTCTAAAAATTTGATTATATACCATCGAATTATGTTTGTATCTATTACCTGAAAAAATACGATGATTCGGCACAATTTTGACCATTTAAACCGATTCGGTCAAAACTAACTCTGTAAAACTGATTTGGGTTTAACACAATTTTTGACCATATAGACAGTTTAGGAAAGAAAAAGAAAACAGAAATCAAGCAAAAAAAGTCAGGATTCTTGGCAATTATAAGCTAAATTCATACCTGGGAAATAAGCATTTGGACACCACCCTCTAGGAACAGAATTCTTCTTCCAAACCTGTCAACCGAATAGATGGAAACCATTGTTGCAATAACATTAACACCACCAGATATGACAGTGGAGATAAGCGACGCGTCGTCGCCAAAACCCAATGTCTTAAACAGGACAGGCGCATAGAACATGATCACATTAATTCCCGTAAGCTGCTGAAACAGTGGGACTAAAATGCAAATGACAAGCTGAGGCCTATATTTTGGGAGCAAGATAGTTCTCCATTGGTTCTCAACTTTCTTAGCTGCCTCGCTTGCCTCGACAAGGTCTTGGAATTCCTCGTTAACGTTGTCAGTACCGCGAATTTTCTGCAGCATATGCTTTGCCTTCTCAGGATTTCCCCTCTCAAGAATGGAGTTTGGTGTGTCAGGTAGGAAAAATGATCCTACAGTGATCATGATTGCCGGAACGGCTGCAAGACCCAAAGAAAGTCTCCATCCCCATCCACCGTTGATCTTGGCCGATCCGTAGTTGATTAGATTTGCAGCAAAAATACCGATTGTGATTGCCATTTGGAACCCAATATTAAGTGCTCCTCTAATATTGGCTGGTGCCATTTCTGACAGGTAAAGTGGAATGGACTGTCGCAAATAAAACATTAAAAAAGATCAAATATTTTTCTAACTTTTCCTGGACCGTTGGCTATAATGACTTTATTCGATGTGAGATTCATTCATGGACAATAGCAGATACCTGATTAGCGAATCCTACACCGATACCAAGTAACAAGCGGCCGATAATGAGCATTGCTACATTGACAGCTCCGGCATTAAGGATGGCTCCGGCCAGGAAAACCAAGCCTCCTAAAAGCATGGAAATCTTACGGCCACATTCCCTCGTTACCCAAGACGAAACGAACGAAGCGATCAACGCAGCAAGGTAAAGTGAGGATGTGAACAATGTCAGTAGATGGCTATCAAATTTGCAATACATATTCTCATCGTGCATTTCCTTTTCCTTGTGATACACTGATGGGAAGAATTGGCTCAAAAACGAGTCCATTGAAGTCACTCCTCCTGCCCAAAAACAAAAGATTGTATCAGTTTGGTACTTTCTATGAAACAAAAAGTTTAAGTCTCAGGTTCGAGTCAATTTTACCTGAAATACCAATGTCATAACCAAAGATGAGACCACCCATGGCCGCAACCAAACAGGTGACGATAACGAAAGTTGTGACGCCACCTTCATAATTGCGTCCTCCAGTCTGATGAACGATACCTCCTCCTGCCATGTTTGATGACTTTGCTAGGATGATTTCTCTCTTCTTCTTATTTTAAGGATGATTTCTCTTTAATTATTGCAGTAATTGATTTAGCATTATATATGCTACTCCTTTTTAACAAGACCAACCTCGTCGTGGTGACGAGGAAATTGGTGGTTGTGTATAATCCAACACTAATTTTAGTTAAATGTTTGTTCTGTATATTATCTGGCGATCTTTCAGCCGTTGATTATGGATTTTGTTCTCTAACGTCCTCTGTTAATTAAACTAATATATTGTTAATTATCCTTACCATGGAAGGACAGAACTTGACATGGATACATTGATCATGGTTTGTTAGGCTCTCTTTATTGCTTATACTTGTTATCCTTTTTTTTTATATAAAAAAATATATTTTTAAACATCGTTATAGTATAAGAGATTGAACTAATTGAATTACAACCTCGTGTACATATTTGTTATTTTTTAATAAAACTTAGAAATTATTTTCAAGTTGATTATATTTTAGATCCAGCAAAAAAAAAAGTTGAGTATATTTTACATTTGAATAAATTTAAGTAAATTTATTTAATGAAATTCCATGTAATAAATCCAGACCACTCCGTACCCGAAAGGGCCGAAAGGGAAACCTTAAGCACAGTAGCACACCTCGAACCCACCAATCAGGATCCTTGCTCGGCCCGGCCCGGCCCAACTCCAATCCTATATATTGGGCCATGCTTTCACTTGGATTGGCCTCTCTTCGGCCAGAAACTAATTTAGTGATTGTGGAGAGGAAAAAGATCCGAGTATGCATAATTTTTAGTTGCTTTGAAGCACTTAGCTAATTACTATAGTTAATTTTATATTCGTTCTCAAATAACATTTTATTTCTGCAATACATATCAAAATTATCACTGGTCGTAAGTACTACGTATCAGATAATTATCGTTTTTTTATTGTATATGTTTATGTATTAAAATTGTCACTTTTCGTGAGTATAGGTTACCGAAGTGGGGAGTTAAGAGAAATATTCCAATGGAGAGGAGAGGTGGACAAGGGGTTGCTAAATTGGAAGGAATCAGATAAGGAGCATCTAGGTGAAGTATCTGATGTGCTTCTGTACCTTATTAGATTGGCTGATATATGTGACATTGATCTTGGTGATGCTGCCACTAAAAAAATTCTCAAGAATGCCATCAAGTACCCGCCTTTGCTCTCTTCTAATAATTTTAACTTTCAACTGTAACCGGGTCGGATCTTCCATTTTTGTTTTTAAAAAGCTCCCCCCAAAAAAAAAAAAAAAACTTCATGGCTTTAGAGAAATGTAACAACAATCATAGTAACATGTCACTATTCCTGATTTTTCTCTCTCTTTACCTCCTTTATCGGACGATATAAATTCAGTCGCTACTTGTGAGTTAAAAAAATCACCACTTTCATTTTCTAGAATGCTATCAAACTCGAGTATATGACTGGATAATTATAATCTTAATATACGGGTGATAAAAGTTTTGGTTGAATTTCAAATAGTTCATTTACCATATTACTCCCTCTATCCTTTAATAATTGTCGTTTTTTTTACGAATTCTTACTGTTCATAATATTTGTCATTTTATCTTTTTTGAGGTATATATTTTATACAAATGAAAAAAAAAATTATGCGTGTAATAATTTGAGTGAAAATTAGAAAAAAAATGAAACAATGTGAAATAAAATAAGATCAAAATCTCTATTAAAATACGGAGAGACTATTTAAGCCCATGATATGCGCCCATTAACTCCTCCGCCTTTCAAGACAGAAAAATCAGAAACCAGCTTGGCTCCTCTGCTTGCTGACTACAGTCGGGTGGAGGAGACGTGGAATCCAGTAACCGACACGCCACCCAATCAATCCCAATTCAAACTCATCATCTTCTTCCCAGATTCTCAGGTATTCTTCTTCTTTTCCCTTCCTCTTTCCTTCTCCCTATACTCTTCCTTTTCATTCCACTACCTAATTTCTTCCAACAAAACAACAGTCTGCGTTTCATTTAATCTCATTCTCTATTAACAAACTTCTCCCGTAGATCTCTCTCTCTTTCTATTGATCTGGGCCTTGTTCATAGATCGGATCAATCAGATTTTGTTTATACTAACACTCCGATTTCATTTTTCTGCCATAAGAATGGAAGGAACAACAGTGTTCACTCCATCGTTAGAAGGAATGAAGAATGTGAGATCGGAGCAAGGTGTTATTCTCACCAAGCCTTTCCTTGAAGTCTGCAAACTCATCTTACCCGTTATCGGTACGCACCCAGCAAAAACTAACGAAATCGTCGATTGTTGTAATTTTTTTTCCTTTCAAGTGTTTGTTGATAATTTTGTTGTTGTCACTTGTTCAGAAAAGTTTGGAGCAGCTATGACGCTTGTGAAATCTGATATTGGTGGTAACATAACGGTAAGCTTTTGTTTCTTGCATCTGTACATATTTGATTGGGATCGGCTAGCTATTTGGATTCTTGTTAGTGATGTTCGTTGGTTGTTGTTTGTAGAGGTTGGAAAATAAATATTCGTCGGATCCATTGAAATACGAGCATCTGTACACCATGGTTCAAGAGGAGGTTGCAGCTAAAACAGCAAAAGCATCATCTAGTTGTACTAATGGTTTGCTTTGGCTTACAAGGTGGGTGATATTTTGTTTGCACATTGTTGTGACTACTGAAGTGGAATTCTTTGGAATGCTAAGAGTTTTAAAAGCCATAAACAAGCTGAGCACCATGAACTTTGGTGCTGTGGCAAGTGATAGCTTGAATCTTGAATTTAGTGAACCGCCTCTGCTGAAATGCTATGTTGTGAAGAACTCACAATTCTTTCAGAGTACGGTAGTTTGGGTTTGAAACAAGCTTAGCAGACCAAAAGATACAATCTCAATTGTACTTAGGTGGATAGCAGTCAATTAGGTTAACTTATCAATGGCTTGCAAAGATTTTAATTATTTTGTTTTTTGATATTTCAGAGCAATGGATTTCCTTGTGGAACTGTTCCGCAATTTACTTGCTCATGCTGATTGGACAATGTCACAGTGCTGCAGCGATTCCTATAGCAAGACCCTGAAAAAATATCATGGGTGGCTTGCTAGCTCAAGTTTCAGTGTAATTTCTTTGTTGCCTATGTGATCAATTTCTTAAATTTGCAAGAGTGTAAGTTATATTTGAGGCACCTGCTTCGTGCTGTCCTGCTGTCCTGAATTAGACTGTTGAATGTTACATCCTGTATCTTCAACCTTTTCAGTTTCTTTTTGAAAAACTTAAAATTTGAAAGGTATTAGATTTCTTTTGTTTCCTCTACATACTGTTTGCCAAGGCCTCCTGGTTCCTGATTCGCTGGATTA
The DNA here is from genome assembly GCA_963691705.1 of Viola odorata. NCBI lineage: Eukaryota > Viridiplantae > Streptophyta > Magnoliopsida > Malpighiales > Violaceae > Viola > Viola odorata. The sequence goes on from OY829545.1 coordinate 3,542,717, forward strand.
TGATTTACAGGTTGCCATGAAGCTTGCACCAGATAGGAAGAAGTTCATGGATGTCATAGCTGGCACAGGAGATGTTTGTGCAGACATGGAGAAATTTTGTGCATCCTTCCCTCCGTTTCTAGAAGAGAATCACAAGTTCCTGGTAAGATATTTTAGGAACTGAAAACAACTTGGCCATCCCTTGTATGATAAATCCTTCATCTGATAACATATTCCTGCCATTGGCATTCAAGACCCGATGCCATACATACAATGACAGGAGAGATTAGCAAACTAGGTTACAGCAATTGGACTAGTTGAGTCAGTTGTGATTCCCTTTCCTGCTTGTGGTTCTAATTTGTTACTACTTTTGCCAGTGTCATTCCTTTAAGAAAGAATATCTTGATAGAAAAATCAAGGGAGCCGTGATGTATCCTGGCACTGTAGAATCAGGCAGGGCTAGTAGGTCTTTTCCCCTCTTCTTTTTTCTCCATACCTTAAAATGTGTATTTTGTTGGATGCAGGCTAGTGTAGGATTGGATGACCTGAAAGCTTCATAGTGGAAGAGATCACTCGCATCCCCAGCTGTGTTTTTTTTATGCTTATAGTTGTTTTGGTTTCGAAAACGTGTGATGAATAATCAGCTACAACCAAATTTATATTCTCAAGTACTCCTCCCATACAACATTTTTGTTCGGCTTCTATTAGTTACTTGCTTAACAATTGTTTCTTCTTGCTCTTATGATTTTCTTAAAAATGCTAGCTCGTGTGGCCTTCATAATCTTCAGAGGAGATAAAAAAAACTCACTAAGAGAGAGTAGATACTCAAGTAACTCTCACTGACAACATTCGAGGATCATTTTTAAACAATAAACAACACTGGAATGGCACGCAAGTTTTAAGGCAATAGGGCTCAAAATCGAGACATCTGATTAAAACAAACTCTTCCCACCGAGCGGTTGTGTGTTTATATTCTTTTTTTTTCATACCTCTCTCAAAAGGGAATAAAAATACAATGCTTAGGCTCCGTTTACTTCGCAGGATTCTCCCGAAAATTCTCCAGTTTTTTGAAAATTGGGAGAATTTTTAAAAAACGTGTTTACTTGGCGTTGTTTTCATTTTCTAATTGAAAACGAAAATACTCTATTTGAAAAACGATGAACAAATTTTGAAAACAACAAAAAAGCTGTTCTATGTTTTTCTAATTTTTTTGGCCTTGGATGACTCTGATTGAAACATGCGGTTTTCAAACAGAGTGATTAATGAATTTTTGTTAATCACCATCCTACCCCTGCATCTTTCTTCTTCTCTTCTTGCCCTAACCTAGCCATTCCTCTTCTTCTTCTCCCACGCAGCCGCTCTTCTTCTTCTTGCACATCTCATCACCTCCAGTCGCTCCTCACCTCCGTCGCCGCTGCTATTCTCTTCATTTCCGGTCGCTCTCCCTGACCCATTTTCGTCAACACAAGCAACAACAACAGTAATTCCTTTTATCCTTCTCTGTTTTCCTTTCGGTTATCTTTTCCTTCTCTCCTTTTTGGACCTCCCGCGAGCTCCTGGGTTTGTTCCCTTCTCCGGCGAGCTCCTGGGTTTTCTTTTGGCCATCTAATGAACAATATTGCTTAGTGAACCAAATGGGGAGCATGTGGAGAAATCATTGTATATTATCCTTTTTTCCTTCTGTTTTCAACTTGAATTCATTTTTGGTGGACTTTTGAGTTTGTAATGAGAGTTGAACTTTAGCTCAAGCAGATATTGTAATGAGAATTTACCATGTTTTTTTGTTTGGGTGAAGCAATACATTAGTTTCCAGTGTTGAGGTCTCTTGCTTGCAATCAGATGACTTCAAGAAGTTGCTCGTCGCTGCATTCATGTGATCATGATCTTACAGGTTTGTCTGATTTGTCTGGTTTCAATGGTGGGTTTTCGTTATACCTTTCATTTTTATCTGGGGAATGATTGTCGGAATACAGTAATGAGAAATGTAAGCGGTTTTGCTTGAAGCATCTTACGATATTTTTGTTAACTTAAAGTCTGTAAATTTCGAATGGAAAACAAGCCTCTCCAATAATCCTTTTGTTTTACTGCCGCTGTATGAAATGGACTTTTTATTAGTAGTGGTTAGAGATTCTTAAATCTTCAGTAGATTGATTTCTTGGTTGACCTCACATTGCTTTTTTTTTCATTACTGAATCTTTTCTTCCTGAAGTTTGTTAATGTTAGATTGGTGAATTCTGCACCGTAATTTGCATAGGTTATACGGCCCTTTCCCCCAAATAAACTTCTCTACTATAAGTTTGTTTTCAATTGACTTGTATGTAATGTGTTCCATTCTCTGTATATATGGATGTGTTCTCTCTGTATATATGCATGTGTTCCAAGAATTGAAGTGCTTGCCATCTGGTTGTCTGTGTAGCATCAGCATGTACATGTTTTATCTCATTCCAATTTACATGTTTGCATGCATGATCAGCATAATTCTCTCAAATTGTTGAACTTGAACCGTCCCACCTTTGCTTTAGACTGTAGTTCGCATCTAATAGGCTTGTGTTATCACGTGCTGTGTATAATAATTCACTATTGTTCTTTGTTTGTTCAGAAATTGCACCGAGTATTTTCTTTTGGTCCTTCTGATTGCCAGCAGTCTTGCTGGCAATCAACCTCATTGGCACATGAGTCAACCGAGTACATCAAGTGCTAGCAAAGCCCTAGAAAGTGTACACGGGATTCATGTTTTGCCTCATTCACCATTTCAGGTTTCACAGGTTTCAAAGATGGAAGTGACGAGCATTCTAGTTGGCAACGGGATTAATCCAAGAGCTTTGAGACAAGGGCTCAAGATTTTCTCAAAACAAGGATGCGGTTGAGAAGAACAAGCAAAGGTGGCTCAAGTTTTCACAAAAGTCAGATTCATCCAAGGGAGAGCAAGATTAACTGTTGTACGAATGCAGTATGCATAAAATGATTGAAATGGTTGCACCCGTGATAAGGGAATTTAAACTTTTTCCAGTCGAGGGTTGTATCTGATAATCAGGGTTATTCTAGCAAGTGACAATCTGTTGATTCTAGCATAAAGATGGAGAGAGCATTTTGATTGTAATATGTGTAGAATGTCCATTTTACTTGCACCACACAAGATTAATAGTATCTGCCCAACAAAGATTGGACTGTAAATACGCCTTTCAGATCACACCACCACGTCTTCCCTAACCCTGAGATAGTGCAGCTGGTTGCTGACAAGTATCTGTTAAGAATGCCATTAGCATCGATTCTTTTGTTTTAATCTTCTTGCAGAATTATTATCAGACTATATGGAGCATGGTTGTCGGTATGTGCTGTTTGTGTTAGATAGTTGAAGATAATCAGAAGACAATTGAAGTGTACAATATTCATTTTGGAATACTCAAATCATAAGCTAGAAGGTATGCAACAGGAAATTTTATATTAAAAGGGCAATACAATCAGAGAAAGTAAATGAAATTCTAGATATCATAAGCTAGAAGAGATGATGATGAGTTGATCTACTGAAATATCCCTGCCAACCTTTTTCAAAAATTTGGGAATTAGTGTACAGTAAACGCGTTTTTCAGTTTTTCAAATCAGGAAAATAAAACCAGCGTGTGAAGTAAACAGGTTTTCCAGTTTTTCTGATCAGGAAAATTGTGCGAAGTAAATACGTTTTTCAGTTTTCAGAATGAAAATAAAATTCTCGAAATTCAGAAAAACAGCAAATTTTCAAATTGAACATATATCGCAAGTAAACGGGGCCTTAGTCTTCACTCTTCGCCACCATCCGTTTCATCAATGCCGTCTTTGCCGCGCTTTCACCAAAACTCTTGTGGAAAAAAAAAGAAAAAAGAAAAGAAAAGGAAAGCACCGACAATTAGGGTAGGCAGAATTGAAAATTTTCAGGCTGAAAAATAGGTCATCTACTGGTTTAGATGGACTGACAACTAGGGAACCGCAGGAATGCTGAAACACGGAAACAAAAATCCCAACCTGGTTGGAATAGCAAAAAATTGAGATTCCCCCAAAAACTCTGAATTCTGTCTCCCTCTTCTCTTCTCTTCTCTTCTCTTCTTGATTGGAAGATCAATTTCAATCAAGAACTGCTGGAGTCTTTCTTGATTTTGATTTTGATTTTGATTTTTCTTCTCCTTTGGTTTATACATATAAAACACCAAGATAACAGCATAGAGGGGCGACCTCCATTTTTCATGCAGTGACAGACAAGAACCGCTTTGGGTGGTCAAAGAATGTTTCATGCCTAACCGAACTCTCGCATGAGTTGGCACGACATCGTATTGAATTTTTATTTACTACTGTTATTGTTTTTGTCTAAGGTATTTTCTTCTTCTTGTTCTTTTGGATGTAGGATGGAAAATTCGAATGTAGATGGAAAATATTTATATGAAATTGATCTTATGTGGGCTCATAAATAGTATCTTTTTATTAATTTGTTGTCATTTTCCTGTACCTGTCATGTGCTCACGTTCTCCATTTCGGATTTTTTTTCCAGAAATTCTATTTGCACAAGCACCACCAAATCTGCAGAGACAGGTTGCTGTTGCCCAGAAACAGGTTAGCTACCAGAATGGGGACAAAGGTCAAAGGCCTTCTAAAGGGCCTCAGATACATCTCTCAAATTTTCGGTACGTTCCAAATCGACACTTTTCATGAATGTTTAGGTTCCGAAAAAAGGTTGAATGAGATTAGTCTTCTAAACTTGGGTTCTGAATGATGATCCATATATCCCAAGAACCGAAAAGAAGTGTTACAATTCTCAAGAATTTCTGACATTTTCCTTTTAATGCAGATGAGAAGGAAGATGAGATGGAAATTGGGTTTCCGACAGATGTGAAGCATGTTTCACATATTGGATGGGATGGCCCGTCTGCCAATACACCAAGTTGGGTATGTCAATTGAAAAATCTAGTTTTTTTGAAGAATTGATGGTATAGGGTTTTAAAGTAGAAGTGTGTGTTTCTTATGTATAATGTATGCAGATGAATGAATTTAAACCTTCTGAAGATGGCTCAACACATTCCGCGCCTGAAGAAATGAAGAACATGTCATCAAATCCAGCATCTGAAGGTTTGTCGTTACGTCACTTTGGTGAGAACGTGTAATGAAGCACATTTCTTTGTTGTTGATGGTTGTCTTCGGGTGCAACAGATAACAGCGTGACCGAAAAGAGAAAGCCGAGGTCAAGGCGCCCATCAAAGGGTGAGGAGTCTCCCTTCAGTTCGTCAGCGCGCAGTGTTGGTGATGTGCCACTAAAGCATAGGCGGCGCCGCTCCACCAACACACCTGCAGATTCTCCAAGAGATGAATCAGGCAGCATTCGGACAAGGAGGTCGAGGAACTCAACTAACAGCGCTGAATCTCCCAATGTTGACGACCAACCAGCCATACCGAAACATTCTCGCACGAGGAAATCCAAAGGGTCAGGGGGATCCACAAAATCAAAAGTAAAAGAAGGTAGTCCTTCAACAAATGCAAATAATTCTACAACAGAACCCGCGTCGGAGGGTTCTTGTTCTGGTTCTGTACAGGATAAAAAGAACACTGCAAACCACTTAACTTCAGTTTTAGAAGCGTACGAAGAGAGATAAGAGAATCTGCAGCATTTTTAATCTTTGTTAGTGATATTACGAATCACCTGCATGAAGGTGTCACCCCAAAATTCATTTTCTTCTTCAATGGCAATTTTCTTCCCCTTTTTTGTTCATCCTGATAGCTCAGGCTTGCAGTGTCTAGAAATGGTTTACTGGTTGTACTATATAATATACTCTTTGTTACTAGATAAAACAGAACAAAAAGAACAGGCAAAGTTTCAAAGACAGTGGAAAGAAAGCCATGGGTAGAAAGACAAGAAGTATTGTATCTGTCGATTTCAAAAGTCGGAGAAGGTTTCCAGGTAGTGCTCTCTTTTTTCACCACGGATTTGAACTCCTTAATGAAGGCTTAATTGTTACTACGAGTCGATCTTTCCTTCAATGACTATTCAGATCTTTTTCATCAAACAAGTAGCACTGCCTTTCACAGCAAAAGTGACTTGTTGAGTTTACTTAGATGTTTATTACAACACAAGATAAATAACATGCATTAAACAATATAAAGGGGCGAAAAGCACTGGAAAGAATTAAGAGTAGAAAGAGCTATGAAGTCTATCATAATTTCAGAGTAAGATAGGTTCTCAGAATATCACATGCTAACTTCAAGATAGAAACACAAAAGGTTCCTGGTTGATATTAGCTAATCTGCTTTGCATCAGCCTCCAAAAAGAAAGCAACGGGATTCACATCTTGGGTGTTTGTCACATCGCTGCACATCACATCTACAAATGAAAAAACCAGCCAGATAGCCAAAAACACTACTACGACAATCAAGAAGTGAAAGAAAGACTAGTCCCAATAGTGTTTCTGTATAATTATAAAGAGAAGTTACACTACTAAGGTCCTACTGGTAATTCTGGGAGCAAAAATTCCTACACTTATCATGCACCCGGCAATGAATACTTTTGAATTAGAATATATTACCACTTAGAACCAAATGCTGCTTACTCCAGTCTTCAGGCCCTGACATTGGCAAAAAGGGTGGACTCCTTTTGGATGTTGTATGAAGCGAGATCTCTGTCATCCATAAGAGCTTTTCCAGAATATATAAGCCATAGATGGTTCGTTGGCATGCTGGTCTTTACAGAAATCATGTGTTTCACATCAGAAATAGTATCCAGCTTGCCTACTTCCAGAACAAAGGTTTCTCTGGACCATGTTTTCACAAATATTTGGAAGGCATAGCGCATAGTTAACACTGCATTTTCCTTGATCTCATGATAAGCTAAAGTCTTCGATTCCTCAAGCCGCAAACCTCCTTCAAGAATATGCCAATTTCCAGGAGGCAGATTCATGACATTCTCAGCAAGTCTTTTCACTTCACCCACAGTGTGCAATATCTTCACTTCAAGTCTTTTTGTTTCCCTTTCCGGAGCCTTCACTGAAATCCACAGCACATTCTTCGGATAAGGATCCGATTGAGAATTCGAATCTCGCATAGTCAATACTGCATTTTCCTTGATCTCGTAATAAGCTAAAGTCTTCGATTCCTCGAGCCGCGTCCTCCCATCAAAGACTTGCCAATTTCCAGGAACCAGCTTCATCACATTCTCAGCAAGCCTCTTGACTTGAAATACAGTGTGCAACATCATCACTTGAAGTCTTTTCGTTTCCCTTTCCGGGGCATTCACCAAAATCCACAACACATCTCTTGGACAAGGAACCAATTGAAAATTTGAATCCCTATGGAGATCAAGTGATGCCAAACTGATCCCATCTTCAAGCAACTTTCCATCATGGTATAAAGTGTACTCATCCGGGCGGATTCTCTCAGTGGACTCGATCAAAGATTTCACATTTTGAATACTGTCACTTCTTTTTGCATCAACAACAATAGTTTCATGGGTTGAAACTATTTTGACATGCAACTTGACAGCAAGTGAACTAACATTGATGGTGGAGTTGTTCATGACACCATAATCAGCAATCTTACGACCATTTTGCATTTGATTACCACCAAAAGAGAGCTGCTGAAGAACTTGAGGAGTACCTTCCTTCTCCGCCAACATAGCTTTAACGTCCCTGACGGTGTGAGTTCTGTTCACCTCCATAGCCAGGGTTTTGGTGACTTTGAAGTATACATTCATCTGCAACAAAGGAATCATAAAAAAATGAATCTTTTTTGCAGAAAGAAGAAGTATATTAGAAAAAGTTGCGACCTTTATAATACGCATACCTTCTCCTGAGATGTAACTTGCGCCATGGAAGAGTTGAAATCCTAACTCAGGCCAAACAGAGGGATTTGGTATTATCGAATATCAAGCCCATACATATTTCTACCAGCAAAAGAAACGTGTTCCTATGTCCAAGGAACCACCTGCAAATAAACCTTTATCTCAATCTCATACTACCTCTGTTGAAACTCAAGTTAGATAGCTTTGAACTCTAATGTATATCTGATACAGTTGTCATGTATACCTGATATAGTGGGTTGCAGAAAATAACGACACTTTTTCCACCTCTTCTTTTTCCCAAGAGAGCTGTGAACACTAAACAATGAACACTGAAAAAAAAAACCTTCATTTCAACCACTTTATCAAGAATATGAACCGTTTAGGTTGGTTTATGTGAAGTGATTAGGTGGTTAATGGCCATTAAGCTGAGAACTTATTATGTGTTCCGGGTAAGACCTCTCAATCCAATGACTTGTCATACCTGGCCAATAATAAATTTCCGTATGTTTCTTTTTTCCACCTACGAAATAGGTGTAATTTAAAACCTTTTTATCCTTTCAACCTTTTTTATTCCTTATGCTTCGTCTTCCTCCTCCTTATCACACCTGACACCACCATCTTTGAAAAATCAAACCCAGGGGCGGAGCCTTTAAGGGACCAGGGGAGCTGCAGCACCCCCAAGCTTTCAAAAATAAATAAATTAATATATACATTGTTGTTCGGTTCGAGCCGATGATACGAGCAATTTTATCTAAAAATGAATAAAAATTTGAACTGAAATTGCTAAAATGTGGAATAAAATAAAACAAAATAATTAGTACACGGTAAGAGATGAAAAATTCACTTTATAGTTCGATAAAAATTCGCTCGTAAGCGATAAAAGTTTCAACATAAGAGATAAAAGTTTAAAAAAACTTAAACCTAACCCAAAGGCCAACCCAAATTTTAAACCCAACCCACACCGAAATCCTTTCAATTAAATCCCAAATCCTTATTTTCTAAATTATCACTACCAATAAATTCGTGCCAAAGTCAATTCAATCTCTGCCGAAATCCAATCCCTCTATTTAATTCAATTTCTACACCAAATCATCACATATCGATCACCCTCTCAATCTCTCATTCAATTCCAATCCTAAAGTAGAGAACAATTGTAAAAAGTACGTATATTGTATGAATTCTAATGTATAATTATTTTTTTTCTATATTGTCTTCTTATTTATCTTTTTGTTAAATTTATCTAAATATTTGTTATTTAGTGATGGATACAAATACTCTTAAACATTTTTCCAATTTTTCGTTCAGCTCGCTTGCCTTCCCTTTAAAATACTCCAAAAAAAAATTTTCACTTCTTGAATACATATCCTGGATCCGTCACTGATCTTGCCCCCTCAAACATTGAGAACAGGATCCGCCACTGATCAAACCTTCTTTTTTATTCTTCATCTCTACCGAGTTTGACCGCCACCTTATGCTCAGACCCACCACCCTCCCTCCACCACCAGCTCCGTAGTCTTTGCCGGGATCTGATTCTCTTATTCTTAGATGGAATCCCTTGTGTCATGCCTCGTATTTATGCAATTTAATTTCTTCCCAGATCTGAAGAACGAGAGCCAAAATAAATTTGGCTCCAAATTCATTCCCCAATTTTTTGCCTTCTGACCGGCCTTCATGCCCCCAGATTCATTCCCACTTTGACTGTAGAGCAGGGGCGGAGCCTTTAAGGGACCAGGGGGAGCTGCAGCACCCCCAAGCTTTTCAAAAAAAAAAAATTAATATATACATTGTTGTTCGGTTCGAGCCGACGATACGAGCAATTTTACCTAAAAATGAATAAAAATTTGAACCGAAATTGCTAAAATGTGGAATAAAATAAAACAAAATAATTAGTACACGGTAAGAGATGAAAAATTCACTTTATAGTTCGATAAAAATTCGCTCGTAAGCGATAAAAGTTTCAACATAAGAGATAAAAGTTTAAAAAAACTTAAACCTAACCCAAAGGCCAACCCAAATTTTAAACCCAACCCACACCAAAATCCTTTCAATTAAATCCCAAATCCTCATTTTCCAAATCATCACTACCAATAAATTCGTGCCAAAGTCAATTCAATCTCTGCCGAAATCCAATCCCTCTATTTAATTCAATTTCTATACCAAATCATCACATATCGATCACCCTCTCAATCTCTCATTCAATTCCAATCCTAAAGTAGAGAACAATTGTAAAAAGTACGTATATTGTATGAATTCTAATGTATAATTATTTTTTTTCTATATTGTCTTCTTATTTATCTTTTTGTTAAATTTATCTAAATATTTGTTATTTAGTGATGGATACAAATACTCTTAAACATTTTTCCAATTTTTCGTTCAGTTCACTTGTCTTCCCTTTAAAATACTCCCAAAAAAAAATTTCGGAGGCGCCGCTTCTGAACCCTCACACCTCTTGAATACATATCCTGAATCCGTTACTGATCTTGCCCCCTCAAACGCCACTGCTGTAGAGGTCACATGGAGGAGATTCTCAGCGTTATTCACAAATCTGTGTCCAATCCATTGATTCTTCTCTATTTAATAACTTAAAATTGTCAAATCAATTCCCATGCACTCCTTTATTTTGGTACCAAAACAAGAAAAGAAAAGAAACTCCTTTATTTGAACTTTTTGTAGTCTGGATTCCCTGGTACTAACTTTCAATTTAAATAACATGATATGTAATTGTCTTGTGAGAATCGTGGATTGTGCACTGGACTAGTTTGTAAAAAATCTCAAATCCAAGTTCTTGAAAATCAGTATTCCTATTTTTATGGCTGCTGTTACACCTTGGTGGTTTTGCTTAGAGAAAAGAAAACTTTTACTAGGAATGTTGTGAATAACTGACTACTCACTGATTTGAGTTGGCCATTCCAAAATCACCCTATAATTTTCCCATTAATTTATTCTCTTTTTGTTCAAATAACTTAAAATTTCCATTCTCTTCACTTTCCACACTGAATTAATTAAAGTTCTCTTTGGAAATAGAAAACATTAATAAAGCTGATGATTATCACAACACAAGATTCGGAAGATTAGAAAACCAGCAAGATAACTGCTGAAAAAACATTCCACAGCAATCAAAAAGTGAAAGAAGACTAGTCCCAAGAGACAGTCTGCATAATTATAAATGGAATGTATTACCACTTAACTGTACTTAGATGCCAAATGCACGCACTTCAGACCCTGAGATTGACAAAGAGGGTGGAATCCTTTTCGATGTTATACGAAGCAAGATCTCTGTCATCTGTAAGAGCTTTTCCAGCATATATAAGCCATAGACGGTTCGTTGGCACGCGGAGCTTTACAGAAATCAGGTGTTTCACATCAGAAATAGTATCCAGCTTGCCTACTTCCAGAACAAAGGTTTCTCTGGACCATGTTTTCACAAATATTTGGAAGGCATAGCGCATAGTTAACACTGCATTTTCCTTGATCTCATGATAAGCTAAAGTCTTCGATTCCTCAAGCCGCAAACCTCCTTCAAGAATATGCCAATTTCCAGGAGGCAGATTCATGACATTCTCAGCAAGTCTTTTCACTTCACCCACAGTGTGCAATATCTTCACTTCAAGTCTTTTTGTTTCCCTTTCCGGAGCCTTCACTGAAATCCACAGCACATTCTTCGGATAAGGATCCGATTGAGAATTCGAATCTCGCATAGTCAATACTGCATTTTCCTTGATCTCGTAATAAGCTAAAGTCTTCGATTCCTCGAGCCGCGTCCTCCCATCAAAGACTTGCCAATTTCCAGGAACCAACTTCATCACATTCTCAGCAAGCCTCTTGACTTGAAATACAGTGTGCAACATCATCACTTGAAGTCTTTTCGTTTCCCTTTCCGGGGCATTCACCAAAATCCACAATACATCTCTTGGACAAGGAACCAAATGAAAATTTGAATCCCTATGGAGATTAAGTGATGCCAAACTGATCCCATCATCAAGCAACTTTCCATCATGGTATAAAGTGTACTCATTCGGGCGGATTCTCTCAGTGGTGGACTCAATCAAAGATTTCACATTCTGAATACTGTCACTTTTTTTTGCATCAACAAGAACAGTCTTCTGGGTTGAAACAATTTTGACATGTAATTTCACAGCAAGTGAGCTAACATTGATGGTGGAATTGTTGATAACGCCATAATCGAAAAACTTACAACCATCATCCATTCGATTACCATCAAAAGAGAGCTGCTGAAAAACTTGAAGAATACCTTCCCTCTCAGCCAACATAGCTTTAACGTCGCTGACGGTGTCAGTTCTGTTCACCTCCATAGGCAGGGTTTTTGTGACTTTGAAGTAGACATTTATCTGCAACAAAGGAATCATAAAAAAAATTGATCTTTTTGCAGGAAACAGAAGTAAATTTATAAAAAGTTGTGTAATTTACAACACACCTACCTTCTCTTGAGATGGATCTTGTGCCATGGAAGAATTGAAACCCTAACGCAGACCAAACAGAGGGATTTGGTATCTGGGTCGCAGGAAAAACCGGTTCTTTTTCAGAGCTGTGAAAATGGGTCTTCGAATTGAATTATACAAAGCCTTGAATTGACAAAATTAATAAAATAGGTCTTGCTGGAGCTACCTGATGATTGATTTCTTTAATCATTGACTAGGCGACTCAGCTTGGGTTCATGGAAATGAGTTACTCCCTCCGTCATTTTATACATGACGCCCCAAGGCAAATTCTTAAAATTCGGTTTTAGTTGACGCCTTCGTTTGTTGTGCCGTCCTTGGGTGCAACTTGACGATTTTGGTCCTCAAACGACACGTCGTTTGGCTCAAAACGTGAGGTCACACGCGGGCTTTTTTGAAAATAAAAAAGTTAGTGGACCATACTCACTCCATCTCCATCTTCTCACTCCAACGTGTCTCTCACAACAACCTTCTCACTCCTCACTCTCACTCCTCACTCCATCTCCTCCATTTCCTTTCTTATTTCCTTAACCACAAAACCAAAAATCAAACAAAAAATATAGGATTGTTATGCTGGAATTGAGGATTCAAATGATATGGATATGAATATTGACATATTTTGTGATTTTTTTGGAAATTTTTGGATTTAAAGAAGAGAAGCAAAGAAGAGAGAGAGAGCGATTGTTGAGGAAGAAGGTGGCGTCGACACGTGGTCACCTTTAAAAAACGGGAATAGTGGGCCCGCGTCAAGTATAAAATGACGGAGGGAGTAATAGATTAGTATTTAAATCAACTTATAAAAAACAAAAATTGCCAATTGGTTAGTATTTAGAATAGGGTTAAAGCAAAAATTAGTACCTGTCAAATAATTGTTTGACTGATTTAGCACCTCCTCTGTTTTTCGCGTTTAAAAGGTACCCGTATTCAAACAAAATGTCATATTTGGTACCTCCATGTAACGCCGTCCAACAAAATGCACTTGATGTGTTAACATTGATTACTACTAAAATATATTGTGTAGTTTCTGATTTTTGCTGAACAAATATATTACTCCAAAATAATATAATTAAATTAAAAAATGTAAAAAATCAAAAAAAATGTAAAAATTCCAAAAATAATTTAATTAATATAAAAATCCAGAAAAAATTGAAAAATTCCAAAAAATGTAATAATTCCAAAAAAATGTAAAATTTCGTAAAAAAATGTTAAGTTTCTAAAAAATAATTAATTAATCCAAAAATCCAAAAAAGTTGTACAAATTACAAAAAAATCGAAAAAATGTAATAATTCCAAAAAAAAATTAAAAATGTATAAAAAATTATAAAATTTAGAAATTAATCTAAAAAATGCATAAAGATAAAATTCTAAAATAAAATTAATTAATCTAAAAATCCAAAAAATTGCAAAAAAATAATTAATTGTAGATATTTAATTATTTTTGGGAATTTTTATTTTTATTTTTTAATTTGTACATATTTTTGGATTTTTAGATTAACTAAATTTTTTTTGGAATTTTTTGGCGCTCAAACACTACTCACCAAATCGAAGAGAAGTGAGAGAAAGGTGGAGCGGTCTAGGGTTGAGAACTGAGGAAAGGGTGCGGTAATGGGAAGGGTTTTGGAGTAATATATTTTTCCAATTATTTTTGTAAATTTTTTACATTTTTTAATTTAATTATATTATTTTGGAGTAATATATTTGTTCAGCAAAAATCAGAAACTACACAATATATTTTAGTAGTAATCATTGTTAACACATCAAGTGCATTTGGTCCAGTGGTGTGATTCTCACATATGGTGCGAGGGGTCCCGAGTTCGATCCTTAGAATTACTTAACGGCAATTGTTGGACGGCGTTACATGGAGGTACCAAATATGACATTTCGTTTGAGTACGAGTACCTTTTAAACGCGAAAAACAGAGGCCCGGAAAACCCACTTATCCGACCCGCGGGAAAGGAAATGGGCCGTATCTGACGTGGCATGCCACGTAGGACACTTAACGGCAATTGTTGGACGGCGTTACATGGAGGTACCAAATATGACATTTCGTTTGAGTACGGGTACCTTTTAAACGCGAAAAACAGAGGAGGTGCTAAATCAGTCAAACAATTATTTGACAGGTACTAATTTTTGCTTTAATACTTTCCATGAGGTTATGGGTTCAAAGTTGGTACTCACTTTATTGAATCAATACCAGACAAAAAAAGGCGTGCTTTTAATTTACCTTGAGATGGAACTGAGTTTGCCTTCTGTGATGGTGGTGCCATGGAAGAATTGAAACCCTAACGCAGAGCAAAAAGAGGGACTTGATATTTATCAGAAATATGAAAAACAGTTGAGATTGGGTTTATGCTAAGTGATTTACCACTTTAGACGGTTAATCATGGCCATTAAGCATTGTGGTAAAACTTTTTTTTGGTGATATACTACGAGGATGTGGGAGGGAGTGGACTGCAACCCAAAAAAAAAGTTTATACTTCAAGTTGTATAATTTCGCTTACCAATTATACCGATAATTTAGGTATAATTAATCCAACAATTACTCTTTTTCGTTGCAAAACCTAGCAATTACAATCAACTAAACATGTATCCTGTTAAACCTGAACAAGCAGGAAAGGAGCGTAGTGGAATCAAATCATTGCCTTGATAAAAAAGAGAGTAGTGGAATCAATGCAAATAGAACAGAAAAAGTACAGGGCAAATTAGCCTAAACGACACCCATCATCATCAACAAGCAAAAAATACACATACAATTTGCATAGTAATTGGTTCCACAAGTTCCACTACACCTTTTTTTTGTTGAACAGAAGTTCCATACACCTATGCTGGAGTACACATGCATATATACTCAAAAACCCTCAGCAGAAAAGGACTAACCCCTTCTTCGAGTTATGAATGGAGTCGTACTCAGGTGTGCAGCCAACTTTGGTGACAAAAGATCATCACCTACTACTAGCTTGGACAAGCTAGGAATTGGGGTGTGGTGTAATTTGTTTACCACAGGAGTCAGAGGCAGAAGATGCCCTCTTGAAGGGTCATTGTTCTCCTTTGAAGCCAGTGCCATCATATCCGAAAGGTCTTTTCCATATCCAGTGATGGCCATGTCCTTCTGGAGTGGCGAGTTTTCCTTGTTGGAATCTTTCAGAACAGCATCTTCTCCAACCACAGATGATGGCTGCTCACTGTCTGCATACTTCACTTTGGTCGGTTCAGGAGTTGTCACATGGTGAGAGAGCTCTCTCTGGTTACCGCAAAGTGTGAAGATGTTCTGTATACGTAGTTGCCTAGAAGAGGCTGTACCCTTGTCCTCAATTGCATTTTGAGGATGAGGTGTCAAAGGAACTGCATCAATCACCCTCTTCTCCACTTCCTCATCTTCCACTTTCTTTTGGTGGTCCTCCTCCTCTTCAGCTTCCTCCTCTTCATATACAGTACTGAGACACATCTTATCACCATAAGTTGGTAGCAAAAGACCTTGATCATCCACCTCATTCAAGGTGGTGAAACGAGAATGATCATATCTCACACAGGTTTCATCACCCATGTCCAAATCCATGGATTTTACCATCCCCGAGCCGTCATCAGCATAAGCTGCCCCCAAGAGTCTTCTAGCAAAACTACTCCCATCCATCTCAGTCCCATTCACCCCAGTTTTTTCATCTTTTGAGTTGCATAGCTCCAGCTCAATTTCTTCCAACCGTCTTCTTAGCATCTCCACTTCCTGCTGCTGCTGCAGTATCCTCTCTTCCATTCTCCTTCTCTCCAATTCAACAAACTCTTCAGCCATTCTCCGACACTCCTCCAACTTCCTTTCCAATTCAACTTTTAGCATGTTTGAGTGCTCATTCACCTTAAGTTTTATCTCTTCTTCACTTGATGTGGATCTTTTCCCATCAATGAAGGCTCTCAGTTTAGCAACTTCCTCTTCTTTCTTCATCAGCTGTTTATGGGCTTCATTTTTCTCTCTCTCTTTGAGCTTGTTCTCTACTTGTAGCTGATGGATAAACTGGTCCATGGCTGCTATTCTTGAGCCCAAGATAACTGCTGAAGAATCCTCAGTGCCAAATTTGTCTTTAATAGGTGTATGAGGGCCACGGACAATGCACTTTGCTTTTGCACCATATTCTAGGGTGCAGATTGTCTTGTGTATCTCCTTTGGGTCTGGGCTTGCACACAGTATCATCAAAATCTTGGACTTGTCATCTTCAAAAGAATCCTGGAAAAAGAAGAAAAATACCATGAAACATTTCAGTTGAAGCAGAATAGCCGTCAACTCTCACCACTCTGAATGAGAAGTTACCTGAAGGAGCATAGTCAACTTGCTATCTCTGAAAGGAACATGAGAATCTCCATTAGCAATAGATTCAACCACTCTCTTCAGTGCTATGTTGCCTTGGTTGATCTTTGCGGTCTGCCATAATGGACATACGAATAGTCAATTTTCCTTCTCAAGATTTTGCACTATGTTCAACAAATGGAAGAAACCGTCATAAAAAGTTCTGACAAGTTTACCTGCATCTTAGCCTCAAAACCTATTTGCCCTGCTTGTTCAATATTTTCCGATCCTGCCATATCTACAAGCATAAGGCGGCCTCCAACTGTTGGGACATCCAGGATTATCTGTGCAAACAAACAATTTAAAAGCAGACTCAGTTCAAGTAATAAGTATTCAAGCAGTAGTCTGACAAAGGTAAGTTCCTAATGAATCACACCATGCAGTGGCTCCTAGAACTTCGATCATTACACAGGGTGCTCTTCACTATCCTTCTCTTCTCCACCTTCTGAATCTCTCTCGAAATTTTTCCAGCCTCTGTTCCGGACAGGAAGGCTGCATTTTTAGCCTTCTTTCCCATTACTTCAAGTCTTACCTGTAAATGTAACATAACTTAGATAATTGGTGGCGCGGTACTCTTAAGATGATCAGGTAGATGCATCCAGATAATAAACACGAGTGTGAAGACAAAGCAAGTTGGTCCATTTAGAAGTGGTATAAAAGAGCAGTAAAGACACAGACAAGATGATCATGCTAGCTTGAAAGTGGTAGGTTTATACATGATAAAGTCTAGGTATGTAACTATCATTAGCTCAGAACAAAGCTTAAATTCCACATTCTTAGGATTCTAATTTCAGGAAAAACTACTCATATAAAGTGATAATTGTCTAAAACAAGAAGGAAGGCAAAAGGAAGCTCAAGGACTTACTAATTTCCGACCAATAGAGAATCCAAAAGGCATACAATTCTAGCATCGAAACTATCTTTGCAGAAATGAATTAGGAGAAATTAACCATACTTTATCCATCTAGTTTTACTTGAAAACAAGACCACACAGATTCAATCTCCAGGTAAAATTCTCAAATAGGAGCATCTCTACACCTATCCTTACGTTAAGGAAACAACCAAAAAGAAATAAATTGTGATACCTACCCTAAGCAACTCAATGACAACTAAATTCCAAGCTCCAGCTCACTGAACACAAGCACACCCAGGCAGAAACACATACTTCAATATATAAAACTAAAAATTATTAAAAGAACAAGCTTCAAAACAAGTATTACCTTGGATCCACTGCCGCCTTTAGGCCACCCGATTCCGTTCCCACCGTTACTCGACAAAAGATCATAAATCTCCTCGTTGTAGATCTCCAAAACCGTAACCTGCACAAATGTACCCATCGCTAGTTTCTCCCCCATGCTCCCGTCCTCTCCTCCTCCACCATCTCCCAAAATATCCTTCAATGCCCTATAAACAATTCCAGCTTGCTTTCCGCATCCAAACATAGTATGACTCTTACCGGAACCCGTTGGCCCATACATCATTACAGTACATTTAGACCCCAATTTTACCCCCTTAACCCTAGCTTGCACAAACTTCTTATAGAACGAATCAAGATCCTCTCCCTCAGAGAAAGAAACCCCATCAAGCGTAAACTCCCTATACCCAATTTCTGCACGGACGCGGAGGGTTTGAGAGTCAGGGTTCACTTGCAAGATTGAGACTTGCGGCTTATCTTTCTCTCTTTTTTCTGGGAGATCTCTTATCCTGCCTACTACTTCAATTGGGTGGTCTTGTTGGATTGCTTCTTTGGCTGTAGAATTAGGGTTTGGAGATGGGTATTGATTGGGAGTTCTGGTGGAATTGAAATTCAGACGGTGCTTAGATTGTGGAGTCCTGAATTGAATCTGGTTCATTTTCGATGATGATGATGGTGTTGGGGCCATGGTTTCTAGAAGACTAGTTTAGAGAGAAGGAAATGAGACAGAGAAATGAATAGAAGATCTTTGAAGATTGAAAGAAATGAATGCTGAGAGTTGAATTAGGGTTTTGAAGTTTCAAATAGAATGTAGCCGTTATCTCTAACGTCTCTATTTTTATGATGGGATTGGGGAGCTGATTTATATTTTGCCTTTATTGTGATTGAATTTAAAGTTTATTTATTTTCTTTCAATTTTTTCTGAAATTTTAAAAAAAGTTTGACACATAATAAATATTCTGACAAAAAAAAAAGTTTATTATATATATATCTATAAAAAACAGTATAATGTGATGTTAATCTGGTGAAAGAGATTTTCCAATTTGGTAAAAGAATCACAGGCCTAAGCCCAAGTGTCTATGGGCCCAAAAAATCCAAAAATGACTTGCCCTGTGACGTTACGGTGAACGCCCATTGGCTGAGTGGAGTCAAACAACGGAAAAAAAGCCCTCATTTTTCACCACTAGTCTCATCAACTCCAAGTCGCAGCACATCGGCCTCACTGAAAATGGCGGAGAAGAAGGATAACTCGGCGGCGAAGGTCACTCCTAAGAAAGCCAATCTCTTAGATCACCACTCCATCAAACATATCCTCGACGAATCCGTACAAGAGGTATCAAATCTCTCTTCCTCAACGTAAAAACCCTAATCGTCTTAAAAATTTTAACAGTTTTTATTTTATTTTCAATCCTTTTGATTTTTCCTGTTTACCTTCGAATTGTAGATCGTCACGAGTCATGGGTACGCAGAGAATGTGACCTTCAGCAATATCAGATTGTTTCTTGGAGCAATTATCATCGTTATTGCGCTTTTTGCTCAGTTTTACAACAAGAAGTTCCCTCAAAATAAGGATTTCTTGCTAATTTGCATCGGATTATATCCTTTTCTACGCATTGAGTTGTTTTATTCACTGTCCTGTTCTGTGTTAGGATTGATTGTGTTTGATTGTCTACATGTTATTACACTGTGCGTGATCTGTTCAATTTGGATCTGTTTAGTCCTTAACTATGGGCACGTATGTAGTTTTCAACGGATTGTTGCAGCTGCTTACATACACAAAAGAGAAGAACGCAATTCTATTTACCTATCCTCCTAAGGTAAATTTCTGGATTTTGAAATATCCAAAAACTATAGTTTTTTGAGTTGTTGATGTAATTGTGAATGTGACGTGGAATCATAGCAGTTCTATTTGGTTAATGTATACTGCTATCTTGATTGTTTAGCTTGTTAGGCCATACTATCAAACTTTAGTAGTAAGCATAATGCAGTGAACTTGCACTATATTTTGATAAAAAAAACGAGACAAGCTAGTTGTTAAAGCTACTTTTGTGTTTATGTTTCTGAGGTTGAGTGTGGTAGTGTTGCGTGATATGCTCACTCATCCTGTTGTATAACTGCATGGATGGGCCATTTTTTCCTAGACCTCATTGTGTTCCCAAAACAAATGTACCTCCAAGTTAGTTTGCTGATAAGTTAATCGTTCTACTTACATAGGCAGGCACAAACACTAATCCATCTGACAAACAGCTTTTTTAGGTTAAAGCAAAAACAACAGGAGCCTTAATGTTTTTTCTTTCTTCTTCTTTAATGGTTCATTTTTCAAAGACTAAGTTTTTGAAAGTAGTTAGTGTACGGCCAACCCATGATCTTCATTTGTCTGCTTCCTCTCGTTTTCTCCTTTCTAGTTTGCTTGCTCATTATGATATTACTTCTTCGAACAGGGTTCTTACACAAGCACTGGCTTAGTTATCTCCTCCAAGTTGCCAAGATTTTCTGATGAATACACTCTTAGCATAGCAAGTGCAGATCCCAAGTCTGTTTCTGCAGGCAAAACCGTGGAGTTCACGAAAAGCGTCACCAAATGGTGCCTCTCATCACACTACTCTGTTTATGCATGTGCGTAACCTTTTATTCCACATTTTCTAATCTTACAGTCTTGCAGGTTCACCAAGGATGGAGTTTTAGTAGAGGGCCTATTCTGGAAAGATGTTGAGGCGCTACTAAAGGACTATACAGCAGAACCAAAGAAGAGCCACTGATTAGCCAGTCTTACAATGTTTTCATAGGCCAATGATTAGACATGGATCTCCAACAATGTGATGATTTGATACTGTGTTTTATTGGAATTAATTAATGGCTCTTGCCTGCAATTCATGAAGTTGAAACTAAAGGAATTGACTTAGAATCATCCTTTGTTAGTCATTGACATCATAAGTTCCAACATCTATGGCTAATGAAATCGATCATGGGGCAGTCTCATTTACTGTCATATATTCTAGCTGATGCATGAACATTGCAGGATCAACTTTAGAATAATGAAAAGCTGCCTAAAGAGGCCAGTTTTCGTCTCAACAAGAAACCTTTTTATTTTCACAAAGACAATTTGCGTGGAGTTCTTGTCCCTTCTTTTCTCGTAAAGTTACAATCAAATTCTCAGCTTCATTCATATTTCTTTGTCAATTCATGTGTCACCACAGGTTACGACTTTAAAAAAATACTACAAACTTGTGTGATGTACAAGGAACCATGAACCTCAGAGTATGGTAAAACAGCTGCTAAGCGAAAGATACTATGCGAGTACAAAAACCCTAAGCTCGTCTCTATCACCCCTGGTAATACGAGTGTTGGAGTCAAGGTAGGTAACTTCGAATTCACCACTTCCTGTATTAGAAGGAGGCCTCAATGCATCTGGTATTCTTGGCACCTCTAAGGGTGGAAGTTGTGACAAGTTCCCCTTAGTCTTTACTGTTGTCTTCTCGAATATGATTCTAATTTTTGCAGATCCTGTTCTCCAAAGATCAAAGTACTTGTATTATTCTCTAGCCAATAAGTAAAGTATCATAAAACATAAACGTTTCTAGAATAGGCAAGGAAATAGTTACCTATCAGTTCGAATTTGTGGGCCAATGTGGCGGTCACTTCAATCGGAGGTATAGGCCATGGAGCACCTAATTCAAGCTCTACTATGTTGTCAAAATCTTTGCTGAAGATGTCAATCCGCTGAAAGACCTGAGCACGTACAGATGCAAATTAAGAAAGCTAATATTAGCAACTAATAGCAGATTCTGTGAAATGTGTCGAGTACATGCCTGTATGTACGTTAGTGAAGGGAAATGATATAAGGCTTGTTCATTTGCGTACCTGACCAAGTGTTATCGGAAGCAGTCTTCCAGTGGGGAGTCCAGGACGACTTCCACCCTGCGTGCGAGATGAGAAGGCACTGCTATATATAAGCTTCCATCTTCCTTGCAATTTATCGATATCAGTTGAAAGGTCTACTAGTCCTCCCACATCTTCAAGCTCCTTAGCAGCATCATCCGCCTTCTGCAGATCATCTACACTAGCAGCAAGTCCTCTATTCAGGCCAGAAACAATACTCTGCATTTCAACATCCAATACATAACATGAGTTCTAGAAGCTCTTTTCCCTATACAAAAGTGCCATCTCAAATTTCAGAAATGCAATTGAGCTTCAAAACCTCATTACTACTGATAAAGTAATCATTAATCCACGCATCAATTGCCACCTACCCCCAACGTACTCACCGACGATTACAACAGTCAATCATCACTGCTTTGTTCTAAACACTCAATTATCACTGCTTAATTCTGACCTAATCAAGCATTGACCCAGATATTGTCAGATGGCAGAAGAGTAATTCAGTCTGGAAATAAGCGTGGAAATGAAAATTATCCAAAATTCTCCGATCAAAAATTTAATTAGCCGTAACCCAATTACAGACCACTGATCAACCAGGTAGAACAGTAGCATACATTTACAAACTAAGATCGAAAAAGTGCAATAACTTGGAAATCAAAATTCTCCAACTTTAAAACGACGAACTAACCAGCAACTTGAGCTTCAAAGCAGCAGTTGCTTCGTTTACAGGAGGTGGGTCGACAAGATACACCTCATCAACAGTCGATCTCGATACGACACCCCTCTGCTTCCCACCATTACCGTCGGTCAAACACAAGCCATGTCGATGTCGTTTTGAAGACGCGTGTAGAGGAGCTCTTGTTGCAGTCTCAATTTTGCTGGGAAGTGAGCATATAAAAGCTGAAGAAGAAGAAGAAGACGACGACGAAGACGACGAACGGAGAAGTGATGGGGGTTGAAGAAGGGAGCTTAGAGAAGCCATGGGTATGGGTTTAATTACTGCTCACTTGTCACTCTCAAGGAGAAACGGGAATCGTGAAGCAGCAAAATAAAATCTGCGAATTGGTTTCCGTTAATGGCGATTTCGAATAGACCCTTACTTATTCAGGAAAGTTCTCTTATGGGTATCAAAATCCATGCGGTGGGCGAGAGTCGCGACCCGAAAGGTTTCTTGATGGAGGAATGTGGATTCCTGAATGACACTTGGATAGATTACGTGGGCCCCACCACTGATCGAAGAATGTGGATTCCTGAATAACTTTTGCTGAGGTGTTTTTTACTTTTTACCAATAAACATTAAAAAAAAGAGCCCCCCCCTAAAAACTTTCAAAACTCAAAATCATAGCATTTCCCGCTCAAAGTTTAGTCAAAATTTCACAACCCTAGACGCTCTCCATTTTGACCATTTCTCACCGGAAGAACCCAAAATCCTTCTCTCCCAAATCAATTCACGAACCCAATAAAGACCGTGTAATTTATATCACCTTTCAATCTACAATCCAAAATTCTAATGTCAGCTCCATCCACCCGCCGTGTAAAAGATCGAAACGGTGTTGTTTCAGTCGGATTGAAACCCACCCCTACCGCCACGAAAGCCTCCAAAACCCTAACTCCAATTTCAAATCCTAATTCAGCCCTCAAAAAGTCCCTATCCGGCAAGGAGAATCCCCGCTCAATTTCCCGGGTGCAGAAGCCGGAGATCCGGCCAGTCCCTCGGGTAGATAAAGCAGCTGCAGCGGCGGCGCGTACAGGGAGTGATGGAAGAGAAGGGAACCGCATGCGGTGGTCAACGTCTTCAGCGCCAACAAGAGGTAGGAGTCAAAGCCCCTCTGAATTTATTAGGGTATTTAGGGATTCTAAGATGGGGAAAGGAGAGGGTGAGATTAGTCGGGTGGTGTCCTTGTCTAGTGCAGGGAAGAAAAATGGCGGGTTTGTGAAAAAAGTTGGAATTTTGGAAAGTAATAAGGAGAATTCTCATGGGTTTAGTTTTTTGAATGCCAGTTCTAGTAAAGAAGTTAAGTTAATCTCGAATTTAATTAAATCAACTGAGTCCGAGAGTGTGCGTGTTTCAAATTTGGGCTCAAAAGTTCCAAACAGTGTTAAACTTGATAAGTCAGGTGGAAAAGATACTGGCTTGAACGAAGAAGGGAAAGGAAACAATGTTGGTTGTAAATATCCCAGTAAGCTTCATGAGAAGCTTGCATTTTTGGAAGGTAAAGTAAAGAGGATTGCATCTGATATTAAGAGGACAAAGGAGATGATAGATATGAATAATCCAGATTCATCGAAGTTGATACTTTCAGATATTCAAGACAAGATATCTGGGATTGAGAAGGTGATGGGGAATGTTGCTGTCAATCCATCCTTGAAAAGTGGCGGAGAGAATAAGGTTGGCGAGAAAGCCGTAGATGTGAAAGTGGATGATCCTAAGGGTGGTTCAGTTAAAGGGTTGAATGGTGTAGACCTTGAAGCCAGGTTGTTGCCCCATCATAAGTTGCTTAGGGAACGCATAACATTGAAGGCATCTTTGGGGAGTTCTCACTGTCATGTCGAATCTAATGTTGTTGAATCATCCCTTAAACTGAAGGAAGAGAAGATGTTGAGCCCTGTCGAAGAGAATCAAATTGCAATTGAGTTTTTGGCTTCACTAGGTACGGAAGATGCAAAAGTAACTACTAGACACACAATTGTGAGATCTGAGGCTGGTCAAGTTCAAGAAACAGACGGCGCTGCTGCTTCAGAAGAGAAAGGCACGTTAAACACGCTCAATGGAAAGAGTGAGGAAGACCTTCTACTTACAACCGATGAAACACTTGATGAGTTTGATGACCAGGAAAATAAAAATACACTTTCAATTGGTGAGGAAGCAGAAGATACTAGTGTCTATCAGGTAAATGAGATAGGGTCCAAAAGTTCAACAGGGGGATGGTTTGTATCCGAAGGAGAGTCTGTCCTTCTTACTCATGATGATGGGTCATGCTCGTTTTATGATATTGCCAACTGTGAGGTATGTATTGCTCCTATTTAGTTTTTAGTGAAGACGATTCTCTCTCAATTTCTAGTCAGGAATATCCTGAAAGTTTTAGTGGCATATGTCTTGCTAATTTTCTGAATTCAATCTGGATCCTCTACAATAGTTTTTTTTAAAAAGAAGGAAAATTAGTATCTTGCACAAGTTTCTTCCCTTGCTAAAAATAGTTTCACTGATATTCTTATTTCTAATTATTTAGTTTCTTCCAAAGTTGCTTATATGAACAAAGTAGCATTTCAATCACGTATGTCTCCTTTAGGTTACTATCAGTTCATGCACACAATGCCATAACCAACTTCATGGAATTTAGTTTGAGGTTTGATTGTCCACAATTTTTTAGGAAAAGGCAGTGTACAATCCCCCAGTGGGAGTCTCACCTAATACATGGAGAGATTGTTGGATACTACGAGCACCAAGTGCAGATGGCTGCTCAGGGAGATATGTTGTGGCTGCATCTGCTGGGACTACTCTGGATGCAGGCTTTTGTTCATGGGATTTCTATACCAAAGATGTTCGAGCTTTTCACATTGAGGATGGAGGTACAACTGCTCAAAGAACTATACTTGGTCCCCTACCCACTAATGCTACATATAGAAGAAATGCTTTATCTAGCTTGCTATTACCAGAAACTCAACAATGGTGGTATAAACCATGTGGACCTCTTATCATCTCTACTGCCAGCTCACAAAGGCTCGTAAAAGTACATGATATCCGTGACGGTGAGCTAATAATGAAATGGGATGTGCAGAAGCCAGTGTTAGCAATGGATTATTCCAGCCCTTTGCAGTGGAGAAACAGAGGAAAAGTGGTTGTAGCAGAAACAGAGACAATTTCTGTGTGGGATGTGAACTCTCTTAACCCTCAACCATTGTCCTCTGTCTCTTTGTCTGGTCGAAGAATCTCTGCTCTTCATGTCATCAACACTGATGCTGAATTAGGTGGCGGAGTTCGACAAAGGTGAGGACCTTATTTGTTTCTGTGAATAGTTGGTTATCATCCCTTCTTCTAATAGAACTGGAATACTTTGTGAAGAATATGGTTCTGAGATAACTCTCATTGTTTATCTTTCATCAATTTCCCTCCGCTGATTGTTTCTTGATTTTGTCCTCTTGTTATTTGCTTCATTTTTGTGAGTAGGGTCTTATATATGCTATAGCTATGGCAAAACCTATGGCGTGTTTTAGACCCTTTGATATCTGAAGCTGAAGATGGCATGTTTTGCTGTGGCAAGCCATTTTTTATTTCAAAAGTCAATTTAAATTGTTTAAGTGGAGTAAGGATATGCTCTTAATAGTTATTGGAAAAACAAACATGTTTAGAGAAGTTCCATTTAAAGTTTTCTACAACGCCCAAAAAAATCTTGGAAGTGGATTCAGATGCCATGCCCTGAGCCACTTTCTCTCTTTTGAAGGAAAAAAGTGAACAAAGCATCATTTTCTTTTAGATACTTGTTCACTTCTTTTGTTGATTTTATTATTATTATATGTTTTGGCGGCTTTTTTTTTACTACTATTTATTACATTTACTGTGCAGAAAGTTAATATTCCCATCACTTGTAAGTTTATGAATATGATCTAATCTTTGTGTATTGTCATTATTAAGTACCTGTTGCTAGGAAGCAATTGGTAAGTACTGTCGTCATTTCTCAAGTAGTTGTTTTTTGTAATGCAGGGCAACTTCTGCAGAAGCTGAAGGAAATGATGGTGTGTTCTGCATTGCTGATTCTATTAATGTTTTAGATTTTCGCAATCCATCAGGTGTAGGACTTAAGATTCCAAAAGTTGGTGTAAGCATGCAATCAGTTTTCACCCGTGGAAGCTCGATCTATGTTGGCTGCTCTAACCTGAGGTTATCAGGAAAGAAACATCTTTGCTCGCAGGTGCAGCAATTCTCGTTGCGTCAACAAAGGCTAGTGAGCACTTACTCACTGCCAGAGTCCAACGCCAACAACTCACATCACTCAGCCATAACTCAAGTTTGGGGGAATTCAAACTTCGTCATGGCTGCTTGCGCGCAGGGACTGTTTGTGTTTGATGCCACGAAGGAGGAACCTATACAGTTAACAAACACTAGGGATTCTGATGCGAATCAAGACGTGAAAGATGTCATCGGCTCTGATGACTTGTATTCCCCTTCTTTTGATTATCTGTCATCGCGTGTTCTCCTCATATCAAGAGATCGTCCAGCTATGTGGAAGCACATATTGTAGCCACGCTCTTGAAGCTGCTGTAGTTAGAGTTCAATGGAAATCTGTGTTATCAGTTATAACCGTGGAGTTGTGTTTTGTGTTATGTTACTTGTAATATGCTTATGTTAAGACGTTCTGAATAATGATATTTAGAGAGTTTGAATTGATCCAAAAAAAAATCTCTTATACGTTTGAGTTTTGATAATTATGGTGTTTGTTTTAAAAACAAGAAAGATGTGCACGGCTCCTATTTCCTTTGGCAGATAGGTCCGTACTTATCACATGTGAAGCCAACTTTAACTGCGGATTTCCATTTCCATCCGTTAAAGATGTCAACGGATTAATTTATTAAAAAATAAAGTATTTTTAATAAATAATTTCTTTATACACAAATATTGAAGATCTTTCTTAAAAAAAATAGTATTAAATCACTTACACTCATAATTTATTGTTACTTATCATTAATATATATGGGGCATTTCGTCAGGATTCAAGGCTGGTAGACAGCAGACGTGGCTTCTTGTGTGGTGAGGGTACTGGACCTAATGGCTTAGCTGGCTAACCCATCCATGCCCTTGTCAACGGTCACGTGGGTGGTTTCATTCTTAAGGTGCAAAGTATAGTTATAAAACAAGTCTTTTGATTATTATCAACAATCCGTTGTAGTCTAGTTGGTTAGGATACTCGGCTCTCACCCGAGAGACCCGGGTTCAAGTCCCGGCAACGGAATCAATGTTTCTGGAACTCTTTTTAATAAAATTGATTTTGTCGGTGAGATCCTATTGGGCAGCAATATGGTCCTTGCTTGGGTCCAGAACTGTAGAATTCCCTGAAGGGGAGGACCCTACAAAAATGAAAATGACTAAATGTTACAATTTTATAATAAATCATGAATTGTTATAAAACTAATGTTACAATTTTAGTCCATTAATGTAAACGACTAAAATTGGGAGTAAAAAACGTTAGGGATGAAATTGTTTAATTTACTAATCCTTAAGGATGTTAAAAAAATTCTATTTTTATTCTCTTTTATTTTCGCTTAAAAGAAACAGCATCCATATCCACCACACCTACAACAAATTCCAGAATAAGGGAGTTGTATAATAAATGTGGATCTCCTTCCTCGCCGTCAAAGTTACTAACTGGTTTGGCTCCGTTGTTTCCGGCTACCGATTTAGATTATCTGCGTTCTCCTTTCTTTTCAATTCTACCCAGCGTTACAGTGAGGAAATTGATGATAAAGAAAGGAAACCCAAAAGCACCGATTTTCAGTTACAATATTTTTTCATTATTCTATCTGATGTTTGTTGCAGAAACAAACAGCTCCAACCAATTTGGGGATTGATTTGGTGGATCCATCATGTCTGACTTCTTCCTCCCAGAAGCGTTGATGTTGAATATCTGGTTAAGACTGCCCATCAAATCGACCGTACGGTTTTGGATGCGTTTCAAAATCATGGTGTGCTTCCCTTTCCGACCCACATTTCATTTACAAGAATCTGACTTTCTTTGATGCTGAGAATGAGCACGATCTCCTCCTGGTGCTTGACCGGGAACGGCAGTACTACTCGGGGGTTTCTCATGAAACCCTCGCGGCCACCCCGCTTCAAGTGTCCCCGCTCCGAGAAGTTCCGAGTGCAGATGCATGGCATAGAGCTGTTCTGACTTACTCTTGTGATGATTTGGTTTGTTTTCATAACGAGAGTGGAGAGGTTATTGGCGTGTGGAACCTTACAACTGGTGAAACAAAGATCGTACCTCCGGTCTCAGATGATGGGTCTCCAATGTTTACATTCCTCAATGTTGGGTTTGGGTTTGATGAGAAGAGGAAGGATTACAAGATTGTCCAGATTCTGAGTAACTGGGGTCATTTTGTAGCGTACGTGTATACCCTGGGCAGCGGCAACAATTGCTGGCGAAAACTAGACGAACCAAATGTGCCCTACGCCCCTTTCGGAGATCCTTGTATGGCTTCTTGCCACAGCTACAGGGACGGGACATTCTATTGGGGTGTTTCAAATGACCTGATTGTATCTTTTGACATGTGTGGTGAAGTTTTTAACACAATCTCCATTCCGTACCATCCTGAGCAGTGCATCAACAAAATTTGCAAGTTGAAGGAAGGGTCAATGTTTATAATCATGTGGAATGATGATTATGAAACAGACGGTATTCCACAATTCGACATATGGGCGCTGCTTCAAGTTGGAGTGACCCAGTTTTGGACTAAATTATTCGGCATTGATTGGGGTTGTGGAAATGAAATGTTGTTGGGATTCTGGAGGAATGAATTGGTTCTTCGATCTTACAGCAACCGTCGACTTCTTATCAGTGATCCTTCAAAACGAGAAACTAAAGAGGTTCAAATCGATGAACCCCTTGTCATTTCAAGCTGTTTGGGGTGGACAAAAGGGAAGAATTCAATTCCTTTAAATTGAAAGTTGAAACGGTAAACAAGTCCGGTTCTCGTGTCTTGTTGTTATATCTTTTCTTACATGTTTTTCCCTCAAGTGTGTGGCTAGGCTTCCACACCTCCATAAACTTTTAAAACTTTTAGAAGTTTAGAATGTTGGTAGTGCTTCATAGCTTCAAACTTGTAGTATCATTAGTGAATTCAAGGTTTCTTTATTGCTGGTGTGAATGTTGGATATCTTGAATTCCTCCTCAATTTCAGCAAGTTTCTCGCTTGAACAGACCTAACTATTCTTGTGTTTGTATAAATGGGCAAAACACTCACCTACATAAGTTCCAGAAAAGAAAACAACCTGGTACATTGAATAGAATCAGAAAACAAGCTATAACGTTAATGACTCGTCTTCTGACGGATGACACATGTAAGTTAGCATACAAAGTTTGTTTCTCAGAGTACTGTGTTATCCTTGTTTCTTTGTTTTCCTGAAACACCATGCTCTTGTTTTCCCAAGAAGTTTTCAACTTTATACCTGCTGTAAGATGAGGAGTAAGATGAGAAGATGTTCATCTAGACCTCCACAATCCCACGTTCATCTAATTCTACTTCCTCTATTCTGCAACCTCTGAGCCATAATCGAAGCTGTTTCCGGTGTGCGATGATTTGCCATGATTGATTCAATTCATATTATTTTGTTTGAATTGACCTAACAGTTAGCAGTTAGCAGTTAATTTTGGCTGAACATTTGTAGTTGAGATGAAATTTAAATATATAATAAATAATATGTAATACCGAACCCTTGGTTAGTCATCAAACTTATTGTTATTATTGATTTATTAAAAGCAGTATCCATTACAAAGAGCGAGCAAGCTATGCTGCTGGGAATTTAATGGGTCCAGGACCGCAGCCTGCCAAAGCAGTTTGGCCAGGAAGTTATATGCACTTGATGATACTTGTAGCTTGTGCATCCACGCAAAACCTAACTTCCTGGAGCAAGCCCTCGGAGCACTTGATTTGAGGATGCCAGGCTGTAGCTGCCACGTAAGCTGAGGGGTACGCATTCCCAGGTTTGATGTCGTTTGGTCCTGTACGTACACGTACATGCAAACAAATCAATATATGGAAAATTCCAGTTAATAAATAATTCCAATGACAAATCTATACCTTCATCTTCTAGGAATTTTGTCACGTTGGCTTGGCGAGAGCCAAAGTCTTGGAGAAGTAAAATGGACCAGAAGCAGCGTGAGTGTCACTCATATTGCCAGAAATTAGAATTGGTCCCACGACGTTTCAAATTTGGCCAATAAGTATTCAGATCCGGCATTATGGGTTTCAACTAATTAAACCAAATACGTAAAAAAGTCAGAATATAATAATATGCGATGATTGATATTGGATTAAAAATGAGATGAGATAGAAGAAGAAAAAAAAGAGAAGCAAATTACCAGAGACAAATTAAAAACTTTTGGAGGGCTTAGATGAGATTGTGTGGATAACCACAAACAGTGTATTTTAAACTCCGTTTGTATCGGAGTTTTGCATATGTTTTGCGAGAATGAACAAAAAGATTTGGGCCATTGGAGGACTAAAAGAGTTCCTACTTGACTATTGCTGGTCGGAGCTGTATAAAAGATAGTGAGGATTAAAATATTGATAATGAGAAAAATAGTAGACATTTTTTAATTTGTGAACTCTAATTGCTGAGTTCGACCCTTATTTATAGCCTCTACTTCCCATCTCAATAGCACTTTAAGGAATTATACCGGTTTAAATCCAAAAAAGGCACCTGAACATGAATTGATTGACTCATTTGGCACCTCTATTCAAAAAACGGTTTAAAAGGCACCTATACTTCTTACGTATGACACATTTGGCACCTCCCACGAACGACGTCACCATTCTTCCGTTATCCGCCTGCGCGGCACGCCACGTGGCATGCCACGTCATAAACATGATGACGTGGCATGTCACGCGGCAAATCCGACCCAAATCACACTAGAAAGGGCCTGAAAACGGGTCTCTTATTTGGGTCGTGAACGACGCGTCGTTCAAATAACGAATGACACGTCGTTCAAATAACGAATGACACGTCGTTCGTACCCAATTCCAATCCTAAATTCCTTGCAAAAACCAATTCCAACCCGCCTGCTGTAAAAACCAAAATCAATTCCCTCCAAATCAAAAGCCATCACCCATCTCTGCCCAAATTAAATTAGAAATCCATCTCTACCAAATTCTTTTTTTCATTTTTCATTTCTTATTCCTTAATTTTAATTTTAAAAATTCAGAAAATAATGAAATTAATTTTAAAATTTCAGAAAATAGTTTAATTAATTTAAAAATTCTGAAAAAATAATTTAATTAATTTAAAAAAATTCAAAAAATAATATAATTAATCTAAAAATTTACAATTCAAAATCAATTCCAATCCTAAATCCCTCTACAATTTCCAATCAATCCTCCTGCAATTAACTCCAATCAAAATCAATTCCAATTCTTAATCTCCAATCTCCGCCACAGCCACCAGACCACCCAACGCCGACAGCCGCCTCACCTCCTCCTCAAACCCGAAACAAACACCCATCGCCACCGCCACAATCACCCTCGCTCACCACCACTGTCAACCACCTCACCCGAATCCACCCGACACCGACCACGAAACCTAGCCACCAATCACCACAGTACCAACCACCGTACCAACGCCGACCACAAAACTCAGCCACCAAATCGGCCGGCTGCCACCACCTCACCCAAATCCACCCATCATCACCATTTCCGTCCTCCACCAAAATTAACCGATCTACCACCAAAAATCAACTAAATCAACTCACAGCCTCAACCACCAATCAAACCGATCTACCACCAAACTATCACCTCAACCCAGCCAAGGGAAGAAGAAAGAAAAAAAAAGAAAAAGAGAAGCTTCGGCTGCAAAAGAAAGAAAAAGGAAAGAGGGAGAGTGAGGCTGCAGAAATAAAAGGAAAGGAAGAAAAGAATAGGTTTAAATCCAAAAAAGGCGTTGAATGTGGAGGAGAGAATTTGTGATAGATGTCTGCTTTGATTCAATCGTTTGTGCAAAGAAGGAGGTGTTGAATGTGGGGGGGAGAATTAGGGTTTGATGTTTGGGCATGAGAATGAGAAAATAAAGAAAAATGAAGAAAAGAAAAGAATAAAGAGTGAACGACGTGAACGACGCGTCGTTCACTCTTATGAAGTGAAGTGGATGACGCGTCGTTCACGGCCCAAATAAGAGACCCGTTTTCAAGCCCGTTCTAGTGTGATTTGGGTCGGATTTGCCACGTGGCATGACACGTCATCATGTTTATGACGTGGCGCGCCACGTAGGCGGATAACGGAGGAATGGTGACGCTGTTTGTGGGAGGTGGCTAATGTATCATACGTAAGAAGTACAGTTGCCTTTTAAACCGTTTTTTGAGTAGAGGTGTCAAATGAGTCAATCAATTAATATACAGGTACCTTTTTTGGATTTAAACCAATTATACCCTCTAACATATTGCAGTGCGCCAGTGCGGCTTGCATAAAGTCAATTTATACGAATAAGGGCACACACATTAGTTACGTGTCACCATCACTCTTTTACGGTTTGAAAAGATGACGTTATTTCCTTTCTAATGTTTAGTTTATACTGTATTTGGTTGCACACTCCAACTAGAGTTTAACTGCACAAAGCACAAAGCTACAAAGACTGCAACACTACTCCATTCTCTCTCTTTTTCTATTTTCTTCTGCTATATCATTAGTTATTAAGTTTGATAAAAAAGACCAATTAATAATTAAGAGGTGAGCAAAAATAACCAATATGATTTATATTTGAATGGAATTGTCCATTCGATCGGGTTGAAACGGATTCGAATTGGCAATTGGATCGATAAATTATTTGCCTCTTATTTAGTCGAATATTTGATTTCAAATCTAGATATCCGACCAATTCATATTTGATCCAAATTTGACTTATGTGAATCAAATGATGGTCGAATTTAGTGATTATTCGGTCAGATCAAGTGATGGTCAAAATCCGATTTGAATCGATTCGAAACGAGCGAGTTTCATCCTATCTGAGTGAATAGTCATCCCTACCCGAATATATCTAAACGCATGATATACACATGTTAGAGTATTTGCACAAAATAAACATAGGAGATCAAATAAGGTATCAGAAGTTGGTATTTAATTCGTTGTAGTTTTCTAATTTTTGGGTCATGTACACAAATGAGTTTTCTAGCTTTTAATCTAACCATGTATACCACATGCCTTTGTCCGCATCTCCTCTATTTTTCTCCCCTATTAATTTAGTTATGGATCCCACGTACTTTTGTCGATAAATTATTTCTGCGCCTTCTTTATTTTTAGTACAAGTTTGTTCTATATATTCGCATTTTGATAGCTTCAATATCAGTAATTACGCCACCCAAATGTAGCAATATGACTTTAAGGAACCATAGCTCTAACATGCTGCTGCACAAAAGTCAATTTACAAAAATGAGGACGAGGACACACATGTTCTCTGCAATTTTTTGTTCTTCCATTTTAGTTTGCAGCTTTAACAAAACAAATTAAGTAGTAAATCCCAAGACCGCAAATGGATCTCCTTCCTCACCGTCAAAGTTACTAACGGGTAGGGTTGTTCATCAGTTAATAACCGAACTTCTGAAATTCTAAAATTTGGAATTCGATTTTCTAAAATTCTTGAAATCCATTCCGATCTGTTTCGTAGTTTTCTAGAAGCTGAACTTTCGAAATCAAAATTATTATAAAGAGTTCTCCCAACTTTCAAAACCTTTTTTTTTTAAATTAAAAACTTCCAAAACCTTATCAATTAAAAATTAAAAACTTCCAGCCCATCAGACCAACCCAATACTACCATCAGCTTTCTGCTATTGGGCCAAGAACAAACCAGTTCCCCTCCTTCTTCTTCCTGATGGGCCGGCTCTCTACCCAGTCGGCCCAAATTACAAACAAACCCATCAGCCAACCCAACCACCTAACCCTAAAACTCAAACCAACCATCTCCTTCACCCAGCAGCTATTGCTGCCGACCTACACCCTACAAATCCGGCCACAACCGCCGGCCACCAAACCATAAATCCGACCGGTAACAACCTGTAAGACCCCAAAAGTGGAGGCCCACGAAGTCCTCCCAATAGACCCAAGTTCCAACATACGAATTCAAAAAGTCCTCCCAATAGACCCAACTTAAAATACAAATACCCAATTTAGTTTAGAAAACTTACCGATACAACTTTTCTGTCGCAAACTTGAAGGTCTGGATTCAGCGCAAACTAGTTTAGGATTCGGAAGAGTCAGTGGATGGTGGAGAAGGAAGAGGAGGTGGTAATACAGGTGGAGGAGGCGGTGGGTGGTGGTGGTGGAGGAACAGCCGAGAACGAGAGGAGTCGGACCGTCGGACAGAACAAGAGCGAGAGAGGAGAAGAGCCTTACGTTAGGAAAAAAAAAAAAACCTTATATAATGGTAAGAAAAGTTTGGTTATTTTGCTTAACTGAACTTTTCATACCAATTTTCGTTTCGTTTCATAATAAAATTTAATTCCGAAACCGAAATTTTAAATTTCGAATTCGAAACCGAATAAGCAAAATTTTAAATTTCGAATTCCGAAACCGAATAAGCAAATTCCGAAACCGGATTTTCAGAAGTTCAGTTATGCAAAACCGATGAACAACCCTACTAACTAGTTTCGATCCGTTGTTTCCGGTTACCGATTTAGATTATCTGCGTTCTCCTTCTTTTCAATTTTACCCAGCGTTACAGTGCGGAAATTGATGATAAAGAAAGGAAACCCCAAAAGCACCGACTTTCAGTTACAATATTTTTTCATTATTCTATCTGATGTTTGTTGCAGAAACAAACAGCTCCAACCAATTTGGGGGTTGATTTGGTGGATCCATCATGTCTGACTTCTTCCTCCCAGAAGCGTTGATGCTGAATATCTGGTTAAGACTGGCCATCAAATCGACCGTACGATTCCGATGCGTTTCAAAATCATGGTGTGCTTCCTTTTCCGACCCACATTTCATTTACAAGAATCTGACTTTCTTTGATGCGGAGAATGAGCACGATCTCCTCCTGGTGCTTGACCGGGAACGGCAGTACTACTTGGTGTTTCTCATGAAACCCTCGTGGCCACCCCGCTTCAAGTG
The DNA here is from genome assembly GCA_963691705.1 of Viola odorata. Lineage (NCBI taxonomy): Eukaryota > Viridiplantae > Streptophyta > Magnoliopsida > Malpighiales > Violaceae > Viola > Viola odorata. Next base: position 3,578,161 of record OY829545.1, read on the forward strand.
TCCCCGCTCCGAGAAGTTCCGAGTGCAGATGCATGGCATAGAGCTGTTCTGACTTCCTCTTGTGATGGTTTGGTTTGTTTTCATAACGAGAGTGGAGAGGTTATTGGCGTGTGGAACCTCACAACCGGTGAAACAAAGATCGTACCTCCAGTCTCAGATGATGGGTCTCCAATGTCTCCAATGTTTGAATTAGACGCACTTGGGTTTGGGTTTGATGAGAAGAGGAAAGGAGTGATTGTGTAGCGTACGTGTATAGCAGCGGCAACAATTGCTGGCGAAAACTAGACGAACCAAATGTGCCCTCCGCCCGTTACGGAGGTCCTGATTATAGGGCTTCCGACACTTTTAAAAGTTTTAGAAGTTTAGAATGTTGCTAGTGCTTCATAAGTTCAAACCTGTAGTATCATCAATGAATTCAATGTTTTTTTATTGCTGGTGTGAATGTTGGATATCATGAATTCCTCCTCAATTTCAGCAAGTTTCTCCCTTGAACAGACCTAACTATTCTTGTGTTTGTATAAATGGGCAAACCAGATAAAGAGAGGCGATGGTGCGTTGATTGGGGAGTACAGGAACAGGGTGGCGGAGCATGGAGAGGAAGTAGGACGGATGCAGAGGAATTGGCATTGACTGAGATCAGTGAAGTCCAGGAGACAACATTTGGGTGCGGTGACCGTTGGAGGGAAAGGAACCATTGCTTATTGCTTATGGCATTGATAAGCAATATGGACCTAATTGCTTGGCAGTACTAAGTGTAAGTTTCTTTTTCTAATGCACCATACGGAATTACTAGATTTGAACAAAACAAAATACAGTTTCTAATGTTAGCATTTAAGCTAACCACAGTTTACACTACATCCTCAACTAAAATTAATTAATTAATCAGTTCATCCATTAGCTTTATTTTGCCATTTTGTACCTTATATTTATAGGCAATTTACATATAAAATCCTTCGTGATGTGAGGTGGTGTTTTATAAAACCCATGTTATTTTATCATTTTGAGGAAAAGGACGTAGTTTCTTATGTGGAAAAAGAATCGTATTAAAAAGTTGAAAGAAAAAATTCACATCAGCTAAAGTTCACATAAACACACGAATAGTCTAATATATTAATTTTTTTATGAGTATAAGATCCAAAATTACAAAATAATTAGTGGAGGGTTTGCTCGAGGATGAATTTATCATTGAAATGTCAAAATTACTCAGATAGAGAGTTCCTACTGGAGGCTGACGAAAATGGTGAGAACCCAACATGGGAAGCCATTGGATATCATGTAGACATAGATGAAAATCCAACAACCCAAGTTCCATTAAAGAAAGAGAAGCCTCTTCAGAAGGGAATCATAGAAACTAATCAAGAATCAGATTCTACTCTTCCCCACATCCTTACCGAGAAAGGCCTGAAAGTTATCCAAGATCCTGATGATCAGCAGAACCTGTGCAAGATCAAATGTGATGTTGTCATTGTTGGCTCTGGTTGCGGTGGTGGTGTTGCTGCTGCTGTTCTTGCAAGTTATGGACACAAGGTGGTTGTTCTTGAGAAAGGAAACTATTTTACAAGTACAGATTTTTCTGGATTGGAAGGGCCTTCTATGGCCGAATTATATGAATCAGGTGGAATTCTTGCAAGTGCTGATGGGAAATTTATGATTATGGCCGGATCGACAGTTGGGGGAGGTTCTGCAGTTAACTGATCAGCTTGCATCAGGACACCAAAATCTGTGCTTCAGGAATGGAGTGAGGAAAAAAAGCTTCAATTTTTTGGTAGCCCTGAATATTCTGATGCAATGGATGCTGTTTCTGAGCGAATTGGAGTTACAGAAAATTGTGTAGAGGAAGGTCAAATTCTTCGAAAAGGGTGTCAAAACCTTGGAGTTGAAGTGAATACAGTCCCAAGAAATTCGTCAGAAAACCGTCATTGTGGATGTTGCGGTATGGGATGCCGAAAGGGAGACAAGAAAGGAACCGACAGGACATGGCTGGTTGATGCTGTTAATAATGGTGCTGTGATCCTGACAGGATGCAAGGCAGAGAAGTTAAGAGTGGAAATGGAAGTATGAAAAAAAATGTTTAGGAGTTCTTGCAACATCCTTAAACAAGGACATTAAAATGAGATTACAGATTGAGGCTAAGGCAACAATTTCAGCTTGTGGGGCACTTCTGACACCACCTTTACTGATCAGGAGCGGGTTAAAGAATCGCCACATTGGTCGAAACCTCCGTCTCCATCATGTCCTAATGGTGTGGGGATACTTCCCGGAATCATCAGACATTAATGCAACCTACAAGGGGAAGAGGGCCCATGAAGGTAGAATAATCACATCGATTCATAAAGTTACATCAGGAGAAGATTCCTCCAATGTCAGGGCAATAATAGAAACTCCTGCATTGGGGCCAGCATCATTTGTTTCTCTATTTCCTTGGCAATCAGGACTTGACTTTAAGGAAAGGATATTGAAATACTCAAGAACAGCTCACATGATCACTATAGTTCGGGATCGCGGTTCCGGAAAAGTTAGGATAGAAGGATGGATAAGCTATAACTTCCACAAAATGGATAAGGAAAACCTGAAGGCAGGACTGAGGCAAGCATTGAGGATTCTAGTAGCAGCAGGTGCGGTGGAAGTGGGAACTCATCGAAGCGACGGGCAGAGATTAAAATGCGAAGGGATTACAGAGAAAGAGCTGGAAGTTTTCTTGGAGACAGTTTATCCAAGTGGAGGAGCAATGACGTCATTGACAGAGGATTGGATGATTTACGGCTATGCACATCAAATGGGGAGTTGCAGGATTGGAGTAAGTGAAATGGAAGGAGCTGTTGATGAGAATGGGGGAGAGTTGGGAAGCAGAAGGGCTGTTTGTTTGTGATGGAAGTGTTCTACCAAGTGCTGTTGGTGTGAATCCTATGATCACTATCCAGTCCACTGCTTACTGCATCTCTAATAGAATAGCAAACATTTTAAGAAATAAACAACCAAACTAGACTTTAATTAGGGGAAAATGCACCCTCGGGTCCCTATGGATATTATTTTAATTTTAGTTGATCCCACTTTTCGATTTCTGTTCAATTGGGTCCCAGGCGCCATCTCCGTTAGCACTCTGGGTCCCTATCGTCAAAATTGACATTAACGGTCACTTTTTACCTTTAACGTCATTATTTTATTATTATTTTTGCCACGTGTCAATTCAGAAAAAAGTATAACTAATTAAAAAATTCAAAAAAAATATAATTAATTCAAAAATTAAAAAAAAAAATTAATTTAAAAATTCAGAAAATAATATAATTAATTTAAAAATTCAAAAAAAATATAATTAATTTAAAAATTAAAAAAATATATAATTAATTTAAAATTTCAAAAAAAATATAATTAATTTAAAAATTCATAAAATAATATAATTAATTTAAAATTTTCAGAAAATAATTTAAATTTTTTATTAAAAATTAAGAAAACAAATACAATTAATTAAATAAACTCAGAAAAATAATATAATTAATTTAAAAAATTCAGAAAATAATTTAATTTTTTTATTAAATAATGTAATTAATTTCAAAATTCAGAAAAATAATATAATTAATTTTTTTATTTTTTATTTTATTATCTCTTATTTCCTTTGTTTTCACTTCTCCTCCTCTTTTTAAAAATATCTCCAAAATAGTTTTATTAATTATTTCAAAAAATAACATAAATTAAGATTTCTTTTTACAGCAAAGGAGAGATGATAAAGAGAGGGCGACGGTGTTGGGTTTGGCTGGGAATCTGGGCAGTGGAGCGTGGCAGGCAGGGACGGATCCACTTGAGGGAGAGGGTGGGCAACCGCCCACCCTAGCTCAATCAAATTTTTTTTCTACCAAGCCCAAATCCCTAGCCTCAAGTATTCCTAGCCTCAAAAATTTTCTACCGCCCACCCTGATAGTATAGAGAATGAGAGAATCATATAAGGATTTCAAAAAATGAAAACTCGTAGAGAACAATTGTAAGAAGTACGTATATTGTATGAATTCTAATGTATAATTAACTTTTTTCTATATTGTCTTCTTATTTATCTTTTTGTTAAGTTTATCTAAATATTTGTTATTTAGTGACGAATACAAATATTCTTAAGTATTTTTTCAATTTTTCGTTCAGCTCATTTGCTTTCCTTTTAAAATACTCAAAAAAAATACAAATTAATTACACTGTATACATTATTTACATTTGACTAAGGAAAGAAAGAAAGAAAAAAAGAAGAAATAGAAAGAAATAGAAAGAAAAAAGGAGGAGAAGTGAAAATAAATGCAATAAGAGATAATAAAAGAAAAAAATTATATTATTTTCTGAAATTTTAAATTAATTACATTATTTTCTGATTTTTTTAAAAAAATTATATTATTTTCTGAATTTTTAAAATTAATTATATATTTTTTGAATTTTTTAATTAATTATATATATTTTTTGAATTTTTTAAATTAATTATATTATTTTTTGAATTTTTAAATTAATTATATTTTTTTTTGAATTTTTTAATTAATTATATTTTTTCTGAATTGACACGTGGCAAAAATAATAATAAAATAATGATGTTAACGGCAAAAAGTGACCGTTAACGTCAATTTTGACGATAGGGACCTCGGAGTGCTAACGGAGATGACGCCTGGGACCCAATTGAACAGAAATCGAAAAGTGGGATCAACTAAAATGAAAATAATATCCATAGGGACCCGAGGGTGTTTTTTCCCCTTTAATTAGTCGTAATGCTATAATTTGTAGTTATTTCAGATTTTTTTCAGATTGATTGAAGCCATTGAATAAGGGTCATGTAAGGTAAAAAAAAATGATGCAATAATAAGGATTTCATTATGAGTGCAAAAAAAGCTGAGGTTGGGTTTTTTCACGGTGAATTCTTTGGTTTTTATTTGTTTCGATAGCGGTCAGTTTACTAAATGGTAAAATGCTGAGAGTATTTTATAAGTGAGAATCATATCACTAATAATTTCTTAATTAAGAGATGAGAATGTCAAATTACTCGTACTAATAATTAATTAATTGTTGTTAGTATTATGCAAATTTTATGATAAGAGTTATACAAAAGTTTCTAATATAATTTCCTGATCAAAAGTTTCTAATGTGATTTACTTCCACACACATGAATATGATGATGATGATGATCCATGATGATTGATGTGATAACACGAGGGTATCCATGCCCTTAACCGGGCATGCTCTCTTTCGGTGGCAAATATGAATTTAATCTGTCGGATTCTAAACCTAGTTTACTCTAAAGTAGTTCGTTCACGTGTTTTTCGCATCTGTCCTAGTTGGGTTAGCAAACATTACCTTCTCTAATCCCAATGAGTTTCGATGATTTGAGGTTACGTTGCTTCATTCGTTATTTTTCTTTTTATAATTGATTGATGGGATAGTTGGGTAACAGGTAGCCTTTATGCAGGACGTGATCGCAGTAGGGCCCATGACAGTTGGCCCGGCCCGGCCCAGTCCAGTCCAACAACTCATTTACTCTGAGAGAGAGACAAAACAAAAACTTGGGCCTTAATATCTCCAACTTTACTTCTCACCTGTTGTATACAAGGACAATTAAACCAATGACATCATTAGGATTGATTAAGTCAAACCTCTCTCCTGCTATAAGTTTAACTAGATATACACAAAAATAAAACAAAAAGGTTTGACTTTAATCACACAATCTACCCAAAAGCCAACTTCATGAGTTTTAGCTTTTATTTTTTGTCCTTTACAACTTTATGACCTTATCATAATTAAATTAAAAAACAATCAATTACCACACTATAAATACAAGACTCCTGTCTATGGTGTGATTATATTTCACAACGCAATACCAGAGAGAGAGAAGGAGCAATTGAGATCGGGAAAATGATGAGGAGAGAGTCATATTCATCATGCCATCCTTTGTTGAAGGGATGGATCAAAAGAGAAAATGGGAAATACATTCATGGCTTCACTTCTGCTGAAATGTACTCACTCTCTAGCTTATGTGACACAATCTTCCCTCCTTTGTCCACCCAAATCAATCCTAATTCCCATCGGAAATCACCCCCAGTTCAGGATTTCTACGAAACATCCGGGTCTCGACACCCAATCCCTGATGAGGTATATATATATATATATATATATATAACACGAGTTTTTACTCATACTTCCCACTAATTAATACTATGAGTGCGCAGAGCTTTTAATGAAGAGGGCATTTCCAGAAATTGTGATGGTGGTGAGGTTGGTTCTGCTGCTACTGTACACAAGATTGGGTACTTTTTTGCTATGTGGGTCTCTTTGTTTTGGTAAGAAATGGCCATACATTCACAATTTCTCAAATCTTCCATTGGAGAAGAGGGAAAAAGTTGTTCAGAGCTGGTTCAAGCATAAATTCCTGACTCCCATCAGAATTGCTTTCATCTATTTCAAGATCGCATGCCTCTATGTTGTCTTCTCTACGGTAATATTGCCTTTCTCCACCATTTTTCTCTCCGTTATTATTCTATATATTTTTAATATATTTTTAGTTGATCCGATTGATTTAAACCTACATTATGTTTATATTCTTTTTTTTTAATACTATAGGAATAAAAGTATTGGTCATTTAGAGCGGTTAACTACTTATAATATTATCCAATTATGACTTTCCAAATCATAAATTGGACCATACCATAAATTATTAATCGCTCTAAGTGGCTAATAACCATAGTCCTTAACATGTCATAATTATAATGGATTTTTTGCTAGCCAAGTGTGGTTTAATTGGCATAGGCCGGGGTGGGTGGTACCGTGGTAGTTGTTACATGTCACTTCAAAAAAATCAAACCTAGATGAGAGATTGATGTGGGAGGAAACTATATGGAGTATGGTCAAAAAAAGCAAACGAATAAAAATAAAAATACATACTTGTTTTCCCCTTGCCCGTAATCCGTATTCAAAGTTCTAAAATATCCAAACACAGCCTTCTAAAGTTCTAAACGAAATAAGCTAATCTGAAGTTATCATTTTTTTTTGTTGATAAACGGGTCAGATTTAAATTTAGGTACGAGTGTATATGGTACTTTTACTATTTGTATTGTTATATAGATTTTAAACCTATGATATCTTCTTATCACTAGCCCTATTTCGGGTCAGAGCGTCCAAAAATGTAGACGGGTGGGCCGCAACTTAATTTAATTCGGTTGATATAGTTGGTGGTTGATTAATTTTTAAGTGGCTTGGTACCCAAAACTCCCCTCTAGTCCTAGGCCTACTCTTACCATTTATAGAAATGTTACTACCTAATAGAGATCGAAAAAATGTAAGTTATCAAATGATATATTGCTCTGCCTACTAAAACTATAAACGACATGAACTGTGAGATGAGGTAAGTATAAAAAAAATCAACTACCATGATTATGTTTAATCACAACAGTTAAATGCATGAGGATATAATAACAATAATTAATGAATTTAGGTCAAAAGAGTTAGTAAAAATGGTGCTTCCAACTTCCAAGGGTAGTCGCTACTAGGTGATGGCAATATATTTTTTCTTTTATTTTTATCACAATTTTAATTCCTAATATTAATTAATCATAAAATTAATAGTGGTGACAGGGCAGTCCCAATTCAAATCCTACTATGGTATCCTCTCATTAGATTGGTTATATAAAATCCATTAAAAACATAGTACTTGAATCTTGATTGATTGACTAATGTGGCAACTATTGTAAATTTAGTTTAGGTAGTATAAGTAACATCACTCATTTATTTCATCATTCATTTCGAGTTCCACCGCCAAACCTATCAGAAAGTATCATTTGAACCGTCATTTTCCGTTTGCAAGCTATAATTATTGTCATTAATTAATGAGGCGAAGACGAAATTCAATTCAATATCCAATTTGGATCATAATTCTTGCTCAAAATTCTGCAGGTAGGTGAAAATGGTGAAAATCCAGCTTGGGAAGCAATTGGATATCAGGTGGACAAAGATGAAATTCCGACCCAAGTCCCAAAAGAGAGGCCTCTACAAAAGGGAACAGTAGAAACTAGTCAAGAATCAGACACTACCCTTATCCATTCCCTCACCAAGAAAGGACTGAAAGTTGTACAAGATCCTGAAAACAACTTATGCAGAATCAAATGCGATGTTGTCATTGTCGGTTCTGGATGTGGTGGTGGTGTTGCTGCTGCTGTTCTCGCGGCGTCTGGCCAGAAGGTTCTTGTCCTTGAGAAAGGAAACTATTTCGCTCCTGCCGATTTCTCGGGTCTTGAAGGACCTTCTCTTGACCAAATGTATGAATCAGGAGGAGTCCTTCCGACGGTCGACGGGAAGGTGATGATCCTGGCAGGTTCCACAGTTGGAGGAGGGTCTGCTGTTAACTGGTCAGCTTGTATCAGGACACCAAAATCTGTGCTTCAGGAATGGTCAAGTGAGCAGAAACTTCCACTCTTTGGGAATCTTGAATATCTTGAAGCTCAGAATGCTGTCTGTGAGAGAATTGGAGTAACGGGGAGTTGCGTCGAGGAGGGATTTCAGAATCAAATTCTCAGGAAAGGGTGTGAGAATCTTGGTGTTGAAGTCAATGCAGTTCCAAGAAATTCCTCAGACAAGCATTACTGTGGTTCTTGCTGTTACGGGTGCCGGAAAGGAGACAAGAAAGGAACTGATAGTACATGGTTGGTGGATGCTGTTAATCATGGAGCAGTAATCTTAACAGGATGCAAAGCAGAGAGATTCATAATGGTAAAGAACGTGACTGGAAGTGAAAGGAAAAAGAAATGCTTGGGAGTGATGGCTCGGAGCATGAACAAGAACATTAAGATGAGATTGCAGATTGAGGCAAAAGTAACAATCTCAGCTTGCGGGGCTCTTCTGACACCGCCTTTAATGATCGAAAGTGGACTCACCAATCGCAACATTGGTCGAAACCTTCATCTCCATCCTGTTCTGATGACTTGGGGTTACTTTCCGGACTCGAACACAACCTACAAAGGGAAAGCCCATGAGGGTGGGATAATCACTTCTGTTCATAGAGTATCAGCAGAAGATTTCAATGTCAGGGCAATTATAGAAACTCCTGCATTGGGGCCAGCCTCGTACGCGGTGTTGTCCCCATGGCAGTCAGGACTTGACATGAAGGAAAGAATGTTGAAGTATGCAAGAACTGCTAGCTTGATAACAATAATCCGGGATCAGGGATCCGGAGAAGTTAAGACAGAGGGAAGGATAAGCTATAAGTTGGACACGATCGATGGAGAAAATCTCAAGGCAGGGCTGAGGCAAGCATTGAGGATTCTAGTAGCAGCAGGCGCGGTGGAAGTGGGAACTCATCGGAGCGACGGCCAGAGATTAAAATGTGAAGGAATTAGTGAGAAAGAGGTAGAAGTATTTTTGGACACGGTCTACCCGGCCGGAGGAGCCTTGTCATTGACAGAGGACTGGGTGTTATACACCTCTGCACATCAAATGGGAAGTTGTAGGATGGGGGTTAGCGAGAAAGAAGGAGCGGTAGATGAGAATGGAGAGAGCTGGGAAGCAGAAGGGCTGTTTGTTTGTGCCGCCAGTGTCCTTCCGAGTGCTGTGGGTGTGAATCCTATGATCACAATTCAGTCCACTGCTTACTCTATTTCAAAGAGAATAGCAAAGTTTATAGTCTAAAGAATCAAAGTGGCACAAAATCCTACTACCAGTCCTTAAATCTTGCCTGTAATTTAATTTCTGATTAGTAGAAGGGGTTGAATAATGAGTTTACAAAATCTGTATGAATCCAATAGGATGTAAATCCATATAGTGGTTAAAACTTGAAAGCCATCATGCTCATCCTCCAATTCAGTCCACTGTTTCCTTATTTATCCAATGTGAAACAAGAAACATTGAATAGGAAACTCATTGAATAATTTTCCCCACCAAGAAACTATCCTTTAATTCGAAAAGACTAAGACTAGCAGCAGCATAGTCTTCTTGAGTTTGTCATAGCATGAGTTCATAATTAGTAGCACAATTATTTAGACATAACCAACAGAATATACATAGCCAACATGGATAAATATCAAGACATAGAAAGCCAACTAGCTAGCAAGGAGGAGAGATTGAGTATGGATCTCGAATCGGTGTAGGCCACCGGGGAAGCACAAGTGGGAAGATTTTGTAGGAACTATGTCCCACTCCAATGAACTGACCTTCAACTTTGAGCTCTCCGCTTTGCAAGTTGTAGGAGGTGAAAAGGTCACCTTCCATGCTCAAGTACACAACATCCTTGTTCGTCGGGTGAAAAGCTAAACCCTTTGCAGAAAAATGATTGTCGCTGAAGATTTGCTTGAGCCAAGAATTACAGGAGTGGATAGTTCCAAAAGTTACGCTGTGCTTTAAAATCAATCTCATTTCACCATGGTGATCCCCCTCCAAGTCCCACACATTTAAATTCATGGACCTCATATTAGCGGAAACTCCCATCCTCATGACTCGTAAAACACCATTGCATTCTCCAACAAGAGGACCATGGATCTGAAATATGGGTGCACCGAAATCGGGGCCATCAATCAGAGAGGTCTGTCCCATAATGAATGGGTCATAAGTAACAAGATATGTACCGTCTCTATTAACCCAATGAAACTTCCCATTGTAGGCAACAATTTCACATCCCAACCAGTATACCTCACCCAACAACTCCGATTGAATCCATTGGCTAGTCTCAGAGTGGTATGTCCATACGCAGACATGTTCTGAACTATCATTGAGCCGTTTCAAATAGAAATTCACAACTCTGTAGCGATACTCAGCATTAACAATCCCTCCTCTTTGACAGTATGGTTCACAAATTAGTCCAACCTTTCCCAAAGGAAACCCTTCGGTTCCTGGGGGAGGAGGTGGGAGAAGTAACCACTGCATAGTGAAGGCATTGCACAAGTAGTAGCAGCAGTAGCTCCCATATCCTTCTTTCTTATTGCGTATTGCTTGGCATAATATCAACTCATCGCAAGATGCTACAACAACAACAGACCCCCTTTCCTGGGGGAGATAATCTAAATTCAAGCAGCGAAAATTGAACCGATCTGGGTTTTCATAATCTATGGTGACTCTAGAACCGTCCCTTGTGGGATAGCGGCGATCGACAAGGATACCTAAGGGTTTTTGGTACTCACAGTCATCATCATCATCATCATCATGTTTGATACGTTCTATGAAGCTTCTAACAAAATAGGCACTGGAGATTAAAGAGCACCAACGCTTAGAGACCAACTTACAGCGAAATGCCGATTCAGTTGTGGGGCTTCGACTCAGAATCTCGATTAACAAATCATCTTCCAGATCTTGCAACGATAGGTTCTTGTTAGGGTTAGACCGGGTTGGGCTCCTTCTGGAAATGCCACAGCTGCTTGAACTGTTTGCGCCTTCGCCGGCGCCGCCCATACTTGCGATACTTACAGGAACTAAACACAACCAACGTCCATGGCGAGCGACGGCATCTCTGTATAAATTACAAAACAATACGGATTAATGGATTATAGTAAAATGGGCCAAAAGCCCAATAATAAAGTAACACCGGAGCCCATTTAATAAATAGGCCCATTTTCCTCGCTCGAAAAAGCACCACATCCCTTAATATTCTTTTATTTTTTGACCAGAGCCACATCCCTTAAATGACAATGGGAGGAAGATAAGTAGAGTCTTTTTTTTCTTTTTTTCTTTTATAAGTGAAGATGAGATTTGAAATTCGAACCTAGATTTGGGTCTCTATCGATACCATTTAAACTTGTATAGTGGTTAAAACATCGGCTCTAGTATAAGCAAATTGAGTGTTTGAACTTTGAATCTGCTAAAAGCCTAAAACATATACTTTTGTACTTCCTGGTATTTCTTTCATAATCATATATGAAGAGGAGATAACAGAGTATGTGCTAAATCAGTATTTCAATAGGATTTATTGTTACTCCTAGGTTCCTAGTCCTGTAGGAATTAAATCGTGCTAAATCACTATTTCGATAGGATAACTTGTTACTCCTAGACTCCTATTCCTTGTAGGAATTAGAATCGTACTAAATCTGTAGTATCCTACAGCACCTATGATTTACAGAAACAAAAGGTATCATCAGAGGAATAAATTGTTGAAAGCCAAAAAATACATGCTCATTGATATTATTATAAAAACAGGAGTTAGAATCCCGAATATACAAATACATTAGCTGTAATTCAATGCCTGCTTTTTCATCATTACCCTTTTCGGGTTTTTTTACAAATTTCACAGAGAGAATTTGGATTCTGTGAAAGAATAAGGATGATATATACTTCCACATTTCCCTTGTCAGATGAAGTAAAATCCGGGCTTTGGTTACCAACTTACGGTACGTAGCAGATGCATTGAAAAATGCTCATCCTCCTTTATTTGCCAGGGCTAGCCCGGTATCAGGATTTCTGTAGAATTAATCCTGACATGAGCTGATGGTCAATTATCAGAATCTATCTCGCGGAACGGTAAAGGAACTGCTTTTACTGCTCTGAATTTACCAACATTATTTAGATGTTCATTTTCCAACCTGGCATACCAAAAATTAGTCAAATGAGTACGACTAAAGTAGTCACGGTTCTTGTTTTGGTTTCCTGAAATAGAAACTGTACCTGTAGAAATTCCAGTGCCCGCGTCGAATAACTTCCAAAGAAGCCAAAAAAAATTCTAACAATCGCGATTCGACCATATTGAACCTAAAACCCATCACAGTCTCTACCCAAACTACTCTCAGGACTATGTTCAAAACCTGCAATTTCGTTTTTTTTCCTGACATCAGTTAAGACCCTCAAATTCCATACAGAAACAAAGTTTCAGCTGCACGAAGAACTTACAATTGAGAAGTAGTAGATGCTCTTGTTTTTCAGGATTATGTCATCTCTTAGCCATATGTTCTTGGATTTCGGGTTTAGAAGACCCCAATCCTTGACAAAATCCCAGTATAGCTGATAAACTGTGGCAAATGCAGAAGTCACCAGCACAATGCCAAACCACAAGTGGTTCTCCTGCCTAGCATAAGTTATCCTAGCACCAGCTGCCACCATAGCCGAAACATACTTCCCCATGTTCGCCAAATGGTTCGTGTCATTCTCGTCAAACCATCTTCTTGCACACTATTAGCATCCAAAAATCAGAAAAAAGAAGGCATGTGATTAATCAATTGGGCACACGTTTGTGAAAGAAATTTGAAAAATTTATTCAAAAGGGTTCCTAATCCTACCTGCATAGCGCGCCAATAGTATGGCAGAAATGAGATGACATAAGCTAGCTCGCGATATAGCCTTCTTGAGTTGCAGGTTTCATATCTATGTGTTTTGAAACTACCAGCTAGGAAATAGCAAGCTGTAGATTCCAAGTGCCTCATTAATGGAATCTAGTGTAGGAAATTCAAACCCAAAAAATCAACCAAATTATTGGAAAATTATAGGGTATTCTCCGCATGTTGTGAGGAGACAAGAGTTACTCAAATTACTAAGTATTTACAAAAGTCACCTGGCTAGTAAGTTGGTCTGCCATGAAAAAGTCCACCAGTAAAACCTGCACAATTAGTATTGAATATTACAAAAGTTAATGACTTGTGTCTTATTTTTACAGAAATTGCAATTAACCAGGAATTAAATTTACCTTATAAAATGGTGAACATATTATGTTTCTTATGATGCGGATGAAGTAGTAACGAGTCGGGCGGTAGAAGCAATCAAAGGGGGAGATGAGCAAGGCTATAAAAATCTGCGAAATGTGATTTCAAAATTAAGCATTAATCTTCCAAAATAAGTAATCCAGAATTTTAATTAAGCTAATTAAGTTGGGATTTTTGTGCTTACAAGGAGGAGAATTCCAGGGATTGCATCAACATAGGGAGGAGGGAAGCCGCTGGCTCGCAACAGCAGATGGACCACCATAGCCCCAACAACAGAGGTCATGAAAGTGGTGCACATGAGAAATGCATCTCTGTACTTTAAGGACGTGTTTGGTTGGAATTCAAAGATGAAGTTGTAGTTGATTCTTGTATTCTTCCACATGAATAGGTTGCATCCATACATGAACAAGTGCAAGCTTAACAACGCAAAAACACTGCAACAAAAAAAAACCAGAAATTAAGACATTGAAAGCCCAACAGACCAGACCCATAGGCCCGTATATAAAATGGGCCCATGCCGCGGCCCAGTAACTGATTAAGGGTGAAAAGCACCTGAAAACAGGGTATATTGTTTCAACGTAGGATTTTTCAGAATTAGGCTTGAAAATACCAGCCAAGTGTGCCAAGATTGCGTATGCACTGAACAGTGATACAAAAGCGCCGGTTAACAATCCTGAAAAAATAAAATAAAAAATTAAACATGTAATTTTTCTTTCAAAATGGAAAGAAAAAAGAGAGAATAATTAGGAATAATTAGTCTAGGTGGGTCATGTTCGGATTGCACTAATAAAAAGAAACTTGGCTAGTTTTCTTCAACTATAATTTTTATTTTTATGTTTAGTGGCCTATAAAGATTTCCCATCCAACCAAAACTTATACGCGGCTTAACTTGCTCGAGAGACTAATCACATTTTTGCATCATTTTCCAAAAAGTCACGTTGCTATCAATAAAGATTAAAACAGTGACACCACTATAAAAAATAAAAAATAAAACTTTTTTAATACTGCCGTAGAAATATAGATAAAAATACTCGAATTCAGAACTTTACTCTCTTTAGTTTATATGAACTATTCTTGAACTACAAGCTCATTGAATATCGGACAATCTTGTTACCGATATTTTGTTTTATTTTGAGCTCATTTCATAAAATTAGGTTTCATTTTTTGTCATATTATTTTTTTCACCACAAAATGGATGCTGACTATATTTTCTAAATAGAGCAATAAATTGTCTTGTGTGAAATTGAATTGAATTACCAACAAAGAAAGTGACCATGTGAGACTCCTTCTGTTGTTGGGGTTTGAGAAATTTCATAGCCTTTTTCCTGTCATTGTTGGCGAAGTGCTTTGTAAAGATGGACTCCACATCATCCATTAGTCTAACCACCTTCCACAACACAAAATATAAGCGTTAAGATTAGACTATAAACAAATCATGCGTGTTTAATTAAGCACTAAACAAAAAGCAAAACATTACTATTATTATATAACAGTCGTTAATTACCTTGTCAGAGCTAATAAAGTGCGATCTCTTCGCCACTTTTAAGTAACTTGTGGATGCCTTCTGGTCTGCTACCTGTTTTATTCAGAAACGTAAATGATTGTAAATAAATAAAAAATGGAATTTCATGTAGTAAACTTTTTTTTTTTTGAATTTTAGATATTAAAATCGCTGCATGTTATAGTTTGTTACGGTTGATTTTGGAAAGTAGGTTAGCTACATATTTCTTAGTTTCACGCTCTTCAAGGGACATACATACTTGACGGTCTTTGAGTCTAAATATTTCCTATATAATATAGTTTTTTTTTACAGAATCCAGATATTTGACGGTCTACGAGTGTAAATTAATTAACAAAATTGGTATACCTTATATTTTACGGTTAAAGAGTACATCTTTATTATTATGGTCATTGTTTTTTTTTTTTCTTACTTATTTATTATAAGTAAAAAATATTTATATGAAAAATTTAATTTACAACAATTTTTTCACAGGAAACAAAAAACGCCACACCACCCTACCTTGTCGAATTTCTTTAATATTTTTGTAAATGCCACCATATTGAGCGAACTGTCGAAAACAACAAGCAAATTAGAAACAGCTCAATGCAGAGGAAAAATGGCAGTTTTTAATATATACTATTTAATGACAACCAAACTATATGTTTATATATATATGTACTATAGCTTATTATTAGCCATGTGATTTTTCCTTTAAAAACTTGTATTTAAATTAATTATAATTGCTATTAACTTTTTGTATTTTAATTATATTAAAATGACTGAGTTAATTTAGACCTATTTCTTTTAAGTCCAGTATAGCGATCTATTGAGCCAACAGGATCATTTTTGGTTACTGGCTCAATAAATTGATTTAACTAAACTTGAAAAAATAAGGTCTAAAACTTAACTCGGCCGATGATCAAGAGTATATATAAGACATTAATTTAAACTAAATTAAACAAAATAATTAAAAGAGAAGTTGAATTAATTACCTGTAAGTTTTGAGCAGGCCAAGTCCTTTGTAGAGCTCAACAAAAGCACCTCTAATCATTTTCTCAGCACATTGAATTTTTTTCCTATTAATGAATTCTCCATGTCCATCTTTCTTTGGGTTATTCACCAAATCTTCCCAAAGCATGGAAGTGACGGCGGCGATTGTTTTTGTTGGTGTGGTGGCCGGAATATCAATCCTCAACGCCACCTTCGGCTTCCCTCCTTTCTTTGTTTTTGCACCCCTCGTCGACGCTGAATTTATAAAATTCACCCCATTCTTCTCAAGTGCTGCAATTATCTCCTCCGTTTGCCCACTTTCCGATAACTGGCTACCATCGATCGATCCATCACTCGGACTATCTGCTTAATTTGATTCAATTAGTAATAAAATTTTACATTAATTAATTAATTAAATGGATCACGTTACATTAATGATCATTAGCCGTTCGGCTCAGCTATTTTATCGATGTTATAATTTATAATTTAATCTCTTAATATTAATTTTCTAACATATAGTTTAATTTTTTTAATGTATTTTATTTTATTCTTATTGAGTAGCAATTATTTCATATACAATTACTTGGAATATCGAAACACTCGTAATATTGATAAGAAATGTCGTTTTTTATTAATTTGCACGGCTAACAGATAGATAGATATTAATTAATTGGCCATCCTCGTCAGCAATATTTCATTAAAGATCACCAATATTGCTTGCACTTAATTGCTTTTCTTTTTCCTTAATTTCTTTTGGGTGTTCATAGTTTCATACTTCAAATTACAAACCCTAATTTGCAAAACTGTATGGTTGATTGAGATTTTTCTGGCCGTGGCTTAAATCTTTGCTTTAGCCATACGTTATGAATTGCTGAATGATAATAATAATCAATAAGTATATTATAAGTAATTTAATTTGAAGAAATTAACAAATAATGTTTTTTTGAAAGGAAAAATAATGAACTATTACTAACCAGAAAAATCAGAGTTCCTGGGAGGGGAGGAAGACCGAGATTGAGGAAGGATTCCGGCGTTGGGCTTCCGGCGCCTTTCCGATAGGATCCGTTTAAGATCTATCAAAATATCAAGTTGCTTGTTCAAAATCTCTCCTCTTTCCACAAATTCACTCTCTTTGTTCTTGTAGAACTGGTTCACTTTATTTAATTCTTCATCCAATTTCTCAAAAAATACTCTCACCTAATTAAATATCATATAATATTTAAGATACAATGGGTAATAATTTATAATAAAAAAATGCTAACAGATATTAGAAAATATACAAAAAAAAATATTATTTATGACGATATAGTATTAATTATTTAATTATATTTTTCTCCAACGAAATATTTACATATCTAAATGTACATTCGGCTCGAATACGAATTAAATGATGAGTAGGTGAGTGAGAATGACGATGGATTAATTAATATATACCTCATCTTCCTCACTGAAAAGTTGAACAAGCTCAGTTTGATACACTTCTTCGTCACTTTCACCATCCTCCATGCTTTTCCTTTTCCTCCTCACCTGTATATAAAAATTAATTAAATTGATAGCTCCATTTATGCATATATAGCAACAATCCCCCTTCTCTTTTTCGTGTCTTTTTTCATATTTTATTATTTAATTGTTTTTCTCCCAACTAGTCACAATAGTTTCGTGACTCAGAGCAACAAAATATAACCGTCTCCTTGATTTCGTGAGACAAAAGAAGAACTACAATTATAAGGTAATGAAATGAGATCGATAGTTCAAATCAGCTTATTTTAATAACAAAAGTATTGTGTTAAATTTCATATTCCATACATTACTAACATAATTAGATTAATTAGATTAATAAACCAATTAAAATAAAAAACAATAATGCCAATATTTTTTAATCTCAAAGAAAATCTTAAAAGTTGCAATTCGACTCGAATTAAAGACGTAATTATTTCTGTCCATATGTTATATGTTTATCGAAGGTCCTTTTGAATATGGGACCCATGATATTTTCAACGGTGATTATTTGCCGAGGACACTTTGATTTGAGTAGAATAGCACAAAAAAAAACCTAAAATCTTGTGGAGAAAAGCTATAATTTGATTTGATTTGAGTAGAATAGCACAAAAAAAAAAACCTAAAATCTTGTGGAGAAAAGCTATATTCTGATACAGTGGTACGTAAGACCGATTTTTTTTAAGAGAGGAGAAAATAAAATGCGTAAGGTATCGCGCTACGTTGTAAATTCAAAAAGGAAAATTGTTTTTGCCTGAAAATGGTGCCACTTTGCTCAATAGCTATTGACCCCAGGCGACATATGACCGAAACACACCCTATAACCTGGAGAATCTCGGGCAAGCAATATTAGCAGGAAAATCGGAAATGGTTAACTTTTTATTAGTAGTTATTATTTGCTCATAATTGGCTTTCCTTTTCTTAAGCCCAAGTAAACAAACCGAATATTGTGACAAATGATCGGAAAGGAAAGTATAGGCATTCACATGAGTGGTGTCACAAGTTACATGTGTATGTATAGATATTTCTATATATATGTATTGGCTCTTATAATAAAGGTTTGATTAGTTGAAATTACCTGAATGATTTCCGCTGTGGTTTTGGATTTGGAGAATTTGGAGGTGACGAAGCGAATTGGATCGAAGATGGAAAGACCAAAGTTAGGGTCGAATTCTTGAGGATTCTTGGGTTTTCTTGAGATTTTGATTTTCTTAACTTGTTTCTTGAGATGCCAGTAATTTACGAAGGCTTCCTTCCATTCTGGAATGAGTTGGGCTTCAAGTTCTTTCGAGAACTTCACCATTTTTTTGGATTTTGGAAGGAAAAAAGAAGAAAAGATGAGAAAGTGGAGGGAAAGGGAGGAGAAGGAGAAGAGCCTTAAGAGATCGTGTAAGAGGGGATATAATGAGGGTTTATATATATGAAAAAAGAGAGGAAATGGAGGGAGAAAAAAAGAGACGTAAGGAGAAGTAAGGTTGCTTGCCCAATCTTTTCTCTGCGTGGTTATTTCATAAATTCAGAATTTTTAATTTTTGGGTGGAGGAGTTTCTCAAAATATAATCAAGTGTTGTGTTAATGAGTGATTCAATTTGTAACCTAAATAATTATTGACGCTATATTTTTATTCCAGAACAAGAGTAATTTTTTAGAAAAAAAATCACATTTTCTCCTTTTTTTAATTTTTTTTCTCCATTTTTTTAATCATTACTTCTAATTAGCGATAAAATAATGTTACTACAATATGGTCATTATTTACATTACCAATTATTAATTATGGTGCGATTGGGTCACCCAATCACATAAAATTTACAAAAAAATGAATCGATATTAACGATATGATCAAATTAAATTAATACAAACACAAAATTTAAAGAGTTATAAATTAAATTTTAATAGGAATATCTCAGGGATGAATTAGAACTTCCTCATTGTCACTTCTCTCTAAATTTCTGAAAATATGAAATTAAATTAAAAGGTCAATTTGGCCTTGCATGATTAAATACCAAAAAAGAAAGTGAGAAAGTGTTTTTCTGTATTTTTATTTTCAGTTTTTAAAAACTATTTTTTTAATATATTGTTTCTTCAGCCACAAATACATTTTTGTTTTGATAGGCAGCCACGTATACAGACATAGAGAACAAAAAGGATTTGTATAGAATAAAAAGTTATAATATAGTATTACTGAATCATAAATCGGATACTGGAAAGAGCACTCACAGTCACAGCAGCAGTACCTAAATTCATGTATGGAGTAATAACAGTATTTATTATTTTATTTATTTGGGCCTTGGGCCTTTTGGGCTTATGTGCAAATTGAATGCAATCAAACTTATACTTTAACTTAATTAAAAATTAAAAAAGAAAAAGAAAAAGAAAGTTGCACTACTACTACAGTAACGGTATTGGTATACCGTATATGCATGCATTCAGATTCACACAAGGATGACATGGCTTTAGACAAAGTGGTGACTCTTTCGGTTCATCACACAAGGATGACGTGGCTTTAGACAAAGTGGTAAAAGAATCTAGGTACTACTACATTACCTAGATTCTTTTACCATAATAAGAACTGGAATGCCAGCTAGGACTAGGAATCCAAGCCTACAGTATCGAGGGCTTTTTTTTCATGGGATTTGGTTTGGCCACTGTTCAGAAGTAGTTTTGTAGTACTTACTTGTCATAATATTGGTTCTTAGTGGGATTTGCTGACGACATGTATAACTGTAAATCCATTTCTTGCATGACGCTGGAACAGTGCCTCCATTTTTATGTTTCCCCACTACCAGAATTTTTATTTTTCATAAAAATATATACTAATTATTTAGACGAAAGAAATCAAATATTGAACATCGTTAAGTGAATCGGATAATTTAGACTAGGAGAATCTTCCTTTTAAAACGCGATAGTATTTAAGTAAAATTTTAAATTACATTTTCAAAGGAGATAATACAAGATTAATTAAGAAAATAGGAAACCAATTCAGAAATTTTTAAAGTTATCTAATCTTAATCCATGATCAAATCAACCTGATTTCTTTTGTTACATGGTCGTGTATGATCAAAAGTACCCCCACCCCCCGATTGATCTAAAAAATGGCTCTTGCATTGCTTAAGAGTCAGAGATTTCTAGTTGACTAATTGAACTCTTATAACCACAAAATAATGCGAAATAAACAAATGAAATTAAGTGCCAAAGTGGAGATAAAAAGGAAATTAAGGAAAATAAACCTTGTTGCTATTTGTTATCCTGATAAGTGCTCACTTTCCACCATTGCAGGAAAGAACAATACAAATCTTATATACGAGTGAGCCTATGGAGATCTACAACTAGGTCACCTTTCCATTTCAATGTTTTCTTTTTCAGCTACAGATCCCACTAATCATTTCTTTTTTGTTTTCCACAGAAAAAAAAGTACTTATTTTTCGTCATGATACAGTGCTACTACTGCCTTGTTCTCTTTTGCTTCCTGGCCCCCATTTAATTAGCTTTTGTGGTTTTACTTTAATCCTTGATTAGGTTGTTTTAGGATAAAACAGTACCATTGATTTGGTGTATAATCCATTATTGGTGTGTATCGTGAAAGCCAACATCGTTATTGGCTAGTGATTAATGTCAAAATCCTATGGGTCGTTTGATCAATCTGAAGTCTGAGGCCAATTCCTTTCCCCATATGTTAACAATTAGGTAAGTTTCCAATATTCACTGGAAATCTAATACCAGCTAGCTAGACCATTCATGTGGTGACTATGAAAACATAATGCCCACTCAATTGTGCAACAAAAAAGCATGGTGCAGTACACGCCATTCTGTGAAATGAATACGCATATATTAAAATTTTAAGAGTAAATACAATACTACTAATTTACGTTTTTAATAAAATAACGTTTCTCTTGGGCATTTGGTACTTTCTTTCTTTCTTTTTATCAAGGCATTTGGTACTTTCTATATGCCAAAAGATACGTACACGAAAAACTTAATTGATGGCGTTGGTGTCTAGAACGTGTAAAATGATGCGACACCGTATAGCTAAGCTAGTGGGAAAATTGTAGGGCTCAATTGCACCATCAACCCCTCTTACTTTACCCGATTCAATAATCTCTATTTGTAACTTATAAAGTTTTTCTATTCTTACTCCGATAAAATTTTAAATTCCTGACGTTTCATACAAGTATTTTAGTTATATTAAAATAATAATACTATTATTATAAACAATGGAGCTTCTTAAATCGGGGTCATTCTACCCTAAATTTTGCAACTCTCTCATAATAATCCTTTATATTTAACTCACTCAAAAACTTCATAGACTCTGCCACTAAATAAAAATGTCATAAGTTGTTGTTAAAGAAAATAAAATAGTTACATCTCAAGAATCTCGTTTAAACTTTTTGTAGAATGGTAATCAACAACTTGATCCTTATCGGCTTGAAACTCCGATAAAGCAGTGCTATAATTAGGATGGATGAACTTGTATGTGTGCCAATAATCCTTCGTCATGCATGCAAGTTGATCGAATCTAGAGGTAGCTAGCTTATCAAGTCGATCGAATTTGTATCCCATTGGCGAAAAAGGAGCTTGAAAAACAAACCTAGAAAAAGAAGAAGAAGAAGAAGAAGAAGAAGATCGCATATATTTTCCATTTTGGGTGCTGAAACGTATGAACATGAAAAAGAGAGAACTGGTATATGTTTGTTGTTTTTCTCTATTGACAAAGACCATTCATATTCCATCACTATATATCCAATCCCTAATTTGGGTCTCGATGGTGTAGGGCTCATATTATTCTATCGGTCAATTAATTTGTCCATGCATTATGGAGACACATCCAATCCAACCTAAATCCATGTCTACCAGCTGTAATTCACACAAGATATATAATCTACTACTATTGTAACAATTACTTAGTTTTTCCCAACAATTTATTTTTAAGCAAACCAGAAGAGGGATATATAGCAGATCTTAATTAACGCATGCAAACCATAGGGGCTTTAGAAAATACTACTTCTACTTATCATTTATTTTATTTTATTGTTTGGGGTTAAAAACATTTTTGGTCCCTGCAGTCTAATTGATTGACTTATATCAGCTCTCTCTTTTTAAAAAGTAGTATTACATCCTTCCACTGTAGTTTTATGTTGGATTTCAGCCCTCACCGTAACGCCATCCAATTTTTTCGTCCGTTTGCGGACGTCTCGTGCCACGTGTCACTGACTGCTGACGTGTCATGCCACCGATTGCTGACGTGTCACACCACGTAGGCAAAAGCCAAATGGGTCGCAAAATGCCAAATTTTGCATGAAATGGGACTCAAACCCACGACCTCATGGTTTCTTGTGCGCTACCAACTGTGCTAGACTACTTCTATATTAATATTTTAATAAAATCTGACTATTACCTTCCATGTTTTTCAACAAGAACACCAGCAAAAGAGCAAAAGTGGGGCTCAAACCCACGACGTCATGGTTCAAAGCCATGCGCTCTACCAACTAAGCTAGATGGCTTCTATGTTAACATTTTAATAAACGCTGACTATTATTTCCTATCGTTTTCAACAACAATATGATCATCTCTCCACCCGAGATTGTTTTAAATTATTAATTATTATGTTGTTAAATATTTAAATTTTATTATAAAATTATTAATATTTAAGTTTTCAAATAAGATGTATATATATATTTTGTTCATATATTTATTATATATAAATTTAGTTATGGGTGGGTTATTAGTACTGTAATTATTTATTCGCATTTGTTTTATATATTTAAATTTTAATGGACAAATTGATTATAACTAATAATTAGAAGTACTAATAGCCTACCCATAAATTATTTATTCCATTAAAATTTATTAAAATGGGAGGTAATAGTTAGATTTTATTAGTAAAAATGTTTGTGCTACTATTATTGTTAAAAACATGGGAGGTAATAGTCAGATTTTATTAAAGTGTTAACACAGAAGTCATCTAGCTCAGTTGGTAGAGCGCAAGGCTCTTAACCATGACATCGTGGGTTCGAGCCCCGCTTCAGCTCTTTGGCTGGTGTTCTTGTTGAAAAACAGGGAAGGTAATAGCCAGATTTTATTAAAATATTAACATAGAAGTAGTCTAACTCAGTTGGTAGCGCATAAGAAACCATGAGGTCGTGGGTTCGAGTCCCATATCATGCAAAATTTGGCATTTTGCGACCCGTTTGGCTTTTGCCTACGTGGCGTGACACGTCAGCAGTCAGTAACACGTGGCACGAGACGTACGCAAACGGACGGAAAAATTGGATGGCGTTAGGGTGAGGGCTGAATCCAACATAAAACTACAGTGGAAGGATGTAATACTACTTTTTAAAAAGAGGGCTGATATAAGTCAATCAATTAGACTGTAGGGACCAAAAATGTTTTTAACCCTTATATTTTCATGAAGCAGAAGAAAAAAAAATGATGTATGGACAAAAATGACGCGACACGTGGCTTCTTAAGTATCGAGGAAATGTATATGTTACTGGTGAATTGAAAATGACAGTACCATATACTATAGTACTACTTATGCACGACCTAGGCTAGGCCCAAGCCAAACCAGGGTACTCCAAGCTTATTCCAAAAAGAGAAAAAACTATATAAAAATATCCTAAATTTTACGAATATATTTCACTTCGATTCCTATAGTTTTAAAATCTATTATATAAATTTTATATTTTTATAAAAGTTGCATTTTGAACCTTTTTAGTTATAAGAAAATTCAAATAAAATAATATAAAATTTGGAGAAAAAAATGTAACAAATACGACATATCCTAAAATAATGAAAACATGAACAGTTTTAATTTTTAAAAACAACAAATTAGAAGTTATTTTTTTTCAAAAATTGAGTGGGAAACATTGAAAATGCATTGATATGTCAGGACTCATATGTTAAAGCCATCACCACCACTCAACTCCATTATGGTGGTGGCTTTACTTATTTATAAACATGAAAAACTATACCAACAAATAAAAAAAAATGTAGTGGGTCTAATCCTAAAAACTCCTCTCTTTTTTCCAGTGGGACTATCCAAACACTAACCCACTCCTAATTAAAACCTAACCCCAAACCAAACACTGCACCCCACTTTGTTGGTAAATTAATAAAATGAAAATTAACTCATGGCCCCAAATTGCAATAATTGGACTTGAAATCCATTGTGCATGTGTGACGTCACGAGTAATTAAGTATTTTTTCCAGTAATAAAATGATTGGAATGTGTAATGCGCCAAGATCCCATTATCGATGGAGTTCGCATATTTATTCACACTATTGCTGGCTAGGCACTACTATAACGATAATGGATGAGATCATTTAAAGGTTAATCATTGTAGAAATTTGTGTGTATTTGTCTCCAAACTATATGGTTACAATTGCACTAATTGGTCAACGGATTAATACACATTACACACACTATTATTGTTGCGCGCATGGCTTTGTAACTTAGTAAAATTGCATCTCACTTTAGTGTAAGAGTTTGGTTTTATTGGAGTTTGCGGATTAAAATCACGAATATGAATACTTACTTGATCATGACGCGATTATGATGATGGATGTTTGAATGAATCATGGATAGATTAATGAACACTGTAGGACCAATGTGGGTTATTGTAGAAACTGTAGAAAATCCCTTTGAAGAAGGGAAAGGTTGTATAAAGAAATTAAATTATGATTATTATTTCTTAGTTTGGAATATTAACGAAGAAAAAAATGGATTTGTCTTTAAAAATTTAAGTAATTAATGAGTTGACCATTTGTTAAATTTTATTGACTGGTCAACTCATTAATGACTTGAATTTTTAATCTCATCCGTCCAATTTTATTGAATGGTTCAGATTCCTCTAAGGTAGCGTTTGGTTCACGGAATGCTACTTTCCTCCTTGAAATCACTCTCCCGGGAAAGTGATACCTGGGAGAGTGATTGAGGGGAATGTCAATTTTTTGTGTTTGGTTGAGATTTAAGATTCCCGGGAAAGTAACATTATTGTGTTTGTTTTGTAATTGGGAATCCTCAAGGAAAGTAAAAAAAAAGACTATTTTATCCTTTTGTTAGGTATTTTTTGTTATCTTGTTAGGTGCCTAATTATTCGTTTCTATATATATTGTGTTACACAGTTTCCTCTAAACACGTTAGACTTTCTCTCTATTTAATTATCTATCTTTCAATAATTAAAATATCAAATGAGTTTGTTTTATGACTATGGTTTTTTGCAGGTTAAAGAACATGGCAAATGACATAATCTTCATATTAGAGTCTTTGAAAATTATAGCAAAGTATGACACATATTGTTCTAGCAATGCAAAAAAAAAACATAATTGCAACAATAGACAAATCTAGGATATGGATTTCTTGGATGATTTATTCCTGTTTCTAACCGTATTTTCTTCTACATATTATTATTTACATCATTACTATGTATTTTTTATGTGATTATTATAATTTTGATGTAATTATTATAATTTTGATGTAAATGCAGTCTTCTGCTTGGATATGTGGCCTTTAATGTGGCTTTTGTCAGTTTCTCTATCTTTTTGTGCCCATTTTTTTCTTTGGTTTTCAATCATGGTTGATGGTTTTCGATGTCCTATCTGTTTTTCTGAGTGAGGTGATGTTCTCTTTGTGCTTTTGTCCAGTTTGGTTGTTTGTTTTGGGATCGAGATCTAGTGTTCTATTCCGGGTGTGAGGCGTCTGCAGCTGCTGGTTTTTTTTCCGCGCTGTTGTAATCTTGGTTCGTTTTGCCATGTCCTTCATGGCCATTCTTTTATAATATATATATTCTTCTGCTTAAAAAAAATATATAGTTTTTATGTATTTATTATAATTTTTATGTAATTAATTATAATTTTTGTGTAATTAATATAATTTGACGAAGTTATAGAAAATAGAGAAGGAAGAAGATGCTTTATTAGGTTAGTTTTTTTATAATTAGTTTTGGATAAATATGTCATTTAACAAAAAAAATTACTTTCCCTGTAGGGGGAATCGCTTTCCCCACTCCCGAGTCAAGGAATCACTTTCCCCCATTTTTGGGAAAGTCAAAACAGTCAAGGAAAGTTGGATTCCGGAGGAGAGTGATTCCTTGTCGCAACCAAACGCAATAAAGCTCGGAATCTCAGATTCCCGAGTTATTTTCCTCCCTGATTCCGCCAACCAAACGCTACCTAACATGACTGGTCATGTTCCAGGAAAAATTAAAGAAACCGGATTCGAAAAACATGACTTGTTTGCGAGTGTCCGCACATTGGAGGGAGCAAAAGAAAAATACTAGTTTTCTATACGTGTATATATATATATATCATTTTTAAGCGTGAAATTATAGTTATAATTAATTTTATTTGTAATGAATTGAATCACTAAAAAATAAATGGATAATAACAAAAATGCCCCTTGCACTCTTTTTTAAAACAGAAATCTCCACTGGTTTTTAAAAAATTAATTTTACCTCCTTTGTATTAAGGGTCAATGACAAAGAACAAATTTCTATTTATCAACTTAACGTATCGTTACTTCTGACCCAGACCAACCGATTACCCAAAAAAAACTATTATTCCAGATTATTAAATGCCAAATTTCTATTTATCAACTTAACGTATCGTTACTTCTGACCCAGACCAACCGATTACCCAAAAAAAACTATTATTCTAGTTTATTAAATGCATTTTTATTTTCTTTTTTATTTTTTCTTTTCCCTTTATCTTCAACGCTAATTCTCTTCTTTTTTTTCTTTCTTTCTGGTTTCTGAAATCTCTATTTTTTTTTCTAAATATTTAGTCAGAGAAAAATCAAGCCTCTGTATTGGGTGGTCCTCTTTCTTTAGATTAAAGACAAATTAAAACAAAAGGTTACTGAAATTACTTGGGATTGCTTAAACCTAGGGTTTAAATCTGTGTTTAATCTTTTCCTTTTTATTGGCAAGATCCATTTAATTGAAGTACTCTATATTAATCATCATCAGTGCATTTGTTCCTTCATCTCTGCTAATTAATTAGGGTTTTCTTTTCTTTTCGGTTTCAATTTCAATTACAATTACACACCTTCCCCTCCTTCCTTCCAAAACTCCATCTTCTCCACAAAATCCAAGCCACCACAACCATCGTCTCTCCCAGCTTTCGGCCACCCCGACACCAGCCCCGCCGCTGCTTTCTCGTTCTCCACCAGGCGGTATAGTGAGATGGTTATTTTAACAGCGTTATTGTGACAGCAGCCCCGCCGCTGTTTTCTCGCTCTCCACCTGCTCTTCCTTCTCCACTTTCCTGGAAAAATACATTAAAATAAAAAAATCAATAAAAGCACCAAAACAGCACAAAATGAAAAAAACTGAACAGTGATTTTTCTTCTTCGTTTTATTGTTTCCTCTCCCTTTCAACATTTAATGCCATGTGAGATTTCAATTTATTTGTAGAAAAATTATAGAGGTAAGATGAGGGGAAGGGATTCAGCAACCCTAACCACCAGCAACAGCAGCAGCGGCGCATCGTTTCCTAGGTTAGAAGTAAAGTCTGTTAGGTTGACTAACAAAAACTTACTTTTGTCGGTAAAATTAAAATTTTAAAAATAAAGAAAAGTTTCTGTTTTAAAACATATTACGAATGCTTTTTGGCTATTATTCCGTTTTAATTGTCCCGAAAAGTTTACTGGGACTCTGGGAGTGTTCAGTATTGAATTCAGTATCACTGATGGCCTCTTTTGTTTTCATTTTATAGAAAAGAGAGAAGAAAACTAGTGTAGCCTTGAGACAAGATTTTCAAATTCTGTTTGGACTTGAAAATTATAGGCCCAAATAGGAGATCGTAGTTAGCTTTGGCCCACTTGGACTGTACTATACTGTTCGATGGGCCTCATTTACTTTGGTATTGCTTAAGCCTAAAGGTTATAGGCCCAACCAAACTGTAGATTGGGCTGCAGCGCTTTATGTATTGCAATTTGGAAGCCCAAGGTTTATCCTCGTATTTTCTTTATTTTTTTTACCAAAGGTTAAAAAATTATAGAATAATATTAGAGGTACAAATTATATATTGTGTATCGTCGTTTCCTCTATTCTATGCTCATGGTTGAATCATTAAATGCAATTTGTGGTTTGTTTTTTAAAAAAAAAAAAAATACTTAAATAATTTGATCCAAACAGAAAAGAATTAAAATAATTTAATATCCAAACTGAAAAGAATTGCATTAAAACTACTTGAATTACTGACAAATCAGACCCAAAAAAAAAGAATTTTCAGATATATTTTTTTTCAATTTAAAACACACTTCATTCTTGAATTTACAAAAAATATACTAATTATATTTGTAAGAAGTTACCGAGTAAAAATTGCCCAACAAATCATAGTTCGTATAATAGCATCGATCAATCAAGATACGTACTAGAAAAGTGGTATAAGATTTTTTTTATAGCGCGCCTGACTTCTTCCTCCCAGAAGCGTTGATGCTAAATATCTAGTTAAGACTGCCCATCAAATCCACCGTACGATTCCGATGCGTTGACTTAATTATGTATAATACTAGTACTCATAAAGTAACAGAATTTCCCCCCCTCCAAAAATTATTTTATAAACTTATTTTCTACTGTATTATCTACTACTTTTAAAAATAATTACTATCTAATAAATATTAAACTTTTTTATTAAAAATTAATTTAATGAATAAATAAATCCTAAACATACTCATAACGAACCTTCTACGAATGTTCTGCGGCCGTATCTACTTCTTCTACCAATCCCATGATTTTGCTGCTACTAAGTTTTGTTGTTAAAAGAATTCCATATCTACATAATCACTAAAAACAGTAGTCTTAAGTTCAATGAAACAATGACTCTTTGGGACGCATTTTACTCGCTATATTTAAGCGCAGAGTTTTTGGTTTAGTTCCTCTTTCAAACAAAGAAGATTATCAACATGGTTTCATCAAGGGGAGGCAAGCCCTGGACTGTGTTCTAACTGCCAATGAGGTGGTTCACACCCTCAAAGCTTCGAAAAGAAAAGGATTCTTATTCAAATTGGATTTCGAAAAGGCATACGACTCGGTGGACTGGGGCTATTTAGAGGATGTCATGAGACATATGGGTTTCAGTTTGAGATGGAGAGGATGGGTGCAGCAGTGTTTAAAAACGGCGATGGTCTCTGTTTTAATTAATGGTTCCCTAATTTCCTGTGGGCCGTGGTCTTCGTCAAGGCTGCCCTCTCTCTCCCTTCCTATTCAATATTGCGGCGGAGGGTTTAAACGGGTTGTTCAGTCAAGCGTTGGAGGAGGGTATTTTAAAAGGAGTCAGAGGGAATGGATGGTTTATTAATCATCTGCAGTTTGCAGATGATACTTTGGTATTTGTTAATAGCGAGGAAGATGAGATTCAGGCTGTTAAAAGGTATTCTCAGGTGGTTCGATGCTCTCTCTGGGCTTAAGGTTAATTTTCATAAGAGCTCGCTTGTGGGGATAAATATATTCACGTCGGATGGGGAAGTACTAGCTAAGAGAGCGGGTTGTAAGTTTGAAGTTACTCCGTTTAAATATCTGGGTTCTTATGTTGGAATTAATCCGAAACGTCTGTCTAACTGGGAAGATTTGTTGTCCGCGGTTAGAAGAAGGCTAGCATCTTGGAAAGGATCTCTTCTTTCGCTGGGGGAAGGGTAACCTTAATTAAGTCTGTCCTGATTAGCTTACCGGTTTACAACATGTCCATCTTTAGAATACCCGTGGGGGTTGTGCGTCAATGTGAAAAGATTATGCGCAAATTTCTTTGGGGTGGTGATGATAACCACAGGGGATTGCCGAAAGTTCAGTGGGGAAAATGCATCAAAAGTAAGGAAGAAGGAGGACTTGGGTTAGGATGCTTGCGGACCAGAAATGAAGCCTTGTTATTGAAACGGTTTTGGGGAGTTGTGACAGGTAAGCAGGGAACATGGGAGAGAATTATAAGGTCAGAATATGGGGTCAATTCAATTGGGGATGTGTGGCGTTCGGAAAAAGGGGCGACCTCCTCGATGTGGGCGGATATGCTTGCAGTTTGTGGTAGAAATGGTTCGGGGTTTGACATATGGACTTCTCAGGTGATGATCAAGGTCGGGAATGGAGCTCACGTGAAGGCATGGTGGGATCCTTGGGCTGATAGAATTCCCCTGGCCATTAAGCATCCCCGACTATATCAATTAGCGACGAACAAGTTGGGGACGATCAGGGAGATCGGTGCATGGTCAGAAGGGGTTTGGGAATGGGATTTCAGATGGCGTAGAGCTTTGTTCGAATGAGAGTTGGATGAGGTTAGGGATATGCAGCGTCAGATTCCCCAACCGTTGGTCGGCGAAACAATGGATAAGATTTTGTGGAAGCTAGATGGTTCTGGTAAGTATACAGTTAATTCCTTCTGCAGAGAGAGAGCGAGGTGGAATGGGTTGTCCAACGGAGACAAGTATCTTCAGTAATGTTGGAAGGCACAGGGCTCAAATTTTTACATGGTTCGCCTTGAACAACGGGATTGCTACTAGGGACTTCCTGCGGCACAGGGCCATTATTAATATAGATAGCGATAGGTGCCCTCTGTGTGGGGAAAGTGAGGAAACGGTTGATCATCTCTTACTTCACTGTAAGTTTACTCTTCAAATTTGGACGACGATTTTGAGATGGGCGGGTATGCAGTGGGTGACTCCTAAGTCAATGTTAGCCCACTAGGATAGTTGGTCGTCGCTGCTGTTGTGTAACAAAATGGTTGTCCAAGATAGCTGGTCGATTCTTCTTTATGCCGGGTGTTACTCCATTTGGCTTCAGCGGAATAAAGTGGTCTTCAAAGAAGGTAGATGTTCCTCCTTCGGCTGTCTGAACCTCATCTTTAGTACTTGGCAGCAGTGGTTGCTTACCTTGGACCCTCGTTTTCCATATTCTCATTCGCAAATGATCCTAGGGCCGGATTGGCTCTATGGGTTAGGATGATGGTGTAGTTTGTCATTTCTGTTATGTTGTTTCGCTGCAGCACCTGTTGTTGTGTAGCTTATGTGTGGTTTAGTGAGTGAATTTTTCTGCAGGTAGCTTGACTACCTGCCCTGTTCCTTTCTGTATTGGTTCGTGATCTTTTGGTCATTTGTAATGACTATTTTCACTTATATATATATATATATATATATATATATATATCTACTTATTAAAAAAAAAAAACAAAGAAGATTATTCACCACGATACATTTTTCAGTTCTTCAATCGATAATTTTCTGGTAAGTATCGATAACTTCTTTGTTAATTTTCTTACATGTTGTCACAAATATAACACTGATGGTCGAATTAGGTGTTTGGTATACTCCAGCTAGCGTGACAGAAGGATGGCAGAGGAAACGCCGACGTGGAAAGGAGAAATACAAGAAGAAGATGGTAATGATCATTCTGACATTGTAAACGCGAGTAACAATATTTACAGAGAAGGCATATTTGATTTGGAGAGCGGCGGCGGTCATAGTGTTCGTCAGGTATGTGCATCATATTTCATAACTTTTAGTTAAAAACCTGAAAGTTCTTGATTTGAGGATTTGATTGCTGATAAATTAGTTTCTCGATTACAATTTTCGCGCGCGCAGGCAGCAGATTGGAGGACTATAATGGTACTTTCATTCCAGTGCATTGGGGTTGTGTATGGTGATTTAGGTACATCTCCGTTGTATGTGTTGCCTGGGATTTTTCCCAATGGCATCAAGCACAATGATGATATAATTGCTGTTTTATCTCTAATCATCTATTCGATCCTCATCATCGCGTTGGTCAAGTATGTGTTCATTGTTCTGTCCGCCAATGATAATGGGCATGGTAAGTAATTATTTTACAGGATTTAAGATTAGAAATTGTGGAACTTTCATAACACTATCATAAAGAGATGAGATTTTACTGAGTTTGTAATTGCAGGAGGGACCTTTGCTTTGTATTCTCTCATATGTCGATACGCGAAGCTTAATTTGATTCAGAACCAGCAAGTTGAAGATAGGCAGGTATCTAATTACAGGTTAGATGTCCCGAATCGCCGGTTGAAAAGAGCTTCAGCTGTCAAGTCTAAACTTGAGAACAGCCGCGTATTTAAGCACGTTCTGTTGTTTATAACTATGCTCGCGGTGTCCATGCTTATTGGTGATGGAATTCTAACACCTTGCATTTCCGGTATCGAATCTATCGATCTCGATTACTGATGCTAACCAAGATATTTTTTCCCCTAAACAATTTGATTATGCATTTTTTCCTAACACTTAATTTTTTTGTGGTACTACAGTATTATCAGCTGTGGGAGGCATCAAGGTTGCTGCAAGCAGCCTTACCGATAATGGAATCATGTGGATTTCAGTTGCGATCTTGATCTTCTTGTTCCAAATTCAAAGGTTCGGAACAGATAAAGTTGGTTACACTTTTGCTCCAATTCTTCTGTTGTGGTTCGCTTTCATTGGAAGTATTGGATTCTACAACTTTTTGAAGTATGATCCGGGAGTGATCAAGGCTCTCAATCCAGTATACATCGTGCATTACTTCATCAGAGGCAAAAAAGATGCCTGGCTTTCTCTTGCAGGCGTGATCTTGTGCCTAACAGGTATAATACATATACCAAATACTTTTGATTGATGCATAGAGTTCTATATTCTATTTGTAATTCCTGTAACTTTTGCTAATTATTTTGACTTCGCTTGAACGAAATTAGGTTCAGAAGCCTTGTTTGCTGATTTGGGACACTTCAATATCCACTCGATTCAGATAAGTTCCTGCGTTGTGCTAATTCCTTCTGTCCTGCTAGCCTACATTGGCCAATGTTCGTACCTCCGGAAGCATAATGATGAAATCGCACAAGCTTTTTACAGCTCGATCCCAGGACCGTTATATTGGCCACAATTTGTTGTTGCAGTGTTAGCAGCAATTGTTGCGAGCCAATCTTTAATCTCAGCCTCATTTTCTGTAGTCCAACAAGCTATGGCACTAGGGTGTTTTCCAAGGGTGAAGGTTGTCCACACATCTGAAAAGTACGATGGACAAGTGTACGTGCCTGAGATCAACACTTTCTTGATGTTGGCTTGTGTTGGTGTCACACTCGGCTTCAAAAACACAATCACCATTGGCAATGCATATGGTAAGTACATCAAAAGCTGAGCATTTTCTTTTCCTATGCTTAAATACTCAAAAAATTGGATCTCTTTTTCGATGAGTTTTTCAGGAATTGCTGTTGGAATGGTATTTGTTATCACATCTGCATTTCTCATTCTAGTGATGGTAATGATATGGAAGACACACTTCATCTTCATCGTACTTTATGTACTCATCATTGGGCTTCTCGAGCTAGCATTTTTGATCTCAGTTCTGTCCAAGTTCGTCGAGGGAGGATACCTTCCATTGTGCTTCGCCATGATCATGGGGACTATCATGTTCACATGGAACTATGGTTACCGGAAGAAATACACGTACGAGGTGAAAAACCAAGTCTCAGCAGAAAGACTCGCGGAGATATCTTCCGATCCAAGAATCCACCGAATCCCGGGTGTTGGCTTGTTCTACACCCATCTTGTTCAAGGCATCTCCCCTGCATTTCATCAGTACGTTTCGACCGTGCCAGCCCTGCATTCGGTCCTCGTGTTCGTAACGATCAAGTCATTGCCCATCAGCACAGTTCCTGCTGAGGAGCGATTCTTGTTCCAGCGAGTGAAACCTGGTGAGCAGATTTTCCAGTGCGTGGTGAGGTATGGATATAAAGATTCAAGAAAGGATCAAGAAAGCTTCGAGGAGGTGCTCGTGACTCGATTGAAAGAGTTCGTACGAGACGAAATCGGAGGAGGAGATGTTCAAAAGGAGTTGGGTTTGATTGACAGTGCGGTTAATGATGGTGGGGTTGTTTATTTTATGGGGGAAGGAGAGGCATTGGCTGCAAAAGGATCTGGGTTTGCCAAGAAATTGCTCATGGACTACTTCTACAACTGGCTGAGCAGATGCGTGAGGCAGCCGAATGAGATCTTCTTGATTCCTCGTGAGCGCCTACTCAAAGTTGGAACGACTTATGAAGTTTAATTAAGATTGAGAGCTGCTACAAACTAGCTTGTGTGAAATAATTAAATTATGGATCGGATCGGATCTTGATAGTTAAACACTTTTTTAATCTAGGAATTTTCGTTTGAAGATTAGATTGTGGTATTTTGTTGCTACTTTAATAGTCGATAACTATAATTTTATTTAGAATACTTCACTAAAATATCAAAAAAATTAAGTCCAAATCATCAGTTGATTGACCAATTTAGTCCGATTACGATAACTATGTTATAAAGCACGGATTTCTTGGTTGAAAAAATCAAAATTAGTCCGGTGGATTTAAATTTTTAGTAATTAGTAATTACACGCAACGGTTATGAAAAAGAAGAAGAAGGTTAAGACGGAAAGAGCCCAACAAGCAAATGTGGCATTACAGCGATCTGTTATAAACCTTTGGCGGTGGTGTCCTTTTCACGACAACCAAACGCAGTAGCGCAAAATCACAGCCATTGCAGAGACCCACAAGCACGTTCAGATCAATGTTTTTGTGCTAGCGTGCAAGTAAACCGTGGGAGAAGACTAAAACCTTTCACAATATTCTTAACTCTTAATTACTAAGTAGTGTGGTGCGTGACAAAATATAGCATTCAAGCACCAAAGTCGCCGGCTACATCCGATTATGCAAAGTGTAAATTAATAACAATTTTTTTTCTTGGTATTTCTATAATTTTACCTAAGTTCCATACATGAACAATTACTAAAATACGTTCTTTAAAAAAGGAAAGAAGTAAAATTTTGGACTTACTTCTGTAATGTAGAATAGGATTTAATGGAAGTTACAAGTCACTAACAAGTCTACTCATAAGTGATTATTTTAATAATTCAACGTAATCTCATTCCTTATTTAAGTTCATTAATTCAATTTTATGATTAAAAATAATTAATTATTGGAGCATTTTACTATGGGGCTTAGTATTGACCCGTTAATTTAACTAACTCGTAAAAAAAATGACAGACGGGTTGAATCGGGTGCGGATCTCTTACATCATAAAAAATGACAGACGGGTTGAATTGGGTGCGGATCCCTTACATCATACTTGATACTCGTGGTGTGCGGAGCCCGCGCATTATTATACTCCTAGGAACCCGCCCTTCCTTACTCTCCACACTCTTGGTGCTTCCTTTGCTCTTGATTGGTGCTGCTGCTCTTTCAATTTCGTTGTCACACACCATGCATGTA
Organism: Viola odorata; assembly: GCA_963691705.1. Taxonomy (NCBI): domain Eukaryota; kingdom Viridiplantae; phylum Streptophyta; class Magnoliopsida; order Malpighiales; family Violaceae; genus Viola; species Viola odorata. Next base: position 3,613,981 of record OY829545.1, read on the forward strand.
TTATTCCGCTAGGATTTATATATTACGTACAGATGGAGACAAAAATCAATCACAGCTCGAATCAAGAAATTAAAATGGGTGATGCTTCGGTAGTAGCAGAGGAGCAAGTACAAGTGAAGAGCAAGGATGGGGAAAATTGCGGGGTGGAATTCTCTCCTCCTCACCACCAAATCAATCAGACCAAACCCAATAATTCTCATCCAAAGTTTCCCCGGAACGACTCTTTCGAATTGGAATCCGGCCGATTCCATAACAATAATACTCATGCCCATAACCCTGCCCAGGTCTGTATTTTCTCTTTTCAAACCCAAAATTAAGTGTTTATTTTACTTCTCTAGAAAATGTGCCGAAATGAAATTTCAATAATTTTAGAAATTTACACCCGCCTTTAATTTATTATCTATACTATATAAAAAGCACGAAGAAGCTTATTTCCTTAAATTACTATTATATCCTTAAATTATTAAAAAATTTAAGGGTGTAATAGACTTTTAATTTTTATAAAATTACCTACAATATGTCTATTATTCAACCACTTATTTAATTAATTAACCTACCTATTATTAAAATTGAATAAATCTATTACTCAATCACTTATTTAATTAATTAATCTACTTATTAAATCCATTGATTATTTAATTAATTAACGTACCTATTAAACCCTAAACTACAAAGCATCGCCAACAAAATTACAAAACTAATAACTCCACTCTTTTATATTTATTCAGTTCAGATTCACTCCTTTCTGTTTTATCAAAAAAAAAATCCATTTTCAAGATTACCTACAATACATCTATTATTCAACCACTTATTTAATTAATTAACCTACCTATTATTAAAATTGAATAAATCTATTACTCAGTCATTTATTTAATTAATTAATCTACTTATTAAATCTATTGATTATTTAATTAATTAACCTACCTATTAAGCCCTAAACTACAATCCAGTGCATTTTCAACTTTATTTTTATGATACTGATAATGAGCTACACAATAGGATGAGAATTATGGAGAATGTTAACTTGGATGAAAGCATTATGAATAAATTGATGAAGGTTTTGGAAAACAACCCATATGCTAAATTTTTGAAAGGCTTCAAAAATATTTCCTCACTTGACGATTTACAAATCCATATCAACACAGGTGTTAATATTGATCAAAGAGTTTATAACCCGCCTTCTGTTGATCAAGTTGCTGCTATATGAATTGAAGGAAATAATTCTAATGTTCCATTTGAAAGAGATATAGTTGTTTATGCACATTCGGGACAGCGCCATTGAATTAAATATTACTTTAGCTGTTATGATCCTCTCCAATACCCACTTTTATGCCCTAAAGGAGAAGTTGGTTGGCATCAGAATATTTTCAAACAATGCAAAAGGTCTTCCAATATTAATACAAAAGCTACAGAAGACTTTTCAACTATTCTGATATTTACCTCTGCAGAAAATATTTTTGATTAAGAAACAGAATGTAAGCTTTTAATTAATACGATATTATTTCAATTTTTAGCTCTATTTTTTTTCATGTGTCTTTTAGAATTTTCACATGATGTTTTTAACATATAGGTGTGCATAGACCTACAATATCAAAAGTATCGTGTAGAGAGTACTATTGTTACAACCTTCAAATTAGAGCTTTTATACAATCAATACTTTTACTATCTGGTAGACTATTCCAACAATATGTTGTAGACATGTATATTAAATTGGAGACTACCAGATTTGATTTCTTCCGTCATCAGTAAGCAAAAATCCGATCTGAATTGTACCAAGGAATTGCTGATAGTGTCATGTCAGGAGAAACTAGAGGAAATGAAGTGGGAAAAAGGTTAATCCTTCTTACCTCTTTTGTTGGAGGGCCACGAGATATGCGACGATGATACCTTGATTCGATATCATTGGTCCAATATCTTGGAAAGCCTGATTTGTTTATTACTAGGACATGTAATCCATATTGGAAAGAGATTCAAGATCAGCTTACAGAGGGGAACTTGCATAGGACCTTCCTAATTTAGTTGTGAGGATTTTTCGAGTAAAAGTTCAAGATCTCAAAGATCAACCTATTAAGAAACAAGTATTTGGAAAAGTAGTTGCACATGTTCATGTTATTGAATTTCATAAAAGGGGAATGTCACACGTTCATATGTTAGTCATACTCGAAGAAGGTTTCAAAATTGTTTGTTCTGATCAGTTTGATAAATTTGTTTGTGCTGAAATACCAGATGAGGATGAAGAACCTCTACTTTTTCAATTAGTGACCAAACATATGATGCATGATCCACGCGGAGAAAGTAATAAAAAATGCGGTTGTATGGAAAATGAAAAATGCAGATTTCACTATCCATGAGGTTTTTCTTCTACAACTGTTGCTGGAAAAGATAGTTATCCAATATATCAAAGAAGAGACAATGAGCGAAAAATAATTAAGAAGAACAAAGAGCTTGATAACTGATGGGTAGTGTCGTATAACTCTTACTTGCTTACAAGATATAGTTGCCACATAAATGTTGAGATCTGCTCCAGCATTAAATCAGTGAAGTATTTTTATAAGTACGTATACAAAGGGCATGATAAAATATCTGTATACATTGCATCAAATGATGGGAATAATTTGGTTGATGAGATAGAACAATTTCAAGATGGGAGATTTGTCTCTCCACAAGAAGCTGCATGGAGGATATATGAATTCAATTTAAATGAGATGAATCCTTCGGTGATAAATTTGCAATTACATTTGCCTAATAAACAGGCTGTCTATTATTGGGATAATCAAAATTTGCAAGAAGTGGTACTTTGGGAGCATGTATCAAAGACAATGCTTACAGAATTCTTTACAATATGTTCTGAGAATCCAAATGCAAGACAATATTTATACAAGCAAGAAAAAAACTTTATTCTTAAAATTTTAATTCTTTTCTTATTTATTTTCCAATGTCAGTATTAGTATATATGTTATATTGTTTATTTATATTTATAGATATAATACATTAATTAATGTTCCAATATGATATCTTTCACATAATTATTTCTTATATTTTTACTACAGGAAATTTCCTGTGCATTTTGTCTCGCAATCTAAAGAAAAAGCATGGAAAAAAGAGAATCAACGAGGGGTGTGATTGGTCGTGTAAATACTGCAAATCTAAAAGAAGGAGAAAGGTATTTTCTAAGGTTATTATTGAATCATATTAGAGGACCAAAGTCTTTTGAAGATTTATTGACGGTAAATGAAGTTATATGCAAAACATTCAAACAATCAGCACAAAAGAGAGGATTTTTTGAATCTGACGAGAGTATATCAGCGTGTCTAAGTGAATCCCTATCCCCTTTGATATTATTAACTATGAATTCATGGACTTTCAAGATCTTCCTCATTGTGACCAAAGCAAACGAATCGGTAAGCAACTAAATTTTAAAAATGTTGTAATCATTATTTTAAATTGATAATTCATATTCTAATTTCAATTATTTTAATGACAAATATTATTGATTTCGTTATTAGCGCAAAACCATTCAATAGCAAATTTTGAGAAATTCTATTAATGGACAAAAGGTAATATATTTATTTACTAATGTTCAATTACAGTTTTCCTTATATATAAAATCAAATAATTACAATTTTGTTTAACAATACTTAAAATTTTAAAATTATAGGTGAAGAGTTGAAATTGATCTTGTGTGGAGACTTAACTGAAAAGGAATGAGAAGCCCTTTATGAAATAAAAGAGAAAAATTCTATCATTATTTTATCAAACAGAATGACATCAAAATATCAAGGTAAGTATATAAAATATAAATTCGAGTCAATTGATAATAATAAAAATACAATTGCTCAAATTGGGAATTTTACAAGTATCAACTACAAGAACGACAATAGTGATGATCAATCCCATAACATATGAAGCAGATGAAATCCGACAATGGTAAGAATATATATATTAAATATAATATAAGATTATTTTACCATTATCCATTGTTTAAGTTAATATTTTTTCCATTTAACTTTACAAATATTTATAAACCACAGCTTGACCTATACTCAACAAGAAGATACCCAGAAGATAATCAAATCATCTTCAAAGAGAATAGACAATGCGAGCAAAGCAACTGTAGAACAAATTGCTAACAAAATTTCATCATCAAAACAACAGGTACCAACCATAAAGCAAAATAATTAGTTATGAGCATAACTGAAAAAACTAACATTAACTCTTATTATTTCTGCGCAGTCTTTCTACGTCCTAACAACAACTATTATCGAAGTGATCAATAAAAGACAACCTTGGTATGAATCATGTAAAAAGTACTGGAAAAAGTATTTGACATGGGTGAGGGTCAAGCAACATGCGACAGGTGTAACAATTGCATTGAGACAATTCCAAGGTAATTCCAAACAAATTAAAAATTTAATTATTTTAAACATAAAACAAGATGATTAAGACTCAACTTATAATTTTAGATGCATGCTGAGGTTACAAGTTAATGATGGTGAGAATGAAGCAACAATTGTTTTTTTTTTACGAGACAGAAACACTAATTGGTTGTGACATCAAGAAATACAAAGAATCAGTTGATGACAAGGTAATTCTTTTGGAATAGTGATACTAAAGTTATTTTATTGCAGAAAAAAAATACTAATATTATTCTCAATGTAACAGGAAAAAGAGAAGTCGTCACACTATAGAAAAATGATATCCTGTAAGGACAAGGAATTTGATTTCTTAGTCAAGGTCAGCAAAAAAAATAAGAGCGAACGACAGAGGAATATACTTATCGCTGAAAAGGTTCATGCAACTAAAAAGGACACCAACTAAAGAAGAAATTGATGAAGACGAGGAGTTATTAGCGGTAGTTTAAAAAAGGAGCCAACAAAATAAACTTCAAATGAATAATGTAACTGAAAAAAAATGTGAACAATACGACAAGGATGAAAGCAAGAATAACAAGATGATAAAAAAAGGAAGGCGAATCAAGAAAATCAAAGAAGAAGATGATCAACAACAAGCTAAAAAATTAGCCAAACCGAAAAAGAAAAGAGACAAAAAATAAGATGAGGAAGTAATTATTTTGCCCACACCGATACTCATTGACGAAAAAGCTGAAGGCAAAAAAGAGACAAGGAAGTGAACAATACTCAAGAACAAGAAATTTGATAAATTATATGAGTATGAGCCCATAATGAAAAAGATCAAGCAAGAAAAATTGTAAAAAAGCTTTATAATTAATAATAATTATTAGTATGCTTAACAATTTATATGGTTGGTTATAATACTTTAGAACAATATTTAAATACTATTAAGCTATATTATCTATTAATAATTATTATTAGTATGCTTAATGATTTATATGTTCGGTTATATTGTTTTAGAACAATATTTAAATAGTGACATTATCTATTTCAAATGACTAAAATTAATTTATAAACAATATCTAAATTAAATAATTTAATTTCATATTAAAAATTGCCGCACGTGCAACGCACGTGTCCAAACTATCTAGTTATATTTAAAAGGGAGCGAGGTGGTCGGTGGTATTACACTTAGCATTTTAGAGTATAGGAGTGGTTTACGGCGACATCGGGATATCGCCGCTATATGTATTCGCCAGCACTTTCACTGAAGGGATCAACCACAACGACGATATCCTCGACGTCCTGTCCTTGATCTTCTACACTCTCACTTTGATCCCTCTCTTCAAATACGTCTTCGTTGTCCTACACACCAACGACAACGGTGATGGTCAGTTCATTTTTTAATTAAACTATTACTAATTACTTTTTTAGCCACTAATTAATTTTGTCTTAATTAACACTTGAATTATTTATATTGAGTCAGCTGATCTAGCCTATGGTTAATTTAAAAAACACCTCTACTACGAAGGAGTGGAATCTAGCTGGAGTTTCCTTGAAAACGTATTTAATGAATCATACGTTGTTAGATTTAGAGTACATAATCCTCTGTTATCAAAATAATACTTGTTGAAAAAAAATGTTAAATCTAGCTAGTCAGGGGCACATGATATATGTGTCTAAAAAAGAAAAAGAATGATCATGACGTGAAATTAATTAATATTTGGAATATGTTTTCGATTTCTTTAAATATTCTGTATTTTGCACGAAACATTAATCTTATTTGATATGGAGGGGGAACGTTTGCGCTGTACTCGTTAATATGCCGATACGCTAAGGTGAGCCTCACCCCAAACCAACAAGTGGAGGACTCGGACGTGTCGAATTACGAGCTGGAATTGCCGAGCAATGGGCTGAGAAGAGCGGGAAAGCTAAAATCTGCACTAGAGAAGAGCCATTTCGCCAAGTATTTCCTCCTGTTCGCCACCATGGTCGGCACTTCCATGGTCATCGGCGACGGCGTCCTCACCCCTTCCATCTCAGGTACCTACTTTCAATTCATTAAGTACATTATTCGCTCTACGATTTACATTTCTTAATTACATTATTTGCTCCTACATGCATTCTATTATAATTTCTTTTATTAATTAAAGCTGGAATTTATGAAAACCTACCTAATTATAATTCTAAATTTATGAAAAATGTAAATATCTCGCTATAAATAAATATATATTGTGGGATCTAATACTTTAAATTAACATGGGTATAATTAGATCAATCGTATGATATCATCACATACCAATTACCAAGCATAGCATGATTGCTTCTTGATTTTTGACTAACAAATTAAATCAAACCAAATAAAAATAGTAGTTTTGCTCATAAATTTTCAGTTTTATCGGCTGTGGGGGGAATCAAGCAAGCTACAGCATCAATGACCCAAGGTAATTGATTAATTACCTGCTTACATGTGCATTCTGAATTCTACTATACTTCTCCCTAAATCTTTGACACTTGTACTTTTCGCAAACTCTAATAATTAAAAATTAATTCTCCTAGAGATTTTCTACTCCTTCTGTTTTCAATTAATTGACTTTCTGAAACAGTAACATTCAGTAAAACAAACACCAAAAAATCAAGTAAAGTATACAATAACATTCAGTAGGAAAATGACACTTAATTGAAAACGGAGGAAGTAGGTGCGCGGAAATTAATTAAAACACATAGCAATTAATGGCCAACTGTAGATAATACCATCTGAGATCTTGATTTCAAGTTTCAACCAACAAAAACAAGAAAGAAAAACCAACTATTTCCTGGTGCTTTAATCATGTAATTTGTATTATTACACAGAGAGAATCGTATGGGCATCAGCAGCGATCTTGGTCCTCCTCCTCCTGTTCTCTTTTCAAAGATTGGGAACTGACAAAGTAGGCTACATCTTCGCTCCAGTCCTTTGTGTTTGGTTCGCATTCGTCGCCGGCATCGGAGTCTACAATTTCATCAAATTTGATCCCACAGTCGTCAAAGCCTTGAACCCTATCTACATTATGGACTACTTCCGCAGAAACAAACGAGATGCCTGGATTTCCCTCGGCGGCGTCGTTCTTGCCACTACAGGTACCCCAGTTTCTTTCTAATCTTCACTAGCTTCTGGATTTCACTTAATTACTTCAAATACAAAGTTGGGTTGTCTTCAATTTCATCTGTAGGGCGATTCTATGGAAAAAAAAGGCGATTCCTTTTGACGTTTTTATGAAAAATCCAACTATTAATTGTAGATACCCACTCTTTTTCTAATCTTCACTAGCTACTGGGTTTCATGTAGTTACTTCAAATACAAAGTTAGGTTGTCTTAAATTTCATCTGTAGAGCGATTGTATGGAAAAAGCGACTTCTTTTGATATTTTATGAATAAACCCAAATCATTAACTGGAAAACAAAATTGCAGGAACTGAAGCATTGTTTGCTGATGTTGGGCATTTCACGGTCAAGTCGATACAAATAAGCATGTGTGCAGTGACCTACCCAGCTCTGGTGTTGGCTTATACAGGGCAAGCCGCTTTTCTAAGGAAGCACAATGATCTTGTGGCAGATACTTTCTACAAGTCCATTCCAGGTTTTAATTCTACATTGCATGATTAAACCCAGATTGGTCACATTTTTTTTTTGGACCTCTCGTTTTGTTTCGTATAACTGATTAAGGGTTTGGTTGATGCAGACACTTTGTACTGGCCGATGCTAGTGTTAGCCGTATTGGCATCAATCATTGCGAGTCAAGCGATGATTTCAGGGACATTCTCCATAATTCAACAGTCACTCGTGCTTGGATGCTTCCCTCGGGTGAAAATCGTGCACACTTCAACTAAGTATGCAGGCCAAGTCTACATTCCTGAAATCAATTACCTTCTCATGCTGGCTTGTCTCGGTGTCACCCTTGGTTTTAAGACCACTGCAAAGATTGGCAATGCCTACGGTACATTCAATAAATTCTCACGTAGTTATGATCTGTTTGGAGCTGAGTTCTGTTTTTTTGGTTGTAAATCTAGTGGATGTATATCTGATTGAATTACTTACTGCTGTGCGCGTGCAGGGATTGCGGTGGTGTTTGTGATGGTTCTCACATCATCTTTCCTAGTACTTGTGATGCTGATGATATGGAAAACCAACATTCTGTTAGTAATTGCCTATGTCGTTACCATAGGTATGCTTGAGCTTGTTTATTTAAGTTCTGTGCTCTACAAATTTGATCAAGGAGGGTATCTACCGTTAGCTTTTGCTGCAGTCCTAATGACTGTTATGTACGTGTGGAACGATGTGTATCGAAGAAAGTACTACTATGAGCTTGACAACAAGATTTCTCCTGATAAGCTAAAGGAGGTAGCCATGGAGGCCAATTGCAGTAGACTTCCAGGCCTTGCCATGTTCTACTCTGAACTTGTTCAGGGCATCCCTCCCATCTTCAAGCACTATGTAGCAAACGTGCCTGCTCTGCATTCAGTACTTGTCTTTGTCTTGATTAAGTCACTTCCAACCAGCAAGGTTCCTGCAGAAGAACGGTTCCTCTTCCACAGAGTAGAACCAAAGGAGCTCAATCTGTTTCGCTGTGTGGCAAGGTACGGATACAAAGATGTGCGCAACGAAGAAGAGCCTTTTGAGACAATGCTGGTTGAGAAGCTTAAGGAATTTATCAGAGTGAACGAGGACACTCAGAGCATCGAGGGTAATGAAGAAGATGCGGATGCGAAAATTGCTCAGGAAGAGAAGCGGCATGAGGAAGTGGAGAGGGAGATGGAGTTAATCGACAAAGCTTGGCATGCGGGTGTCGTTCACTTGATTGGAGAGAATGAGGTTGTTGCAAAGAAAGGAGCAGGGGCGTTGAAACGGATTTTGATAGATTACGCTTACAACTTCATGAAGAAAAACTTGAGGCAGAGCGAGAAAGTGTTTGCTATTCCTCACAATCGCATGCTTAAAGTGGGCATGACATATGAGCTATAATAGCATGAATCTTCATGCGGACCTACTCGTCTACTTGAGTGAAATAAGTTCTGTTTCTATAATCTCCAGCTCTAGGTAACTGGTAATCATTTATCTATAAGGGTCACACCAAAAGTTAAACAATAATAATTATAATAATAATAATAATAAGAGGATTATCGAACCTACTGAATATGTCTGGTCAAGATGGAGCACAACGTTTTCAAATATGCCCCAAGCAGCATGCAAGAAGAACATAAATGCAAAAACCACATGAAAATTCATTCATGTGTACTTCTCATCAACAAATATTTGCCTCTGCAAACACAGCTTGCATTACATTCATCTCCGAGAAATAATGTTAACAGCAGGTTCAAGTACTTTTGCCTCGGTCAAAACATGGAAAAACCCAAATTCTAGCTGCTCAAAGCATTTCGTAATTCAAAGAGCTTCTACAGGGTGAATTTAGCTAACTTAACTAGGAAACTGGCTGAAACTACAGCTAGTGGACTGGTTGAATCAACCATGGTAACTTAAAGTCTCTAAATGTGGTCCCAAGGAAAACCAGCAGATCTAAAAGTGAATCACAACAAAATATTGCTGACATTGAAAGGATGCATTGATTGCAGCATACAAGACCGGAAGCAATCCAAACTTCAACATCAAAGCTAAACAAGGTGCAAAATTGCACACAACCGCTATCTTTCTTGACTCCTGTTTACTGTAGTCATTCAACAATTTATTTGAATTGAACTCTTTTAATTTTCTTTTGAATATGACCAGTCATATTAAAGGAATCTAAAATTCACTCAATACAAGACCAGAAGCAATCCAAACTTTCCAAGAATTATCAAAAATCGCAAAGATTATTCTCGTCAAACCATCCAACCCAAAAAGATTAAAATACCATACATATACTTTTCCGGATGTTTTTTTTTGTTTTTTCCTCTTCAATTACCTCGTAAAGTTGGTAATTAGTTGACTATTTTTATGTTGACTTGGACTGGCTGCCACGAGGGAGATGACAAGGACGGGTTAGGACTTGGGACCTTTTCGGGACATCCAAAGCGTCACTTCACTCTGTAGTTTAGTTGTTTGGGAGTCTTGGTCTCCTTGTGAAGTTGTCGTGTTTGCGAATCGCCTAGTTTGGCAGCCAGCACCTAACCCCGCCCTCTGTCCAAAACTCCGCATCATTCCATGATCCCTTCCTCTCCGCAGTCAACGTCTCTCCTGCTATAAACCCCAAAAGCCCATTTTCCCAATAGAAAGGAAGAGAAAGAAGCAGCGCATAAAAAAGACAGAAACTTTAAATCACACCATGCCTGATATTGCCAAAGAAGCATGGAGAAAGTATCTGATTCAGCTCCAAGCACACCCTCTTAGAACCAAGGTTTTCCCTTTCCTTTCATTTCCTTAAAGATTATGGTAAAGTTTCTGACTTTCTTGCTGATTTTTGTTCTGTTGGAATCTGATCTCAGGCAATAACATCTGGGGTCCTGGCTGGTTGCAGTGATGCAATTGCTCAAAAGATTGGTGGAGTCAAGAAGCTTCAGTTCAGAAGATTGCTTCTTATCATGGTACAAGTTTAAACTGAACTTTTTAAAGTTTCCAATTTAGTAACTTCCTTATCTGTTGGATTGGATTCTTATGGGGTGAAGGGAGGATGGATACAATTTGGATCAATAGAAAATAGTAAATCCACATTTGTGGTGGTTATGAAAGAAAAACTTTAGATCCAACATCTATGTTTTATGGACTGTATTTGTTGTAATACTCCATTTCATTGTTGTGTTTGTGATTCTGAGTTAGATAAAATTTCTTTGTAGCTTTATGGTTTTGCATATGGAGCACCTTTTGGGCACTTCCTTCACAAATTGATGGATATTTTTTTCAAAGGCAAGAAGGACACCAAAACTGTCGCAAAGAAGGTAGCTTGCTTTTTTATTTTTTTCATGTGGTTTCATCTTTTAATCTAGTAAAAGAAAAAGCTCGTGGGTAAAAAATTAATGAGAGAAGGTTGGATAATTTATTAGGTGTTGTTGGAACAATTGACGTCTTCTCCTTGGAATAACTTTGCTTTTATGATGTACTATGGCTTCGTGGTTGAAGGTATGCATCTCTTTGATTATTTCTTGGTTTTGGCTTCAAGTTTGTTGTTTCCATCATTTGCCTTATCTAGCATGTCTCATTAACTAGGGGATGCAAGCTGCGTCACAACTCAGTTTGTGTCTTTTGTAGTCCTCAACCTGTAGCTCTTTATTTCCTTTCCATTTGCGTTAGCTCTTGATGACGAGTTTTATTCATGTTCCTTCTTTCAATATACTCATAAAATAGTTGTAAACTTATGTCTACATTTCTACCTTGTTTCTTCCTGTTCTGGCAATTGGCTTTGCGCTAATATGCGACATCAGTTTTCCAGCTACAATCATAAAAGTTTGCACAATTTTTTTGTCCTTTGTCGAAGAAAAGTACGCAATAAGTCCATCATGTCAAGTGAAGAAATATGATGTAGAAATTTGATCTATAGAATTTTACTGTTTTACTTAGAAGCTTTGGTTGGTGTTGCAGGAAGACCATTGAGCCTGGTCATGAGTAAAGTTCGAAAGGATTACCCGTCTATTCAATTGACAGCATGGAAGGTAAAGAAGTGCAAAGTCAACCTTGTCATTTTTGTTTCATGTCACGTTATTTAAGGCTTAAGCTATCGCTAATTATATATGGTTGTACCTCTAACTGAAAACCTATGATATTTATGTCTTGCAGTTCTGGCCTATAATTAGCTGGGTGAACCACCAGTATATGCCATTGCAGTACCGCGTCCTATTTCAAAGCTTTGTTGCTTCCTGCTGGTGCGTCCTCTATCCTTTGGCTTTGATCTTTTGCTCTTCCGTTCCTAGTATGCTTAAATGCCTATGATGTTTAGTTAATTAATATTCATTTCTGCTTCAACTATTTTTTCAAAATTCACGCGCTTTCTAGTATACTTTTCAAGATAAGTGGCATCTTCGTGATGGATTTCTGAAGCAGAATTACATTCTAAATGCAAATGTTTTTAGTTGGCTTGGATTATGAAAGTTCATTCCAACTACAATGGTGCCTTGCATTGTTTCAGTTTGATTTCATCCATGAGTTGTTTTTTTATATGGACAAATGCGTTTCTCAATTTATAGATATGGATGTTCCTCGTCGAACGAGTATTACCAGACTGAAAGTTAAAACAATCTGAACGGTGAACACTGACTACGTACACCGAGTCAATGCTGTTAAAAGATGCTTTAGCAAACATCTTGTATCCTGCTTTGACAGATCAAAGTTTGTTGACTTGATGCATTTACTTATCTTACCGTAGTACTAATTCGTTCCTGGTAACTGCTTATTGATCTTCAGGGCAATCTTTCTGAACCTGAAAGCAAGAACGGTTGTGATTAAGCAGGCATAGGATGTTGTGACTAGTGACTTGTTCTGGATTCTCTTCTCTGTTCTGCAATTAAGAAACGTGTAATTTTTAGAAAAAGATATTGTAGTAAATTGCTTTCTGCATCGGTGTTCCCAATTATCATCAACTCCTCCTTGTACGGTATATGGGAATTTGCTGGCAATGTTCTTGATTTTAAAGCAGTGATAGAGTTGTTAATTACTTTAAGTTTGAAGAGGTAATTGATCAAACCAGCTCATAATAAAAAAGAGAAACATGCAGCATTCGTACAAAACCTTCTCATGACCTGACAATGGTTGGCCCTTGACTTTGAAGTAGGGACAAGAAAGTGACATGTATGGGAAATTAAGCAGAAAAAGATCTCCTTGGCCATCATCTTTGTATGGATTAATGGCGGTAGGGTCATGTGCAAAGGTTTGTAAATTATTCTGACTATTTTCTACATGACAGATCATTTGAGTCTCTCTTAAACTATTTGCCAACTCCTAACGATCAATCAAACCATTTGCAGAGGAGAATTCTATATTAACTTGCTCCATACTGAGAAGAACGATTTTACATCTCAACTAAAGTATCAGAGAATCAGAAACCTCCTGTACTAAAACTTGCATCATATTCGCTCTTAATTACTCCAACAACAAAAGAAATAAAACGAGTGATGAGAGTATCGACTCACTTACACCAATGATATTCTCACAGCGCAGCTTACTCAAAGTCTCGAATCCAACCCCTCACCGCCCCAACTATTTCTCGTATGCATCATTTGTACATCATTAATATTAGCCTTAACTGCATAACATTAATTAATAAGATTATGGCGAAAATCAAGCTGATTAATCAACGAATCATAACACGATAGAAACTAATTAAGTAATAGAACCATCGCCTCTGTTATATATCTTTTGTCTAACAACAATCAGCATCATCTAGCTATAGCAAGCCAAAATCACAAACACGGGGAAAAAACACAAAATTACAGTTCATTTCCATGGAAACCTCATGTTTCATCATTTTTAGTTACATGTAACGGACTCACCATTTAGGCAGTTACCAGTCACACCACCTCTTAATGTTAGTTACGTGGATAATTGAAAGTCAGCTTCCAATCGCTTAATGCCACGTAACACATCCCACGCATTGCATCCCCTCTGATCACATCTGGATCCACCTGCTGAGCTGACTAGGATTAACAACCCCAGGTATGTGGGCCTCCTCACTCTTCAAAATGCTTGCCACCTCAGCATAGCTCTCCACCCCCTTCATCTTGCCTCCGCCTCCACCTGGCTCGGCTGAGTCGGCTCCTTCCTTCCAAAATTTCTTCACCTCCATCGACCCAGCTGCTCCCAACGCCAACGCTTCCCGTCGCGCCGGATCGAACTTCTCCCCAAGTAGAGTCCCTCTCGTCAAAAACTCATACGCCATGTAACCGGCTAGCAGCCGGTTAGAATAAAACGGCTCGGTATTGCATTTCGAAGCTGTATTATTGAACTGTTGAGCTGGCGCGCCAAACGGCTTGTTGACAGAATAAAACGCTTCTCTCTCTTTCCGCTTCCTTGAACCGCCAGGTGTCATAAATCTGTGATGGTGATAACTCATCTTTCGGCCAGCTCAGCAAAATGTTATCCTCAATGGCAAAACCGTCAAATCACGAAGAAGATTGAGAACCAAAATCGTTTTTCTCGGTCAAGTGTCAAAAGTCACGTTAAAAAAAAGTAAAATAAAAACTACTCACAGCAAGGATAAAAAAGTAAATATATTTTTAAAAAATAATTTTTTTGGGAAAAGAAAAACTGAACAGCCTTTGAAACGGGAAACGGCCAAGATGTTAGCAGAATCGGGAAGCAACAGCGGAGAAGCTGAGATGAGCGTTGGATCTGAGTGTACGGGCGGCAGCAGCTCTAGAGGTGGCGCCGCTGGGTGCCGGTGATGGGAGAGAGCAAGTGGGTAATATGAGAGAAAACGGTTGAGGAGACGGAAGCGCTTGACGGAGATGGGGGAGGAGGGGAATAATGTGAAATTGTTTTGGCGTGTGGGTTATATAATTGCTGTTTCCAAAATGCCCCTATTTGTGTTTCAAAATGCCCAGAATGCCAAATGGGGCTGTTTAATGACGAAAATATCCTCAAGTTTTAGTTGAGAACAAAATTGAAGGTGTTAGTCTGATGAAGGTTTTTTTTGGTTTCTCAGCTACCGATGGTATTGCAAAATTATATTTTTGCCCCTCGCTGATCTATCGTAGTTTATGTTAGAAATTAGAATGTACTGGATTGGTTTTAACTTTTAACTGAATTTTCTTGTAACTTCTAATTTATCATTTATAAAAATAAATAAATACATAAGCTAATAAAAAATAATAATATACATCATCTAATGGTGCAAAAAAGAGAATCTCCAGAACCGCATTGTTGTTTGGTTTTGGTACACTACTATACTTTTAAACAGACAACCTGTGTACGCATTATTAGTTGTCTCACCCTCACCACCACCATCCGGATGAAATTAAGCAATTATATCTGTAATTAATTATTATTCACTAATTTTCTTTTACAAATTTAAAATTTAGTGTGTCGGGGATTTTTTTTTGTTTTTCAAGATTAAATAAATAAATTGAAAAGAAAAAAAAAACAAGTGGGCCGGTGCCTACTCAAAGGAAGCGATTTTTGAAGCCCACAAGGCCCAACCGAGCATTGAGGTCCAACAACGGCCTGCTCCAGTAAGGCCCAAATTTTTAACAGAGAAAAGGGCCGGTCCTTCATCTAGACACTGAGACATAACTACAGAAAACTCTACTAATCGGTCCTGTTTTTCATTTTTACCCACTTATAATTTCAGTTAATTTCTGCATAGGGCCATATGAAAGGAATTAATTCCAAAAACGGGTTGGGCCAAGATTGGAATTCTAGTCCTACTACACTTATTAGCAAACTGATTGGGCTGTACTCGGCGGCAGGCCTATGTATAGGTTGGGATGTACCAGTTGTCAATTATTGATGTAGACATTTGTTGTCATTAATTGGGACGCACCTACTTACAGTCTCCTTCATTATAACATCAACAACTACGTTTGTAACAACTAGCCACTAAATCAAAGAAAATATTTTAAAATCTAGTATGGATTGGGTGGTAGTTAAATAATTAATTGTTTAGTGATAAATGGTTGATACAAGTGATTTGACACTCTCATTTTTTAATAAGAGGTTGTAGATTCGATCATTATATATAGAGACATTTATATATATATATATATATATATATATATATATTTTGATCAATTAAAGCATGCAAATAAATATGGCAGCTACCAAGCACATGCAATTTGAGTAACTAAAAAGAAGGGGATCTGTGCACATATTTTGATGTAGCTATCTCTACATATCTCATCTTTTTATTGTTCCGTGAATTGATACTTAAATGTCCCCGGCTTTAGACACGCAAATAATAATTGTTTGTAATTTCTTTTGTTTGATATTTATTCACATCTTACATTGTACTCATATAATTTATGTATTTATGAGTGTATGATTTTGTAAGTGACGCAGATGTATACATATCATGTAATTATGTGTTAATACGATTAGTTATATTTATGATTCAGACTAAAAAATACAGAGTATCATTGGAGAATAGTAATATTGTCAATGGACGGTGAATCAAATCATAAAATCAACCTGGGCGGAAGATGAAATTGGAGAATAGTACTGTAGTGTGTCCGACGAGAAAAGGTAGATACAAGTCGCAAAAATTAAGCAACACAAAATGACAAAAGTTAGTACACTACATAGATATATATATATAGTGTTGCACATGTTGATGCTGGTGGCACGTATGTCATGGCCGTGTTAATGTCAGGAAATAAGGTTTTCTTTCCATGAGAGCTATAGCGCTATAGTAGCCAGCTAGCTAGCTATAGCGAGGCAATTGGCAAATGTTACTGCTGATATTTACTAGTAATTTACCTAACCCACGACAATGTTATGATAATTAGTGTTGATTAGGCCGTCTTTGTGCGTTGCAATAAATGTGGCGATTGGTTAGTTGTTGAGCTCAATTTAATGCATGATATGTACGAGTGCTAATATAAAGGCTAAGCTCCTGCTCAAGTCTTCATCAAATGTACAATTACCAGCTGGTTTAATTAATTACAATCTGTGTTTTGAAATTAAGAAGAAAATAAAATATAGGAGTGTTGCGCGGCAAAATTATGATGAGAGTTGGAGTGTTGTCATTGGTTTGTTTTCATGTTCTTGTGGTGAGTGTCTTTGCTAGAGATGTTGTGACCCTGAAGAAAGATGAGGAGAAGAAGCCGTTAAACGATGGTTTTGGGTTTGGCGGAGGGGGTGGTTTTGGAGGTGGAGGAGGGTTTGGAGTTGGAGGAGGTTCTGGGTTTGGTGGAGGTTTTGGAGGCGGAGGTGGGGGCGGCGGCGGAGGTGGTGGGGGGGGAGGCTTTGGAGGAGGGACTGGCAGCGGTGGTGGAATCGGAGGCGGGATAGGTAAAGGTGGCGGCATTGGTGGTGGGATTGGAAAGGGTGGAGGCCTTGGGGGTGGAATTGGGAAGGGCGGCGGCCTTGGTGGTGGGATAGGTAAAGGTGGAGGTATAGGCGGTGGGATAGGTCAGGGTGGTGGTCTTGGTGGTGGGATTGGTAAAGGTGGAGGTGTCGGAGGTGGCATTGGGAAGGGCGGTGGTGTTGGTGGCGGGATAGGTAAGGGCGGTGGTATTGGCGGAGGCAGCGGCAAAGGCGGTGGTTTTGGAGGAGGCATTGGAAAAGGTGGCGGCGTTGGAGGAGGTATTGGCAAGGGCGGTGGTTTTGGTGGAGGCATCGGGAAAGGTGGCGGCGTAGGAGGAGGAATTGGAAAAGGTGGAGGCGTCGGAGGAGGCATTGGCAAGGGAGGTGGTTTTGGAGGAGGTATTGGAAAAGGTGGTGGCGTTGGAGGAGGTATTGGCAAGGGTGGAGGTTTTGGGGGAGGTATTGGCAAAGGTGGAGGCGCCGGAGGAGGCTTTGGCAAAGGCGGTGGTGTTGGAGGAGGCATAGGTAAGGGTGGTGGTTTTGGTGGAGGCATTGGTAAGGGTGGTGGTCTTGGAGGAGGGATTGGCAAGGGTGGTGGTATTGGAGGAGGATTTGGTAAGGGAGGCGGCATTGGTGGAGGTGGTGGTCTTGGAGGAGGGATTGGCAAGGGTGCTGGTATTGGAGGAGGATTTGGTAAGGGAGGCGGCATTGGTGGAGGTGGTGGTTTAGGAGGAGGGAGTGGCAATGGTGGTGGTGTTGGAGGAGGATTTGGCAAGGGAGGTGGAGTTGGAGGAGGATTTGGTAAGGGTGGAGGAGCAGGAGGTGGGTTTGGTGGTGGATTTGGTGGAGGTGGTGGTTTTGGAGGTGGAGGTGGAGGTGGAGGAGGAGGAGGTGTAGGCGGCGGTGGCGGCCATAAAGCTATTCAAGTCGATAATGGCCATTATTAAGCTTCACTCCGAATCATGTTTAGAGTTACTATTAAATGTTAATGTTTTGTGTGATGGATGTTTGATTTCTGATCAACTTCTTAGTGTTACAAATACCATATTTAAAAATAATATTAATAAAATACAATATCATGTTAGTTAGTAGTAAATGATTAAAAAAAAAAAACCATGTTAGTTGCTTCTTTGCCATGTACTGTAATTAACTTGAGAAAGATCAAATGTTCCTTCGAATCTCCTAACATCCAAATGGACTGATAAAAAAATAAGAAAAGAAGAGAGTTAATAAACTTAATATTTTGTTGAGGAAATAGCAGGAGCCATGGCCCATGGTTCTGACTCCGGGCAGGGTGGAGCACGAACGGTTGGATCTTTCTTTTTGACCTTTTGTTAAAATTGGGCCGGGCCGCTATTGTTGAAATGGTCGTGATAGGACCGAGGATGGGCTGAGTGGAGTTGGGCCTCATTAATTTTTAAATTAAGGCACCATGACCATTTCAGAATTTCAGACTATAAGTAACGAAAAATGTTTAGAATATAAATTATTTTACAAACTATATTCATAAATTTACTAAATAGGACTAATAACATTAGTTGTATCTGATTAGATCATTAAATAATAAAATACTCGTAATATTAGTCGTATTTGATGATATAGATTGTGATTGAAAAAGATAAAAGAATATAAAAGAATCAATGGAATAAGCTAACTAACTAGTAGTATTAATACTAGGTAGCAAATGTAGTACAAATGCAGTTGAGAAAAGTCTTTTCTTGCTTCAGCTAAAAGCCACTACAAGAAGTAAAGCTAAAAGCCTAAAACTGTAAGAAAAAGAAACACAACAAAAAAGAGAGTTACTGTGTTAGGGAAGGAGACAGAGACGGTGATGGTGGCTTTCTAGTGGGGCCGGAGTTGACCCAAATGGCAAGAGGCAAGTGGCAGGAGGAGAGTTTTAAGAAGCTGGGTCCCACCCCCGTTGATTTCAATTTCATCAAGGTAAATTATTTTTATTTATTATTATTTATTTTAAAAGTAAGCATGCAAAGTAATTATACTTTAATGGCAATAGCAAAATCTTCCTCTGTTCACACCTTTTGAATTGGATTGGGGAGAGAATATTTCAGAGTCAGAGACTCTGATTTCATAATTTAATACCCACATTTCGATTTCGTGTTAGTGCTGCTGCTGCCCTACTCATTGAAAACTTCGTCCTTTACTCCCAAAAGTCTAAAACAGCCATTACAACTTGACATTTTTTGGTGTGAGGAGAGAGCGAAAAGTGTTCAGGGAAAAATGATAAAGACAGGAAGAAGAAAAAGATAGAAACTTGTTGGAGCTTTGGATTCTTGGTTTGAATTGGTGGAGATGTACTGTTGTGGTGGATTTGATGTTTTGTGGGCTCAGTCCATACTTTTTCGCCATCAAAGGTACTCCCTTTCAAGGGTTTTTGTTTGATCCCAGCTGTTCTCTCTTTCTCTGTCAAGTAAAAGTGTATATTTTGCTTTCACTTTCGCCTTCTAATCATGGTCTTTTGTTGATTTCTTAACTACCCTGTACTGAATTCTTCTGGGTTTAGCTGGATTTATTGGCTTCGATTTCCCCCCCTTC
Organism: Viola odorata; assembly: GCA_963691705.1. NCBI lineage: Eukaryota > Viridiplantae > Streptophyta > Magnoliopsida > Malpighiales > Violaceae > Viola > Viola odorata. The sequence goes on from OY829545.1 coordinate 3,633,807, forward strand.
TTCCCTTCTCGCTATCGCGTTGTAGGGCGTCCAAACTGGAATTTGCTCATGTTGGTTGGTTTTTTATTGTTAGATAAGAATTGTATCTTGAATCGATTGAAAGATGGGAACTTGTGTTTATGAGTTCTCAAATTGTATAATGGCCCTTTTGGATTGATCTCATTTGGTTGATAGTTGAGTGACTTGCGTTCTGTTTGAGACCCAATAATATAGGGATGTAATTTGTGCATGGGTGTCATGTTGTTTAAAGTAATTGAACGGTCCTAATTTTGTATGTTTTACTGCTGATACTCTTTTAGATCAACTGCAAATGTCATGAAACATTATGAGACTTAAGGATTGGATTACAAAGTCACGATTGAGCGTTAGAGGGAGATTCTCAAAAATGATGAAGTGTATGAGATCAGGGGAGCAGTTAAGAATAGACGACATGGCTGCTTCATCAGAGTCGCTGGCAACTCGGGACTACTCAGCCGGATTTTCATCTCGAGCTGGTGAGGTGGATGCAAAGGTTGATAACAGTAACATTGAAGAAGCCGAGTCATCTCTTCGAGAGAGTGGTTTCCTGAATTATGAGGTTAGCTGCATGTAGTATTGCTTTTTTGCTCCCTTATTAGGATTTTCTTGGATTAGTTATTTGCATGTAAAGTGTTAGCCCATGCAAGAATTATGGCTTGAGTATTGTTTCTTCTCAGAATTTAACGGAGTTTAATGGCTTTAACTTGCACGAATGCCTTGTATGGAAGATGCAATCCTTATTAAATATAAAATACCTTCTTCTTCTGTAAAGTTGGACTTATGTGATGAACTGTATCTGTATATGTATTCTTGTCGTTACTGTTTTTATTTGTGAAAGATTCTCTATTTTCTACGATTTGTATTGCCATGGGATATTCGAACTTTTGCTGGAATATAAAACAATGTAACGGTAACTTTATTGCAATTGAATCTGTGCTGTAGCTGCATTACTGCAGTTTTTTTTCCCCTTTTCGCGACAACTTATCTGTAAAAGAATTGCTATGGGTTCGGAGCACTTTTTTTGCTATATTTTCTGAGCAGATCATATGGAGTTCCCTGTTATCAAATGTGTGCTTTCCTAATGTTTTATGTGGCAAATATCGCACTTCATAGGAAGCCAGAGCATTATTGGGTAGGCTCGAGTATCAGAAGGGGAATATTGAAGCAGCACTTCAAGTTTTTGAAGGAATTGACATTGCTGCTGTTACTTTCAAAATGAAAGCTTCTCTTTCCAGAAGAAGTGAACAAGACCGACGCCATTCTCAAAGCGATTCTGCTCCACCTATGTCTATGCATGCTATTAGTTTACTCCTTGAAGCTGTTTTTCTTAAAGCAAAGTCATTACAAGGCCTGGGAAGGTTTCGAGGTATATTCTTTATCTTCTTTTTGCTTTCCATTTGTTGGTTCAGATAAAAGAGCCTTTACCTGCCAAGCGCAGTACATAGGTTGTGCCGTTTGCCCCTCATTTGGAAGATGACTTCTTGAGGGGCCCTCCAGTGGCAGGCCGACTACGTGTAACAGACTGTCTAATAATACATTTTGCTTGGGTTCTTGAAGTATTAAAATATGAAATTTTGTTCTATCTTTTAAGGTCCCTGCACTTGTGGTGACCAGTAAGTTTGTGTGTTTGAGTAGACACCTTAAAAAGAACGAAACTTTGACGGAAGGTCTTATAGATGGTAATTTCATGACTAACTTTTTGTTCCAACTTTTCAGAAGCTGCTCAATCATGTAAAGTGATTTTGGACACTCTCGAATCTGCACTACCAGAAGGCCTGCCTGAAAATATGTTTGCAGATTGTAAACTACAGGAGATTCTTAACAAATCAGTCGAATTGCTTCCGGAGCTGTGGAAGCATGCTGGGACTCCTGAAGAAGCTATCTTGTCATACCGGCGTGCCCTTCTCTATCGTTGGAATCTGGACATGGAAACTTCTGCCAGGATAGAAAAAGAGTTTGCAGTTTTCCTTTTGTATAGTGGCACTGAGGCAAGCCCTCCAAATCTTCGTTCACAGATGGATGGATCTTTTGTACCAAGAAACAACATAGAAGAGGCTATTCTGCTGTTACTGATCCTTTTAAGAAAATTTGCTCTCAGACAGATTGGATGGGATCCAACAATCATGGATCACCTATCTTTTGCCCTGTCTATTGCAGGGGAACTAAAAGCACTAGCCCATCAGGTGGAAGAGTTGACTCCAGGAATCATGGAAAGAAGAGAGAGATTTTGGACTTTAGCTCTCTGTCACCATGGAGAAAGAGAGGACATGGTTGCCTTGAATCTTCTAAGGAATTCAATAAATAATAGAGAAAATCCTGAATGCATAGAGGAATTACTATTCGCTTCAAAGATTTGCACAGAAAATATGAATTGTGTTGGAGAAGGGATAACTTACGCTTTCAAAGTTCTTTCTCAATTGCAAGGGAGATGTTGTCAGGTGGTAAGTGCTGCAAACTGTTTATTGGGGCGTTTGTTGTCGACTGAATCCAGAATGGTTGCTTCTGATTCTCAGAGGATCTTGAAGCAGTCTGAAGCACTTGAGGCACTTGAAACTGCTGAAAAGGTGATGAGAGAAAGAGACCCACTTGTCATATTACATCTTAGCCTAGAAAATGCTGAGCAGAGGAAGTTGGATATTGCACTTTATTATGCAAAGCAGCTTTTGAAACTCGAGGCTGGGTCTAACGTCAGAAGTTATATCCTTTTGGCTCGAATACTATCAGCTCAAAAGCGGTTTGTAGATGCGGAGACTGTAGTTAATGCTGCTCTAGATCAGACAGGGAAATGGGACCAAGAAGAACTGTTGCGAACTAAAGCTAGACTCCAGATTGCACAGGACCAGTTGAAGGATGCCATAGATACATATACTCGTCTTCTTGCTGTTCTCCAAGTTCGAAACAAAAGCTTAGGTGCTGCCAAGTATCATGTAAAGGTAACTGATTGTCATATGTATAAGTTAGAACCCTCCAAGTGAGCGTGAACTGAATCCATGGTGTTAACTTCCAGATTTTTTTCAAGCCACAAAAGTTAAAAGCTATGTGCCAAAGTGCCTACTGAACAAACATCCAACTTCAGACTTAGCAGTACCCAGCAAAGTCTATGCTGAGGTAAACAAGGGAATTAGATGCCATAATTTTTATTTTCCATTTTCCCAGGGTACGGTAAATCATGATAGAAGGCTGGAAATGGAAGCGTGGCATGATCTGGCTAACATATATACAAGTTTGTGTCAGTGGCGGGATGCTGAGATCTGTCTCTCGAAATCCAAGGCTATCAATCCTTACTCTGCATCGAGATTGCACTCTACAGGTAAACAGATGGTAAATTGATATGATTCACTCACAAATTATTTGTCTTTTCCGTGGAGAAACATCCACATCCATACAATTACGCTGAGGTTCATGTGACATTTAGGTTGATAGACTCAAAACTTAGATACAAGTTCAGACCCTATATTTACCTAGTCTTCATTACTCATAGTTCTTGACAATTTGCTTCTTTTAGGTGTTTGAGTTGTGTTGAAAAGTAGTTAACAAGGACTTGAATAACCAATGGCATAGTTTTTTCCCCCTAGATGGGTGCTTTTGTTAGTGAAGTATCCTCGCCATGATAATGAGAGAAACCTGTATTTGCTTTTGTTAGGTTTACTGAAAGAAGCGAAGGGGTCGGAACATGAAGCTCTGCAAACGTTCAAGGCTGCATTAGATGTTGAACCTACACACGTCCCTAGCTTGATTTCCACAGCCTGCATCCTTAGAAAGCTCGGAAGCCAATCAATACACATCAGAGGCTTCCTCACAGATGCTCTTAGGCTCGACAAAACGAACCATTCTGCTTGGTATAATCTGGGGCTACTCTACAAGGCTGATGTTACTGCATCTGCACTTGAAGCCGCGGAATGCTTTCAAGCTGCAGCTCTTCTCGAAGAATCTGCCCCTGTCGAACCCTTCAGATGAACCAACTCCGCACTTTACATAAATGTTTCAAACTTCAAACTAGGCTGTGCATGAAGATGTAAATTCTTACTTCAAATTGTTACTTCTATAGTTGTAGCAGTATATGAGACTACAGCAAAGAACGGAAAATGTTTTGTAGTTTTGATTGGTTAAATATGTTGTAGTCTGCACATATTGGGACCAAAAAGAAGGCATGGGTCCTATCTCATTCCTTCCCAGGAGCTTTTGCCTGACGCATCTGTCCAAGTAGTTTAATTTAATCCCCTCTAAAAAAGAAAAAAAGAGGAGAAGTTGTTTAATTTAGATCCGACATGTTGTTCGTTTGCTTTTTCCCCTGAAACATTTTTTTTTTAGTTTGAAACATAGACAAGCCCTTCAAAATATACATTTCTTAAAAACAAACATGCAAAATATATAATCAACCCTTTTTTTTCACATTCTTTCTCTCTAATTACTTACTTTTTTTTAAATCCACTAGTCAAGTTTTATGTTTCACCAAGATGGTGCAATGGTTTAGGATTTACGCTAGCATTTAAAAGTTTCGTGTTCGAATTTTAGTGCAATAATTCATTTAAATTTTTTTAAAGATCACTTAAATCAGTTTTCGGGCTCTAACACTAATCACTAATAAACCATTTTTTAGGATTTACGCTAGCATTTAAAAGTTTCGTGTTCGAATTTTAGTACAATAATTCATTTAATTTTTTTAAAAGATCACTTAAATTGATTTTCGGACTCTAACACTAACCACTAATAAACCATTTTTGGCATTTTTGCCCATACACTTTTATTTAAGTGTTTAACAAATCCACTGTTTGTCTTTTACAGTCAGACCCCTCCCCACGCACTAGGTCGGTGCAAAGTCTACAAAGTACAAACTGCAAGACAATTCAATTTTGGTAATTTAATTTTAACATATTCATTACTATTACAATCTTCTAGCAAATTAAGAAACTGCGGATTGAATTTCTTAAACCCTTTCAAGAACCAAATTCTCTTGTCTCCCCGTCCTGTTCTTTTGAGGTATACAATGCGCGTGCCTCACTCTTCTTTTTTGCATTGATAATTTGTTGTAGCAACTCTTATATTTTAGGTCTGATGTTAATCATGTATGCTCTTGATTTTTCTCGTTAAATAGGTGTAAAAAATATGCCAGACATTCAAAGCCTCGTGAACGAGCTTGTCTCCAAGCTCCGGAAACGGTGCGTCCAATCACTAATTTTGTGTTACTATGCAAATTTGCTGTGTTTGACTCAGATGGGCTTCCTTAACGTTGGGTTTTGTGTACTGACGAGGAAACACGATGGTGAAATTAATACATTTTCTAATATGAGCGTGTGTTGTTTAGGAACTTATTGACTGGTTGGATTTCTTTAATTGTAGTATCGATTCTGACGTATTTCTATAGCCTGGTCACATGTTTATGTAGGCATGCATCAATTTGTTTGTGTTTCGTTTAGAAAATTGTCTTGATGATATTAAAAAAAATAGGAAGATTTGTGGTTTATGCACTGTACATGTCTGCTGATTTTGAGCAACCTCTCTCACGATCAGTGGTATCTATTTGTATTAAGCGCGATCCCCATGTGAATGTAGATGACGGGTTTAGTACAATTTAGGAAGACATGAATAGTTACTGTGATGATTTTGTGAGGGAATTGGGAGGTACCCGGTTCCAAGTGCAATTGTTTATAAAGATGTTTGTGCGTGGGAAAGTGCTTAAACTTATGTACGATGAGCCTCATTTTTCATAGAATTTTGTGTTTGATTGTTTAGTGTTTTGTGGTGGCAGGAAGGTTGAGGGCTCGAGAGCAACTGCTCTACTAACAGCAGAATTGCTGCGGTCAGTGATATCACAGCAAAAGGTGCCACAAACAAACCAAGCTGTGATTCTTATTGAGGCCGTGAAAAATGTTGGAGAGCGGCTAATTGCTGCTAATCCTGCAGGTCTGCCTTATTTCTAATATTCAATATGTTTTTTCGAGACTTCAGTTCTTATATCAGCCATAGGCTTATGATTTTAACCAAATTTACTGAATGATTCAGAGGCAACATTTGTAGTTTTGCATTCCATTCTAATTCTCTATTCCACCCTAGCTTAGCCAAGTGAAAGAGTATTAGGGATACCAGATACAGTATTTGGTTAGGAAAGCAGTGGTTGATAGGCTGACGGATGAATATGTTGACTGTTCCCGAGTTTGTGACGTAAAGAGTATCTACTATCATTATAAGAGCTTTATCTGGTGTGTATGGTCAGCAGCAGTTACATAGTACTCCTTTTCCAGTGTAATTGATTTGCAGGATTTGTTGCCTGAATATGAATATTAGTTGTGTTATGGAATTCTCTAGTATTCAACTCTAGTACCAGCACTAGAGGTTATGTTGTTCCAGTGTGGTTTTTTCATTTTTCTGTTCTATAGTAATTATATTTTTACTCAAAATGCTGTATTGATGGAATTGCAGAGCTTGCTGTTGGGAACATTGTGAGGCGTATTTTGCATATAATTAGGGAGGAGAATGTGTCACTCATGACCGATGATGTCGGGGTGCTGACGTTATCTTCAGGTAGTGATGATGAAGATGATAGTGAGACAAAAACTTATCGAGGTCCGTCTACTCCTGCTAAAAATCCTCAAAGCTTAAAACGCCTACCTTCACTACATGCTCTTCTCGACCACGGGCCTGATTCTGCTACAGCTAACATCCCTTCCAAGCTGAAAGGTTTATGTAACTTATTGAGTTGGCAAATATACATAGATACATTCACCATAAAACTATACTTTTGATCCATGTTTATTCCAAGAATCTTACCTTGGAGTTAAATTAAACGTGTGTTTCGCCATGGTGGAGTATTGACATATTCGTCTCTAAAAACTGCATATTCACTGTTCAGGCTAAAGCTGTTTCATCCTTTTTACTTCTGTTCTGATGTATGTTATGATGTTATCCTTTACGTCAGGCGAAAGGAATGCAAAAATCTGGAAATTGAAGCATGAGGTCTTAGAGGTGGTTAATGAACTAATTGAAGATATAAATACTTGCCATGAACTGATTGCAGAACAAGCAGTGGAGATTATTCATCAAAAGTATTTCCTGTTATTGTCTCGTCTTTCTTACCTTAAGATGCTTCATACTGTTACCATTGAGATTGCCTCTTTTCATTTTGATTTCTGTTATATTTATAGTATCGATGTTTGATGTTTGAGTTTTTTTGGTTCTATTCCAAACATTTGAACATCTCAGAAACCATAAAAAGCTATCACTCCTTAGCATAACTTGCCTGCTTCTTGTTCATTCCCTTTTTATTTGTTTTCGCGGAATTTCTTGTCACAATAATCTTAGGTGCGTATGCTACTTTCGCTGTTGCTTGCGAGTTGCATTGTAACTTCACTGTCTGCGTTTTTCAGTGAGGTGATATTGACTTTTGGTCGTTCAAGAACTGTGATGGAATTCTTATGTGCTGCGAAGAAAAGAAGATCATTTCGAGTTTATGTTGCAGAGGGGGCTCCAAAGTATGTACATTTCGTCCGCTTGTTCTAATTTGAAGGCATTAGAATATCCCTCTTTTAGCTCTCTTAATTTCCGCTTCCCTGAGTCTATTTTGTCATAATGTTAGGTATCAGGGGCATGTTCTTGCAAAAGATTTGGTTGCAAGAGGTCTACAAACAACAGTGATTACCGATTCTGCAGTTTTCGCCATGATTTCTCGTGTGAACATGGTAATTGCTTCCTCATATCTTTTTCCTCTGACCTTCTGTCCACTAGTGGATAAGGTTTGGTTGCTTAAACTAGAAAATTATTGCTAAGGTTATCGTTGGTGTTCATGCTGTGATGGCTAATGGAGGGGTCATCGGCGCTGTTGGATTAAACATGGTTGCACTAGCTGCGAAGAAGCATGCTGTTCCTTTCGTTGTCGTTGCTGGTACTCACAAGGTGTGCTTCCATTCTAATTCCCGCATCTAGGTGAACAATTTACGTAACCATTATCCTTCAAACATTAGCAATTATATTTTCCTAATATAACAATTTCCCTAATCTGAGGCATCCTCTTTCCCCAAAAAGGCTCCAATAGCAACCAGTAGATGGTTTCTCTAACTTATTTCGAAACTGTTTACGTGCGATGTCAATTTTGTTTGCCTTTATTCATTAATTTGCTTGTTTCTATGACAGTTGAGTCCATTGTATCCCCAAAATCCAGGGATCCTGCTAAATGAAATGGGATCTCCAGCTGAAGTCTTACATCCTGGAGAATTCTCAGATTGCATGGACTTTGGAATTGGCAGTGGGACTCCCCTGCTTCACGTTGTCAATCCTGCATTCGACTATGTGCCACCAGAGCTCGTCAGTCTTTTCATCACAGACACGTAAGACCACCATTCTTCTTTCTTTGAGCTATATGTAAACAACAATGAAGGAAAAGAGTTCAAACCAACCTATTCTATTAGCTTAGTGAATAAACACTACGCAATTTGTCGTCCAATTTAACAATGAGGAGAGAAACTCTTGGAAGTTGTAATCACTATTCACTTCCTGTGCAGAGGAGGACATAACCCTTCATATATTTACCGGCTGATTGCTGATTATTACTCTGCCGATGATTTCATTCTGCGAAAGCCAACTGCTTCGTGAAAGAGTGAGTTCCTTACAATTACAGTCCTTCTTGAATGGTCCTCATGTTTCATAGTCATGCTATGTACTGATTGATGCTCTCTCTATCTTTTGCAGACATACAACGAGGTGGAGCTGATACAAGTAGTCGTTTGTAGTCAGGAAAAATGTTTACTCCAGGAAAGCTATAGGATAGCAATTTTAGGTCATTTTTGTTTCTTTTTGGGCAGGATTCTGTTCTCTTGATACAAAGAAGTTAGTTTAGCTAATGCCATGAAGGTATCGATAACTGTTTATATTATAGCCAGATGTTTTGTTAGTGCATTTCAAGATTTGTGGAACTAGCAATATACCTCAATCGCAGAGCATGGCTTCATTTTCTGATTGCCCTGTGTGGATGCCATTTCCTAGCATGCATTCTTACCAGATGAAAAAACATCAACATTCAACTACAATCATGTCAATGCGAAAGTGACCATCGTTTGATCAAATCTATTTGCAGAATTAACAATCAACAGGATGTGATTGGATTAAGTTGAGAACTTTTTAGTTCAGTATCAACAAAAGCCAAACAAATTCACTTCAAAAAGCATTGGAAATGCATCGATTCAACTCTGAGAAATGACAAGAATTGTAGAATTACAAAGGGTTAAACAAAAAGAAGGGAGAGCATTGGTCTGTTACTACTATTTCTTGCGCAGATCAATCCCAGCTTTCTTAGCAACAGCATCCAATCCATTTTTCTCAATGGTCTTGATTGCTTTAGTTGATAGCCTGAGCTTCACATATCTGTTACCAGCTTCCCACCACACTTTCTTGTACTGCAAATTCACAAACTGCAACTTCTTCGTCTTGTGGTTCGAAAACGAGACCTTGTTCGCCCTGTTCGCCTTCTTCCCTGTAAACGGACAAATCCTCCCTGCGCCCACCCAAATTACCCAACCCACCCGCCATTAAAAACGTTATTGTAAAAATTAAGCTAAGAAGACAACAGGAAGTGAAGAACTTTACGTGCAACGGGCTGGACAGCAGGACTGAAAGTAGTGGAAATGGGTTTTGCGACGTCGAGCGGGGTGTAGGATATCTTGATGCCGCTTAATTGAGAAGTGAGGAACCCTAGCTCCGAATCGGCGCCGGTGGCGGTCTTGAGAATGGAAGACTTGGAGGTGGAGAACTGTGGGTTGTTGCGGAAACAAGTGTTGCCCAGCAACATTACTCCAGATGATGCTGCCGTCGCCATTGTTGTGTGATGAAGTTTCAGAAAAAAACGATTGTTCTAGTAAGGAAACAAGAAGACGACTGGATAACGTTACTGTAACGTCTAAGGAAGGAGATGGGAGGAGGAGGGCCTCTTATTTGCTGATGGGCTAACAACTGGGCTCACATGTCCTCCTTTGTGGGCTTTGAGAGACCAACTATAATTAATAAATTTCTTCCTCAATTTGCAGGAATTAAACCAGTAAAAAAGAAAATGGAGGAAAAAGAATTTTATTTTACATCAGAGACAGGTTTCAATATCCCTTCAAAAAAAGAGAGACAGGTTTCAATACTAGGACCTGTGTGCTGATTAATCAGCTATTTAAGGTCCGCAATTCCATCAATTTGCAGCAATTAAACCAAAAAAAAAAAGGAAAATGGAGGGGAGAAAAAAGACTTATATTAGAGCTCCATAATGTTGACAATATGATGAAAACCCTAAGCTCAAAAATAGAAGATCGAACATAGTACCCTTTATATTTGAACCAACTAGAAAAATTGAAGTCCAATTTCAAGCAACACAAACGCATTTGATTGATTAGTACCTAAGCAGCATCAAAATTACAGCAGTACACATCTTGCAGCTCTATCCTGACCTATCAAAGTGTATCATCAAGTATAGTGCGGCATTTAGCTAGTTCAGGCACACGACCAGGGTCTTAAAATCCCCATGCAGAGAAGCGTTTTCAAAATCCAAACAGGAAAACATCTTAACTGCTTTCCAATCTGCGGTAAACAAAATCTGAGCTCGAGTGTTGTTCTACATGGAATTTCTCACTTTTACTGCATGCAGTTTTTACCAGAAAGTTTCTCCAAAGGTAAGAAGAACACAGATCATTTAGGAAACTTCTCACGGTATATTTCAAGAGGAACATACTCCACAACGACAGCACGGTCATCAAATAAACGCCCATGTAAACAATGTGCTGCCCCACATGATGCTTCTGTTCTTGCAAACTCCACAAATACGCTGCCTGCCTCAAAAATGTATCCCAGGTTACTAATTTCTTCCTTGCTATCTTTATTTTCAGTGGCAGTGGTATCCGACCCCATTCCCAAAGTGTTATCCACTTCCTTAAGCTCTTCACTTGCTACAACTAAATCTGACTCCTCTCCAGCCGTTGATTTGTTCTCCACATTCATGGTTTCCTTCAATTGGCTGTTATCTGTGACCACATCATCGGTCTGGTCGATGATTTCCATCATTTGGCAGTTTTCTGTCACCACACCATCACTGTGTTTGATTATTTCCTCTGTTTTGCTGTTCTCTGCAACCATATCATCGCTGCAGTGTAATTTCTCCTCTGAAGTGCAAAACTCCTTAAGAATTTCTCTACCATCAGATGGGCTCTCATATGCTGCGTCTTGAACACCCACATCACTATCGGACTGACCTGGCTCTCGACATGGCTCATCCTTCATGAGATCATCTTCAGGTTTATTCTCATCAGTAATGTTGCTGCTGAGGGTTTCATGGTCAATAGCTTCCCTGCAGGTCTCTGAATTAGCAATTGGTTCTTCACGCCCTGATGCTTGCTGTGCATGAGCTGAGCCCATGTCATCATTCACTTCACATGCTCCAGGGGTGGGGAAGGGACTGGCAATGCACTTGACAACATTAACAGATTTAACGGTGCCAAACCTGCAGAATGATAACATCAAAAATATGTACGGAACCACTCATAATAAATACAAATCAAGGATGGTTCTTCCTCAAACCTTACACACTCTAATCGTACATCCTCCAGTACTTCTTCTGTTTCTGCATCAGAGAGCCATGGTAGTGCTTCTGGATTGAACTAATGGGAGGTAGTCACGAGGATAGAACCATCAGTACAGACAAAATATATCAATTAAAGACAAAATCTGAGTAGGAATAAAATATGAAGCTCACACAACTTACCATGTTTTTCAGCTTCAAGACATGCAAAGGCTTCTCAAGAAGTGGTTTTGCATGCTCCGGAACCCGAAAGAGTTGTGGGTCTCCACTACTTTCCTAGCATGTGTTAACTCTTCGGTTAGTAAGAGATTGAAAAAAGACTTTATACACGAGTATGGGTGGTCGTAAGTACCAAGGATGATGCATCTGGAACAGCCAGAACAGCAGTTATTACTTGGCCTCCTAACTTCATCCCATTCAGACCCGCACATGCTTTAAGTGTAACAGTTTGGTCTGCATACTGTTTTGATGTGCATAAGTTCTTAGATTCTCAGGGAACAGACAATAATTCACAGCTATCTATCAAACCATGATCACTCAAGGCATAACTTTCAAATTACTAAGACTGCCACTTTTAAAGCAACTGTAAGCAACAGCATGAACGAGCTTGTTACCTCTAGATAAGCACATGGATTAGTGAGGCTCTTACTGTTGTCAAACTGGTATGCCTTCAAAGGTCCAAAGGCACGAGCAATCTCCATAAGCTAGAAAAGAAGCACAGAAGCCCCAGCTCAAGTCACTTTACGATGAAAACAAAAAATAGCAGAAATGGGAGGCAGGGAGGGGAAAATGGGTGATTGGAAAATAAAAAACCCAAGAGTATTTTTAAAGCAATGGCACGAGAAGGAATACAAACAAAAATTACCATTTGCGAAGAAAGAACTTTGGAAATCCCTCCAATGAAGATCTGCATCCACCAATCATGAGAAGAGAAAAGGTTAGTACAAGATTCAAAATATAAATGAGTGAGAAGCGCAACAAAATACACGAGCAATACAAACTCACATACAGAACTCAAACTACATTTGGCAGAAAAAAATCACAAGTGCATTAAAGTTATGTTTCACATCAGGAATGGAATGGAAACCAGGCTAGGCGGAAGAGAGAAGGGAGATTTGCATTGAATAGAGGGCCAGATGTAAAGGTCAAAGAAAGGCTTTTCATTAAAAAATAATAATATATAACTTCCACAAAAAACACATGCCTACTAAAAATGGTTTATACAATAAAAGAAAAAAGAAGAATATAATGTAGTATCCTAGCCATAATATGTCAACAACAATGACCATCAGATCTAACAGGTTTAGAAATAATCGCAGAGACTAGATCAGAAAGAGTACGAAACGTACCTTGTGAGCTGAATCCTTCACGACACTGCTTATTACATCCACTGTGGGAACTGATTTTTCCGGTTCAACAGTCTGCATGAAAATAGCAACTGTCTGAAAACCTGCTCCAGGGATAGTAATGACAACATAACTCAGAAAAAGCAAAGCAGTGGCATAAAGTAGTGGTTTTAAATATTGCTTCTGTTTAAGACAGGCAACAGAAGTTTTCAAATGTTAAATAGGATAAAGCTCTGGGGAAATAAGCATTAAAGTAATATGTAAACCATCAAATGTCAGAATATTTTCATACACGGTACTGATATCATCATGGAGTGCCTTAAGCTAGGAGGCCCAAAAACTTCCTCTAAATGCATATCGCATGAACTAGTAAGGGACCCAAAAACTTGCTCTATTGATGTATTTACAGCATAATGAGAAAACCCAATATATCATAAGCATTGTATTTGTAGAAAAGACAATATAAGATTCTGAGAAATAAATAGATGAAAAATAAACTTGGGGCAACATCTGAAAGTGGTAGTTTTAGTTCAAAAAAAAGTTGCTTCTCTTTGAGAACAGAAAGCATTTCTAAATTCCACAAGTATGCACAGTAACAACATTAGCATCACTAAAGAATAGTAGAGCACAAACAGAACAAATATACTAGTATTGTGCATGATTAAACAAGTATACCCTGATAGAAGGCATACTAAAATATTCACTACATGTACTCAATATCTTGTGTTAGTGTACTACTTGTAGATGACTTCGTGTTAATTCAGTAATTGTACTTGCTAGTTTGTCTTAGTTTGCAACAATGAGAACATTAGCATGGCCATGGTAAACTCCGATGATATAATGAGAATGGTACTGATCATCCCATAGATACACCTCAAACATTCTATAAATTAAGCATCATATAGAGGAAATAATGCACTACATCTCATTGGACAAAATGTTACTGTTTGAGCAGCCTAGATCAGTGGCCCAAAATCAATGCCAGAAATAGAAGCTCCATGCACATCAAAGTTGTCACTACACCTGGACATCTTCTTATTTAGGAGACAGCTTCATCATCATCCAGTACGTGTATTACGACACACCCAATATAAACACCCTATTTAAGAGATTCCAAATTACAGTCAGAATAAATATCATGGAACTAGGCAAGAAGAGCATTCGATGTGCAATATGAAGTTTGTAAAGTTATTGCAGCATTCCTAGTATTAAATTTGACAGTCTTAGTTCATTTCCACGACACAAGCAGAACTAAAAATCCTACGATAACTAACAAAGAAAAATCCAGATTATAGTCATGATTTCATCAACATCCTAAAAAATTTAAGCACTAATCAATCTTGATTAGAACAACCAATAGTATCTATTATTGATATCGTGTATGAAATTATAGGCTCCAACACATCTGGACCACTAATTCAATTTTTAAAAGATAGAAACCTCTAATGATGGTTTGAGATATGAGGCTTGTGTGATGTTACACAAAATTAGCTTAGAGAACAAGTAGCAATCTTATAAGCAACAATGACGGTGATGGAATCAACGCCACCACCATTCGAACACAGGATACTGAACAGAGGAGCCCAAACCTATTTTGGAGCAATGACAAGTGAGAACTCAATTAACATCAACAAACTTTCTTTCCTTGAAAATAATCTTTGCAACTAACCCTGGAAGAATTATATTTGCAATTCAGTAACCCATTAATAATTGCATTAAATTCTTTAACCTATCTGAACAGAATTTCATGTACAAACAGAACAAGAAAACTGGGTAAACAAACAAACATGAGAAAAATACTCAGAAGAAAGAAATATGTTCAAGTAGCAAGCTGTGTTGTGATAGAAACTTCCAAGTGTAGTTGTAATTGCTACAATATCCTTTTCATAATATGTAGCTACAATATACAAATACAAAAACTTTATGTTTGTTCAGCAATGCAGACAGAGAAGTGGCAGTTTTCATAAAATAATTCCCACATTGCTCAACCACCAAATGAATAATACCTTCCACCAGTGGATAAAAGTGTTAAATATGTGAGTTACAACAAAAATGAAGATTATGGCTGGGGCTATGTTGCAGTATGCACTTTTTTTCTGCTTCATATTTGATCAAATTAGAGTAAATAAAAGACACCCTTGTATTGCAGTAACAATGCATGAAAAATTCACAAGTCAAGTAACAGAAAATCCTACTGTTGGCTAATAGGCCAAAAAAAAGCACACTAACCTACTGTTGGCTAACTCCTATGGTGCCACCCCCTCAAGAGTAGGGTCTAAAATAAGATATACTTGGAGAAAGCCAAAGTTTTCTTGACCATAATTGCTGCGGAGCATAAAGGTAGCCATGTTCTAAATCAGAGGTGAACTTTGTTTTAGTTTCTGTGTGGCTACACTTGTAACTCATTAAGGTTTTTTCAGAATAAGCTTAAATATTGATGTATGCTTTAACAGCATTCTATGGGGCAAAAGATATTTAAAAGTTAACAACAGCCAGAGTGGCATAAAAAAAGTTTAAGACTGTTGTGCAAAACAATATTAAATGATCAAAGAGAAACAGGGAAAGAAGTAATTTATAACCCTCCTGGGTAAACCAAGCATCTTTAAAATGACTTACTTTCCTTACACAAAGGAAAACACAAATGGAGCAAAAATCTCACAGGGAAAAAGAAAGAGCATATACACATTAAAAAAGGGCAACAAATCCAGAGGATGGTCATTCTTACTGTTTTTTCAATAAAGTCTTTGGGGCGTCTGATTTTGATAATGGAACCAGAGAAAAAATTGCCATCGAAAGACATAGCTGCTGTAGCATCCTCAGGTGTAAGAAATTCCACGAGGGCTTGGCCCTTCTCTTTGTGTATCTGCAGTTACAATACAGTGGCCAGTAAGTCAAGTCAAAACATTGAATTGTAAATTTATGATCATTTATCTCACGTGATAGCATGTACATTCTTGACAAACAAATCAGAAACTTACAACGCAGCTAATGCATGGCTGGGCTCCTTGGATGTGATTAACACCTGAGGAAATCAACAGGCTATTAAGGAATTCAATCAGAGTTTTCTCAGAGGCTGAAGCTGGTATGTTTTCCACGTAAAGCCTCCTCATAGGACGGGTAGCTTCTGTTAGTTGAACAGTCTCAATGGAGGAATTCTTATTCAATACAGTACAAGGTGAAACCCCAGAAAGATGCTTCAATGTAGGTGAAGCGTCGGAAACAGCAGCAACCAGTTCAGGTATACGTGATGCTGCATTTTGGTTTGAAGCTTGCAAATTTGATAAGCCTGAAGCTGAAATTGCACCATCCCTCCCTTCTGGTGCGAGATCCCATCTAGCAGATTTTTTCTCTGGTGAACGTTTAGTTGGGGATGGAGTCTTAATAGCAGCCTCACTTCTTCTTTTTCTAGGCGAATAACCACCAAGCCTACTTGTAGGAGCACCAGGTTTACGATGTTGGGTACTTGAACCATTATCTATGGTATTGTTCCTGTCAATATCAGAATGCTGTCGTCCAGGCCTCTCTTTAAGAGGATGTTCAAGCCCTCTCCCGTGATAGTGGTCATGCTTGTGTGCACCTGGTGAGACTGAACCAGATCTTTTATGCATGTCATCACGCCCTCTACTCCTTGATCGTCTCCTTTTCAGACTTGATTCCTTATACTGAGATTTTGATGACTCCTTCCTTCTCCTACCCTCTGATGTTTCTAATTCATGCCCTTTTCTCACATCATGTTTCTTTGTAGAACTACTCTCCCTATTCTTCTCATCAACCTCAGTTTGGTATTTTCTCTTGTTTTCTCTATCATACTTTCCTCTAACTCCATCAAAACGTCGATCTTTATCACTATCAAATACATCTCTTGAGTGTTTCCTCCCCAATTCAATCTCAGAATAATTTTTCTTCTGCACATCACTTTTTCTCTTTTCACGTATTTTTTCATTACTTCTATCTACAACTTCATTGCCCACATCTCTGCTAACGATAGACTTCAATTTGGTTCTCGTATCACGAGTGCTTCTCTCCCTCCCTTTACCTACTTCCTCGTCCTTCTCATCCTTCACAGAAATGCTACTTACCCTACCTTCTTCCTTTCTAGAACTGGCTTTCACATCTTCTTCCCGCAAGCTCTTTTCGCCATTAAAGGAAGAATCTCTATCATACCCATTATTACCCTTTTCAATTGCATTATGACCAGCAACTACATCACCCGATACATGCTCTAAGCCTCCCTTCTCTTTCTCACTTTCATCCAACATCTTGTTTTTCCTTCTAGACATAATTTCATCAAAGCTGCACGGTCGCGTCCGTGCAGCAGTTCCTGCCGCCCTATCATCCTCACCACTTTTCTCGTGCTTATCGTTCCTCCGGCTAGATCTACCCATTCTTCCTCAATCCAAACTAAACTAAACTAACAACTTTACTACCCTAGTGGAGTTTATACAACACATTCAGCTACTAACCTCAAACTGTACCTGCATACGGATAATAAACACTACAGTTAATGATTCACTCCACTAAACTCATCATTAGTGGCTGAATTTTACAGTAAAGCTATAAAGTGAAGTTGAAACTGGCACCAATCAATACCACTTGTCTCCGTTTGATAATAAGTATTCTAACCCCGAAAAATTGCAAGAGTGCTGAGTTCGTGCGGATAAGTTGGTACCTTAGTTGGTGGAGACCGGCTGCCGGAGCAAAGTTTGAGAGCTAAACAAACAAACCTAAATGGACACCACCTCTGGCCCGACTGCCGCATACAACATGCTGCCGCTGTTGAGTTTCGTTATGTTATGTAGATACCTTTTATCTTTGCGGAGAAAATCTTACCCGTCGGTAACTAAAAACACGCCCACATTTGTTGACACGTCAGTTTCCCCCAAAAAGTCTTTTTACTGAATCTTATTGTTTGTGCTCCTACGCCGCGGCCCATGGATGGAGAGAAATGGGCCCATTTCTAGGCCCATTGTTTGTGATTTCTTCCTTGTTCTTTTTTTCATTTTTCTTCTTTCACTAAGTTAGCTCCACTCATTTTGACATTCCAGTTCTTGCTAGCACTGTCAAATTTGCAAATTTGATTCAGAACAATAATCTTCCATATTAGCCGCCTAAACAGTAGGTACGAGTGAATGAACACTTATTTCGAATCACCTTATTCTTTAATAAATAAACCAACAAGATAAAAGAATTCATTCTACTACCCCAGTAGACTTCCTTTAATAGCAAAACTAACAGTTTAGTAGAAAAGTTCGAGAAGTTGCATTCTCACATACAAGGATAGAGTACCTTTTTCCAACACAACATTTCCCACATTGGACCTTAACACTAGCCCTTGCCGCCCATGTTAGTATATTACACTAGAATCTGCATCATTGCAGTTTGCTCTACTGCGGCCAGTAATTTTAACCATGTCAAACAGGAGTCATAAAGCTGACAAGCAGCTGGAACTAAACACAAATGAAGATTTGAATAGCATAGCAGGTTTTACATTTATCAGGCCACTCAATTGTCAGGTCAAAACCACATTACAAATACTTGGTTCGACTCAGCTACATAAAACAGTTAAGCACAATGCATAGCCAAAGGGAAGGAGTGGGGGGGGGGGGGGGGGGGGGGGGGGGGGGGGGGGGGAGGGGGGTAGAGACTTCCAACCACAGAGCTGTACACCTAGCTTTCACCATATGCATATCAACGCATATTTTGCCTGCGCCGTGTGTATCTGGTTCTGTCATTATACCTTGGTCTGTCGTTGAATCTCTGCTGTTGAGGTTCCACCCTTCTTTGTCTTTCTGGAGACCTCTGAACTATCTCTCCGTTCACAAACAACTCAGCTGTCAAACAAAAAATTCACCGAAAATTACAGTGAGAACACCATTCATTCCAATGATTCTGCAATCCAATGAAGGGAGAACAGAAAAAAGTAATAAGAGGAGTTGCTGTTAGTCCATTAGCATTCAGAGCAAGACATTGCCTGTATGGCTTTTAGCTTTGCCAAGATGGACTTCCTATTGATACAGCTTTCTAATACAAGAACATCCACACTCATATATGCACAAAAAAGTAAATGAATAAGCTTAAAGTGCGGAAAACCAAAACTATGGCAGCATATCATGTACAAAAACGCATAAACCACCAAAGCTAAGGCACCATGTTTTCACCTCCACTGATCAACACTCTACCAAATAAGCAAAGTGCAGCATATTCATGAGTGACCAATTAGATCTAAGTCCATTATCATTCAAAGCTGAACACTGTCACTTGGACTCTTCAGTTTTGCCAAGATAGACAAGGATTTTAAGGAATCGTTATACTAAAAGAATGATAGCTACCCACCTATACTATGTTAAGAGGGGGAAAAAAGGTTTAGAAACTATTACATATTGTCAATTCAGTACAGAAACATTGAATACAGAACAGGGTCAAGTATAACAAGATAATGATACCAATGACATGAATAGTTGAGCACTATCAACAATAATGTTTCTCATCTTCACTGATCTGCAGCTTCACAGGACAACAGAAGTCCAGAACAGTCTAGAAAAAAACATTTGACCTAAGCCCATTACCATTCAAAGCAAAAAAAAGACTACAGCTGCTATCATGGAGACCACTCATGAACAAATAGTAATCAGGTAAGCGTGTCCAATGACAAGGAATATAAACTTACAGCACCACCATAAACTAGAAATTCAAATCCTTACCACCGTAGTCCTTGTTCTCAGCGTCAACATAAGAATCCGGCAACACAAACAAGACACCAGGTTTCCCTGTCAACCAACAATAGAAAGTCAAAACTCAAACACCATGCTTGGCCTTTTCAAGAACAAAAATGTACAACGAATTAAAAGAAATAGCTAACCTTCCAGCTTGTTAGCTGTCTCCTCATCAACTTCGCATCCAAAACCGAAATACCTCTCACACGACACATTATAAATCTTCGCCTTAGCTTCCTCCTCACTGCAGCAAGGCGATAAACACCCAACAAACAATCAACAAAACCATAAAAACAAACAAAAATTCAATTATAACCGAAGACAAACAGATTTTCACCTTCCCAATACTGTAGCGAGTGTTTTGATATAACAATCGATCATTTCCTGCTTAGTGGAACCCATCTGCGCCTGATCCATCACAATAAGCCAGTGCTCATAGTCACATCCAGGAAAAAGAGGCGCGAACTCATTGGGAGGACGTTCACTGAAGTTTGACCCGGAATTTAAGGGAGAGTAAGAGGAGCCGCCACTTCGGTTGACGCGGCAACGTACGGTGGTGAAGCGGCTGGGGGGATTAATGGAATGAAGAGCTTGGTAAGTGAGAGGGGGGACGGAGTGGCGAGAGAAGAAGAGTGAAGGAGGAGAGGGAGGGACGGTTATGGAGACGGTGGATAGGAAGCGCTTAGAGAGGAGGGAGCAGAGGGCTTGGTGGTGGCGAGCTGAGGAAGAAGCAACGCGCGCTAGGGTTTGGGCCATTTTTGGCGGTGGTGTCAGTTAGTGAGTGAGAAAAGGATGCGTGTTGAAGATGAAGAAGCAGGGTTTTAGCCTTCAGGGGTATTTATCTTTTGATTTTAGGTGATTTTCTTTTTCTATCTTGTTTCAGCTGTTTTCCGTTATGAAGTAGATGGATAGGATAGGGCTTATGTTTCGGTTTTTACTTTAGGCTTTCTGAATTGGGCTTTTGCCAGTAAAATGGGATGGGCCTGCGGCCCAGTACAATAGATACATGCTGATACATTTTTTTATGTTCCTGTTTTTTTTTTTTTATTCTTTTCTTTTTTTGAGAAATCTTTCTTCCTGAATCCTTTGGTTGTTAGGAATACAGATTTAGTAGGATTGTAGAGGAGGAAGAGATCTGATGTATATATATAAATAATAAGGCGGCACCTCTTCTCCTCTGCATTTATATTGATTGCATAGAACAGCCAAACCGATTATAACCAATTGACAAATTAATTAGGTCTGTCCCTCTAACCAAAGTATACATGGGCAGCACAGGCGTTGTTTGCCGAGTTTAAGGAAGAAGTTCAATCAATGAGAATTTTAATCTGTCCTTCCTAATAACAATATCATCATCAAGCAGAGAAGTAATATTATCCAGAAAAAGGAGGGAAAAGCCCCACCTGTAAATAGCGGGCTCTTGGATCAAATTCGGGTCATAAGACCTCATGGGTGGCCTCATCATTTCCTGGACCAGCTCCTCCGGCAGCTCAGGCAAGGATTCCCACAGCTTTGCGGCGGTTTTAGGGTAGAGCTGCGCCTGACGTCTCAAGAGCTGAGCCACATACACGTTGGTCAGCCCAGTTTCCTCTGCTATCTCGCTGTAGCTCTTTCCGGTTTTGCTTTTCACGGTCATCAATCTGTTGGTGATAGTCATTTTCTTTTTGTCCATAGTAGTACTACTAGCACAAAAACAAGTGGAAAATCCGCCTCTCTTCTTCAATCTGTCTTTGGCTTGGCGTGGAGAGAGAGCGAGAGGAGGGAGTCGAGGGACGTGGTGTTTTTCTTGAATAATACTCCCTCCGTTTCCAATTAACTGTCACTTTCCTACGGATTTTTACTGTTCATAATACTTATCATTTTATTTTTTCCGAAACATATATTTTGTGCAAATGACAATTTTTTTTATGCATCAACCCAATTTGATGATGGTGTGGTAATTTGAGTGGAAATTAGGAGTAAAAATGAAACAATGTGGAATAAAATAAGAGCAAAGATCATTGTTCTACGAATTTTTACTATTTCAAAACGTCGTTTAATTGGAAACGGAGGGAGTATTTTATGGGCCGTTTTCTGAACGTAGGCCTATGGTCCATTTAATTATTCAGCTTCTGGGCCAGGCCCAGTGATGATACATGTTGAACCTGTAACGTCGTTTTTTTACTGAAAAGTCGGTCCAACATAAATAAAGTTCACACTTTTCAAAGCATAAATTGCATCCATTTGACTTGTTTTACCCCTACCCTTATCCGAGTAAAACTTGGGTACATAATGTGCCCACTACTCAGTACATCATGATTTAGGATGATGACACCTACTCCAAATAGTGCTAGAATAGTGTCATCATCCTAGATCATGATGTACTGAGTAGTGGGTACATCGTATGTACCCAAGTTTTTTTTCCCCCTTATCCCATCTTCCTCCTTTCCATATGTTCGTAAATTTGGGAGTGAACAAAGAGCAGAATTGATAAATTAATTATTGACTTAATTTTACTTACAATTCTAAAGAGTCATTTATTTTGCACCAGAGGAAGTATTTGATTATTTTTTACTACACGTTATTCAACTATCAATATCAATTTCATGTATGGTGGGAATTTTCTACAGTAAACTTTTTCGTTAATTTTGACTAAAAAATAATATTTTTTTAACAATATTTTTAACATTATTTTATAAAAAATAACAAAATCCTAAACAAAAACTATAACTGGTCATAAATACACATATATTAACCGCGGCTGAATTACCACTTGTATGCAAAACCTAATTAATCCGTCTATACCAAAAGACCCGGGGAACAGCCCTTTCACCGGTACTTCTTTACTTCTTCTTTTTTAACTTTAATATATTGATTAGTTTATTCCTCTGGTCGTAACACAAAAAAAATCACCAAAATGAATATACATGTAAATCACCAGGTCTGACTCGTAATTTTTCGATTCCTAACGGTAGTGAAGTAACGAACAGTACAGCCAGCATCATCTAGAGAAATAATTAATTAACTAACATACGAAATTAATGAAGATGAAAAAAACCAACCTGTGAGTTTCCTCTGCTATCCGGCTGCAGCTCGTCTCATTTGCATTTCACCGCCATCAACGGGTTAGTGAGCGTCATTCTTTTATCTTCGATAAAACAAGGAGTGAAAGAACAAACCACCTTTCATTCTCTGTTTCAAGAAAGAGTGAAGAAACAAAACTATTTTATCAAACTTGGCCTTCCAGCTTTAGTATTCACCAATTACAAACACAGGACAATATTCGACTGGATAGCCTAGGGCTAATACATGACTCATCTGGCCTCTTTATCATCAATCCAATCTGTGAAAAACACATTCCAACCTATTGCCTTGGTCTAAACAACATTACCGCACTAACGACAATTTAAAGTTACAATATACAACAGTTTTTCTATATTACCCATATAGGTCAATGTCATAGACCCCATTCTGGCACAAGAGATGACAACACCTATGGAAGGGTAAGAACCCTTCTCAAGGTGTTTTATTCAGGCGTCAAGAAGGACTAGCCTAGGAGCTTGTGGTATCTGCACATTGGCATTCACTGCTTTCCTTGCGGACTTTGTCTTGAAACCATATGTTCTGACTTCTGCAAGTGAGAATTAAAAAATTACATGTGCTTCAATAAAAACTTTCGAAATGGCAGATTTAAGGAACATGGTAAGTCTTAAAATAATGATCATAAATTCAAATGACTGCCCAATTTGGTTTAAAGAAAGAGAAAGCATTTAGGTACTAGCATGGATGAACATATAATTTTTTATCACAAGATGTTTTATGATATATATGAATGGAAGCGCTCGAACAACAATGAATCTAGGTTTCCCTGTAATCACAAACAATTTTAAAGACAACACACCTGCACTGAGTGAGGTAAGTACTTCCCGTCGAACGTCACAACTACACGATCTTTTCCATCCACACCTTTCACTTTGTCAACAGAGCAGTAGAAGTCTATAGCTGACATGCTGTCCAAGATAAAAGTAGGTAAGTTAATAGTATGTTAAGAACTATGAAATAATCTTAACATTTTCGATCTAGCCAATGACAGCCCACAAGATGCAATAATGATTTCAGGTAAACCAACACTACTTTATTTCAAATGTGTGACCATCCGAGTCTCGCAAACATAATAGCTTTGTGAATAAGAGCAGAACGACAAAGCAGTGGCCAAAAAATCAGTGTTCCCCATTTCAAACAACTTACTCTGCAAATTAGGTTGGCTATATCTTGTCTCCAAACAAGACCAACGCGCCCCTCAAGAGATTGCAGACCACTGCTATGGGTATGTGATATTTATTGCAGAAAGGAGGAATATGTAATTTGTGAAGAACCATCCACTCTAAGATTTTTACAGGGAGACTCAAAAGGCCAAATCCAAAAACACCCAACAAGAATAGTTCTAAAGGCCAAATCCACTACAACTTGTTGGCATAATCAAGACATTATAATACTAAAGAAGGAAATATGGTAATTAAGAGAACTTACATGCCATCACCAAAATCTTCATTGATAATTTCCTTTATGCTTTCCCCAAAATGCATCACAGCTTCGTTCAACCTAACAACCAAAGAATTACCCAAGTTAAAATACAAATCACTAGCAGAGGATTTTAATCTATCCTTCCTAATAACAATATCATCATCAAGCAGAAAAGTAATATTATCCAGAAAAAGGAGGAAAAAGCCACACCTGTAAATAGCGGGCTCTTGGATCAAATTCGGGTCATAAGACCTCATGGGTGGCCTCATCATTTCCTGGACCAGCTCCTCCGGAAGCTCAGGCAAGGATTCCCGCAGCTTTGCGGCGGTTTCAGGGTAGAGCTGCGCCTGGCGTCTCAAGAGCTGAGCCACATACACGTTGGTCAGCCCGATTTCCTCCGCTATCTCGCTGTAGCTCTTGCCAGATTTTCGTTTCACGGCCATCAACCGGTTTGTGATCGTCGTTTTGTTTTCTTCCATTGAAGTACTAGCAAAAGAGGAAGTGAACAAAGTGTTTTTTTTTCTCCTCTTCAATTCAATCTGTCTGGTTATTGGTCTCTGAGATAAGAGAGAGAGAGCGAGAGGTGGAGGGAGGTGGGCTTTTTATTAAACAATAGCTCCTGGGCCATATTGTCAACGTGGGCTTTTTCATTATTGGGCTTCTGACCCATTATTAAAGACATGATACTTTTTGTTAGGAAAGGGATACAGATTTAGTATGATCCCGTATATAGGAGAAATTCTTTTATGGATGAGAGTCGTATACAGATTTAGCAATCCTATTTATTACCGAAACCTGATCCGTAATTCCGTTTTGCTACCCCTTCGGCCAATTGCCAATAAATCAATACTAAAGGTAGTTCCTTTACCTATATTATTGACATAGGTTTCTGATGTCCGAGTTGATTATCTGGATTAGTGGGCTGAAAGAGATAAATTTGAATAGGTAATTGTATTCGTCAAACGAAACAAATAAAAGGAAAGAGATAAACATAGATTTGAGTCACCTCCAATACTAAATTATCAATTTAATTTAAATAATAGTTGATGACGTAAACAACTAAATAGAGAGAGAGAGGGCTAAAAAGCAACTATAGGGTTAAAATAGCCATTCTACTATTATGGGCTTCATCGGCACTATACAAAATTCTGTGAGACCAGTACCTATATATATACACATAGCCGACAGCAGGAATATTGTTTACCGATCGAAACAGCCAAACCAACCAAAGATCTGTCCCTGTAATTTAATCAAGATGGAGGATGGCCAAGGCGCCAACAAATCACTTCGTCTTTCTACAGCAAGTTCAATCCATGGGCAGTCCAATTATACCCCGAAGATGATTAGTTAATTGAGATTTTGAGTCGAATCCGATCAACTCGATCGGCGTTTCTATGTAAGTTGGTATGAAAACGTTGGTGCTCTCTAATGTCTACTCCCTATTTTGTTGGCAGATTTAGATTTATAGCTAATCAACGTATGATAGCACATGATGATGATATTAATAGTAGTGAACAATCCTTCGGTATCCTTGTGACTTGCCTCCATAGAGAAAGGCGCAATCGCACGGTTAGCGTGGCTCGTCAAAACCCTAATCATGTTCCGTCCAATTTAGCTGCCTTCCATTTAGATAATTATCTACCCTTGTACTGGAAAGATAGATCTATTCTTGTTTAGCATCTTGCAATGACTTGATACTATGTCAGTCAGTGCCCAATAGGAAAGAATATTGGAACTACTGCGTTGGCTTTCCCTACTACTTATGCAATCCCTTCACTAAGCAATGGGTTGTTCTGCAACCTCCTTACCGTGCCCGAGAAACCGGATTTGATTGCACCAGATTTGGACTCATTTGTGAACTTGCAGCTGATAATTATTCCATCTATCGGTATAGAGTTGTGCGTTTCTACTCAAAAGAACACTTCCGTAGCGCAACACGTTTCGAGGTGAAGACGTACCATTCTGAGACTTGCCAGTGGGTTCAATCTGATCAACTGTTGGGGGGAAAATACAGGTTTGGATCAGAAATTGTTGCGTACAATGGGAAGTTGCATTGGGTTAATACAGAGGGTACGTGTCTCAATACTTATGACCCCTTCAATACGGAACAAGAACAAATCTCTTCGGTTGATGGCCCTTATCTCAATTCAGTCAGGGATGATCAAAAGGTGAAGTATTACAAATTTCATGCTGGGGAGTGTGATGGAGTTTTGCGAATCATGGGAATAGCAATCTGTCGCTTGGGTTCGAACAATTTTAAAGTGTGGGACTTGGAGACCGACCAAGATGGAAGGAGAACCTGGAGTTTGAAGCACAACGTATCTACCAAAACCATGTTCTCCAATGGGAAGGGAATGGGCAGGAAACACAGATACGCATTGGGATTGGGCCTGAAGAAAAATGTTGTGTCCCTGAAAGCCGGTGACCTTTTGGTTTCATACAATTTTCAAAGCGGAGAGTTCAAAGTTGAAGGCCAAGTCTGGCGTGACGTCGGGCGTGGAGGTTGCTTGGCTGACTGGTATAGTGTCTTCCTACTCCAGCTTCCATGGTGGCCTACTCCAATTCCAAAACCAAGTAAAGCACAACCTGTAGTATGTATAGATATTGTAGATAGAAATTTGTTTCCGCATAATTAAATTTTAGGTCATCTATCAGTTATATAAGTTATTTCTAGCTAGCACTGTTTGGTTATCTTTTTATTTTTCAGTTTTTTCAGCTAAATTTAAGTAGTTTGGAAAAGACTTCAATTTAGAGCTTTCAGCCTCATTATGAGAAAGATGATATGACTAGTTTTTTCATCCCGTACGTATATGCTCTCTTTTTTATCCCAAATTGTCGGCTATGGGATAGGTGTTGACTGTTTGAGCCAGGTCTAAAAAGAAAATTCTATAAGTTGATTTCGTTAGTTAGTTTGATAAAAAAAATAAAACACAGTTGCTTTCATTAGCTGTAAGCCTGCAAGTGTTTCTATAATTACGAAGGATACAAAGGAGCAGGCAAGTATATGATATTGACAGCTATAGATATGTATTTGAATTTTGTTTTTAACTGTATTTCCTCATACAACATGTATATTAAATTATTGATCATGCAAATGATTCCAAGTGCTGTTAAACAAAGAAAGATACCAAGTGTCGGTTTAAATAAACAACGATACTTCGCATTAATGCAGTAGACAGACTAAGAAAAACTTCTGCACCAGAAAATCTAGTACGCAGGAAAAAATTAAATGGACATTTGTTTCCTTCACCTCTCCATCCTTTGCGTCTCTATTGCTCTCGCCTTTGTGTTTTTCACCAAGAAAAATCTTTCAGCCCACGAAAACCTTCCACCAGGCAGAACAGGATGGCCAATCTTGGGAGAAATGTGGGACTTTGTCATGGCGACCCGATATTATGGAGATCCCTACAAGTTTGTAAGGGACAGGATGGCCAAACACTCACCAGTTTTGTTCAAAACCCGGTTGCTCGGAGAGAAGATGGTTGTCTTCTGCGGCGCGGAGGGGAACAAGTTCTTATTCTCCAACGAGAACAAGCATGTCAAATCATGGTGGCCAGCATCAACCTCGAAAGTCTTCGGCTCGCCCGAAGATCAGGATGAAGCCAAGTTCCGTAATTTTACTTTACAAGTGCGAACTTCTTTGGTGGGATTCATGAAACCTGAATTCCTCCGCGAATATGTTCCGATCATGGATGCTTTCGCGGAGCAACATGTCGAAACAAATTGGTCTCGTCACGAACAAGTGAAGGTATCTCCACTCGTCAGAATGTATACCTTCAATCTACTCTGTAATCTTTTCTTGAATGTGAAGGAAACCGCGGTTATAGA
Organism: Viola odorata; assembly: GCA_963691705.1. Classification (NCBI taxonomy): domain Eukaryota; kingdom Viridiplantae; phylum Streptophyta; class Magnoliopsida; order Malpighiales; family Violaceae; genus Viola; species Viola odorata. The sequence goes on from OY829545.1 coordinate 3,661,757, forward strand.
ACGACTTCTAGATCCATTCCTTGTGGTTAGAACTGGGATATTCTCGATGCCTATAGATTTGCCTGGTACTGCTTTTAATCGCGCCACTAAAGCATCGAAAATCATTCGAGAGCAGCTTGTAGAGATAATCAAGAAAAGGAGGAAAGAGCTGCAAGAAAAGATTGTAGAGACATCGGCTGTAGATTTGCTAACTCGTATGCTTAGACAAGCCGGTGATGATGTGAACGAGATGGGCATGGCTTGTGAGTTCATGGGTTCCCTTGTTGCAGGGTATGGTACCACGAGTCTGGCAATTACTTTCGTCCTATACTATCTCGGAAAGTATCCAAATGTCTATGACACGGTGTTTCAAGGTAATTAATTTGAAATTTATTCCATTTAACAATTTGATTTGTTGGTGAATTAGTTAGAAATATATAATTAATGACAAAACTTATTAGTGCGATCTTACTCATTTAACAGAACAAATGGCAATTTCCAATTCCAAAAGTTCAGGCGAGTTGTTGAATTGGGATGATGTGCAACAAATGAAGTATTCTTGGTGGGTGGTATGCGAAGTATTAAGATTAGCACCGTTTTCTGGAACATTCCGAGAGGTTAAATCTGACTTCCAATTTGCTGGATATACCATTCCGAAAGGATGGAAGGTAATTAACCATTTTAGTTACAATTAGTAATTATTTTTGTTGAACTTTTCTCATATCTTAATCTATTTTGTCGCAGGCTCATTGGACGCCTGTCTCAACTCATAAAGATCCTAAATACTTCCCAAATCCAGAAAATTTTGATCCATTGAGATTTCAGGGAAATGACCCACCCCCATTTTCTTTTGTTCCTTTTGGCGGAGGGCCTCGAATGTGTCCAGGGAGGGAGTTTGGTCGATTATTGATCCTTACTTTCATACATAATTTGGTGACTAAGCTCAAATTCAAGACCGTAAATCCGCACCAGAAAATCATTTACGCTCAATCTCCTCCTTCCACCATGGATGCTTTATTGATGGAGCTTCAATCTGTTTAAAAATAAGTGAAAACTCGTGTTCTATTTATATGTGTCTATTGAGGTACAGTCTCGAGCAAGCCCATCAAGTATGATTCCCTGATCTAAAGTGGTGGCAATTGGCAAATAGTACCGGGGAGAAAACAACTTTAAGAGTTGATCTTTTTGGTTATGGGCCTCAAATCCACTGACTAGTTCTTAGTAACAAGTCGAGATTTAGTCTACCTGCCCTCTCTAATTATATTATTTTATATTAATTTTCCAATTTCTATTATGACCCGTTTGTTCTTGTAAATGGTCAATTACGCCATATATATAAATAATAATAAAACAAAAAAACTAGAGATGCATCATTCTGATCCGTTTCTATAAAATTAGGTTGTTGTTATATAATCTCCTACTCGTAAAAGACTGAGAAAACACTAAGGAATAGACTATTTAATCGCGCAAAGAATAAAAGAAAATTATAATTAATTAACTGTTCATGACACACTCAAATTTGACAAGTAGGAGAAAATTTGTACTATATGTTACAGACTAATGTCAGACTAGCAAACATATTTGTCAATTTCGTCAAACATTTATCAAAAAATAGTATTCTTTAAGTAAACCTTCTGCTTTCATGAGGTGATCAATTAGAAGATTTTTTCTTGGAAAATTGGGTAGCGCGTGGCCCATCCGATGTTTGACCATATGCTTATTTGCAGAATCTACATGTAGTAGGATACTTTTATTCCCAAAATTCCCTCAACTTGTGAGAAATCTCTCCATAGTCAATTCGGTAATCGATTGGTTGTGTGGAATAGAATTTCGAGTTCTAATCTCACTTTATTTATTGGAAAAAATGTATCTATGTATAAAAATAAGTGTTTTAGTCAAATGATCGTGTTTTAATGATGTCATAATTTTTAAAGTTGGACTTCTAAAACGAGTAAAATAATATTCAGTAGTTGAAACTCTCGCTTGTTATGCAAACAATCTGATCGTAGACAGACCCAATTTATTTTGTTAATTAGTTTTTGATGGATCAGACGCTGGTCATTAAGTTTCAGCAGATCGTCAGATCCAGTAAATGCACTGATGATTCATATTTGATCAGAATTTGCATCAGCAATATGGCTCATTGATGTGTAGTACTACGTACGTACGTAGTCGTAGTCAATGCATTGCAGTCTACGATCATTGGAGCTGTTACCCGCTAGTATTTAAATATTTTGAGTTAATAACATTTAAAACACATTCATTATTCTCGATAATGTACTTGCATATTTTTTAATATATTAATTTTCTAAGGATAACAATTTAATGGAGTGTCTAAGTAATTTCGCTATAAAATGTCACTAACTCTAGTTATTAATTTACTGTTTAATTAGCATTGTTTTATCATGTTTTAAAGATTCTATATGCATCATTGATGATAGAGCTTGAAAGAGAAAATGAGGAAAGTAACAGCTTGCCAATTAAATCAATCCATGTTTAGAGAAAGAACAAGAGTCGTGTTATTTTTTCCTGCTAATCCTATCTTTTGTCCAAAAATAAAATAATTGCACTAATTAAGTATAGAGATTAATAGTTAAGGAAGAAAGATGGAAAAATACGTTCCAACCTTTCAAGATACTGACCTGAAGCTGCTTTAAGTTTACAATAACGTGATTGTAATATCGTTATTTAAATTATGATGTCATTGAATATATTTAATAGTTAATTAATGATCTTATAATTATAATATTTATTGAATAAATCTAATAATTAATTAGAAATACGAAGAAAATATATAGCAACACGTGTAACTTTGTCATATTTGGTGGGAACGCAAATCCCAATACGAAATAATCCAATAGCAGTTCAGCAAACTATACAAGTCCAACATGTTGACATTTTAGTAACAAGTCGACATTTAGTCGACCATATTAAATTTTCTAATTTCTATTACGACCCGTTTGTTCTTGTAAATGGTCAATCACGCCATTTATTGCTTTCCAAGAGCTTTTGTCTTGTATTGCCCAACTAGCCCTCTTGTCACAAATCTTTAAAACCAAAACTATCTAGGTGGTTCATCCCTTTTGGATTCCTGTCCGGTGGTTTTTGTTCCACTCCGGATAACTCTTTTTAAGAAAAACCGGCCAGCTTCTGGACCCAAATTGGCAGACCACAGGGTAGGCAATCTATCTAGTACTAGTAAAATTAAGAGAGAATTTAATATAAATACCTTTTGATAGGGTTGTCTGATACAACGATATCATTCAAGAAAAAATAAATATTAATCGATCTTTTTTCATGAATGATATTCTCCGTTGTGACTGTGAATATGTGACCTTAAACTCTCACGATATTTTATCATTCTTATTATATTTCCCTTATTTTTCTAATTTGGATTTTTAGTTCGTGTACCGAAAGAAGATATGATTGTCATTTGGATAAAAAAAAGGACTAAGCATAATGGCTCATGATGTAAATTGAGGGGTACAATAAGGGTAGTTTGGAGGAACCCAATTTATATATAGGGGCTAGTAGATAGAACAAGGTGTGTGTTGTGGAGGGTCTCATGAATTATAATTAGATTTGTCTTGAGAAAAAAATAAAGAAAAGGGATTGGGCTGTGAAAAAACCAAAAGTTATTGGACTGAAATGGCTACTAGGGAGGAAGGAATTGGAGATTACACTCAAGATGGGACAGTGGATCTAAAAGGGAAGCCCGTCCTTAGATCCAAGAGAGGTGGATGGAGAGCTTGCTCCTTTGTTGTTGGTAATTTCCTACTTCTAATCTCGTCCTTCTCCTCTAATTAATCTCACTCTTAATTTGTCGACTCCTAGCAAATTGTGTAGAAAAATGTACATTTTAGGGCATTTGGGTCTTGTTTTTGTGTTTTGAGTTCCTGTAAACTTGGAAGGGATGGTGTTTTCTTCAGTTTGATCACGTTTAGCCCAATCTCTTTGGCCATGGAGGACACCTGTCCGCCCTTCATTTGCCAATCCACTTCTTTGCTTCTAACTACCATTCTAATCAATTCTATATTTTTTTTCTCCTATATATTTAAGAAGACAAGCTAGCTAAGAACCTAACCGAACCGAACCGAACCGATAAAGGAAAAAATAGTGATATACTTTTACTTACTGATATTAATTAATGCCGTTTGGTGAGTATATACTGAGTACATGATGAGTTAATAAAACACATATCCAGTTTTTGTTCGGTATGTGTATGACAGCAATGCATTTATTTGGTTTGGCTTGTGCTACCTACCTACCTTTGTGCTTTGGAGTAAGGTTTCTCTGGTGTTTTTATTACTAACAATCGGCTATTTGAATATATATATAATTAAGTATTAATTTTTTTTTAAAAAAATGACATGAATAAGTAAAGAGAAAAAAGGGTTTCAATATCTCTAATTAATTTGATCAGATTGTTCAATGTTGGAATAATTGACATCCAATATAATAATCGAATATCATATATATAGTCGTGAAAAAAAAATTATACGAACTATTTTAATTAGAGTGAAAAGTACATATATATGTGTATAGGGTATGAAGTGTTTGAGAGGATGGCATACTATGGGATATCGAGCAATCTGGTGCTGTATATGACAAGGAAGTTGCACCAAGGGACGGTGTCGTCGGCTAATAATGTCACCAATTTTGTTGGCGCCATTTGGATGACACCCATCTTAGGGGCTTATGTCGCCGACGCTCATCTCGGTCGCTATTGGACCTTCGTCATTGCCGCTGCGGTCTATCTATCTGTACGTATACATTAACTCACCCATTCATTTTTCTTTTTCCTTTCAAACTCGAATTATTAACTATGGACTTTCCAGTCCTTTACGAGGAAAAATCCATCTCATAGTCAAAATTTGGAATATTTACTGGTGAAGTGATATGTATTGATAATTTTTATATTCCAAGAAGCGTCTTGTTGTGAATTAATATTAATTAAAATATGTTATTTACCAAATTGCTTGCAAATTATATTTAGCAGATACTTGTCTGCGTATGAGTCTTTGACTTCGGTTTCCGGCCGAGGTTGAAGATTCATGGTAATTGATTCATTGTTGAAAACAGAGGCGTAAAAAATAAAATAAAAATGGGACAATGGACTACGATTTTGAAGAAAATTGCATCATTTTTTAGTCCACGTACTACGTTTCAACGTTATCGCATTATTCAAATAGTTTGTCTCCTTAACGTTAAAATCTGCAAATTGCAACCTTGGATGCTGTCATACTCTGTAACTGTCCAGAAAATACACCCTTTCAAGTCAACTTTGCATCGATCTTATCCTACTATGACAGTCACTTTCACCGGCAACGCACACCCTCACACTTTATTTACGTTGACATCATCGTTTATGTAAATAGTGTATAAGGTGACGGTTGCAACATCCATTTTTTTCTAGTTGGTCGAGTACTAATCAAATGTTTTGCCATAATTGCAGGGGATGTCTCTCCTAACCCTATCAGTATCCCTTCCTGGACTAAGGCCACCCACCTGCAATGACCCTAATATAGATAACTGCAAAAAGGCCTCCACATTACAGCTGGCAGTATTCTTTGGTGCCCTGTACACACTTGCTATAGGGACAGGTGGGACCAAGCCCAACATTTCAACAATTGGCGCTGACCAATTTGATGATTTCCATCCTAAGGAGAAAACCCATAAGCTGTCCTTCTTCAACTGGTGGATGTTTAGCATATTTTTTGGGACACTTTTTGCTAACACAATCCTTGTGTACATACAAGACAATGTAGGGTGGACTTTAGGGTATGCCCTCCCTACTGCTGGGCTTGCCATATCAATTGTTGTTTTCTTGGCTGGGACACCCTTTTATAGGCATCGGGTACCCTCTGGAAGTCCATTTACTAGGATGGCTAGGGTCATTGTTGCTGCTCTAAGGAAATGGAAAGTTGCAATCCCTAATGACCCTAAAGAATTCCATGAACTTGATTTGGGAGAGTATGCAAAAGGTGGAAAGTTTAGGATTGATTCCACACCAACTCTCAGGTTTGTATTATTAGACTATTCCTTGCATTTTCGCTCCCTTCCAGTGTCGTATCTATCCCTTCCTGGCATGAGACTAATTTTGTTCTAATATGATTAATAATGCAGTTTCTTGAGCAAAGCTGCTGTGAAGACAGGATCAAGTGATCCATGGATTCTTTGTACGGTTACCCAAGTGGAGGAAACTAAACAGATGATAAGAATGGTTCCAATCTTGATTGCTACTTTTGTTCCTAGCACCATGCTTGCTCAAATCAATACCCTTTTTGTCAAGCAAGGCACTACTCTTGATAGACAGATTGGAAACTTCAAGATTCCACCAGCAAGCTTGACAGGATTTGTGACTCTCTCCATGCTTATCTGTGTTGTACTCTACGAGAGGTTCTTCGTTCCTATAATGCGAAAATGGACCAAAAACCCTAGAGGAATCACTCTTCTTCAAAGGATGGGAATAGGATTTTTTTTACACATACTAATCATGATCGTTGCTTCGCTAATCGAAAGCCACAGGCTAAGTGTGGCTAGAAAACATGGGTTGGTTGAGAGTGGAGGGCAAATTCCGTTATCGATATTCACTTTGCTTCCTCAGTTCGTTCTGATGGGAGTTGCTGATGCATTTTTAGAAGTTGCAAAGATCGAGTTCTTCTATGATCAGGCACCTGAGAACATGAAGAGTCTTGGCACTTCTTATTCAATGACTACTCTTGGAATTGGAAATTTCATCAGTAGTTTCCTTCTTTCAACAGTTGCTCATGTCACCAAGGAGCATGGTCACCATGGATGGATCTTGAACAACCTGAATGCTTCTCGTCTAGACTACTATTACGCGTTCTTCGCGATACTCAATTTCCTGAACTTCATCTTCTTCATGGTTATGATCAAGTTTTATGTGTATAAGGCTGAAGTCTCGGATTCAATGGAAGTGCTGGCTGAAGAATTGACAGGGATGAGGCTGAGAGAATCTAGCATAGAAGCATCTGCTACATAGACTGAATGAGTAAAGATGGTGGAAATGGAGAACCTGTGTATGCATGTAGAACTCAAAGCTTACAACAGAAATGAATACCACTTTGTCATATTTTGGTGGAAACTCGCTAATTTTTGTTTACCTTAACTCAAAGTTCAGCACAAAAGAAGAGTATAAAAGAATGATTAACGAATCAGGTGAAAAAAATAAATATAGTATACAATATACGCACAACCACTTTTAACATTGCCTAAAGTCTTGCCACCAAACCTTTACTAATAGTCCTAGAGCTATAAAGACCAAAAATCAAGTACAGTACTCCCTCAATCTCCAGGGAGATTTTGATATAGCATTTAACTCAATCGAATCGGTTACAATGAGCTCCCTAATGTTTACTATTTACTATCCCTTTTGATTATATTCTCAGATATTCAACATTAGAAGGCACTACAAAGTCTGATCAGCTCTGTCAGAGTAAAACAGAGGTGAAATGAGCTTGTTTCATCTCCTCTTTGCTAACTGGAATGTTTTCTTTAAGAATATGTTTGCTGCTTTGTCGTTCCGGTAGCATAACACTCTAAGTATTGTGTTTGGATCCGTCCTGTTCCACCTTCCAGTTGTCGGCGGCATTGGTAGTTTTTGCCCGGAACCCACAACTCCTAATCCACTTGTTTCGCAAGTCAAGATGCTGAAATCCTCCATTAACTGCTGAGTGCATTCTCCCATCAATCCTATCACCCCCTCAACTACCTCAGCTTCCCTATCCACGAAATCCTCAGTTATCAATCCTTCAGCGCATGTGCAAAAAATGAGCTTTAAGCTCTCAAAATCCTCCACGATCATTGAATGATCGGAACGTTGAAACACGCGGGAGCTCCCCCCAGCAAGCAAGACCATGAGAAAGGCTTCAAATGATGCCTTCACCACTTCTCTCAATGCCAAAGCTTGCGCTCGGTCGGTGAGGATTGCACTCATAAGAGAAAGATTCTGCTTGAGGATTCTCAATGCTGGCCTAATCCTTGAATTTGCTACATCACCAACATATAATGATTCATAGAAGACGGAATTTGAATCGAGGAAGATCAAACGATAAGCAGCAACTTCTGAGACACATTGGGTAGCAGATTGAATGGTTGCTATCGGTAGTTCAAAGTAAGAGGCATTGTTGTGACGCCTGCGATGGTGGTGGTTCTGAGGGCTATGAGTTGGAGTGGTTCTTGGCGCAAGAGCAAGGGTCTTATCAAGAGAATGCATGTGAGAAAGAAGATAGTGCAAGGTGTTAAGCCGAATGTAGAGGCGCTGTGTTCCTCGACTAGTGGATGGCCGAGGATGGTGAGCATCATTCACTCCAACTTGGCGCAGATCATATGTGTTGACAGAACAAGGAGTTGCCTTCTTCCACAGTTTGAAGAATTTCGAGTCATGGTTGCATCTGGTGAGAGGTGGAAGAGTTGGAAGATAGCTTTGTTTTGATCCTGGAAAGTATGAAAAAAAACAGAATTAATGCAAAGATCGAAACATTGCACTACTATAGAGAAGTTTTTTTCCCTGTTTTAGCTAAAGATTGTACAACAAAAAATCCTGGATCTCCTATCATATTTCAGAACTGCACTTAGCATCCGTAAAAGAATTCAACATTCTGTTATGTCACCTGATTCTGAAACATTTGATGAAATAAAGAAGAAAAAATTCCTCTCAAATAGTAACAAAGGAAGTAATTCCTTCAACATAAGTAATGGATAAGTAGAAGAGTAGAATGACAAAGAAGGTATGATTCCTCACCACAATTAACTACCACATTTGCATACTCTTTGAAGAGATGCTCCAATCCAGAAGCAAGATCGTAAAGAAGGCTATCCGAAATTCCAATAGAACTTTGAAAGAACTCATCAATTACTTCCTTCGCTATTTTCACGAGCTCCACGGCTGATTGTGCATATGGCTCATTTTTGGACTTTGGATTCCATGTCTGCAACATAAAATATACTACTCATTCTCTAGCTTGGACAGTAGACAGAATAGAAGATGGATTTGCATGTAAGCTTATAGATCAATGAAATATAATAATTTACGCAAACTTACTTCAGCATCTCTAGCTCGTTTAATGCAATCTTTCCCTCTTTTTAATTTCCCCTCAATCCATTCCCTTGTAAGCTTCAGCATAACCGAATCGACTTCATATGGAATCATTTCTTGCACAATTGATTTACCTCCATCTTCACACTCTACAGCATCTTCAACCACCATTTGAACTAAAACCTTTTCAAGCTTACCAGCCCTCTGCAATACTTCAACTACTTCACTGTTGATTGTGGATATTCCAGATAGATATTGTTTCAAAACTGTTCCATAGCAGAAGTGCAGTGATACAGCAGCAACACCAGCCGCGGTTGAGTTCCATTTCTTAAATATGGGGCTAAAGCATTCCCTTTCTTTCAAGGCCAGATTTTCTGTTTCCTGAGCTAATTGGAGGAGAGCCTCACTTGCCTCGTCTCGCGCTTCCACATTTGTACTCTTATAGCTTCCAGTCTCAATTATCTGAAATTAAGAAATGAATTTATGCCAAAAAGCATCATAAGTACAGAGCAAAAGAATGCAGAATACAATTATAATGCAAAAGAATTCAAAGGCCACAAACCTTTGTAAATGCATTCTTTACGGAAGATCGAATGTAGTGATTCACGCGATCCCCAGATGAATCAATGATTTTTGTGTCTCCTTTGCGCTTCCCTGCTCCTTCAGTAATGGTTACATCATCACCTAAAAGCTTCGATGCTGAAAGCGCCAAGGGCATAAGATTCTCAATCAGACCACCAGTTCCCCTCTGGATAACATGGTCATGATAGTGAAGCAATCTCTTCTCTGCCCACTCCTGCATTGAAGCCAACATGGAAGACAAAAGCTTCACATAGACAGCTTCTCTGTCTGTCTTTTTCGCATCGTTAGCTACATCAGTTGACAACATGGTTTGTGTAGCATAAAGCAGATCCGGCTCCACTTGCCCAGTTAGCACATACTGCTGGAACAACACCCAAGTGAAGCACAGATTATGTATGGGCTTACTGATTCCTAGTGTAGACCATGTCTTCTTCATCAATTCAACAAGCTCATCAACCTCATCAAGGACTAATGTCTCGTCTCTAAAATCAAATATCGATTGAAGAAGACAGACGTACAAGTGGACATTGAGAGGGAAGCCATCAGCCCAATGGCACACATCAGAAGCGGCACCATTGGCGCTTCTCCAAGATAAGGAAACAACACTGTTGCATAGGGTTCTCATAGCGTCTGAGTTTTTGCTCGTGTCGATGGCTTTGGTTTCGCTTGCATGTAAAATGTCGCGAAAACGAGAAGCAAAAGCGTTAGCATTGTCCAATGGGATTAAAGGGTGGAGGAGAAGGCCAGCCTCCAGGATTTTGAGCTGACGCCTTTGCCACATATGGTACTCCTGTAAATCATTAAACTCGGAAGGTTTCAAGTGGCGAAGAAGCTCCAGTGGCAGAATTATCGTCTCTGCTCGCTTACCCGCCTGTCAAAATAGAGAAAGACAACAACAATGGTTAAATTCGAATGAGGCAATGCTCAAACGAGATCAGCCGGAAAGAAGCAGAGAGGACACCAGACAAATCGAAAAGAAAAAATGAGGCAAACAAACAAACAAAACTAAAAATCATCAGTCTTGATTCTTGAAAGTTAAAATCTTTACCATTTCTATAAGAGCACATCAATTTATTATATCCAGCTAATGTGTCATCAATTATATAATTGATCAATAAGAGCAAATCAATCAATGATTAAATTAGTAATTAAATAACGTACTTGACCGACAAGAGTCCTCATGAGGGTCTTCCTCAATCTGCTATCACTCTGCTCCGTTACCCTCATTTGTATCCGCATAATCTCCGCTGACGTCAGCGGTCTCCTCGGTCTCGCCGGCTGCGGCACCGTATTAAACCCAATCCCAGCTGGGCTATTCCCTCCGCTGCCGTACTGCGGCAGCAAGCTAGGTGACCCTGGCGCTGACCCCCCACTGCCACTGCCACCACCTCCTACTCCTCCTCCGCCTCCACCAGCCATCGACATTCTCCTTGACGGCGACCTCTTCAACATTTTCAGCCCCAACGCACGCTTTATCCTACTCGTCGGCGTCATCACCACCACCGCCCCGCCACCGGGACGCGCACAAGTCGACCCGGCCCCAGCTCCTCCTCCTCCACCATCGCCATGGTGGTTGGAGTAGAACGAGATGGCGTTGCGCCCGCCGAACCCAGGGGACGACCGGCAGGTTGTGAAGAAGACCTCGTAGGCGCTCTCGCGTATGTCGTCGCTGTCAATGCCATCGAGGTGGCCGAAGGGCCAACAAAGGCGATCTTCGTCGGCGGCGGCGGACGGGGCGGTGATGGGATCGCGGCGGGGGTGAAGGGTCATATTTGGTAAAGAGAAATTGAAGGAGTGGAATTTGAGGCGTCAAGTGTGTGGCGGGAGAGAGAAGGGGGGAAAGGAGAGGGAAGTTAAAATGCGGAAAAATGGCAGTTGCGGTGGTTTTATTTTTGGTTCAGTTATTTACAGCTGTTTTCTATTCGGAGACAGGCTGCGTTGATGGATGAGAGATGATTTACTGCGTTGTCCGAGTAAAATTAGGAAAGATTATGGTGGTGAAAAGATGGTTTTATTACCAAATAATTACCTACCTAATTTTATTAAATTATTTTTTTGCTCATGGCTTCCGCTATTCCTGCAAATAAATATTTTTTACTGTTTGCTTAGCTTACAATAGCTAAGAAAGTAAAAAAAAAAACTAATTTCATTAACATGCATTAGATGTTGCTTAGATTGTCAGACAAACTAAAACTTAGGTCATTAATAATCATCATTTTCTTCCGCCACTTGAGTATTCACTCTTAGAAGATATTTCAGATCAAATTTATCTATGATAATAACTTTTGAATGATATTTTAATCACTTTAAAAGTCTATATTTTTTAGAGTTACGACATCATCAAAACTCTATTTAATGGCTAAAATATTCATTTTTATATACACACGTTTTTTTTAAACCGACCTTTTCAGATGCTTACTTCTTGAGGATTGTAGTGCTGTAATTTTCCAGCTAGTTTGCTCTCTTTGGAGAAAAAAAATAGGTCGCGTTATTAATGACTTGATAAAAACATAATATAGTAATATACTTTCAAGAAAAAGGAATTGTTCCATCTCCATTTTGGGCTGTTCTCTCATGGGCTTTTTGTACAAGCCCAATCTAATGGATTGGGTTGTTTTCATGATACAAGTCCAATGTCCATTTTTTGTTAAGAAATGTTTAGATTTTTGAAAACAATGTTTGGGTCTAACCCAAGAAATTAAAATGTTATATTTTTTTCTTTCTTTTTTGTTGATAAATTGATCTGCTAACTTGTACGAACATCTAATTGATTTGTTTAACCCCACCCGACCCATTTGACTTTTTAAGCGAAACGAAGTTCATCTGGAAAAGAAAGGAAATGAGTCGTGTCGTGTGGAGAAATTCAGAAAAATGAGGTGTTGTTGTGTTTAGACTGACTTCATATTTTCGGTGGAAGAGAGAGAGAGAGGTAAAGAGGTTCGTTCATGGTAGTTTCATTTTTGTAGGGTCCTCGGGGAATTCTACAGTTTTGTCCCTGTAGTTTAGGGATGAAATTGGGAGTAAAAAGAATTTAGGGATGAAATTGTTTAATTTACTAATCCTTAAAGACGTTAAAAAAATTCTCTATTTTTATTTTCTTTTTGTTTGTTCTTTCCTTTTTCATCATAATTTTATTTTCTTTTATTTTCGCTTAAAAGAAACAGCATCCATATCCACCACACCTACAACAAATTCCAGAATAAGGGAGTTGTATAATAAATGTAGCAAATCTACAAATTCCAGAATAAGGAAATAGAAAACGGAAAAGAGAAATGAAATGATTCTTGTATTGAAAAGTAAGGAAACAAATTACTCTTTAAACTTATTATTATTATTATTATTATTTATTGATTAAAAGCAGTATGCATTACAAAGAGCGAGCAAGCAAGCTATGCTGCTGGGAATTCAATGGGTTCAGGGCCGCAGCCTGCCAAAGCAGTTTGGCACTTGATGATACTTGTAGCTTGTGCATCTAGGCAGAATCTAACTTCGTGGAGCAAGCCATTGGTGCACTTGATTTGAAGATGCCACGCTGTAGCTGCCACGTAAGCTGACGGGTACGTATTCCTGGTTTGATGCCGTTTGGTCCTGTAGCGTACACGTACATGCAAACAAATTAATATATGGAAAATTACAGTTAGTAAATAATTCCAATGGCAAATCTATACCTTCATCTTCCAGAAATTTTGTCACGTTCAAAGGCTTGGCGAGAGCCAAAGTTTTGGAGAAGTAGTCGAGTTCAGTAAATGGACCAGAAGCAGCGTGAGTTTTCCACTCATGTTCCCAGAAACCAGAATTGGCCTTACCAAGTAATAAATTTGGCCAATAGATGTCCAGATCCGGCATTATGGGATTCAACTAATTAAACCAAATACGTAAAAAAAATCAGAATATAATAATATGCAAGGATTGATATTGGATTAAAAATGAGATGAGATGGAAGAAAAAAAGAGAGAGAAACAAATTACCTGAGACAAATCAAAAGTTTTTGGAGGACTGGGATGAGATTGAGTGGACAAGCACAAACCATGTATTTTAAATTTCGTTTGCATTGGAGTTTTGCATGAGATTTTGGAGTGTGAACAATAAGATTTGGGCCATTGGAGTGCTAGAAGAGTTTCTGCTTGACCATTGCTGGTTGGAGCTGCATAAAGGAGAGTAAAGATAATGAGGAGGATAGTAGATATCTTGTTGAGTTCTGATTTCTCTACATGATTGATGGCCTTATTTATAGGGCCTCTATGCACATACGTACTCATATGTATATTATACATCACATCACATCACACAAATTAAATGGATGCAGTTTAAATTTTTAGAAGAAAAATGACATGAAACTAATTCCAAAGAAAGGATGAAGAGGTTTCACGTCATCTACCTTTACCTTCTCTTAACACCACTCTACCTACCCACCTATCTATATGCTAATCTCTCCAAATTACCATCTGACCAGGCCCTTCGAATGCCCCTAAGCCCAAAAACCTCCACTTTCACAAGGTCCACTAGTTCCACTCAACCTTTTTTCAATGAAAAAATAAAGATTTCATGGAGTGGCTTGTTCCTAACTATTTGCATGTGATGGAGAAAAGTTCAAAACAAAATATGATGAATGAATATGCAATTTGCAGGTCTCCCTCTAAGTACAAAGTGAAGTTGCCACCACAACCAAAGGACAGTATGTCATTTAAACACAAGTAACATTATCGGTTGGCTCTTGTGTACACAACAAGCCATGCCATCAGTTTGAAAAAATGCCAGGGAGAAAAAACTTTGATAGCTTATTAGTGACAGTTTCAATTAATTATAGGTAACTAAAGTACTGGCACAGTCATGAGAAAAAAAAAGGTTACCACAAATCGCTGCTTAGTTCTGTAATCTTCACTTTATTTAGTCATGTTAGACCGCAAGATATTAAGTCTCTACTCTGGCGCTATAACTTGTTCTCATTAACTCCTCATGCTGTATCCCTCTTCTCAGCATACCCACTCCTTGCAGCATCCGTAGGCCTACAAGTCACATACAAAATTTCCATTCCTGGGATTTGAGCAAAAGCAGAGAACAACCCTTGCAGCCACGGTTTGCCACATGGTTTGTCTGTTATTACTGGTAGCTTGGTAAGTTGGATCTGTGTTGATTGTGGCCTAACTCGCATACTTAACTAGTATAACAGTAATCCACTATTCCAACAAGTGGACATAACCAAAATCGGGCTCTAGCCTATGCTCCACCCTCATCTTCCCAATCCCTATCTCACTCTCCACAAACAAATCGGCATTTGCTATAGCCGTTAACATAGCCAAAAAGCTATACTCATCTGGTATAAGTCCTTTTACCCGCATTACATTCCTTAAATCCACGACAGAATCTTCATCCCCTTGTTGATCATAAGCAGCCATCATTGCGTTCCACCCTACCACTTTTGACCCAGGCAATAAATCATCTAACACCTTCCTTGCATCGGTTACAAACCCAAATTTTCCATACCCGTCAACCAAAACACTCCCCACAACAACATTCTCCGCAAACCCACAAACCAAAGCATGCCCATGGATCACACAGCCATCTCTGCAGTTGCTCATAACGCACCTTGAAATACTATGAAACGTCGCCCACATTACACCTCCTCATTTCCAGGAACACTGACAAGGCATCAATTGCTCTAGAATTCTGAGCCAAACCCACGACCAGTGCAGAATAACAAACCTCCTCTCTCTCTCACTAATTTTCTCAAACATCTTGCGAGCATCCCCAGGGAAACTAAATATCGAATAAAAACTCAACATCGTGGACGCAGAGAATGGCTGGGAGTTGATAGAACGCTTGAAAGAGAGGGCATGGAGGGCGAGGCCGAAGCAGAGACAGGACAGGGTGGCGCAAGTTTTGAAAAGAGAGGCGATGGTGCGTTGATTGGGGAGTACAGAAACAGGGTGGCGGAGCATGGAGAGGAAGCAGGACAGGGATGTAGAGGAATTGGGATGAGCCGAGATGAGTGAAGTCCACGAGAACATTTGGGTACTGGAATTGAGAAAATAAGCGGTGAGAGTAGGAGGGAAAGGAGCCATTGTTGGATTTGGAGTAGAGTGTGATGAAGTTGTTGAAAATGAAGCGATCTGCATCTAGGGATTTGAGTTTTGAGAGGTCGGGCGTGGAGGATGGGTGGATCGGTTGACTCAGCAACCATTGAATCAAAAGGAATTCGTTTCCCATTCCCGCTCGCCTTCCTTCGCTTCTCGTTTCCTTAAAAGCATAGTGAGCCGAAATGTATCAGGCCCATTATAGTAATGGGCCAAGAGTTCATATGCTTATGGACTTAGCAACATTTCTTTAACAAATGTATCAGTCCGTAATTAAATCAATGTGCCTGAGAATTAATTGAAGCAACCATGACAATGCACACAGCTCGCACCACTCTTGGCTGATCTTTTGCTAACTCAGAGAGGTTGAAAGATGGAGGCGATTTGTTCTCCTTTTGTTACGGGTGGTTTATACTTCTTTTCTGTACTACAATTCGTCAAATAATGCACTTGAAAAGATGGAGATGCATCGGAGTTGTTCTCTTCTCATGGGGTGGTCATAAGAATTACTCCCTCCATTCACAAAAAAATGACTTTTACTATTCTGACACGTATTTCAATGTGGCCGAATGACTCACTATTTAAGATAATTTTGCTCCTAATTTTTTCTCGGAAGTACGTTAAGGATTAATGTACGCTCGAAAAAAAGTACGAAATTTTTTGGGGTCATATAGTGAGTTATCCGGCCGCATTGAAATGCGCACCGGAACAGTAAACGTCATTCTTTAAAAAATGGAGGGAGTATTTTGTAAGTTCATTGGTGTTTTATTCTATAATTCATCTATTATTAGTCGTGCTTTATACATTATTTATAATCGTGTTTTATGTATTATTTGTAGTCGTGATTTATGTATCGTTTATAGTCCTACTTTTGCAAGCTCTTATTTGTTATTTAATTTTATAGTAATTATGTGTTGTCGTTACTCTATACTCATGCTTGAATTAATAAATATAATTAGTGGTTTTTTTTTGTTTTTTTTAAATACTTAAATAATTTGATCCAAACTGAAAAGAATTAAAATAATTTAATCCAAATTGAAAAGAATTATATTAAAACTACATTGGCAAATAAAAAATAGAATTTTCAAATATCAAGTACATGACAGTTTTGGTGAATGTGGTATTAATATTTTTTCGATTTAAAAAACACTTCATTCTTGAATTTACAAAAACAAAATACTAATTATATTTGTAATAACTAGGTTATTTTGCACCGGGGAGTTTATTTGAAAATATTAAAATATAATATTTATGTACACAAAAATATTTTACACAAAAATATTTTTAGTATAATATAAAATTTTAATAATGCCTCCAAAAAATGGGATTAATAAGGTGCTTAAATTATACTGTAGGCGATATATTAGTATTATTATTGATGTTCTAGTGTAGGTGTCCACAGAAAAATATTGTATTAATTCTAAAATAATTAATTTTAAACTCTTAGAATTAAAACAATTTTAACTCAATTAAATAAATTACATTTATAAATAAAAATAAAAATATTTAAAATAATATTTGATATTATTTTTATTTCAATTCTTCTAATGTTGTAAATAATTGTGTAATTATTTAAAAACAAATACTAATGAATTTTTCTTTAAATATTCAAACTCAATAAATTTAATTAATAATTATGATTTAAGTAAATGTACAAACTAGTTTACACCATGTTTATGTATGAAAAAAATCACATAATTATTCTTTATCATTACAAATTTTATGAAATCAAACTTAAGTAATTTAATATTTATGTATATATATTTTTTAAGAATAATACTTATAAAAATAATTTCATAGTTAAAGCAAAATACTAATTATATTTGTAAGAATTTACCGAGTAAAAGTAGCCCAACAAATGAGCGTTACCTTCATAGTTCGTATAATAGGATCGATCGATTAAGATACATAATAGGAAAGTGGTATACGATTTTTTTTATAGCAATAAATAAATAATTTCATTACATAAATTCGTGATATATATAGAAATTTCCTAAAATCATCAAAATGCATAAAAAAACGTAGTAATATATCCATTACAATAGTTTCAATAAAAAAATCTTATTAAATGGTATAAGAAATAGATAGCAAAGCAAAAAACAAATTACTCCCTCCGGACACTTTTAAATGACGTTTTAGAATAGTAAAAATTCGTAGGACAATGATCTTTAATCTTATTTTATTCCACATTTTTTCATTTTTACTCCTAATTTTTAATCAAATTACCACAACATCATCAAATTGGGTTGATTCATAGAAAATAAATTGTCATTTACACAAAATATATGCTTCGAAATACATAAAATGATAAGTATTATGAATAGTAAAAAATCGTAGGAAAATGACAATTAAAAGTGTCCCGTAAAAAATAAGAAAAAAGTAAGCAGAAAAGAGAAATAAAAAAAATTCTTGTCTCTTGTAATCATGATCATGTAGCTGATCAATTTTCCCACTATAAAACTGGTACCTGCGCTGTGGAAAACAACACTCCAGTTTGATTAGAAGAAAGAAAAATGGGGTTGAATCGAGAAAAAGATTTGCAGAAAATTTAACCGGGTATGTTCTCTGCAATTTTTTGTTTTTTCCATTTTAGATTACAAAACAAAAATGGCACCTTGATTAGCCGGGACCAGACTAAGAACACAAATTACTAACTGGTTTCGATCCGTTGTTTATGGTTACCAATTAGATTATCTGGGTTCTCCTTTCTTTTCAATTTTACCCAGCGTTACAGTGCGGAAATTGATGATAAAGAAAGGAAACCCCAAAAGCAATTTGGTGATTGATTTGGTGGATCCATCATGTCTGACTTCTTCCTCCCAGAAGCGTTGATGCTGAATATCTGGTTAAGACTGCCCATCAAATCGACCGTACGATTTCGATGCGTTTCAAAATCATGGTGTGCGTCCCTTTCCGACCCACATTTCATTTACAAGAATCTGACTTTCTTTGATGCCGAGAATGAGCACGATCTCCTCCTGGTGCTTGACCGGGAACGGCAGTACTACTCGGTGGTTTCTCATGAAACCCTCGAGGCCACCCCGCTTCAAGTGTCCCCGCTCCGAGAAGTTCCGAGTGCAGATGCATGGCATAGAGCTGTTCTGACTTCCTCTTGTGATGATTTGGTTTGTTTTCATAACGAGAGTGGAGAGGTTATTGGCGTGTGGAACCTTACAACCGGTGAAACAAAGATGGTACCTCCGGTCTCAGATGATGGGTCTCCAATGTTTACATTCCACACGCTTGGGTTTGGGTTTGATGAGAAGAGGAAGGATTACAAGATTGTCCAGATTCTGAGTGACGGGAGTGATTTTATAGCGTACGTGTATAGCCTGGGCAGCGGCAACAATTGCTGGCGAAAACTAGATGAACCAAATGTGCCCGACGCCTGTTATGGAGGTCCTGATATTGGTTGGGCTCCCGACCGCAGCTACAGGGACGGGACATTCTATTGGTGTTCTTTATATGATTTCCTGATTGTATCTTTTGACATGTCTGGTGAAGTTTTCAACACAATCTCCATTCCGCAACATCCTAAGCAGGATGTGAAAAGATTTTGCAAGATGAAGGAAGGGTCAATGCTTATAATCATGTGGAGTTATGATTACTATAAAACAGACAATATTCCAGAATTTGACATATGGGCGCTGCTTGAAGTTGGAGTGACCCAATCTTGGACTAAATTATTCGGCATTGATTGGGGATGTGAACATGAAATGCCTTTGGGATTCTGGAGGAATGAATTGGTTCTTCTATCTTACAACGGTCGACTCCTCATCAGTGATCCTTTAAAACGAGAAACTAAAGAGGTTCAAATTGATGAACCCCTTGGCATTTCAAGCTGTTTGGTGTGGACAACAGGGAAGAATTCAATTCCTTTAAATTGAAAGTTGAAACTGTAAACAAGTCCGGTTATCGTGACTAGTTGTTATATCTTTTTTTACATGTTTTCCCCTCAAGTGTGTGGCTAGGCTACCACACCTTCATAAACTTTTAGAAGTCTTAGAAGTTTAGAATGTTGGTAGTGCTTCATAAATTCAAACTTGTAGTATCATTAGTGAATTCAAGGTTTCTTTATTGCTGGTGTGAATTTTTGATATCTTGAATTCCTCCTCAATTTTAGCAAGTTTCTCCCTTGAACAGACCTAACTATTCTTGTGTTTGTATAAATGGGCAAAACACTCACCTACATAAGTTCCAGAAAAGAAAACAACCTGGTACATTGAATAGAATGAGAAAACATCCTATGATTCCATTCCTGGGATTTGAGCAAAAGCAGAGAATAACCCTTGCAGCCACGGTTTGCCACATGGTTTATCTGTTAATGCTGGTAGCCTGGAAAGTTGGATCTGTATTGATTGTGGCCTAGCTCGCATAAGTTTCACTTAACTAGTATTACAGTAATATCCACCATTCCACCAAGTTATCAGTAATATCCGCCAAACTAGTATTCAGTTTTTTTTTTTTTTGTACCGTGAGATGCATACATAAGTAATAAGAAAATTATTACATGATAGATGTTTAGGACAATTTAAAGAACTGTATTGAACTTTCAGTTGTGAACTTTTGGTTTCGACTTTGATTGAACACCCAGTTTTCCTGGATAAATGATACAGGTTTCTGATGGTTCTGGATCAGACTCTCCCTAACCCGAGGGACATACATCTGCAGCATTTCATCCTGATGGTCTTATCCTCGGAACAGGCACCTCTGAAGCAGTTGTTAGGATTTGGGATGTAAAAAGCCAGGTATGCTAGCAGCCTCCTTTTTCTGCACTTTTCTTTACCAGAGGGCTCACCATGTATAAAAGTACATTCTTACATGGTCTGATAGTAGCTTATGTTTTCCATGTTTTATGTATGTGTAGACGAATGTTGCTAGATTTGATGGACATGTCGGGGCAGTAACTGCCATTTCATTTTCAGAAAAGGGATATTTCATGGCGGTAAGCACGCTAGCAAATTGTGCCGTGTATTAATGACCTGACTTTCTGTGATCGGAATAATTGTTCTCCTGCTACTTTGTATGGTGTGATAGAATAATATAGTGTGTGACGCGAGCTATTCTGCTTTTTGGTTGCAGTGGAATTTGATCACAGTGGATCGTACCTTGGAATTGCAGGCTGTGATATAAGGTGGGGTTTCTACTTATGTTTTGAAGTTCTCTGTGGATGATAACTTACTGTTAGTTTTTTTCGTGGTTAATTTTATGATTTTTCCGTTGTTCAGAGTTTGCCAAGTCGCCAGTGTTAAATCAGAGTGGAATTGTATCAAAACTCTTCCAGATTTGTCTGGCACAGGTTTTACACCTGTTTCCCATTTCTTTTGTAACATGTTGCTTCCAAGTTCCAGCATTTGCTTTGCTGACATTAACCTTGACTTTCCACTTAATGCAGGAAAAGCAACTTGTGTAAAATTCGGTCCAGATGGAAAATACATAGCCGTCGGATTATACTTCTCCAAATATAAAATTTACATTGACAACAACCATCTATTCAAAGAGTACATGAGAATTGTCATTTGAACCCAATGCAATTGCTACACAATTAAAAGAATAAAAAATAAGAGCATGTCACAACTAACGACGGACTGAGAAGGTGCCAGAGCTTTGTCAGTTCAGGTACCTTGATGAATGCGCAAACCCCCAAAGCTGCATAAACCACAATTTACATCAGTCATGACCTCCGAACAGTTGATCTTTTACTACTGGCATCGATAAAATGCGTGAGTGAGAAGTTGCCTATTGAGGCAATGAAGAAATGCAAATAGGGATGTAGTTCAAAAATCTGCCCTGCTAGAAGCTTGTGTTTTAAATTCTACTCACAAAATAAAACTATGGCATGCTTCATTTAGATACTTGCAGAAAATGAAACTTAAGGGAACAACATCGGAAACAGACAGATTACCTCAACATTTTTTAGCTCAAAATCCTGGCTATGGGCCAGGCATAAGTTCCCGAATGTTTCGCAAGGTCCACTAGTTCCACTCAACCTTTTTCAATGAAAAACAGAGATTACATGGAGTGGCATGTCCTAACTGCTTGCAAGTGATTGATAAAAGTTCGAAACAAAATATGATAAAATAATATGCAACTTACAGGTCTCCGTCTAAGTACAATGCGAAGTTGCCACCACCACCAAAAGCTAGTATGTCATTTAAACACAAGTAATAATATCGGTTGGCTCCTGTTTTACACAAACAACCCAGGGAATCAGATTGAAAAGATGTTGAGGAGAAAGAAGTTTGACAGCTTATTTGTGACAGAAGCTACCAGATATCACTTTCAATAAAATATAGGTAACTAAAGTACTGGACGGATCATTATTTTGTTTTCCATAAAGTGCTGCTTAGTTCTGTAATCTTTATTTTACTTTAGTCATGTTAGATTACAAGATATTAAGTCTCTACTCTGGCCTGGAAGAAGATTACAGAACCAAGCAGCATAAGATCCCACTGACGGTGCAATGCCCTCGCGTTCAAGTCTTCTCTTTACTTTTGATGCTTTTCTACGTTATCTATAATTGTATATACCATTTTGATCTCTTTTTATTAACAAATTTGAGATTTAAATCTAAATTTATATTTGTATTGATATTTACCATAGATAATTTAATGGGTTTTGAAGGAGGGGAAGCGAGAAGGCGAGTATGCGAGGAGATAGGAGAGTGACGGATTTTTCGTTTTAAAATTTAAACGGGTTAGACGGGTTGACCCGTGACCCGTTAGGTCAACCCGTTTTTTATCTGGCGGGTTGAAAAATGATAACTCATGGGTCAAACTATGAATCGGGTATCTCTAGATAATTATGAGCTATGCCTATTGTAAACATTATTTAGATTTCGAGATACCATATTATCATATGTGAAAATAAATGAATTACATGAATAAAAAACCATGAAATTTTTGAGGAATCTAATAGAGACAGATTTTACAAATATAAGAAGCAACTGCTATAAATTTTCTAAACGTTTGATACGGTATGACTCAATTTATTAAAAAAAAGGAAAACGAAAAAGAAAAAGAAAGCATCGATTAAGTCAAAAATAAAATGAGAAAATGAAAAAGCCCAATAGCCCAATCAACTACTCGCAATGGAGGCCCGCGTTCCTTACCATAGCAATGACGAGGGCCGCGAGGCCACATGCTTGATCTCCGCGACCACAATCCTATCCCTTTGAAAATCTGCAATCTGCAATCAAAATCGAAATCCTCTCTCCTACTCCTACTGCAGTTACAGCAGATGATCCAAGGCTGCTGTATCCATATCGCCATATCCAGCACTACATTTCCTCTTCTTTTCCAACACAAGATTTCCTTCTAACTCTTCTCTCAACAATACCCACAACTTAGCTCTAACTTTAAGGTCACCATTGTCACTGTCTACTCATTTCTCAGAGAAATAAACTTTCCTTTCTCCAAAATTTCACCATCAGCGCACCCAATTTTGGAGAATCTCTGCTTCCCCTGAAGAATCCTTATCAGTGATCCTTCAAAACGAGAAACTAAAGAGGTTCAAATCGATGAACCCCTTGTCATTTCAAGCTGTTTGGTGTGGACAAAAGGGAAGAATTCAATTCCTTTAAATTGAAAGTTGAAACGGTAAACAAGTCCGGTTCTCGTGTCTTCTTGTTATATCTTTTCTTACATGTTTTTCCCTCAAGTGTGTGGCTAGGCTTCCACACCTCCATAAACTTTTAGAACTTTTAGAAGTTTAGAATGTTGGTAGTGCTTCATAAATTCAAACTTGTAGTATCATTAGTGAATTCTAGGTTTCTTTATTGCTGGTGTGAATGTTTGATATCTTGAATTCCTCCTCAATTGCAGCAGTTTCTCGCTTGAACAGACTTAACTATTCTTGTGTTTGTATAAATGGGCAAAACACTCACCTACATAAGTTCCAGAAAAGAAAACAACCTGGTACATTGAATAGAATCAGAAAACAACCTATGACTCCATTCCTGGGATTTGAGCAAACGCAGAGAATAACCCTTGCAGCCACGGTTTGCCACATGGTTTATCTGTTAATGCTGGTAGCTTGGTAAGTTGAATCTGTATTGATTGTGGCCTAGCTCGCATAAGTTTCACTTAACTAGTATTACAGTAATCCACCATTCCACCAAGTTATCAGTATATCTGGAATCTGGATAGCAAAGCTCGCATCTGGCTCATTCGGCGTTGTCATTGCAATCCTCTCTGCTTCCTCCAACTGCCCCATTCTTGTCAATCCATATCTCACTCCATATCTCACTCCACAAACAAACCGGCATTTGCTAAAGCCGTTAACACAGCAAAAGGCTATACTCATCTGGTATAAGTCCTTTTGCCCGCATTGCATTCCATAAATCCACGACAGAATCTTTATCCCCCATGTTGAGCATAAGCAGCCACCATTGCGTTCCACCCTACCACATTTGATCCAGGCAATAAACCATCAAACCCAAATTTTCCATACCCGTTAATCAAACCACTCCCCACAACAACATTCTAAGCGAACCCGAAAACCAAAGCATGCCCATGGATCACTCTACACTGCTTGAACACAGCCATCTATGCAGTTGCTTGTAACGCACCTGAAATACTATAAACCGTCGACCCCACATTACACCTCCTTATTTCCAGGAACACTGACAAGGCATTAATTGCTCTAGAACTTTGAGCCAGACCCACAACCAATGCAGAATAACAAACCTCATCTCTATCACTAATTTCATCAAACACCTTGCGGGCATCCCCAGGGAAACTAAGCTTTGAATAGGAACTCACCATCGCCGACGCAGAGAATGGCTGGGAGTTGATAGAAAGCTTGAACGAGAGGGCGTGGAGGGTTAGGCCGAAGCAGAGACAGGACAGGGTGGCGCAAGTTTTGAAAAGAGAGGCAAGGGTGCGTTAATTGGGGAATATAGGGGCAGGGCAGCGGAGCATGGAGAGGAAGAAGGAGACGGAGGAATTGGCATGAGCTGAGATTAGCGAATTCCAGGAGACAACATTTGGGTACTGGAATTGAGAAAAAAGGCGGGAGCTATTGTTGGATTTGGAGTAGAGTGTGGTCAAGATGTTGGAAATGGAGCGATCTGCATAATTAGGGCGCGGAGGATGCGCAGGTCGAGTCGACTGAGTTTAAGGTTTATCCTCTTCTGAATCAAACGATGGGCCGGAAAATCACAAGCCCATTACATGTGGGCCGACAACTCAGTCACAAGAGCATGTTTATTCTTCAAAAGTCATTTTTTTGTCGAATATTTATTTTTAAAATTCGTGAGTTTTACAAACTAGTTTTAATTTTTAAATAATTTTAAGGGGAATTGAAGCACCTAAAATGAAATAGAAAAGTGAGTAATAGAAAATATTTTGGGCAATGTACATTGCCCAATTAACAAATTTTGTTAGTATGTGAAATATTTTTTAATTGTTAAATTAAACGTTAGTAAATTTTAAAATCCTTACACCGTAAGGATATTAGAACTTCAATTAAACTTATAAATTTAGGTCTAATAAATTAAAAGAAAATCGTTCACTTTTTTTTGTTAGGAAAAGGGAAAAGGGAAAAAGAAAAGTCAGTTGTTTAATAATTAAACTGTGTAGGTATTCTGTGTTTTGTCGTTGTTGTTGTGGGGGTCTTCTTCAACCACGTTGCTCTGGGGGGGGAAAGCAGCAAGAGCATGCTTTTATCTGTATGCATCTCGCTCTTCTACTGCTCCAAAACATAAACAAAAAAAGGAAGAAGAGTTTCAAGCTTTCTGATTGGTGAGGCGCAGAGAAGTTTTGAGTTTGGCTTTGTAATATCCAATCTGCATTTTCATCCTCCAAATCTAAAACCTTCAATTTCCACCCACCAGGTAATTATTCCCCATTGTTACTTTCTCTACCTCTTTTCCCATGTATTTTTCCCTCCATTGATGCACATCTCTCAACCTTATCCTTTTTTGTAAGGAGTACTTAGTTACAATTGGAACTTGCAAGGGTAGGTAATTAAATGCTTCACCCACATTTATGCAATTATATTATACTAAAAAAACACCCCCAAAAAATATTATCCAAAAGCTAGGTGTAGAAAATTTGCTAGCTAGCACATGAAACTAAGGTCCATCTTCATTCTTGAACTATCAATGAAGTTCATTTTTTATAAGCTGATTTGAGAATTTCGTGTTAACCAATTTCTACCTTCTCTTATGTAGGAGTAGTTAGTGAGTAAGTGATTTTGAAGGATGAAGGTGGGTGTGATTGGGGGAGGGATAAGTGGACTTGTGTCGGCGTATATTCTTGGGAAAGCAGGAGTTGAAGAGGTGGTTGTATACGAGAAAGAGGACAGTCTAGGTGGGCATGCCAAGACTGTTACCGCTCATGGTACTGATTTGGACCTTGGCTTCATGGTCTTCAATCGTGTAAGTTATTCATCACCACCCACTCATTTCAATCTCTTACTATCGTTGTTCAAAGAAGTACCGTTAATTTTTTTATGCTTGTTATGATTCTATTCAATTGGCCAAAAAAAAGGGTTAATTCATTTTCCTTCGAGGGTTTAAGAAATTGTGTTAATTATTTTAATTATATTTTTTCTTGGTCCGAATTATTTTAGTTATATTATCATAAGAGAATTGGATATCGAATTATTTGAGGTTTATGGGTTAATGGAATAGAAAACTACGGAGGTATAACTTACAAATATCTATATCAAAGAGCAAGTGCTCCAACCAATATTAATTGTGGTCAAATAGTAAGAGATTTATCCATTCTTAATTAAAAATTCGGATTCGATTCTTGAGAATAGAGAAAATTATGCTGATAAAGTCACTATACTATGAGGACTTCACAGAACTCGAATAAAATTAGTGTCAGTTGAAAGACGATAAATAAAGAGTAGGTAGTATAACGATCGGACCTGGCGGTCCAAATTGGCTTGCAATTGGCTTGAATTTCTGTTATATAGCTAGCTAGGTTACAAATACTATTCTTACGTGTAGGAATGCACCACGTAGACGGAAAAACATCCGCCACAAACACCGCAACAAAGGTTTCAAATTCAATCACGTTCCAGAAAAAGAAAATTTCTGATAAAAAAATCCACCTTTATTTTTAGTTTTGTTTCTATGGACTGTGTCTTGTTCCTATCAGGATAGATAAGATTACTATTAGATCCTCTCACATGATGGGATGCTGCTCTTCCCATCCCCAGTCCTTCAACCTTGTTTTTTTTCTCACTTAAACCCTCAAAGAATCAACCGTCAACGTGATTATTTACTAATAATAAAGTATTGAATTCAAGTCTCACATCACCTATAAAAAATAAAAAAAAATAATAAACAATATCATTATTCTCCGGATAATATGGATTAAAAAACCACGTATTCGAGTTTTTCGGTATGGTATTTTTGGTCACTAATAATTGTTTATCACATGATTTGACAGCTTTATTTATGAACTATCCGAATGTTCTGGAAAGCAAAGGACAAGTTAAAGGCGACAATACACGTCAGACCATATAAAATTAACTCTTCACGTGTTCGTAATTAATAATTGGGATTTGGGGTCACAAAATGTTCAGGACAAGTAGTTGCTATAATTTATAATTTATAAAAAAAAAAGGTGATAATCCAATACTACCGTAGGAACATGATTAATCTTCGTTCAGTAAATTTAAAATCGCATAATTTTAGTAATAAAAATTGGAAGATTCACTTATGAAGCTGAACAGAATAACCAAGAAATAAATTTTCAAGTTAAAGATTGCAATTTAGTTATATGAACTATGAAGTAAGTATAATTGGGTTGCAGGTAACATATCCAAATATGATGGAGTTCTTTGAGAATCTTGGAGTTGAGATGGAGTTATCAGATATGTCATTCGCTGTCAGCTTAGACAAGGGACAAGGCTGCGAATGGGGTAGCAGAAATGGACTATCCAGTTTGTTTGCAAAGAAGAAAAATGTGTTAAATCCTTACTTCTGGCAAATGATCAGAGAAATGATCAAGTTCAAAGATGATGTCCTGAGGTGCGCGCCGGATCCTTACTGTTGGTTTGATTGTTTGATTCCTGTCAGGTTTTTGATAGGATAGATTTCTGTCTTGGGCTGACAAGAAATTCCATTCTCATGCAGCTACCTTGAATTGCTTGAGAACAACCCAGACATTGATCGCGACGAGACTTTAGGGCAGTTCGTGAAGTCGAAGGGTTATTCTGAACTATTTCAGAAGGCTTATCTCGTAAGATCATTACCACATTGTATTTTGTTATACTCTTTTGTATATTGTCTTAACTGTTACTACTGATTGTTTTTTCAATAGGTTCCGATATGTGGCTCCGTATGGTCCTGCTCTTCAGAAGGAGTTATGAGCTTTTCAGCTTTCTCTGTACTCTCGTTTTGCCGTAACCATCATCTTCTTCAGGTACAACATTGCCCTTCAGAAGGAATTCTGTCAGATTTTACATGTAATGTAACTTCCTCGATTTCTGCAGCTCTTTGGTCGCCCAGATTGGCTCACAGTCAAATCGAGATCACAAACTTATGTCAACAAGGTGCATATTTGTTCCTCATAGATCCTCAAATCTCAAGTTCTTTCGTTGTAATTGTTTCTTCTGTTTTCATCTTTAATAACCATGGCGGGAAAATTCAGGTCAGGAAACAGCTGGAGATTTGGGGTTGCAAAATAAAAACTGGCTGCCAGGTGTTGTCCGTTTCATCTTCTGATAATGGTGAGCAGTAGAACTTTGTTGGAAAATTGAAGCATATCTTCTGTGAATGGTGTATCTTGTTCGTCTAATTCCAGTTGTAAACGGCGGAATGTCTGCACAGGTTGCACAGTATTATGTTCTGACGGTACCCAAGATACATACGGTCATTGCATAATGGCGGTTCATGGACCGGATGCTTTGAAACTATTAGGAAACCAAGCAACATTTGATGAAGCAAGAGTTCTTGGTGCTTTCCAGTATATGTATAGGTATGTTTTATCACTTATCTGAGGTTTTGACAGAAATGCACATAAACATCTCATATTTGTCGGAAAAAATTGCAATGAGTTCTTTAAATTCCTGCTGGCAGTGATATCTACCTTCATCGGGATAAAAGCTTCATGCCGCGAAATCCAGCAGCATGGAGTGCATGGAATTTCTTGGGGAGTTCAGATAACAAAGTATGCTTGACATACTGGTTGAATGTGCTTCAGGTTTGTAATTTACCTTAGTTTAACTTGCAATTTTAATCACTTTGCCACCTGAATATGTGATACACCAAATACTAAAGTTTTTTCTTTGTTCTGTTCTTTAAATGCTCTTGCAGAATCTTGGTGAAACAGGCCTACCTTTTCTAGTGACGCTCAACCCGGATCATGAACCGGACAATACCTTGCTCAAGTGGAGAACAGGACATCCAGTGCCTTCTGTAGCTGCCTCAAAAGCTGCACTTGAGCTTGACACTATTCAAGGCAGGAGAGGAGTTTGGTTTTGCGGCGCATACCAGGGTAATTCTCT
Organism: Viola odorata; assembly: GCA_963691705.1. Classification (NCBI taxonomy): domain Eukaryota; kingdom Viridiplantae; phylum Streptophyta; class Magnoliopsida; order Malpighiales; family Violaceae; genus Viola; species Viola odorata. The sequence goes on from OY829545.1 coordinate 3,690,920, forward strand.
TGCAATCTGTAAAACATGTCTGTATATAATCCACTAAGTCAACTTGTTACATTCTGATGTTGCCCTGAAAGATTTATGTCAACTAACATCAGTTTTGTATTTCTTTCAGGATATGGCTTCCATGAAGATGGACTGAAGGTAGAAACAAGGGATCTCTAACTCTTATTGTTGACAATTCTTCAACTTGATGCACTGATTCGTCAAGTTCGTGTTCGGCTTTCTGCAGAGTGGAATGGTTGCTGCACATGGTATACTAAGAAAGAGTTGTACTATTCTGAGCAATCCAAGACACATGGTACCTTCTCTGACAGAAACCGCGGCGCGCCTTTTTGTTACTAGATTTCTTGGTCATTATGTCAATAGTGGAAGTCTAACGTGAGTTCGCTTGCGGAGTTTAAACCCTTCTCCGATGACGTTCGTAATATTCAGATCTTGATAAATATTCTTTTTGATGCTACAGTTTGTTGGAGGAAGGAGGTACAATGTTTACCTTTGAAGGAAATCTTAAAAAATGTCCTTTGAAAACTGTCCTAAGAGTTCACAATCCCCAATTTTACTGGAAGGTAGGCAATGCAGTCGTTTCTTGGTTTCATTTTTCAAGATTTCAGAAGATGAAGTGCTAAGAGATGAGGTATAGGAATCAAACCTAACAAACACCAGAATTTCTCAGATTATGACACAGGCTGATTTAGGCCTCGCAGATGCGTATATCAACGGTGATTTTTCGTTCGTAGATAAAGATCATGGCCTTCTCAATTTTTTTATGGTGAGTTAATTTGTCCATGTCCAGTTTCAAGTTTATATCTTTTAGTAGTAGCTCTTACTTAATGAACTTTCAGTCACGTTTCGTTTTCTACAGATTCTGATTGCCAACAGAGATGCTGATAAATCTGTATCAAAACCTAATAAGAAAAGGTAATAGTACTGACAGGTTGATCAAAAATATTGTATATTAAGATTCAATCATTTCTGGCTTTGTTTCACTAATTATTCTCTATTTTTTCTGTTCATATATAGGGGTTGGTGGACACCAATGTTATTCACAGCCGGTATAGCATCTGCAAAATTCTTCTTACATCATGTTTCAAGGCAAAATACTCTGACACAAGCTAGGAGGAACATTTCTCGCCATTATGATCTGGTATCGAATTATTCGATTGTAACTGTTCCAAAACTTACACCACTCTTCTTTTTTCTGTCTGTGCTGATATTACAAAGCTCATGGTGTTTTCCTTTCGGTATTCATTTCAGAGCAATGAACTTTTCGCCTTGTTCCTTGACGAAACGATGACATACTCTTGTGCAGTGTTTAAGGTTTAAAACCTAACCAGACAATTCTATTTTGAACATACGGCACAAAAGATGCATTTTATAGCAGTGAAACTTTTTCTGATACATTGTTTTTTGTGTTTCTGCACTGTTTTATAGTCAGAAGATGAAGACTTGAAGGTCGCACAAATGAGAAAAGTATCCCTTTTAATCGAAAAAGTGAGTCTATTCCTCAAGAGTTATTGTAATTTTTCAAGGAAAATGAAATTCTTTCAGATAAAAAGAGCTGTTTGTATCTGATACTTAACCAATGCAGGCTAGGGTCAAGAAAGAGCATGAAGTTCTTGAGATCGGTAGCGGTTGGGGGACTTTGGCCATTGAAGTTGTCAAAAGAACTGGATGCAAATACACAGGAATCACCCTGTCCGAGGAGCAACTAAAATTTGCAGAAATGAAGGTGAAGGAAGCTGGACTCCAGGTATATATCATGCAAAAAACATCATTCCTGCCCTATGCTTTAAGATAGGAGAAGAATACATTAAAACTGGTTATTTTTCCTAAATTAAAGCATGTCCTTATTCGATTGTTTCGATTATGTTTGTCAGGATCACATCAGATTTCTGCTCTGTGACTACCGGCAACTGCCCAAGTCCTATAAATGTGACAGAATCATATCCTGGTGAGTCTTCTCCTCACTAAAACGAGCGAGATTAGTCCTGAATTAGTACTCTTAGGACGACATGTGGTTCGAACCTAAGAAAAACAGAAGTGACATCATACTATGACCCTTTACAGTGAAATGATAGAAGCTGTTGGGCATGAATACATGGAAGAATTCTTCGGCTGCTGTGATTCGGTATTGTCAGAAAATGGACTCCTTGTTTTACAGGTAATGGCAATGGAAAGAAAACTTTTGCATCAGTTTTGGATTGTTTAACCTTAATGTTGATCCTGATTCTTTGTTTCTATCGTAGTTCATATCGATACCTGAAGAACGATACGACGAGTACAGGAAAAGCTCAGATTTTATAAAAGAGTATATATTTCCTGGTGGATGCCTGCCTTCTTTAGCTAGGATCACTTCTTCTATGGCTGCCTCATCAAGACTCTGGTATAGAAAAGCAATTTTATTCTTCTCCAACGGGATATCCAGATATCCGAATTCTGTTTTTGTTTATAATTTCCTGAAATTTAAAACAATCTCTTCCTGCATGTGAAAGTGTGGAGCATGTGGAAAACATTGGCATCCATTACTACCAAACACTAAGATGCTGGAGGAAGAATTTCTTGGAGAGGCAGAGGTAAAAAAAATTTAATCTGAAATTACCAATTTCTTTTGATTAACCTACTTCTAATACTACCAACTAATTCTTTTATTATTGTGCATTAATTATTTTGCAGTGAGATTCTTGGCCTGGGATTCAATGAAAAGTTCATCAGAACATGGGAGTATTATTTTGACTATTGTGCCGGTGGTTTCAAGACGTACACTCTTGGAAATTATCAGGTAAGTTGAGCATTCAGTAATTCAATCAATATATTAGGTGTCGACTACTCTCATCCCACTGTGATGAAATTTTAATTTTAATTTTTATGTGTAGGTTGTATTTTCGCGGCCCGGCAATATTACAGCCTTAGGTGATCCTTACGAAGGTTTCCCGTCTGCATATTACTGAGAGATTATTTACCATCTCATTAAATCCAAGCTAAGATTTATTTTTCGTATTCCGAATAAATTGCTGATGGAAAGTACAATCTGTCCAATTGATCATTATACATTTTGTTTCCATGGCTAGTAGTTGTTTCATGATTGATCATTGTGCAAGGCAACAAAATCTTTAGAGTTGTTTTTTTACCTCGGAGTGTAATGCATAAGGGGATGACTAAACACAACAACTGGTCTGGATTTTCAGAAGTTGATTTCGAGTTCCGACCGGTAACTAGTAATCTACCAAGTACAGCATGAGCAGATCATTCAAAAGAGAGCAAGCATGGAACCGCAGAATAAAACATGGGAAAACAAACGAGAAAATTTCATAAGCATAAGCGAAACCAAAACAAGAAAACCATGGTTAGTAAGTTTCGAATTAGCTTGTACGGTTGTACCATCACAAAAACCATCAAAATAAGAAAGACCTTTGCTTAGGTTAAAGCCTAGTAAACTTGAAACAACTTGCCACAAAATATATTAATTTCAAGTCAAAAAAATTATTTCCAATCTATGAAACTCTTCCTACTGAAGTTTTCTAAAGCTCTAATTTCCTGATGATCAGATCTACTCCTACTGGTCACAAATTCACAATATCAGCTAAACAATTGGACTATAAGATCTTAGCTATGAACCACGGCTAAGAGATTAAAGCCAACATACCAAAGGCTGTTTTCCACACCAATTGATCTGCCCACCAGAAACTGGAATTTTTCTCGGGTTAATGTCACAAACTCAACTGGTAACTCCTCTTCAACTTCCATTCCATACTGAACACAGCCTTACACTGAATAAACTCCCACTATGAAGCTCGTGTTCAGCCATGAGTGGACACTTCACCTCAGAACTCGAGCATCTCCTCCTGTACAACACAAGGGATACAGGGGGAAAGTGATTATGTCATCCACAAAGTGTCAACTACCACTACCATTATCGCTACCCATGTACGAAGTGATCAACCCATATGGCCATAAGCTCCACTGCTATCACATAAAAAAAACCCTCAATTCATCTGTGTTCCTACTTGTCATATTAAATCAAGTACATCCAGTTTCTAAGTTCTGCCTTTAACATCTTATTCCTATGCAAAAGGGTCAGATGTGAAACTAGATAAAATGTCAACAAGTGAATTCAGCTTCTGTCAAACCAACAAAGACAAGTTTGTGTGAGCAATAGATTAAACACTATCATGAAGAATGAGAAGTTCAAAGAGAAGCTAGCAGAAAATTATAAAGCACGCAGAATTTAAACTACACTCAACCAGCAAATAAATAAGGGGGGGGGGGGCAACTAGTATGCCTCAAACTACTTATTATAGACTAGCAAAATAGATAGAGCAGACTACTGGGATTAAAGCAATCCAACCAGTCCCAAAGTGCATCATCACTCAATTTGAGCCACTCCATGTGCTGTTAGCAGCAAGAAAACTCCACAGGACCTCATGATCCTGCTGGCATTGAAGTGCTCACGATCACTGCTGTTGGGCTTGTCGTGCCTGAGCAGCACCATATCCACCACCGTAACCAACTTGCCCACCATGAGGACCATTTGCTTGAGCACCATAATTTGCAGAAGCTTGTGATGTTTCAGACCTCCATGCTGCATTTCCATAACTTCCATTTGCATCACCATAGCCGGTTCCCATGTAGCTACCACCAGTCCCTGTTAACTCTGCCCCACCGACATTACTGTTTTGGCTGCCCCCAGAATGTCCTCCAACAGAACCAAACCCAGCTGGATTGCCATAAGATCCATCATTACTGTAGTTACCATAGCCATAACCTTGGTTCCCATAACCAGTGGCTCCAGAGGGGGACTGACCGGTAGGTGCTGAAGCAGGACCACCACTACCAGCAGCCCCATAACCCATAGCACCATAACCAGAAGGAGCTTGACTGCTCCATGAACTTCTTGGTGCTCCAGGGGGACCACTAGCATACCCAGAATTTGGAACACTAGGGTTTGCATAGCCTGCACCTGCAGCCCCCGCATACCCAGCATTAGCACCTCCATAGCCCCCATAACCACCATAGCCAACACCATTGCTAACAGGGCCATATCCATAGCCAGGGGCACTGTAGCCAGATGAACCATAGGATGGAAAACCACCACCAGTGCTCTGAGGCTGCATGTACCTATTTGAATCCATTCGACCATCGTATGAGCTTGCACTGCTGCCAGTAGAACCATAACCCTGATAACTGCCACCGCCACCTGCACCACCACCCATAGACCGGTTTCCACCACCTGGGCTGGCATCTTTAGGAAGAGCCCTCTTCACTTCAACTTGCTTACCATTCAAATCGTGAAATGTTTTGTGCAAGACACGGTCAACAGCATCCTCAGAATCAAACGAAATAAATCCAAATCCACGTGGGCGTTGGGTGCTCTGGTCATACATTATCACTACATCAGTGACAACGCCATAAGTTTCAAAATATTGACGGAATCCATCTTCACTCAGAGTGGCTGGCAATCCTCCAACAAATATCTTTTTAGTCCGGACATCTCCACTACCACCAGTGTTTCTAGCAGAATTCATGTTCCCAGGTCTTGTATTGGTCTGCTGCTCCTCCCTAGATAAGGCCCTCTTTGCCTCAACCTGAAAAACCAAGGAAACATGGAACTTTACTAAACAACAAATGAATGTGCAGAATCTCTTGCAAATGAATAATTTATTCCTTAAATGATTCTATTTCATAAGTAGGATACTTCCATGTTAATATTTTTTTTGACACAACAGGTATACAATGACAACTATATGCAGCAGTTGGAGATTGGCACAAACCTATCAACTGTAGTACACAGATAACCCAAAAACAAAACAAAATGACACACTGATTAAGTAATTCTTAGACAAATCTACACAACTAAATAAGCTAGAGACTAAAGTAAATGACAGATGATGCCACTTCTCACAAACTGCATTACTCAAAAGACCTCATACTCTCCAACCAAGGAAAATAAACCATTTAAAATAGTTCATTTATTTCTCGCCCAGCAGCTAAAGAACTTTTACTCTGACGTGCAAACAACTGCTTCAACTATGTAGCAACTACATCGCATAAACTCTGTGATAATGCCTTATAGTCCATAACTCCACAGATTTCACTTGTGGACGCAAAAAAAAAAGAACTTCTAAACCAATTCGTTGATTACTTCAGCTAATTAGTTGCATTCAACAGCTCAATGATAGCGCCTGAATGGTATGAATCCCAATATTTGACACTTTATACTAAAAAACACATGCTAAAACTTCTCATGCTATACTAAGTTCATAAATCCACAAATAAACAGAAACAACAAGAACTCATCACTAAAAAAGATAAGAGTTTAGAGTAGGATGAGAAATCTCACTGTTCTTCCATCTATAGTATGCTTGTCTTGAAGAACCCTATCGAGGGAGGAAGGATCTGCAAAAACAACGAAGCCAAAGCCTCTGGGTCTGCCAGTGGTCTTGTCACGCATGACGACAGTCTGCATAATGTCGCCGTATTGACCAAAGTAGTCTTTGAGCTTCTCCTCCGTTGTCTCCCATGAAATCCCACCAATAAAAAGCTTTCCCTGATCGGAATCCATAGCTATAAAGATGGAAGCTTTATAAGTTTTTCTCTCTCTAAATGATAGCTCTGGATTCTGGGTCGTCTTTTTTAGGAGGGTTTTTAGGGATTTGGTAAGTGAGGAGGGTGAGGACAGGAGAGGAGAGAGTGAGGGTTTGATAGAGGTGAGTTGAGAGAGAGGACGGACTGAGTTTTTCTGATTTTTTATTTTATTGTAATAATGGGTGAGAAAGGAATATTATGGGGATAATGTAAGGAATATGAGATTTGGAGGGTTGAGATTTGCTGAGGGTATGAATGGAGGGTGGAGATTTGGTGTGCTGTCCTGGTGGGGGGGAAAAAACAAATAAAGGAGGAGTGAACGTTTTTAAGGTCATTATTTTAGGGTTTTGTCCTTTTTTCTCTGTATATCACGTGAGGGGCATGTGACACGAGTGTCAAGAATCAAGAACAAGGTAAAGGAGAAATAGCGCATGCACTAATGCTAGAATCGAATTGATTTCCAGTCAATACACAGGTTGTATTCAATAATATTATTTATAGTAAATTATTAATATATATGGTGTATGGATTAGGGGAATATAAATCAATTGTGTACAACGGAAGCATTATCAAGGGAAAAAACTAATTGAAAAGAAAAGGTAATAGTACTAGATTTGAGTTTTGTATAGTTTTTTTAACAATTTTTAAAACTGGTCCGAAGAAATCGGTCTCATGACCCTCACTTCATCGGTAAACTAACAATTTGATTGAACCCTTAATTAGTTCGGTTCGATATTTAAAATGAAAAAAACAGTGGAGAGTCATTTTTTTATATTCCCAACACATTTCTTTATTCTTTAATTTTGAAGTACACCAACTCAGCTAAATACAGCACATCACGCAATAAAAGCTAGGTGGCATTTTTGCTAAGATTTGAAGTCTTACTACATTTGTTTCTTTCTGGGTCATTTTATTGAACTCACAGCATTAATCCATCATCATCATTAAAGAAAGCCCAACGTTCCTATTTTCAAAACCGTTGGAGCCAAAAAGAGGCTTTTCCTTTTCTTTCTCTTTTCAAATTCTTGCTTCCACATCTGCCATTACCACTCTCTTGCTTTCTCTTTCTATTTTAGCTACCTACTTATCCATGGCATTGCCCCTACACCATCTAGCAAAACACCTGTAAAACCCTCTAATGGGTTGCTTTCTTGGCTGTTTTGGGTTTTCATCAAAGAGGAAACGCAGGAAATCAGCTCATGGAGGTCTACATAGAGGCCAAGTAAGCCTAAATTTCAAGTTTCATAATTAGTTGTGTCTTTATTGATTAATGCTAGCTCTCATAAAAAACGATTCAAAGTTTGCATCTTTTTGCTTTTTCCCCCTTTGATTTAGCAGAAACTTGGTGGTTATGAGCCTTTAGATTCTGCTTATGCAAATCTTGACATCGAAGAGGAGGCTGTAATCTCACAATCTGAGCTCAGGTTAGTTTCGTATTCCGATTTTTCAATGTCTTGAGATGTTTTTAATGGGCAATGTGTCCTAACTTTGTTCCTTTGAATGTTGACAGCAAGAAGCCTAAGGAGACATTGAAGTCTAAAATTAGGAAAAAAGTGAGCTTTAATCTGAATGTGCAGACTTATGAGCCTATTCCGAGGGAAGAAGAAAGTGAGAATCTTTTCTGGGAAAATGATGGGGAGGGGAAAAAAGAAGAGAAAAGTAGCAAAGAAGCTGCCAAAGAATGCCAATCTTATCCACCAAACTACAGATATGGGAACTGCATAGATAGCTATGATGATGAGGATGATGAAATAGCATCTGAAGAATGCGATTTGGATGATGAGGATGATGAGGAGGAGGATGAGTATTACTATGATTGTGATGAAAATATTGATGTTTTGAGAAAAAGCCAAGAAGGGTTTTCTGATCAATTCAGTTCAGAGAAGAGAGATTCTTTGACTCAGTTGGTTGATGACAGAACCAAAAGTTTAAGATCACCACTAGGTGATTCGAACGAGGGAGGGATGAATCAAAATGCTCGAGACGGGACTCGATGTGTTCTTTCTGTGCTGAAACCTGTAGAAAATCTGAGTCAATGGAAAGCAGTGAAAGCAAAAGGATTGACACAAGTAAAGCAACAGAGAAAAGAGAATGCAGAACCAATGAAGCAACAAGAAGTACAGAAATCCTTGTTAGAAGCACAGGAAATTGCTATGGATGCTAGCCTCTCGAACTGGGTAGTTCTTTCAGGAGCGTACCAGTCGAACATTGAACCCATCACCAAGAGTAGCACTGTTGAGGTTGAGAGATCATATTCATGGAGAAATAGAGATGACATGCCGAATTTAGATATCAGTAGTTTGTGAGGTTTAATGAATTGCTCGTCTTTTTCAGTATTTGATAACAATACGAAACACAAAAATGGGTTCGAGTAGAGATCTGTTAATCAAAATGCAGTAGAAGTTGATGTTTCTTGTTTTCTGTAGCCAATTCTAGGCAAAGTTTGGGGAAATTTGTTGTTTATAACTATTATTTTTTGTATTCTTCCATACACTTCAGATTGTGTCTGAGGAGTGAGATGTTGGTTTTTTCTGAATTCTTGGGAAAGTGAGCTTTCTGTTCTTTCTATTTTCATTCTTATCTTTTTTTCCTTTAATGTCTAGCTCAAGAATCATCATTTACACCCTAGAAAATGGAACTGACAGCATAAAAAAACAGAAGAATTCTCCTGTGATATCTGATGCACCAACATTAAAATACACAAAAGTTTAGGTAAATGCAACTTCATCAAATTTTCAACAAAAAAGTATCCTATTACATATAGGCTTGCCTATGATGAAAAGATGGAAAAAAAAATTATAATTCAACTTCGTTTGCTAGAATATGTATCATGTAAGCTTCATCATTGTTATTGCAAACTGCTTCAATGCCCAGGAAATCATCCCTGCAGCAGCTTCAAGCTGCTTGTCAGAGAACTCACCACAAAATCCACACAAGAACAAGTATTAAACTTCATTTTGTTGAGCAGCACCAACATATTTGAGCATGGCAGGTTGGGATGCGCTCTCAGCATTCAGGCTATCAGTCATCACAACAAGAAGTTGACAAGAAAGGTCCATTTGTGCTCGATTATCAAAATCATGGTTGGAAAGAATACTCCATTGACTTATCCAGCAGATATCTACAAGTTTTGGCACTAAATGGCATCTACATTATAGTACAAATGCAAGAATCTGCATCTTCTTCATCAGAATCACTAGCTTCGCTGCAAACACAAAAGGGAAACAGGGAATTGACAGATTCAGAATAAGCTGACATTAAATCAATGAACAAGAAGTGACACTCAATCAGAACATTACATATTTCAAATGTTCTTTCTCAGGTTGTGCATATTTCAGTTAGTTCTCAAGGTGGCAGAAAAGATTTGAAGCATTCACGCAGTTAATTATTTTCAACTGAATATCCAGTAAAGAAGGCAAGCATTTGCACTTCATCTCATCATAACAGGGTCCTGCTGCTAATATGCAGTTAATTATTTTCAACTGAATATCCAGTAAAGAAGGCAAGCATTTGCACTTCATCTCATCATAACAGGGTCCTACTGCTAATATGCAGTTAATTATTTTTGAACAATTAGTTACTTTCAACTGAATATTCAGTAACGGAGTCATCCAGGCAAGAATTCGCACTTCATCTCATCATAACAGGTCTTGCTGCTAACAGCAGTCTGCACTCCATACAAACTTGTAAGTCACTGGTTGTGGATCCTTATTAACTAAATTCACAGGGTCCTAGGTGCATTGTTTTGAAAGACAATGACAACTCCAAAGACAAAAAAAAATGCCCAATAAAAGGATATAGACCAAGTTAAGCCTCAAAATACTTTGCTGATTTGCAGGAGGTTAATCACCTAGGTCTGTATCGCCCACCCAAACTTGTTTTATGTTGGGTCATATCATATGATATGTAAAACATGAGATCAGCACATTAAAAATATAGGTAACCTCCCCAAATTCTCTCTGAATTTAACCAGAACAAAACTTGGCTACACAACTTCAATTGCATCATTCTGAGGGGAAAATAAGTGCATACTTTTCCAACATTCATTTGTGGATAGCTAACTTGTTACAAGAAACATATGGAGATAAAGTTGTCCGTGGCATTGACACATAGGAAAGACAGGAACTCAGGCTTCCATGGAAACAGCTTAAAAGAGAGGGTTCCATTTTTCAAGAAGGACATCATGAGGAAGTGTAAATAGCCATGAAAGCAGGTTAAGCTTCCAAGTTCCTCATCCATACGAAGAGCAGGAAATATAGACAACACAAGCTCAATAAGACGGGGAATGAAACTTTAGTACAGATAAACCACACAAAAAAAACCTTACTACCGCTATGTTTTCCCAAAATTTTCAATTATTTGAAGCAAGTAACAAGAAAAGAAAAAAACAACCCCACTAAAGTTAAGCAAATGGCTGAACTTTCCACAAAGATGGCACTGAATCATTTCAAGATACAACAGGAAGAGGCAAAATCCAACAAAAAAGAAATCAATTCCAATTGACTCACAGGTACATATCTAAGCATTCTTGATAACTAGGTATTACAAGGTATTCCAATTTGTTCACATCTCAAGCAAATTAACCAATTATTACAAAACAACAAAAATATCAATGTAAAAGGCTAACACGCACACAATTCTCAAAATGTAAGCATAATCCAAACATTACCTGGGCTCAAATTCCAAAATCTCCACAAGCTTATTCCCAGTATTATCATTCCACTGAACTTTTCTCCTCACTTTATCTGGGTTTCTTGACATCCCACCTCTCTTAGGTGGTAACAAAGAAGTCAATTCACTATAATCATCTCCATCATCCATACCGTCCTCAACTTTTGGAGACTCCACAGCTATCAAAGGATTGTTATTGACCCCATTAGCCTCCTTGATATCTTTATCCATTGACAGTAACAACCCCAACAAATCTCAAAACTGAAGAACCTAATTCTATCAATCAAGATGACCCGTAACAACTAAAAATAGAAGCAGGGGTTTCGTTATTTAACAAGAATCTAAAACTACCGAAATGGCTAAACATCATGGATTAACAAACCCTAACCCTAAAGTTCAAATCTTTTGAGGTGAAGGATGGAAAACAGGATTTGACCATTGAACCGCAAAGTCAACGCCCGTTTATGGAGTGATCAAAGACCGGAATTCATTTAAGAGAGCATGAAATCGAGAGTTCTAAGACACCCACCTAGGACGTGAAAGAGAAGCGCATGCGGCGATGCTACTTTCCTGAGAAAGTGACAGGAAAGATCGAAGCTTTGAAACGGGAAAGAGAGTATTAGGTGATTGTTTGATGTATTAAAAAGGAAAAGAAATTTAAGAGGGAGAAAATAAGATTGATTGAAGAGAAAAGGAAATCAGCCAAACGTGAGAATGAAACCATTTAATCTGACAACTCAATTTTGCAAGGAAATAAATAATAGAGACACAAAAAAGGGAAGGAGAAAAAAAACAATCTGGGGAGACAAAATGATGACTTTTAAATTTTAATCTTTTATTCGTTCTTTGTTTTTTATTAATTATTTATTTTAGAGTATGCTCGTTATTCGTTTGTTTCTGTTAAAAAAAACCGGTTAACTCCATTGTAATTCTGTGTCGTACACGTGGGAGGTCATGATTGGTTTTAGGTTCGGCGACGGGTATGTTACAGTAGGGGTAGGACTGAGTTGTTTGCTTAGTTGGTGGTACGTAGCAATTGGGCCAATTCCATAGAATACAGACAACAGAATCATCTCTTTGGATCATTTGATTTGTGATTATTATTGTACTGACTTGGACTTTTTCTTGTTGATTTTGGTGCACAAAGACGGTAGATCTTCATGTGTTTTAGTTTAATATTTTATGAAACTTTTTGTTTCATATGTTTTCATATATCTTTGTGATGTCATCACTTTACATTGCTTAATAAACTAATAACTAATTACGACACATTGAGAAAAAATTTATCAGAGTCTTAATTTAAATTTTATATTCAAGTTTAGAGAATAAATAAAATTATATTAAAGGTAATTCTTTTAGAACTCCATCATTAATTCAATAGAAATACTCTTATATAGAAGAGACAGAAAGAACATTCGAAATAAATAAAAAATAAAAGAAACAAAACAATTATCTGAAATAAATTCCGAAGCAAATCAAAGCAAATCAATTTGATTGGTTTTATATTTGGTTATATTTAGTTATTAAGTGAAATATAATTTAATTATTGTCATGTGTTAATTTTTTGTGTGGAGAGATAGCGAATAATGAGTCACCTGCTGTAGTTAAGATTTCTGGTTGGTTGTAATAATCCTAAACAATGTGATTAGCCACTTGCAAACTTATCATTTCTTTTGCAAGCCAAGTTCATGGAACTGTGTAACTTTTGAGATAAAATCCAAAACGACACAATCAAGTTGAGTAATTTACAAACAAGCTTTAGAGGCATAGCAGAAAAGGGAGTAGTGGAAGTAGGTACTTGCTTCAAATCAAAGGTTGCTATGCTAACCATGATTGCCAAACACATGAACTTGCATTTTACTCAAAAACTTCAAATGGATAATAAAAACCATTTCATGATTCTCACACTTCTTTACATCTCACTCAGTTTACTACTTCGCCTGCAAATATTTGAGACGAGACCTCAACATGGCATGTTTCCAGAGGGCATCACCCGCGTTGAACGAGATCTTGCTCAAGTTGTACCGGGCACAATCCTTTTCTGTGAAAAAAATGTCCAGGTAATATGTTCTTTGCTGCTAACTCAAGCTAAAAAATCTAACCATCTGCAAAGAAATGCAACTATTAGCAGCCATCTCAATCTAATCTAATCTACCTGTAGAATAACTTCGGTGCTAGTCTCCCGGTAAATACCCAAAAAACAACAACATTACAGGAAAGTTCTTGACCAAAATGCTGTCACTTCAGATAAATTTCATAAAAGTTGCTCTTAAGGAAGCTATGATAGTTTTGAACTAGGATTTTCCAGGTAGACGAGGAATGAAGTGTGGTCCTACAATTGATGGGTGGGGTAAAGTTGAATAGTTTCACTCACTACAGTTGTCTAATGGCTGTTTCCCACCACATGGGCAAGTGATCGTCACCTCTAACACCACTTTCTATCTAATTCCTCACTGTCAATGTCAAACTACCAAGGAAGTGGAAACAACCTTTGGTGGGTTGTTTTTGGTTCTTTGTGAAATGAGTGAGCATGCAATATGGAGGCTGATCTCTTATCAAAAAAAAAATAGCGAAACAACTAGATTATCAACATGCATGAAACAAAATCCTTGGCAACAACACCGTTATCCAGATACCAAGGGTGCAAAATGATTGATTTCTTAGATTGACTTTATCTAAAGCTTCATTAGAACAGATTCTGCAAAAGTTACTCTTGGACATCCAAATTTCCCAACACTGCATGTAAAGTTTCAATGTGGGAATGTTACTCAATGATATGTAAATGTTAAATATCGGTTTGTTGGACAAAACGTAAAGTAAAAAAGTAAAATAATTCAAACCTTGAAACGAAATAAGACACAAAATGTAAGTTTCTTTCTTCTCCTTTCTTTGACGAATCAGTAAATAGCTACTTCTTGAAGTTGCAATGGGTGTTCTACAAATTGAAGGTTATGACGATTGCGGTTTTTCTTTCATGACAGAGCTGAAAAACCCATAGAGATTGATCATCACTTGTATGAATTTGGGTCTGTGGAGTACCATGTTCAGGTCAGCAGTCATGATTAAGTTTTATTTTCAACATGAATTTGGGTGTGTTTGTGTCTGGGTAGGCTTTCGAACATATCGGATAACTGTTCTGATGATTATTCATGAAATGTTTGACAGTCTTCATCAACAGACCCACACCTTCACTACTTGTCGATAGCAACCCCATTACTATCCCAGGAAGTGGTGCAATCATCTGGTCTCTCACCTTACACTATACAGATGGTGAAGGAAGTATGCTCCGATGTGGTGGAGATTGTTGAACCTGCCAAACAAGGATATCAGCTGACACTCCAACTTCATTTCTCTAAGATTCCACAAGGAAAAGGTTTGCTACTTCTTCAAATAAAGAAAGTTGTAACATTGTCTTGCTTTTAAGCTTACTATTCCTTAACAGATATGAGGGTAGACAGACAACAAAAGACATAGCTACAAGACTTCTATATTTCTTCTTCTAACTCAATCCTCTATGCTACTATTCAAAACTTAAAATTGGCATTCAGCAAGATATTACATGTTTCTAAAAACAGAAGTATATTCTAGCTCAGTACATTTTCCTTTTTCCAGATGCTGAAATGGTTATCATGCAAATTTCTTCCGTGCAAGCAATAATATTAAGTTCACAACTAAAAGAAATGTTACGGAATGTCTACTCTCGAGATACATCACAAGGGACATGCAAGCCAGTCAAACTTGTCTATCATCCAAGAGAGCCCTTCTACGTCATCAGACAGGTAAGTTCCATTTAATAATAAACTTCTTCAGATCAGGTAAACTGTTTCAAATTATGATAAGGCTAAAGGAACATTTGACTCCATGAAGAGATGTAGCTGAGCATAGTTTTCAAACATTCGATAATACATGAAATTTTCAATGTCAGAACAAAACTACCAAAAACATCCGTTTCACTCAATTGATATAACCAAAAGTGCGCTATTCTTTAGGATTCTGACACAAAAATTGTCTATACGAAAGTAACTTCGAGTCAACATGGAACGTAAGACTCTTTATTCCAACACAAAAGTTGCCTATGTGACAGTAACTTCATGCCTTTGACAGCCACAAAAAATAACTGCAGTATTCCCAATGCGTTTCAAAGAACACTCAGACGTGATTATCGCAATAGCCTTCTTTCAGGTTTGCAACATAACAGGCATTCATGTTTCTGGTCCATTAGCCCCCTACCATTTGGTATTTCAAACGATTATACTTCAATTATCTTTCCATTTCAAAGGAACTCATGGATGTGGGCACCTCAAAGAAATGGGCTAGAGCTCCACCATGCACCTGGTCAGCCATTCCTCCACCAGAACTGAGAGGAGAACCTATAGAAGATTTGAGCACCAATGGAGGGTTTGTTTCTTTTGGTATCCTCTTGCCCATGCCATGAACATTAAACAAACATTAATTGTATCAGTTAGATGTTAAGTACAGTTACCTCATACCGTAAGAGCTTAAGAGTGGTCAGGATGAACGATGAAGTATTTGCTGTTGTATTCCCAGATATCTCTAACCATCATATTGAAGGCAAAAAGCTAGAGAAAACAGTATGGAGCCTGTTGAACTTCTATGCCTATGTGAAGAACCATGTTAAGGTAAAACATCTTCTTAATTGTTCTATTCGAGACAGGCTAAAAGCATAGGACTTCATACATTTTTAATCTTTTGGATAGTGCACCAGAGGGTTCATACAAAGAAGGATGCAAAAGCGTTTGGAAAGTTTGGTTCAGGTGCTAAACTGAAAACCTTAAACTCCAAATTAGTACAACTATTCTTTTTTTCACTTCTCCGCATCCAAAATGCATTTTTAAAGTTGAACCTGGAAATCAAACACCAGCCGGAACTCCTTCAGCCCTTCATGAAAGTATAAGCTTCCAAGACGATAACTAATTGTCTTGGTGTTGCAGGTCCTACACAAGGGAAAATTACCGGAAGCTGGAGAAGCTAAAAAGGCTAAAGGTACGGTTTCCTGCTTACACTAAGACATGTTAATAAAGACGAAAAGTGCCAAGAAAAGAAAATGATAGGTTCTGCTTTCCATCACAAAGACGAACCTCATGGTCTCTCTACATGTTAATGGATGCAGGCTTAGCTAACACACTAATAGTTTTCATCTTTATGGTGGATATGTACAAATTCAATTTCAAATAGGATGTTAGTTTACAATGCAATACTTTCTTTTGCCGATGGTTGAAACATTGGTTGAAATAAGTTTCCTCTGAATTTTATCTTTGAACAAAATGCAGGAAGCAGGCACTTAAGAAAACTTATCAGCGTTCGCAAATCTAAAACTTTGAAACAACGATACGGTGATTTCAAAAGGAAGATGAAGAAAATTCGTTTTCGAATTAAAATCCATGGATTTGCGCGCTTTCGGAGACAGTGGTTAAGCATCCCAAAGTTTTCTTCATCAATGGGCTACAATAGACTAGATTAGTTGAATTCGATGTTCTACATTCTTATTTGGGCTTAAGGAAAGTAATTGGTGCTTCATCTGAACTGCTGCTATAAAGGATTTTCTCAGGGGAATATATTCAAAATATGTAGTTGTATCTGCTACATTGTGCCAACAACCATCGATGGGTTGAAAGTAAATCATCAAAAAGACAACATAATCAAAAACTGAATTCATGGAACAGCAACTATATACATTATATCAGTAAAAAGGATAACACAGCAGTTATGAACAGGAGCGAGCCATCAATTTCCATTAAATCCAAAATTGTGTATTCTATAAGCATAAATGGGGTGAAAGGGGGAAAAATAGACCTCATACATTTCATTCCATCTCGAATTCAGGAATTCCTCGCATCAAAGTAGTCTCTGATTCAAGTCCAGCCAGCAATGGACCACTTGCTTCACCATGCCTGAAATTCCTATGACTTGACAACAACCCAAAAACTCCCAAACTCACAAGGAACACCCCAATTGTATGCGCAATAAACAACAATTTCACCAATGCCACACCCCTCAATCCATCCTCCTCAAGATCACACTTGAATTCTGCATTCCCACTCCCCGACGAAAGCACAACCTTGCTGCACCCTTTAAAGGAGAATACATCGGTATACAAGCACAACCCAGCTTGGAGAAACCAAGTCCCCTTCAAAAACAATCCACAAGACAAGCAAAATTCCGCAAAGAAAGCACCAGGCCTAATTGCCAGATACAAACAACAAACCCCACAAACCGCGGTCAAATCACCACACAAATCATAAACAACCCCACTAACAATGCCAGTTATCCCATTCCCAATCGCTGAATACTCAATCAAGAACACGATCCCAGCAAATGCAAACAAGAAATTGTCGAGAATGACAAAAAGATTGATGCTTTCGCGCAAAAGGAACAAAATTGTGGACACCCAGTAGAGGAAAAGAATGAGGGATTGATGCAGGAATGAGAATCGATAAGTTGGGTGGCCGGAAAAAGACAAGAAGAAGAAAAGTTCAGAGAAAGAAGCAATGGGGAGGGCAACAATGAGGAAATAAATGTCAAGATTCTTCCATTTAGGTTCAGAGAAATACCATGTTTTGGATCTGAAGAGAGATGGGTTATTGAGGAAAAGAGAGGAGGAGGAGATGAGGCGACGTAGGCCGATAGGGAGAAGGAAAAGCGTGGCGGCAAAATGTGTCGCCAATGATGCCATTTTTGTTGGGTGTTTATTTCTTTTCCCTCGTTTTTTCTTCTTTTGTCTGTATTCTCCGTTTATGAAGAAAGGTTACAGAGAGCATCAGCAGCAGTGAGCCTGTTTTCAGTTTTCCGGTATCATATTTGCATCGACGTTGACCGAAAAAGGGAAGACACACAGAAAAATGGATGTCGTGTCGTCCACTAAGTACTCCTATAAAATCTCCTAAAATGACACGTCGTCTTCAACCCAGATTCTTAAAATGCACCCAAAGGAAATAAAAAACAATCCTATAAAGTCTCTTCACTTAGAATTTTTATCTATAGAAAAAAATAGAATAACCCTACTTTTTGAAAAATCAATCATTTACTTGGAAATTTTTATAATTTTGAGAGCAAAAGAAAAAATTTGGTACAAAATATAACAAGTTTGGAAATTGAAAAGAAAAATCCAAACCCACAAATTGTTTCTGTGGTTCATAATTCCCCATCAAAGCCCTTTTCCACGAACCACTCTTCAATTTCATAAAAACCAAAGGCTCTATAATTTTCACACCAAAAAACATAGAAACTTATCTTCTTCTCAATCAAGATTTTTTCTAGTAGAACAGAGGTAGAAAGAAGGAAACCTTAGTAGCAAAAAATCAATTTGTTGGTTATGGCAAGTTCAATTACAGCAACTGGGTTTAATGGAGGTTTTGGCACTTCATTTAAAGGGAGTTGGGGTAATTCCATGATGGGTGAGGAGTATGGTATGTTGATGAAATCAGTGCCTAATGTTAGAGTTGGAAAATCAGTAAGGATGGCTCCTATGATGGGAAATGTAAATGAAGGAAAGGGTATTTTTGCGCCGATTGTTGTTGTCACTCGTCAAATCGTCGGCAAGAAAAGGTTCAATCAGCTAAGAGGGAAAGCAATCGCCTTACACTCTCAGGTACGAATGATCATTGATTTTAGTTCCGTTGATTCTTAGTTTAATTTGTTGTTTTGATTGCTTCATTGGTTGGGATGTGTGCTTTCAACCACATAATTGGTTATCAGATAAAACCGTTGGATAAGAATATGCTACCAAAAAAAAGTTTGTACGAATAAGAATTGAACGCGTAGGAAGAAAATGGTTTATATGTTGCATGATTAGTGTCACATCCGATTTCAAAGAGATTGGTTGGAGTTGCTAACTTGTGGAATGATTACAGGTGATTACTGAATTCTGCAAATCAATAGGAGCAGATGCGAAACAAAGGCAAGGACTGATTAGGCTGGCCAAGAAGAATGGAGAACGGCTTGGATTCCTTGCTTGATTTAGGAACCAGAGATTTTCATGTTTTGTCTGTCTATTGCCATGTAAAAGACCTTTGGTCGACTAGAAAATACAACGTTAAGTTGTTAACAATGTCAATACTTTCACTATATATCCTCGTGCCATTCTTCATTCTAGCTTCTGCAACGTTTTCCTCTTTGGAGATTAGAGGAACTTGTTCAAAGAATTAGAATTTATCAAGTCACTAATTAAGAAGAGAATCAGTATAGCATTTTCTTTATCCGTTCTCTATTCGCAAGTCAAATAATATTAAACATAAAACAATACCTAAAGCTTTACTCAATGGTCTTTTGCTCCATGGCATCAGGGCTCGGACAACAAAAGGCCAATCCCGTAGTGTGGCTTGACATGGAAGATGCATAGACAATCAATCATGGCACCAGCACGTCTTCATGGAACAAACATATTCCGTACAACACCACAAGCTTCACAGCAGTACAAATTTACTATAATACTACGATGTTACAAACACGGTACTGTTTGGAATAACAAAAACAGGAGAGTACTGTTTGAAAAACAAAATTAGGAGTGTGCAACATAAAACATGACTTGAGCACATTGAACTTCTTGGTTTGGTCTAAAAAAAATAAAACTTCTTGGTTTGGTAGCCGTCGCAACCAATACAAAGACGGTAACATAGGGTCGCTCACAAGTTATATCGCCCCCCTCTGCTAGATCTCTCCCTCCTAGAATCATCCTGCAATAATCAAAGAAATGAGACTTGGAACAAAAACCAACACAAGTCTTAAAGTCAGATGATACGCAAAAGTAAAGATTACATGGAAGGTGTAAGACATCTTATCATTGAAGTCAATGATCTCCTTCCACTTCCTACCAATGCTCATCTGCCCAACGAAAAAGAAAAAAGGTTCAGATTCGCTAATGCAACTAAACTTCATGATGAATACTAAAACAAAACAAAAGTTATAGTATACACTAAAATAGTACTCTCCTAGGTGGGAGCATTCAAGATAAAAAGATGCACAAGTAAAACTAATAAGTGCACCAAAACTAGCATGCTAGTTGGAGCTAGCTGTCATATGGAATTTAACAAATCTTCATCATATTCAAACGAAAAGATATATCCATTGAATCTTTAATTTGTTTCATACAAGGAAAAGATGAAGAGATGGCTGGCATATCTAAACAAATACGAACGAAAGCCTATAGTGGTACAACAATCTAAATTGCTGCAATTCCTGAAAGAAATATTAAAAAAAATCCAGTGGTGGGCTACAAGGAAGAAGAATAGATGCCAGGTCTGGTGAGGAAAGAAAAACAGTAACAGTAATAGAGCTGAAACCTATTTTCAAAGACCAGGCTATTACTCATACCACATAATCAAATCAGCTAAAGCAGAACCCCGAAGACTGCTACCTATAACGTGTAACCTAGACGCTAAGAAGAGATCATATGCACAATATTACCAAAAGATATAGTTGACGAGCAAGAACCAACCAAGTGGACATAAACTCATGAACAGAGGCCATCTCCACAATACTACTTATTTATAGACAGACCAATTATCAGCACTAAGAAAGAAACATCCACAGAGACTGCCCATGCAACCCTGTGGACAATTATGCAATTTGCGCTTCAGTAATACAAGAGAGAGCATATAGCCTAAAACCTGTGCAGCCTCATTTGCAGCAGTTTTGGTCCATAGAGCAAGCTTATCCGCCCTCTGACGCACACTCACCACTGCACCACAAATCTCATCATTATCATCAAATTGCTCCCCGATCAAACCCATCAACTGTTCAGTAACCAGCAAAGAAAACAACACGTCACGAACAAATCCAAAACAAACAATAATCAAAACCTAAGAGAACACAGAATGGGCTTGATTATGATCTCCACACTGCTACAAGAGCAATACATGCGCAATGAATACACTACTATCCAAGAAGAAAGGAAATAGAAAACAAAAAGGTTATGTATTTACGGTTTCGAGCCACATGGTATCCAGCGTAGCCTTGCTGTTGCTAGTAACAGACCATTTCCCTCCACTAGCACACTCCGGATCTTCCCATTTGGGCTCAATCCCAGATTTAAATAGATGAAAATCAGCCTGCCCCGGTAGCTTACTAGGCTTAAATATCTGATCATACAAACTGCAAACAAAAAAGCATAAAAATCACTTTAAATAAAACAATTATAAATCATCAACCAAATAACCAAAATAAACAAATCACAGAATCCGCTTCACATACCACCAGAATTCTTCGACAGTGTCGAAGGTATAGACTTTGCGCATGGAAGATCCCCAGGCGGCGCCTGGTTTGGGTTTGCTCTGATTGTCGAACCAGAAAGTCCATTTCCTCTCTAACTTATGCGGCAGCTTCTCTGTGGTTTCAACTGCAGCTGCAGCTGCCGCCACCGTCGCTGTAGCTTCAACAGCCATTTCAGTTGCCATTCTAATTTCTACGTCTGATTCAGTCGGGAAAAAAGAAAAGAAAAGAAAAGAGGATTGCCTTTTAGGATTTATCCCTAGTTGATCTGCGGCAGGGACAAGCGTTTGCCAAAAAAAAGAAAAAGGGCTTCTGGCCCATTTTAATTTGTTTAGTAATGGGCTTTTGTCATGTGGGTCAAAATTATTTTAGTACGGTAGCCCTTTAAATAGATGTAGTGTATTTTAGAAAAAAATAATACACTAGTATAATATTGTAAAATTAAAGTTTTTTTTTTAATCTGTATTTTTTATAAAAGAGATTTGATATTTATAAACTCTTCCATATTTATTACTTTTTATTATTTTTATATCATTTTTTTTTAATTTTAACACTCAATTTAAATAAAAAAGACAAAAATTCATTTTAACACCCAACTCTATATTAGTTGCTAGATCTTACTCTCATTTTTTACTTTTTATCTTAAAACGAAACCCAGCTTTTCCATTTTATTTATTTATTTTGGATTAAGATGGTGATGTTACCTTTCATTGAACACTTCCTTAATTATGTGGTACGTTTAAGCTAAAGATCAACTCTATCTGCCCTTAATTATAACATGAAACTGGGATACAACATTAAAAATAGCATGACCAATGAAATTTATCAAAAAGAAGAAAACGGATGCATGTTTTTTAGGAGTAGCTAGTTGCCACCGCATGTGACAGGTGCCACAACATGATAAAAACACAAGCTGCATGCAAGCCACGCAGTTAGAGCAATCACAGTTCTAATTTGTTTTTGTACAAACAAAAAGAAGACTTGTTTCGTTCTGGGATCGATATAGGAATCAAGGAAGAAGAAACAAAACAAGAAGAAGTTAAATTACCAGAAATTGATCATCAGACTATACCAATCAATGTCATCTGCTAGGGAGCTGGAGAGGAGTTCCATTGCAAGCGCATCGCCTCTTGCACCTGTTACTTATGAGAGACCAGTTCGTGATGATTTGGAAGATAAACTACCAAAACCTTGTAAGTAATTACTGTTCTTGTTCTTATTTCTCTGCATTTTTGGTAAAAGTTAATCATGAGATTAACTAGCTAATTAAGGTATTTCTTGATTCAATTGTGGATTAGTACTGGAAGTTTAATTCCTTGAATTCTTTCGCTTTGCTGCAAGGCTTTGATCTTACCATAAACTGAATGATTTCTAAAATAATTGTAATTCTCTTTTGACAATCTGAAATGAGAACAGATCTGGCAAGAGCATTGGAAGCTCCAGATGCAGAACATCCTCATGGAACACCAGGGCACAATCATCGGGGCATGAGTGTTCTTCAGCAGCATGTAGCATTCTTTGATCAAGACAACAATGGGATCATTTATCCTTGGGAGACTTACACTGGTAAAAACTGCAGATCAGTTTGCTCTTTGTTGTTGTTAGAACTTACACATTGTAATCTTACCGAAACAGGATTTCGTGCAATTGGTTTCAACCCATTTGCCTCTCTTATAATGGCTGTTGTCATCAATGCAGGCCTTAGCTACCCCACTCTTCCTGTAAGTAACCACAGATTTTGTTCTTTTACTGATAATGAAGCACGCTTTTCGCTTTGATATGTTGGTTATGTTGTGTTTCGAGGATTTACTTATTGTAAACTAATTTTATTCCTCAGGGGTGGTTTCCCTCTCCCTTTTTACCTATATACATTGAAAACATACACAAAGCCAAGCATGGTAGTGACTCAGGAACATATGATCATGAAGGGAGGTATGAAATTAGTAAATATCTTGACCTAACAATGATACTAAGTACCGATATGATTCATTCCTTGAAAGTTAAACTGAACTTCATGCAGGTACATGCCTGTGAGCCTCGAGAACATTTTTAGCAAGCATGCTACTACAGTGACAGACAAGTTAACATATGGGGAGATCTGGGCAATGACTAACGCGAACATTGATGCGTTCGATTTCTTTGGAGGGTTTGCTTTCAATGCAGTCTTTTTTATTAGTGTCTTTGATCTCAAATATACATGTTTCTAAAATCTGTGTGTTTAATGGTTGGACAATGGGAATAATGCAGGCTTGCAGCTAAGATGGAGTGGACAATTCTCTACATTCTTGCAAGGGATGAAGAAGGGTTCCTGTCAAAAGAAGCCGTTCGTCGCTGTTTCGACGGTAGTTTGTTCGAGTACTGTGCGAAGATGAATTGGACTGGAGAGGACAAGTTCAACTAAAAGAAGATCGATGCGGGCATGTTATGGAATATGCAAATGGCCAGTCTCAATCCAAAATCAATGCTCTTCCTTATAAAGCTTTTTGTATATAAACTCAAAGTGGAAACCTGTAATAATGCAGTACTCATGGTATGGAACCATTTTAATAATGTCATAGTTAACTTTGCTGTTTGTATGTCTGAATATTAACTCTCTCTATTATATATGGAGTGATGTCTATTTATTAGATTCAGATAATAAAAATATGAAAATGGCTCACATTAGAACATTACAAGGAAGGTGTCTTCGTTCTCAGACATGACAAGAACATTAGGTAACAGAGCAATACACGTCGATGTGATTTTAAGAAACATAGTACATCGGATTTGGAAGTTTGAATGCCCTGCGTGCACTAGGAACCCCTCCGAAACTGCTGTATTGATCGCCTAGAATGCCCCAAATGCGATATCCTTGGCTGATCAGTTGTTTCCTCGCGTTGGCCATGTATATTTGTACATTAGATAGTTCATCGGCAGAGCCCCTGTGTCAAAACCAAAAACTAGTGTCATAAAATGAGCCCGACGATGCTCGAATGAGATATTAATCGGACTGAAAAGAAGAGGAAGACTGACCCTAATATGAGACTGGTCCATCCATGATACCCAACATCCACAAGATTGTCAATTGTGGCTGATCTAAGGCTCTCTCTTCTTGAAGAAATCAAGATGATTTTGACACCCATGGCCTTGAGATCATTAAAGAACCTAAGTGTGTGTTCCAAGGCAGGTGCCTTGCGTTGACTCATCCATTCCTCTAAGGAAGTCAAGTTCAGTTTCTCTCCCCTGTTCATAATCCAAAAGTTGATGGCATTCTTCAGCTCATGAGTTCTCATTTGACAGGAAAGGAAAGGAAAAGAAAGGGAAGGAGTGCGTTTTACCCGAATCCATGTTTCTTGAAGTAAGGCACAGTAGACAAAAGGGTATCATCTACATCGAAGAGCCATGCATCTTTGCCATCTTTCTTCAACGCGCACGTGGTGCCGAGATAGAGTCTGCACTCGTCGATTGCCCTGTCAGAATCGACCTGGTATTGAGTTGATGTAACATACTTACCAATGTATGACACACATTCTTCAGGGACGACAAGGAACTCCCTAATGTTGTGTAGCTCGACATTTATCCTCCAACTCTCACAGTAGTTTCGTAAGGTTATGTTCAGGCCTTTCTCCGTCTTGTGCTGGCTCAAGATGTTCCAGTCTGCAACTGCAATCCCGACGAGGATACAGCAGAAGAAGAACGAGAAGGCTATGATTCTGACCATCTTGTTCTTGAGAGTCGGTTCGGGATGGAATTGATGGGATGAATGGACTGATAAATAGCTGGTCTGGGCAGGGGTTCGGACCTACAACTGCTTAACTGGCCACATGGGTTTTTAGGAGTAGTGGCATGGCACTAACCATGTCCTAAGGTTCACGTGCTGGATGCTGACCAGGCGTAGCAGGTTTGCCTTAAAATATACGTTGTCAACTCGTGTAGGACAGAGATCTATGCCATTATTCTCCTCAGATAGAATTGTAGAATTGGCAATAGGAATCACTGTTCAAATCTGAAGATAAATTTATCATTAAATATAGATTACAGTTGGCAGGCACATTGATGCCTCTATGTTCTTCCAGCCGAAAAGATTAATTCAGAATTTGGGACACGTTGTGATTTCAACATTGCCAGAAAGGACAAGATTGGCTTAATTGATTATATTAAAAATCAAGTATATTAATCAAGATTTTACTAAAATATAATTAAAAAACAAATTCATCTTTATTCAGAGCCGCATCGTGTCTGAATAACAGAACCAAAGATCGACTATTATAGCGGGTATAAAAGGAACAGACAAGGTCGGAAAGAGTGAAACAAAAAACAATTGAGTCAAGACATAGTAAATCAAAACTATTATCCACTTCATGTAACATCAAAAAACACAACAGATTCAGGTCTTAAAAACCAACCTACAGTTATACCAACAAACATGTGACGACTGATAAGAGAAATGACCCTAAACCAAAAAGACCAACTAGGTTGTGACCCTTAAACAATTGCATTCGCTGCACTAGCAATCCTGGGCCACAGATCAGCACACTCCTTTCCAATTGGACCAGTAATGGCAGAACCTACAACAAACAGCAACCAGTAAGCAAACTCATTAAGCAGCAACTTAATAAAAGCACCAAACCACAAGGCTCAAAACTCCTGTACCTTTCATTTCTCCCTTGGGATTGACAATGACTCCAGCATTATCTGGAAAAGAAACCAGAATTGATTCAGACAAGATAATTGAAACACAACAACACTATCATAACGAAGTCTACACCGATACATTGACTAATAATCATTCATGCCAAATCAAGGAGCACACATTGCATCTATGAGAAACTATAGAAAAAACCAACAGCTAACATTGAAGAACAATATTATGGGCAAAACAACAGACTGTATATATGCTTCATATATAGGGTCCAAATGTAGCAGATAGCCCATAAAAAAGAGCAAATCTGTAACGACAGACACAAGTCAATTTACCAGACATGTAACTGTACCAACCAACAAATATTAAGGAGGATACATGACTTATGACTGGCTATTACATAAAAAGTAATATTGGCAAGACAACCAAGGAGAAACATCATTAAATAAGTAACTATCTAACCAAGCCCATCACATATTCAAAAACTGTACAAATCAAATCCATTCAAATAAACAAATGTTAGGTCCATATGTAGCAGATAGCCCATAAAGAAGAGCAAATCTGTAACGAGGGACACAAGTTGATTTACCAGACATGTAACTGTACCAACCAACAAATATTACAGAGGATACATGACTTATGACTGGCTATGCAAAACCAACTGTTGACAAGACAACCAGGAAGCAGAATCATCATTAAACAAATAGAAATCAAATGATCCAAACCCACAAAGCATAAATGCAAACATTACACAAATCAAAGCTGATCATTCAAATAAAAAAGTGTCAGGTCTAAATGGAGCAGATAAGCCCATTAAAAAGTTCAGCAAATCTGTAACGATAAGACTCAAGGTTAATTTACCAGACATGTAACTGTATCAACCAACAAAAGTTGTGGAGGAAACATGACTTATGTCTGGCAATATGTATACCATACAAACAAAACCACAGAAGTCGACTATAAAAACAGTGTCATAGATTATCCCAACCTTGACAGGGACAACAAACAAAATGCTGTCCCGGAAGGGGTAAGATTGGGTAAATTCAATATTGCTGGTTATGGGAAGTGCAGAGAAACCTAATCAAAATCCTCAACACCACATCACCAGCAAAACCGAATCAGACCAACAACTCAACATTTCAGACACATAATAGAAAAATGTACCAAATCACACAAAAAATATAGGCCATCTCAATCGATAATTTTTCAGATTTACTATAGCTAGCATCAAGAGTATGCATCCTACCATACTACACATGAAGACACCAATATACCAGCAAAACAAGCACCAACTAAGACACTCCACAAGAAAAGCATGGACCAATTAAGCTTATATGTAGCTGCATACCTTCGAAGTACATGAAGACACCATCCTTTCGGCGCCATGGCTTGCGCTGGCGGACGATGACAGCTGGCATGACCTTCTTCCTGAGATCAGGCTTTCCTTTCTTAACAGTGGCCATGACCATGTCGCCAACGCAAGCGGAGGGCAAACGGTTCAAGCGACCCTTGATCCCTTTCACGGAAATGATGTAGAGATTCTTCGCCCCCGTGTTGTCGGCGCAGTTCACCGTCGCTGCCACTGGCAAACCCAGCGACATCCTGAACTTGTTGCCAGCACTTCCTCCGCGTCCTGAAACAAAAGTTAAAATTAGAACCACGACAACAGAACTTGTAGTTATAAGAGACGGAAAAAATGAGAGATCAGAACCAGTGATGAATACCTCGCTTCGACATTTTGAGCGACGGATAGAAAACGAAGATGGACAGTAGGGTGTTGGGGACGTTATTATATAGACAGACTGCTAAATAAGAATCTAGGGTTTTAAGTTTTTTGTTATTCCGGTTTAGTCCCTGGCATTTTCTTATAATACCAGAATAGTATTGATTAATGGGCTGCTAATAAGAGGCCCAATAGATCTACTCTTTTTGTTCAAACATATAATTAAGGCCCAAAATGTTTCTTTGCTGGGTAGAAAGAAATAAGGAAAAAGAAAACAATTTTTTTTTAATAATGTTTAGTTTTTAAACTTTCAAAAATATTTAGATTACTATTATCGGTGTTTTTTTTTCTACTTTTGGAATTGTTTCTAATATTTTTGAATAACCTTACAAATATTTGTTCCTTTTTTGTTTTGCTTTAATTAAAACTAGACATTTTTCTAAAATTTTCACGTTTTAAAAACATTTTTATACTTATGGATTTTTGAGGACTTTTACTTTATTTTTCCGCTATTTGTAATTTTATTTTTATTTTCTGTCCGCGTTTTCTTTGTTTCTGATTCTTGTATGTTGTTGTTGTCACGAGTCAAACGCCATGAAATCTTTTAGCAGAATCGATCTTAACAATGAATTACACAACCTAAGCATTCCATATAGAAGATGAGAGTAAGCATTTGAAAAGAAATTTAGAAAGATCTTTTGGTAGAATGCAATCATTCACATGACTGATCATGAACAGCAAATGTTTAGCATATCAGTTGGAGGATGAAGAACTTAGAACTAGGTTTACCTACCAAGTAGTTTTAGACAACATTAGATTACATTACACATTCCTAAACTTAAGCATCAGTAGTTACTAGTTAACATCACGAAACATGTTTCGGCATGAGAAATCCCCTTCTAATGAATTCAATCGCGGCAGAAAAGGCTTTGACAGAGACACTTGAAGGCCTTTGAAGTATCAATGCCATAGTCCTGCAACATATTAGCTTTAATCATATGATGCAAAACTCAAAATCAAGCTCTGTTGTGTTAAATACAGTAGTCTACACATACCCAAGTAAGTTCTTCCATGGCAGCTACATCTCTGGTTGTAAAGAAAGCAAACTACATAATAAAATGTTTGTTACTTTTAGCTAACAAGACGAATATATGCAGCGCAAACAAAGAATTGAGCTTGGAATGTACATGGTACTTACATGATAATAGTGGCGGTCAGGTGTTTCAACTTCCACTGGAATCTCAACAAGGTTAGCATCACAGCATCTAGCATATTTGAGATGAGAAGAATGAGTGCCTTTCTAGGCTTGTCCAAAATATTATTAGAACAAGAAATATAGAAATTGAAAGAAACACCAATAAAAATGTTACAGTACCTATGATTGATGAACCTCGCGACATTTCCATAGCTTGTAGCATCCAAAGAAAGTACTTCTTCATCCTTGAAGTTCTTATCCATACTCCAACCTGCATCGAGTGGCACTGAATCCACGTGTTTCTGGTTATCAAGGTTTTGCATTTTTCGCTCCTCCAGTTCGGAGTGGGTTACTATTTCTCCAACATACTCACAGACAAAGGCCCCTCTCAGCAAACTCTCAACCGTTCGAAGACCCCAGCCTTTTCCTTCCGGTGTTGTGAACACCTGAAACTTAAATAAAAGGAATGAGAAACCTGAAAAAGTGATGAACTGATAAGAATATAACAATGTGAGTCACGGAACAAAGTCACCTGCAAGTTCCTCATTATGCCTCGCTGAACAACACGATTCCCACATGCTTTATTGCAACCACATTTTGCCCAGCACTCTTTGATGAACTTTCTTACTCGATGACCCTTGCATGAGTTAGTCACATTGTGCTTCAGCCTTTCAAACGGGCAGTCTGTACAATAGAAGTAACAACCTCCCTTGTCATGCAACGGGAGGCACTCTTTTAGAAACTGGTCCTTGATCAATCCTGTCAGCGTGTAGGCAAACTCTCCACCAGTTTTTCGAGCACATGCACAAGGTATGACTGAGGTCAAACAATCTTGAAAACATTGTGAACAGCAATCTTCATCCAGTACATTGCAGAGTCTAAAATTCACGTGAGCTTTATCATAAACCAAATTCTGTGCAATGTACGAGAAGCCTGGCAAATCTGCAGAAGTGCTCCCCATTACCAAGGGGATCTTTAATCTTTCCTCCCCCTTGGTTATGTCATCAAGATAGACACCAGGATTCACACCATCAAGAAAGAAGCGGTTCTCTACGTGTTCTACACCACATGTTGTTGATAATTTAGGGCATTCAAGGACTCTTAACTTCATGTCAATTCCAGAAAGTATATTGTGAGCATCCTTTGACTTGAAACCAATAATACAATGAAGAGCATCCAACCGACCAACTGCTATAAGTTTGGGAATTTGCGGCATCACCTCAATAAGATTCTCAAAAAAGACGGAAGGATTTGGACAATCCGGTTGAACTTCATCTCTGCAGCCTAAAATCTTCTTCGTGCTATGAACATGCGGCACACATACTGAAGTTAGGCGTTGATCATTGGTAGAAACAGTACCACATGAGAAGTATTCACACAATTCAGTCATTAGCTTTGTCAAAGAAAAACTGGGCTCCATGATTCGGTATGACTTTCTAAATATATCTTCCACCACTTTCAAGCTTTCAGCCAAACTTGTATTGGAAAAATCAGATTGCTGCGAAGAGTTGCAAATTAGAGCAAGCTTCATCTCACCGTTAGAAGATGAGGCAACATCAAAGTGTAGAGAATCTGAAAACCCTTCTTCTTTGTCTTTCGCACAATCTAGTTTTACGCCATGTGTCTTTGACGAATGCAAGGCATCTTCCTTCACAACAGAATCATTCTCATTTGAAGAATAATCTCCACATACTAGGTGAGAAATATCTACAGAAATGGAAGTTACAATAAAAGTTAATCAAATGTTAAACAATCACATTGGCAAGCTTTCCAAATACGATTACAATTGGTAAGTTGAATATCGAAAGTGGCCAAGATGTTATCATTCAATTTGTCCATCATGAAATTCTGATTCACACTTACACCCACCTTCATCCTCACCATCAACAGGACTGCATTCCAGTAATTCCAAGTCGTCTCCATCAAGATCAATGATTCCACTTGAACTATTTTCACCTAAACTGGCTCGAGTTGCACCTGGCAGAGAAATGGAGATGAGTATGTATACACATACTCAATCAAGGAATATAAAACATAATTATATATATTCAAATGCAACTTTTTTTAAAATACCATGGTGTACCTGGATGGATAACAGCTAAAGGAGCTTCATCTTCGAACTGATCAATGGCCATAGGTTCCTCAATTACAGTATCCAAGTAATCATTGTGATACATATCAAGAATATTTTCCACAGGAGTAACAACCAAGCAAGGTTCAATCTTCGGATTCTTGTAGGAAGTAATATCAGTCCCTACTCTCTTTCCTCTCTTATATTGAATTAACATCTTAGATGATTTTAATTCACCTGTAGCCAAGTCTTTCTTGCTTTGCTGGCTCGTTTTTTTCAATGGAGTTTCAAAATCCTTATTGTCCGCTTTAGTTCCAAGACTCGAAGAAGACCCAACATCACCCTGGTTTTCCCTTGTCAATGAGGTCTTTGCAACTTCTGTTCGGGAGTTGTAACTGTGGCATGAAGCCTCTTCCCTAAGCCTAGTGCGAGACCTTTTAAACAGAGGTTGAAACTCTTCATCCTCTGAAGAAGATTGAGCTTTTGAACACAATGGTACAACCTCCTTTTCTCCATGTTGAGGTTCTTTTGCCAATCCAGCCTTTCCTTTTTTGCTTCTTGTGCGCAATCTTTTTGATATAGGTTGTTCAGTTGCTGGCCGTTCAATACAAACTGGAGAATGCTTCATGCTGCTTTTTACTCCCTTAGTCAACCAAATCATTCACATCAAAAGTAAATACGAGATCAACAAATCAGTAACAAAAAAAGAAACTATACTACGAAAAAGTGTTCACCTTTTCCTGATCAGTTTTATCCATTATTGCTTCAATGAGAACTTTGTAGCTCTCATCTTCAATAAGCTCCCAGATATTATCATAGACTTTAAGTAGTTGCTTAAGTGTAGTCTTCACTAGAGTTTCATGGAAGCCAAAAGGCTCAAGAGCTTTGCAAGCTTTTGCTGTCCTTTGATTTGGGGTCATCCTGATACAAAAAAAAGTCAATTGAAATGCTTGATTACGAAACTTGAATCAACACCTACAGAGAGACTGTTTATTGAAGTTACACCACAAAGAGACTATTTAGTATGAAATATAACAAGCCCACATCCTAAAAACCAAAATAAATTGCTAAAAGGTCTCCCCTTTAGAAAAATAAAAGCATGAACCCTAGTTAGAAACAAACAAAGTATGTCCTTTTTCCTTCATTTTTCTCAAAAAAGAAGAGAGTTCTTAACCTTACAATGCAAGCGAGTATCGCGTTTTCACTGAAATAAAAGCCACCCAGTTCTTAGTTTTACATGAAAATGAAGAAGTTCCTTAAAACTAAATCCATCTTCGTGTTCCTTAAACAAGGGATTTCATCTTGAAAAGAAACAAACTTAAAGAGAGAGAAAGGAGGAGTAGATTTGTTGGCAAAACTTAAATGGGCAGGGATAAAGAAATGGTTTAGTGAATGAAGACCACCATAATTAGAGTGCTAAAACCAATGCGAAGGATAAAAGTTGAAAACTTTGCAGTAAAACTTGACAGCAACAGTACTCTCACTGTTTCACACCATTATCAAGCACACCTAGCTTCTGACGTAGAAGGAAAGAGAACGAACCTAAACCACCCGACACTTGGGCTTCAAATCCACCAAAATACCTAGAAATTACACAGAATGAAACTAAAATATTAGAAACCCCAAATTAAAAATAAAAAGATTCTAACTTTTAGCACGTCAAGTGTTCATTGGTAACGAAAACCCATTTGGTAACATAAAATTCAAAAGGAAACGTCACGCATAACTCCATTTTTCGTTTGGAAAGTTGTGATTTTTTTATTTTTTTTTCAACAAAACAGCATTACCTTACTTGGAATCAAGAAAGCTGAACCCTTCAGAATCCCGAAGCGTACGATAGAGAAGGAAAAGAAAAAAATCATTAAACGCGAAACCCTTTGATCTTCCATGTTGTTTTTTGTCTTTTTCTAGAACATTCTTTTTGCAATTTTAACTCAAAAACTCAAAAAGAAACATGCTTTTTCTGACTCAGTAAATACCTGCGGAGGACAATCATCAGTCTTTCTCACCAAACCATACTTATCCTACTAATGTTCAAAAAATAAATACTTATCCTCGCTTATTTAACCAAGAGTGTGCTTGGGGGTAAGAATTTTTAACCAATCCAACCGAACCAAACCATATTTGATCCGAATCTCTCTGTTCAGTTGAATAAGTTCGGATTCAAATTCGGATCGGCAATCGAATAGAGGCTTGAGAAAAATCAACTACTTTTCTTTAGGTCGGATTTTCGAACCTAAAACTGTTCGGACATCCAATTATCCGAACTATATATACTAAATAAAATAACCCAGGTTTCCAATTCT
The DNA here is from genome assembly GCA_963691705.1 of Viola odorata. Lineage (NCBI taxonomy): Eukaryota > Viridiplantae > Streptophyta > Magnoliopsida > Malpighiales > Violaceae > Viola > Viola odorata. The sequence continues at coordinate 3,724,313 of OY829545.1, forward strand.
TTTCTTCTTTTTTCTCCACTGCCCATTATCCTAATCTAAGCTTGGAGCCTTGGATTGAGTTAATAATGTCCTTTTAAATTATTACTAGTATAGTACAAGAATTTAATAATGTTAAACTACTCACACTTTTTATCTCGTAGTTAAATAAATTTTGTTCGTACAGTTGAGTCAAATAATTTAAAAAAAATAACAACAATAGCAGCTATATATTAGTCTAATTTAACTAATGTACACCACATTGTAGCCAAACCATCTTATGAAATGAAATTTTATCCATTTTAAAAAAAAACATGAAAACATTATAACGGGTTGAAATTGCCGTGGAGTGGGTGTTATCATGTTAGATTAAAAATAGAAATTTAATTTAATTTCTAAGAAACAAATAACTTTGGGAACAAAAAGAAGGGCTGAAAAGTTTTACCATCTTTCAATAGTAATAATAAGTTAACTATGAAAATTTGAGTTGGAAAGTTTACAACTGATTGAGAACAGGGAAAATAAAATAGATATGTTCTTCTGTTGGCTTTTAAGGTACCATCAAAGATTCAAAAGACAGATATTGACCCAGGTTTCAGCTGCGATTCGTTTCTTTCTGCTCCCCAAAATCAAACATCAAAGAAGCTGCCACCCTACCACATTCTTTCGATAATATGCGAAAAGGCTTCGCAAGTGCAGTGTTATGAGAAGATACCGAAACTTATCCGCCTGAGCAAAATGAGATTCGTTCAATATACTTGTAGGCTGCACGAAGAAAACAACTAGGATTAGCAATCCGGACAAGGATTTGCAGATAACCAAACATTTTCTCAGCACCAAAAGGAAAATCAGTAGTGCCAGAACAGAACAGTTTCATTTAAAAGACAACCACCATGAGTAGATTCTCGAGGAGTAAGTTCGGCAGAACATCACAATCTCTTGCGGTACATACAGGTTGGCTAAGGTATAAAACTTGTATAAAAATGCGCACAGGCACGTGTTCTGAAGTGACCAGAAGACCAACGAATCATCTTGAAAGAAAGAATGCATTCAAGTTTTACATCAGAAATCCAGCTAAGCTGTTAATACCCTAAAGAAACAAAAGGAATAACAATCAAAAGAAATCTTTGTTCATGATTAGGTCTAATAATTGAAGGGTAACTGCCCTACTTCTACTTCCCTTGTGCCTAGTTATCGGTCCTACCTGCTTTTGTTAAGAGCTGATTAATGCCAAGGACAACAAAACAGTTGCTATTAAAGATGTAACACCCCTTGCCAACTTTCTCCCAATATTGGGTGTGAGCACATGTGAAAATAATTAATGATCAAAACTGACTAATCTTGATTGTCTAATCTTTTTCCTAATCAGACCATTGTCAACAGAAACGCCATGATTCCATGAATTTACCCAGTTCCAGGAAATCCAAAAAGATACTTTCAACCCCAAGTATAAAAGATCAAGGAAGGTTTTGAGAACTAAAGGGCCAACCCAATGATTGAAATTACAGTCAGAAGAACTGGAGAATAGATGTATATTGTCAAATTTATACGCGCAGTTATACAAGTCTAACTTGCACATACCTGGAACCAACAAACTATTTAGAGAAGGAAAAATACTATAACTAGGTATGTGCATATAGAGATGGGAGGTTCTCACACCAAGTAAAAAAGTACCGATTGTGTAATATATGCACTGCATGCTTTACCACGACAAAACATGAGCAAGTTCCACATAAGGCAAAAGGCTATAATCTGTCATATGCTTCATCAGATACTTACATTCGCTTTTCATTCCTTGGAGTTACACTTTAACAGTCGATTGGAAGGTAAGAGGAAGATGCATCCGCTCACCATGACAACTTATTGTATCTTTTGGAGAAGGATTGAGCAGGTCAGCTTGATGCAAGGCTTCAAGAAATAACATGAACAAATAAGCTCCAGCATTTTCTTTAAAAAAGAAAAAAGAAAAAAAAAAAACACAGGAGCTCACCTCACCCACAACTCTCAGTGTAAGAGATCCACAACCTGATGTATTTGCATATAGAGCTAGAAACCACCAAGCAATTTAAACCTTTGCTGAAGATATCAGCTATCGCCATGTAAAAGATGGCCATTGATTGAAACTCTAATGATGTTATGTGTTCTATAGTGAAGCATCATGAAGTAAGTCAACAAACAGATTAGACATCCATCTGAGGATCACAAGAAAAGACTATACTACTTGTAGAGTGTTTAACACGCAACCGACTACGGGAAAAAGAAAAGCACACCAATCAGCAATGAAGGCTTCAAATCTAACTTAGACATTAGTTTCAAGTAAAGGTTCCTCGGAAGAAGATTAAGTTCAACACAACTGGTTAGAAATGGTGTCGGGGGAAGTTTGAAGAACTTTGTTGAAAATAAGGACCTCAACTCGTCATTACTTGTTCCATTGGTATAACAGTAAAGCACAATCTAATTATAAGCAACAGGGGAGAACAAAAAGACCTCAGTTAAACTTCTCTTTATATAGAAGGTATACATTCTTTTAATAAAAATGTACATTCAATAAAAAAACGAGCGAGTTTACAAGAATTTTTCATCTCAAAATCAAAGAAACAACACCAATACCTAGCTAGAACCAGCAAATCTAAAACAACAAGACCATCTGACAATAGGTATTTTAGCAAGAAAAACAAAAATGAAAAATTAGCATCTGCATTTGTGTATAAATACATGAACTATGACTTAAGAATTGCTGTCGTAAGATAGGAGGCTAACAACTACAAGAACCTTAACCCTGAATCTTGCTACTTTAACTCCTGTACAATTTTGGGACGGAGAGCAGGACTCTGGGCATGGATAAATGCCACAGCAATTGAAAAAGTCTGTAGAGCTGATAGCGGTGAGTGAAAATGAACAAAATACAATCCATCATAGACATTCACCATCCTCAAGGGGGGAGGACTGTTCTCTGAACCCTGAAAAATACAGATTTGGGTTATAATGAGCTTGTTCTTGTTATTAGATATTAAGAATACCGATCCCTAAAGTTAAAACCAATTAATTTGTGGGAAGATGTTGCACAAAGAAAAGCAAACATCTGTTTTTGTAACTTTCAATGAACAATAAAATGCTCAAGTAACTACCATATGGTTCATGCTATTTGCAGAAAAGAGATGGGTCTAATCACGATGAAGAAGACAAAACAAGTGTCTGAGAAAAATCTCATAAAAACAAACTAGCTTTTTGTAACTAAAATGGGAAGCCCATTCCCTCAGGTTCAGAGGCTTAAAGCCATCAAAATTAACATCATTGGCCATTTTAAATTGTAAACAATAGAAGAACATATGGAGATTGACATACCTGTATTAACAAATCAACTAACTTGCACTCCCCTTGCGCGTCTGCAAGGGATGAAAGTTCTTTGTTGCTTGATCTACTTTTAAGCACCGTTAGTGGGCATCCGAGGTCCCATCCACCACAGTCACAACTTCCACCGGATCTCCATCTTTCAATAAGGGTTGAAGGGCCACTGTTTATCGTCCTAGGGCCACCATGGGGACCAGCTGGAACTAGAATATCCATACTTGTTGAGCAGTCACCAGAATCCCGAGAACAACACGTATAAGATGAGGATTCCACGGTATCAGCAGCTTGCTTGAGAAACTTCAAGCCCCAACCTCCAATCTTTTGCTGACGATTTTCAGGAAGATGGTCTTTCACAACAATGGCAGCTAACTCCAGATTTGTAGGAAGATGATTTCCTAAAAGATTGACCACACCAAGTGTATCCATATTGCTTTCTCCATCTTGAAATGGCTCCCAGGAACAATTTTCTATAATAGCACTTGATCCCGCAAATTTAGAGGTAGTTTTCTTCTTAAACGAGTGACTGGTCCGGAACACATCTGCCACCTTTTTTGAAAGTCCCCTGCTCTTCCTGAGATCATGGCTTGAAATGTGCATATCTCCCCCAAAATCTCCACTACTACCGAACAAAACAAATTCTCTCTTCATAACTCTTGAACTGTTAGGACAGAGAGTAAAAGAAGTTGACACTTGCATCTTACCAACAAGCTGAGATTCGCGTTCATGAAGCACATGTCCCTTCTGGCCACCTGTTCTTGAATGGAATAAGTACATATCATGTAGAGCCTCATTATCTTCTGACTCAATCTTCCACAAGGTAGCCACATAGACAACTTTCTGGTCATCCAGGGAGAAGACAAAGTGAGGGTTCCCATCCTTCCATGTGTATTGGAGCATTCCCTGAGAAACGGTGGTAGAGGAAGAAGAAGAATGATCAGAACACGTGGAGTTTGTGCTTGACATGGAAACAACCCTTTCATGAAATGTCTCCAATCCATATTTGTAGTTTCCTCCTGGAATTGGTGCTTCTGTTTCAACCTTCTTTTGTGAATAATTGCTAAAGCCACCAGGAGAGCTCATGACATCAAAGCAAACTGATCCTTTGTCATCACCATAACTCGTATTTTTTAAATTGTCATCGCCATCGCCATCAAATGCACCATACTGGCTCAACAAAGGGCTCTTCAGTAAATTCACCATGCTCTTGCTATCCATGATGGACCCAACAATCCAATGTCCTGCAGGGCTAATGACCACATTGCCAGCCTCATGTGCCAAGGGACAGTCAAAATCAAACCTAGCCAAATCATAAGAATTTCCAAATTTTGGTGGATTGAAGCCATCCGAGAAGACATCCATGTTTGCCCAACCCAAGTTCAAAGAGGCATTGCATGGGGCTGTTCTCGAAGAACTGATGTGTATGTATTCTAGGCAACGGCGTAGATACTTTTCATCTATACTCACCAAGTGCTTTGGAATCCAACTCTCTAACGCTTGAATGCTTCGAGTGAAGGACTCCTTGATGCAGCTTTTACTGCACTGAAATTGCTTCGCTTTTAAGATCAGCGACTGTTGAGAATTTCCCCTTCTCACCAACTTATTCAGTTTTGATTCAGAAGAATCAAGATTTGATAACTCTCTGTTGTTGCTCAAGCTCTGTAATGTACCCTCTCCAGCTTCGCCATCTTTCTGAACACTGGCAAATGCATCTTCCATCTTGCACCTCCAATTAAATAGAACTAATGGCAGAAAGCTCTATTTTTTATCATCTGGCTCCGACTAGCTACTACAAAGTTGACTGTTTCCGCATTAGTTTCGCCCCTTAGTGTCCAAATCATATCTCAAAGGAATCTGAAAAGCAACATGAACTGTTAGCATCTCCTTTTTTTCTCAACCACTGTAAGCATCAATACATTGCAAAAGTAGCATTTACCAAAAGAAAGGAAACACTCATATATTTCACATCACAATCTCAGAAAGAGCTACAACATATATTCAAAAGAAAATCAATACAGGCTGTCCAAAACTTGATAGGGAGATGGCATTATTGAAAAAGGGGAATCACTAGCATCCATACTGTACTCCAAATGAAGCATGCCAATTAGCAAATCTTCAAGCTTTAACTTTTTTGCCAAAACACTGTATGAAAGTACTTTCCCTACTTTGTTTGTTATCTTGAACAGGAAACTTAAAGCAACATAAGCCACTTTGGGATCAATTTTAAGAACAAAACCCCTATTTTCTTCTCAATAATTGTAAATAATTGAGACCTTTCTCAAGGAAACATGAAAGAAATGCAAATGGAACTCAAATCAAACAATGAAAGAATACATAAAGGAAGAACTCACAAGTTGCATGCTGAAAGATTTCAAGAACTCAATTGAGCAAATATCATAAGCATGATCAAAACAGATGGGAGGGAAATAAGTGATCAATGAAAAGTCTAATTGGGAAGCAAAAATCCAGCTGCTATAAATGCAACTAACTACACTCTGCTGAACTTAACCTCTTGCACTTTTCTCTCCTTTATTGGGTTCCAAACCTTCAACTCCCCCACAGTTATTAATGTACAGGAGAGAAACCTCAAAAATGGTTGAAATGAAAACATCATAATTAACATCAATAAAACATACAAAATTTATCTTCTTGTACCAACTTTCCAATGACAAACCCACAGCCCATAAATAATTAACTAACAAAAATCCAGCCAGAAAGTGACCAGAAAAACAAAAAGAAAATAGAAAAGAAGCAATCTTTAAGCAACAATTAATTAATATAAAAAAAGGACAGAGAACCAAACTTTATCTTACTTACCAGTTAACATAACAATGGAGGGATCCAAACCAGCCCAAATGGAGGAAAAACTTCACAACCCAAAAACTTAACAAGCAAAAGAAACACGCAAAGAACACTAAAGAACACAGTGAGATGGTAATAATGCCTACGACCCTTTTATCACACTACTAGATTCTAACCAACTATGCTTCTCTTTAACCAAAAAAACCTAAACAGAAAAAGGTGACACTGTTTTGGACAGTGTGTAGTTTTGTGCTATTCCAGATAGTTTTGTTTGCGCGTCTAGAGAGAGAGAGAGAGAGAACTAACGGGAAAGGATGGTAGTGGGGTGGCTAAATGGTTTGTGATTTACACTGATTCGTTTTGTGCTGGGTGCCATGGATGGAAGTAAGGATGTAAGCCACGTTTTGGTGTTGATTTTCTGTGCTTTTTTTTTTTCAGAAGTTCCCACAAATCCAAGGTTCCGCGTAGGGCCCACTTCCTTCTTCTTTTCTCTTTTCCGCGGGATGTCATTTGTTGTATTTCTTCTTACCATCTTTTATATTTTTTTCCTTTTTCACCAAATTAGATTTTTTGACCGCTTAATCATAATGGATTGAGCTCCTCTAATTTTCTTTTTAATATTACCAGTCATGTTAGAGAAATCTGAACCGTTCAATAAAATTGGACGGATGAGATTAAAAATTCAAGTAATTAATGAGTTGACCATTTGTTAAATTTTATTGACTAATCAACTCATTAATGATTTGAATTTTTAATCTTATCCGTCCAATTTTATTGAACAGTTCAGATCACTCTAACATGATTGGTCATGTTTAAGGAAAAATTAGAAGAGCCGGATCCAATCATAATAACAAGGAAATATCTCTCTTTCTTTTTTATATAAAAATAAATCATTTTTTTTAGTAATTTTCTTTAGGTTTTTTGTTGTTGAAGACTAAAACATTTAAACAAAAAAAATGATTAATTAATTTTAGTTTTAATATTGAACTTAATTAATAAAGGACCATTTTTTTAAAATTCTTCTTATTATTATTATTATCATCATTATATTAGACAAGGGATCGAACTCGTGACTTATGTCATAAAAACGACATGCACTAATCAGTTCAACTATAACGTGCTTGTAAATTTTTTTTAAACTACACTGATCGTTACTTTTATAATTGGTAGAAAATATCATAAATTTATTCTTATTTGATGATTCTTCATACACGTAACCGAACAAATAATATTTATAAGTGAAATTTAGGAGTATCAAATTACCTACGACAAGATGTTGATAAATTTTATAAAATGATAAACTCCCCTGTTTTTTTATAAAAGATAATACAAATGCTTAAAGAATTGGGTTGAGGCAACATAAACAGAGAGAAAATAATTGAAAAGGGAGGGAGAGGAGCTGGCGGCCATGATAGCTACCGGGCTCCACTATTTTTTTCGCTCCAGTCCACCACTAAATGGACCACTTGCCCAATTATATGAGCAGCATCAGGTGACACTTGACAGAGATCAGACGGCCTTCTTCCTTTTCTTTTCTTTTTTTCACCCGGTGAACTAATTTAGATTCGAGTTTTATAAGACCGAAGTCGGTCTACCCAATTAATTTAAATTTCACCGTAAGAGTCACCCATCAAATTTCTATTTAGGTCTAATTAAGCTGAGATATAAGTAGTCGTATGAATAATGAATACTCGTACTTGAAATCCTAATCTTACTCAAATTATCTTAGATCATCAACTCAACCGCGACCCGTTTGGTATTTCTTACAGATTTGATTCTTGCAAGTTGCACGGCAACACTTTTATAGGACACGTGAAAGAGAGGGGGGGGAAAGGAAAGAAATGGACAACTTGTGGTTGGAGTAATATATATGACCTCCTGGCTTTTTGGGTTTGACTGTTGCTGGTTTTTATGAAATCATACCCTTCTTATAATTGCAACGTGACTAGGGCTACCTCCAACTGTTTAATATGGAGTTTAATTAAATTATACTGTTCTTACAATGTCAATTATATGAAATAATTGTTAATATTTCATCATACAAAAACTTCAAGCTAGTATGTTGTAGTGGATAGGAAAAATGGAGCATTGAAATTAAAAGTGGTTGACTTTGACGGGGTCTAAAAACTGTATGTGGTGGCCTGCGACGACAACTGAAAATGCCACCACCGTCCGGCCACCAGGCCCACCACCACAATTGGTGTAACGTGTAAGTGTAACGTTGCTGTTGTTTTTACTTCAAAGCCTTTATGGCACCTCCACTTCCTTAACCCATGCAAGTTGCAACACGGGAAGAAAAAAAATCCAACTTATAATGATATCATTGCAAGAACATGAATTTAATTTCTACAGTCCTCATCCATTACGGATAGTTGTTTTATAACCGTAAACTATAAGGATTAGTGGAAGATCTACAACAATCCAGGTTGTATTAATGAAATTGATCCTACAAAATCTTTCCAATTCAGACAAAAGTAGTTAAATTGCACCCATTAATTTGCTTCATTAGTTATCACATATATAGTGATATACCAACTAACTTTCCCTCTTCGTGCTGGTCTTGCACAATAATACTTCCATTATTATAGATTGCTTTTGAAAACCCTTTGTTTTCTATTTTTTGCCATTTTTTTGTGTTTTTTCAGAAGATGTATTTTGCCATTCATTTCAATATCCAAGCTACCCAAAAGTTGGAAATCGCGCGTAGTATGACTTAACCCGAATTAAATATATATACGTATTAGTATCAAAATACCTAATGATATTAAAATTTATTTTAACATTGCATAATTTTTTATTGATTTTCGTAAAATTGTGTTCTCTACTTTGCCGGTAGAAACTTTATACGAGCGTTCTCATTCAAATCTCTTACAAACCGGATGTGTGGTCTAAGCATATATGAACAGTTATAGGCACAAAATAAACTAATTGGTGTACGTTATGGCAGCAAATTCAAATTCTGGACCCACCCAAAAAAAATTAGTAAATAAAAATTTGAAATTTGAAAAAGAAAATCGTGAGAATGACCCGGAAAATGGAACTGATTGATAGCTACTCCGTTGAAATTTGAAGTTTGTGTTCCGTTAAGGAATTACTGTACAAGATATCACAGGTTTTTAAACTTACAAGTTAGGTGAATTACTGTTAACTGTTATGTTTTAAACTTAGAAATTAGGTGAATTAATTCTCCCAACAATATTGTGGGCATAAAAATTAAATATTCGTTGTTGTTGTGTTATGTGGATGAAATTGAAAAGTCTGCTTTGCTAATTTCTAATGGTTACGTAATCTTTTCAGCTAAACTGACTAAATTGTAAGTAAGGATCAAGGAATCTAACTAACTCTAAGGATTGTAAGGATTAGGAATTTAGGACAGCATACCAAAATAAAGCTGCTCTAAAGCTGAACGTCATCATCCCATGTTTGACTATCCGACAAAAAGTACAGCCTTTTCCTTATTTAATTTACTTTTTTACTTTTTTACTTTTAAGAGAATAGAAATATTTACATTTTTACAGGTTTCAAAAGGTCTGTATAATTTGGGGTTTTTTTGCTGGTACTTCAGTGGGCCTTTTCTACTTTCGTGTTTTATGGTTTTGGGCTCATGTCTGCTTGTTTCTGCCAACCTTCTTGGGTTTTCACTCTTTAGAAAAAACTGATTATTCAAAATTAAATCCGAAATTACTCGGAACTGGGCTAAAAGATGGGCCAATGGCCATTTTGTGGGCCTCGTCAATCTTTGACTTAGAGTCGAGAAACTATTTCAGTCCAAGGCCCACATTGACCACTAGAAGCCCACAAAAAATCTTACAAAAAGCAAAACTGAATGCAGCAAGAGAGAGATCAGAGACGGTCTTGTAAGAAGTTAGAGTTCATCATATATGAAGAAAGAAAATTTCAATGTTTCCCTTTTATCCTTCTTTTATAAGAAGATGATTCCTTTGTTAACACTCATGGTCATACGATTGGATAGAAGTGTCAATTCGGATCGGGACCGATCCCGGTGGTCCTGAAACTAGTAGACCCGAGTCCTTTCAGGTCGGAACCAGTCCCGGTTCACAAAAAAATTGGACTAAAATCTCGATCCCGACTCGTCAAATGTTTTCGGGACTGAGACCAGACCTGAAAAAAATAGTCCCGATTTTTTTTTTCCAAAACAAATTCTACAAAATATTTAAATATCATATTCTTTACCTAAAAAATTTCTGCAAAATATATATTGCAGATATATATATATTGAAAAGTCTCCAATACTGTCAACCTGTAAACTCTTTATTTGCAAGCAAGAGAGGGTTCAAGTGAGTTCTCAAAAGTTCAGGGAGTTGATACTCAGAAAAAGCTTCATAAACGCAACGGGGGTACAGGTGGTAACATTCGCTTGGCTGAACACGACCAGCCCTACCTCTTCTCTGCAAACCCAAGTATGACCCAAGAATATGTATATTAGATGCAAAGAAACACAAGAAAAAGCCTAACCGCCAATCAAATATGATAGTCCAATTAATCTCCGGTGGTGGTGGTGGCTGGCTCCGGTGAGAGTGGTGATGATGGCGGTGCGGCTGGGCAAGGAAGATATTTTTGGTGAAGAGTGACTGAATGAGGAATTGAGGATTGAGGGAGAGAGAGTGCGGGCCTTGCCCTAATTCTAAATAGACCGGGACCATTTTTAGTTGGCTAGACCCGACGTGTTTCGGTCCCGACCGGTTAGGACCCGAGATAATTTAGGTAGGGACTGGTCCCGGTTCCGAAAAAAACTTGGGACCGGGTTTTCGGATCTCGGGACTTTTTGATGCCCCTACGATTGGACCCTATCATTAGAAAATTATTTAGCGTTTGAGTTGATCTATCACTAGTGGGGTTTATAAATGCGGAGTTTTACCGACTGTTGTCCAAAGAATTCATTGAAAGTAAATAATTTTTTGGCCTGCCAGCAAGAATGTACTGATGCCTAACTGTTTAGTACATGAAAAATCTTGATTGCATTTTTGGTTTGCAAGGAATAATTGTACAAATTTGGGTACACATCTTGTAGAAGATTTGAAGAAGAGAAAAGGAGCAACAGTATGTACAAAATTTACATTGTTATTATTTCATCTCTCTATAAGACTATATCATCCTGACTCAATTTTATTTATTCAAATGTTAATACTTGATATCATAATTAATAAGGACCCAATTTATTCAATCTCTAATACTAAAAGCCTGGGAATAGCAAATTCCTGGCTGAAACAAGGTCCAGTAATCAAAATTGTAGGTTATGCATGTCTGTGAATAGTTTTCAAGATTAGCAGGTTAAATCCAGGACTGGATAGAATAATTGCATTTGAAGGAGTTCACACCACTGATGTGAGCAAAGATATCAGAGGAATCAACCATGTCCTCTTCATCTTTCACCAGAACCTTAAGCTAGAAAAAGAAGGAAAAAACTGAGGACAGAACAGAACAGAACAGAAAAAGAGACGAAAGAAAATGATCAAGGAATCTTACATCTTCATCATCGTCTTCTTCATGGTTGCTAGAGGCAGCCCTGTGGTTTTCTCCGAACTCATCATTTTTCGCGAATCTTCCTCGGACTCGAGGCCTGCTGTCTGCCAGAGTCTTGCGGCAGGCGTACTGCGAATTTGGTTGAAGATATCAGTAGAAAGATTTGGTTTTTGTCAAGTTTTGTGTAAATAGAACTATGAAGTCTGTTGCTTTTATGGTGTCTCTAATGTACAAAGTGGTAGTAGAAGAGAACCTTGATTTTCTTGCTGAAATTCCTCTCATTCCTTTTCTTCATGTACCTATGGATCTTCTCCCTCCTCTGCTCAACAGAGAGATTTCCTACTTTAAAAGTTGGATCTTCCAAGCTTGAAATCTCTGATGATAATGGAACAGAACCACTAGTAGTCCCACTAACCAATTGCTGAGTTTCATTGCTAAGTACCTTGCAAATGACAAGAAAAGAAAAGATTTTGACACAAATTGAAAGTTGTATATAGTCTATCAAATCTTGTTCAGGAAAGTATAGTGTATATTTCTAGTACCTGCAGGTCATTAGGGTTTAGAACATGTTGGATGGAATCAGGACAGTAAATTCCACCGTTATCACCTTGAAAATCCAATTCCAATGTTTGCCATGCAGTACCCATCAGAATTCCACTAGGGAAAATCCCAGAACTTTCAGCAGATAATGCAGAAGTCATGGCAGCGCCTGTAGGCAAGAATGCAGACATGGCAGGGCCAAGAAAGGAACAGGAAGCTGATGAATTGTTCAAAGGAAAATAGGAAGGCACTGATGACAAGCAATCTTCTTCAAAAGCTGATGGTAGTGGTAATGGAGGTGTCAAGATTGGAGGAACGGTGTCAGCAGAGTATTGATGAGAAAGTCCAATATGGTCAGCAGACACGACAACATCTGTTAAACTCAGCTGAGGTTGTTGTTGTTGTTGTTGCACAGAGGAGAAATGATCAAATGGGTCTTGTTGGGTTGTGGTAGTAAATTGAGGCACAGACAATGTAGGGGATGATGAAAAGTCAATGGAAGCAGAAATCTCATTATCGAGATCATCCTGAGGATCAAACATTATGGACAGGTTGCTGTTGTTGTTCATGCTGTAGGTATTTGCAGCTGTGGTGGTGGTGGTGCTAGTCGTGGCGGTGCTGGTTGTTGTGCTGGTAGGAGTTGGAATACTGGTGTTGAATTTCTCAATGTCAGATAGCAATGACAGATTAGCAGTGTAAGGAGAATTCTCATCATAACAGCAGTTTGAGCTAGAAGTCACTTCTGAGTTGTTGTTCTGCAGAGTTTCCTGAAAGAATTCAGGATCACAAAATTCCAGGATTTGCGCCGCAGTAATCGGGCTCGAAACATCATCCTGAAATGACAGTAAACAATACATTAAGATCAGTACTAATGTAAGTAATACAAGTTGTGAAAAGTATGTTTTTTTACAAGGAGTGACCTTTCCTGCACGGAAAACAAGTGAAGAAGCATGATGATTCTTGATAGTTTGTAACATCATGGGGTTTTTGGATCTAATTCCTAAAGTTTGATGGATGTGGTGTGTCTGTAATCTGTTCACACCTGATATATCCTTATCTGATCAAATAAAAAGAAGATCATCAACCTTAAAAAACACTAATTTATATTCTCTAATCAAGATGATTTTTATGCATACCCATTATCAAATATTGATTCTAACTTTAATCTATCAAAGCATATTAAGTAATATTACATCTTTTTTACCACATTCTTAGTTAAGGTCTCAAGTTCTAGTTCAAGAATGAAACATACTATGTTGGTAGAATCATCCCGCTTTGGGATCCAATATTGTTCGAACAAAATTAATCTCGTGCTCGAAAGGACAAAGATGACTCCTGAAAAGACCGAGGAAGTAAAATAGTGGAAAACTTAATGGAAGAAATACCTAGCTAGTACTCTAAGCTAGTAGTGCGGTTGCCCAGCACCAATCTAGTTTCTATAAATGTTCAGAGACACAGATTCTCTAAAGGAGGACAAAATCATGGCAGAATTTTAGTGTATAAAGCAGAAAAAGATGTGTAAATTGGTAGACCACGTGACATGTAGGAGGCAAAGTACCCAATCTAAGCAAGAAAATCAATTAGCAATTAACAAGAAGGACGTTCTTGGTATGTTTTGTTTTCGATCAATTTATAGGAAACAAACATTGATTAGAACTGAGAATTATTGATTTTTCCAGAAATTTGAAGTAAATGATGAATTGTGCTTTGCATGTGCAATGTTGTCCATAAGGGTAGGCCCACACCCATCTAACTACTACATGACAAAAACAAATGTATGATTCGGCCGATATATTTATATTTCTAAAAATGATTAAAAAAGGGGTTAAGTTATTGGAAAGAAAGTAAAGATTTTGATTACTGCATTGATGAAAGTTGGTGGATGCTTCTGAAATACCTAATAATAGGAACATTATTATTGTAATTAACTTTGGTAAGTTTGCCAATTATTGATTTTAATTTTTTAACACATCACAAGTCGGTACAAGCCTCCTAATTAAACAAATAATATGCACATGATTAAACTCTTACTCAGAAATGATAAAAAAAATACCAAAAAAAAACAACGAGCAAACACAACATTAAAATATAAAAAAAGTTGGAGATAGAGGAGGAGAAGGAAGAATAATCAAAGAAGTTATTTAGGGAATTAAGAACATTACAATTGGAAGCTGGTCTGGAGCGTGAACCACGTCTTGCAACATTGTGTATTTTGGTATCGTAAATTTCTTGTGTTTCTTCTAAATACACAAGCTTTCTTCTTCTTCGCTTTTCTTAAACTAGAGATGAATGTGATTTTACAACACCTCTTCTAAGGCCATAATTAACCTATGTAATTAGCGTTAACGTAACAAACTTCTCCATTTAGGAAATTAAGAAAGAGTTGAAGTTTTAGAGAGAGAAAGAGAGAGTACAAGGTTTTTTTTTGTTTGTTTGTTATGGGCTACTAAGAACAGGGAGGACAGGGGATTGTTGTCCCAAAAGTTAGATGTAATTTATAGGGTGTGTGAGATGTCCGTACGGCATGTCAATGCGCAAAATGCGACGAGCCGTAAGTTCTTGCATTGCTAAGGTTACTTGCCAATTAGGTGGAGACACGTGGGTGTTAGGGTGATATGGCAGTATAGTGATGATGTGGCGCCGCGCAGTTTGAAAGCGTGGGACCTGTTTTTACTTGTTGTCAAGATTTGTAGCGGTCAAGCAACAAAAGGGGTTGACCAAGTTTTTCTACCCATTGCCTTTTTTTTCAACTGAGATTCCTCAGTGACCCGTCTTTTAGGATTGGACTCGTGTTTTCTTTTTGGATAATGAAGTGATAAAAAGTTAAATTATAATAAAATTAATATTATATAAATATTAATACCGTTAATGTTAATTTCCAGTTTCCATCCTTGTTTAATTTAGCCACATTTCCTATAAACACGCCAAGAAAGAAGAGAAATTGTCTTGTTGTTTTTAATATTTTTCAGTAAAAGTATAAAAATATAATATATGGTCCTGTCTTTTTCTCTTCTGACTGTTTTTTATTAGGTGTGATTAGCAACATTTTTTTTATGAATAATGTTAAATTAACGGAAGAAACCGCCGGATTTGACTAGCGAAATGACGTGGTGTGGCAGTTTCGTAAATAAAAATAACTGTCACACCACGTCATTCCACTAGTCAATTCCTGCAGTTTCTTTCGCTAGTTTAGCATTACTCTTTTTTATACATTTATTCTCAAAAAGGAAAAATGAAAAAAACGGTATGATATTATAAGTACCCGATCGCAAACGTTGATCATGAACTTCAAGCACGTGTCAGATATTGAATAAAAGAGAGAAATTACTCCATCGCTAGTCCGCGTGGAATATTGGAGCATCTCGAATATTAATTTTTCCGGTGCATCTAAAATTCATTTGATTGCATTTCTTGGACATAACTCTACCAACAAATGGCCCAAATTCTTTGTAAAAACTTCCAAACTTTTTTCTTGGAGAAATATCACGTGCTTACTTACGTCTTGTTCATCTTTTGAGAATGTGATGATCATCAAGATTTATTTGTAATTAATCTTCTATTATTCACACTTTATTGTCACTTTTTCATCGTTTTGGTATAACATATTGTATAAAGACTTGTTATACGAAGTGTCTGAGTGCTTTAGAATAATATTATGCGTGAAAATGAAACATGTTATCCGAAAGTAGATTAGTCGCAGGCACTTGTTATCTTAATAGTGAAACATGAACCGGTGTCATGCCGAAGGTGGTAGGAGATGTCAAAAATCAGCATTATCGTTACTCGATTCATGGTCAATACGGTCAAATTAGATCATGAGAAGATAACAAAAAAGGGAATTGTTGTGTCCTCGTAGGTCTAGTACGTTGGAATCCAATTCCAAAACTGCCACTTGAATCCATTGACACTTCCATCTTTTCAGTTTTGAATCTTTTGATCACTGCTTAACAAAGCTAGCTAACAACCACGTGGAAACGAAGCCGACCACATGTTTTTCAGTCTCGATATGTGTATGAGTTTCTCCAGATGGTTTTTTCTTTCTTTCCAGTTTACGATCATGATCATTGATCAACCACTTCTAGATCAATGATCAGGGATTAGAGAATGTGACTTACGGTCTGTGGTTTAATTATTGTGTACTTTGAATACTTTATTTTTGATAAATATAATGTTACGAATAAAATTAATTATTACTTGGTGAATTTAAAAAATAGATTAAGTCGTAAAAAGGGGGGGAAAACAGGCCTTGTTGGCCAATTATCTGAGACCGTGACCTCCAATAATTCCTTAAGTTTCCCTTCCTAGTTAAAGTTTTTGGCTCATCCAGGTATTTATAATTAGTTCTGTATTGATTTGTTAGACTCTTGTAATTAATTGTTCGTGCTTAATGGGATGATTAGCTAGTTTTGTTTATAAAAAAAATCACTTTTTATTAGGTATTATGGGACTATGACGTACTTCATGTGTAGTTAAACATAAAAAAATTACATATATATTATGAAAAACCTATGATTTGTATAAATTATAATTCCTTTTTTATCAATTTTTGATGTATATGAGAATTTATTGGTATTGACATGAGGAAACTTTATTACGGAAAAAATACATTAAATACATTGAATTTCAAAACACGAAATGTTGTTAGTTAAAAATTTACACAGAATGTAATTTATTAGAAGCTAAATTCTATACGCTTATAGCATCATGCGCATCATGCTCCGAGTCTCATTTCCCAGCATGCATGCATATTCTTTAATTAGGAAGATAGCACCGTTCCTCCCCACCAATTATGACTTGCGAGCTTTAAATGACTCAATCTTGTAATTACGTTTAACTCCCTAATCTAATAATTAATTAAGCTTTCATTATTAGGTCCATTTTAATGGAAGATGATGATGAAGTGAATCTAGTACTGTTCCACTCTTGAATTCGTACAAAACATAATCTTGAAAAAGAAGGAAGAAAACTTTTGTTTCTAAAGTATGGTGATCATCTGTCTTTTTCTTCTCAATTCTTTTCGAGATTCAAACAGGATAATTAATAAGATTGACAAAATACCTCAACACAAGAGATGCTGCTGAATTTGATTAAAAAAAGAAAAGAAAGAGATGCTGCTGTTCAAGACCGTAACATATAGAATTATTTTATTGACTCCTAATTCATGTCGAGTAGACGTTGTTACAGTGAGAAATCTTAATCCACGAGTTGTAAGGATTATTTGTGTGTGAATTGTGAGAGAATCGCAATATCATGAACAAAATCACCATAGTTTTTGGTTCCCAAGTGAGCATAAAAGGCAAACCAAACAATACTCAACTGTGGTATTTGGATAAAAAAAAATGCTAATTCGATCATGGTATTTTAAGTAATTACTCGCTGAAAGTATTTTATTTTTTAATTTTAGTATGTACAAATATAATTAATCAATCCATGCGAGCTTAAGGATATTTATGGTAATTATTTAAACTAAGAAAAATACATATAATCACTACCACCATCACTAAAAAAGTCTATCTACTAGGTTGATGCGATTTTTAATTCTTTTGCAACAATATGGCACAAGATCCCTCAACTTTAATTCGATTGTCACCATCTTTACCCATCTAATCAAAATCACTTGCCTAGCTAACCCATTTTCCCAAGACAATACTTAAATGCTGTTTAATTAGGATACTTTATATTTTCCAAGATTTTTTCCATTATAATTTGTCTTTGTTTTTGGTGAAAATTCGGTATGATTTTAATTAAAGTTGGGGATTTCCCTTGTTCCGTGGAAAATATGTTTGGTGGGTATGGAAATTAAGAAGATGTGTAGGTTTCTTTCTTGCATGGTTGCTCCCTAATTAAAGGCGTTTTGCAACACATACATATATTCCATTGAATCCATTCCTTGTGTTGTTTGGACTTGGAGTTGGAGAGGTAAGGACATGTACGAACGAGAGCGCACTTTTGAGTGGCATCAACTGTCTAAGATTCACCACTGCTATAGTGGGCTTGAAGGTGACCTCAATTTAACTAAATGCAGCAGAAATATAAAGCCACGTGCCCATCTTCTTGTGGACCGAAGTGATGAACTTTGCGACCAGAGGTTGGTGAGCCCGAATTCGAGAAGATTGTTGGTGTGCTCGAATTAATGTCTCGCATCAGGAAAAAATGTTAAAAATATTAAAAATGTCCATTCCATTTAGAGTTTCCATTATTCTTATTTTCTATTTTATATAAAGTCCTCATCAGCACATGTGCTCTCTTTTCTTAAGCTGAAAATTGTTGCACTTGGTTGAAAAGCGAAAGAAAATGCTGTTTATGGCATTTAAGGGTGGTTCTACCGTTGAGGTATGGCATTGGCATCAATTAGCTTATCATAGGATTGTGTCCTGATCAACTTTGGCGTACCTCTGACTAAATTGAGGGACTGATGATCAACACTCTCAAAAAATTACTAGTTTACTCAAGAAAAGTATAAAGGATCAACACTCTCATCGTTTAATAAGAGATAATTGATTCGATTATTGAGTTTCAATAAAAATATTAATTAATACATATGGTTTAAAAATAAATAAATGTGTGAAAAAAGTTTAAAATCGAACTCTAATGCCTCTTGTATATCAATCAAGCAAATTAATGTTGGAGTGTTTACTTAGAGAATCAATTTGTCCAGGAATAGTATATAATATTTTCATCTACATGATCACTTTGATATGATTTGATGTAGCACAGAACCAAAATCTAGATCACTGCCTAGTGCCTACCATATGCACTCTAGTACGAGTAAGTTTTGTACACATATTCCATTCTCCGTCCTACAAAATGTTCATATTGATGATGGAGGCAAATGTCCTAGACATACGATTCTGCATGTACATAACCGATACGTGCAATTTTGTGTTTTGAGCTTAAAATAAATATAGTGGATCGACATGAATAACAATAACAATACATAATTTGGACTATTGGGCTTTTCCCTAAGATTTTTGAGCCCAATGGACTCAGAGGAATTGGGCCTGACATAAAATTAGCCCATTAGACCATTCCTAGTCCACAAAACAATCGAATAAATTTACCAACCCATCCACGGGATCCCTCCATTTATTATTTTCATTTTAGTCAGTCCCTAACGTTTGTTTTTGTTCGATTTGGTCCCACACGTTACCTCCGTTAGACCCGCGGAGTCCCTCCTCCCTTAACGGGTCAAACGGCCGTTAGTTTTGATTTTTTTATTATTAAATCTGACAAAAAGTGCTGGCCGCGGGACCCACATGTCTGAAAAAATAATTTAAATTTTAAAAATACGGAAAAATTAAAATAAAAATACAAAAAAATTAGAAAAATTAAAAGAAAAATAATATTATTAATTTTAAAAATACATAATATTTAGAATATTTAATTTTAAAATTAAGTAATTATTTTTTTGAATTTTAAAATTAATTATATATTTTTTAATTTTAAAATTAAATATTCTATATTTTTTTAATTAATAATATTATTTTTCTTTTAATTTTTCTAATTTTTTTGTATTTTTCTTTTAATTTTTCCGTATTTTTTTATATTTTTCCGTATTTTTCTAAGATTTTTAAAATTTAAATTAATTTTTCAGACATGTGGGTCCCGCGCCCAGCCCTTTTTCAGTTTTAATAATAAAATAATAGAAATTAACGGCCGTTTGTCGTCGTTTAGGGAGGAGGGACTTCGCGGGTCTAACGGAGGTAACGTGTGGGACCAAATCGAACAAAAACATACGTTAGGGACTGACTAAAATGAAAATAATAAGTGAGGGGACCTCCGGGTGCGTAATCCCTCCGCGATTCCACCACCGACCACCCCACCCCAACCTCTTTTATTTTTCGCTCGATATACTTCGTCACTAGCTTGCTCTCATTTTCCTTCATCCCATCTCCTCTTCTTCTTCGTTTCACTATCCCTCTCTTAAACCCTAGCTCAAGTAACTACCTCCTCTACAATGTACTGCTCAAGTAAGCTTCCTCTCTTTTCCATCTTCCTCTACTTCTTGTTTCACGTTCATTGTTTTCTTAACTCATCTTTTACTCTATTTTTTTTGTTCACTACAGTCTCCGGCGAGGTGCCGGAAGAGCCCGTCGTCTCCAAGACCACCGGCCATCTTTACGAGAAACGGTTAATCCAGGAACGCATTCTTGTACGTTTCTTTTTCCTTAGTTTAATTGTTCTATATTTGTTCGAAATCTAGGGTTTTAGCTTCTAGTCGCCCTTACATACCTGGCTTATACATATCATGTTTCTTTTCATCTGATTAGGTGGATGGGAGATGCCCGACCACTAACCAACCACTTACAATGGACGACCTTGTGCCGGTCCAATCCGCAAAGGTGTGTTTGATTATGTGCTTGTTTGTGTCATTGGTTGCTGTTTATCGCGTAATTCACTGGTATTTATGCTTTTTCTTTTGCTTACCCGTGTAGATTGTGAAGCCAAGAACTGTACAGAGTGCTAGTATCCCTGGGATGCTTGGGATGTTTCAGAATGTATGTGATTTCCATATACTCAGTTTTTCTTTTCCTAGTTAACTTGTTCTTCAATTTTCCGTGATTGACGAAGCATGTCTCTTGTTTGACTGTAAAAATAAATTCGTTTTCTTTTTGTGCCTTCTTATCAACTTAATAGTTTGTGCACCCTTAATACGTCAACTTGTGCAAGACTTGATTTGCTACAGCTGTGTGGTAATTTAGAAAATGTGGTAAAGCCTTGAAAGTGTGCACCCTTAATACCTATGTTCTATTTGTTTCAGGGTTCTTATTTTGGAATTGGATGTTCATTTAGACACTAGATATTGATTTATGCTTAAATTTTTTTTTTAAAAATTAATTTTAATTTTATTTCCGGTTCAGCTGTTTAAGTGGTGCTTGTCTGTATGTATGTGTAGGAATGGGATGGTCTGATGCTATCTAATTTTGCATTGGAGCAACAATTACACACTGCAAGGCAGGAGCTGAGTCATGCTTTATACCAGGTAATTTGCCACTGTTTCTTCATAACTGCTTCAACCAATGCCCAAGAAAATTTCATGTTTCCCTTTCAAAAAAAAAAAAAAAAAACTGAGCTGAAGTGATTTTCTATTTATACGTCCCTGGAAGTTGTGCAGCATGTCATTAGTTCTGCTTTAATTTTTTGATGTACTTGTAAACACCGTATGATCTAAATGACATTTTCAATTCTGGACACATCGAATGTATTCTTTCACTAGTTGTGAATTTGTTTAGATGGGATTGTTATATATAAATTACTTTATTGATCTAACTACATCAAATATGGTTCTGTTGCTTTCTTATTTTATGGCAGCATGATGCTGCTTGCCGTGTAATTGCAAGGCTTAAAAAAGAGAGGGATGAGGCAAGATCATTGCTTGCAGAGGCTAGTAGGAAAATACCCATGTTAGCGTCAACAGCTGTTGCAGCAAATGCTTCTGCACTTAGCAATGGGAATGGAGGTATGTGGTTCCCATGTTTCTCTTTTTCTTTGCATTACTTAATCAATGCTTATTGAAAGCTCATTTATGTCAACTTGATTATGTTCCAGCTGCTGAGGAGGATGATTTGGGACCGAACGGAAGAAGAATCCCCCTTGGAATTTCTCCTGACATCATTACTGAGCTTACTGATTGTAATGCAACTCTTTCACAGAATCGGAAAAGGCGGCAGGTATTAATGTTAATCAAGCTTCACTTGATTTTCTCTCTTTTAAGTTGGTAAATTATTGGTTTGAAGGATACTGTCTTGGTGCAATCAGTATCTTGATAATATCTTGCACAATGATTTGCTTGATTTATTTGAGAGGAGTACTCACATAATGGTCTCTCTTTGTGTGTGGGTGTGTTGTGCGTGATTGTCCTGTTGTTTCTTATGCTGTTTCCATTCTTTCCTGTTTTGGTTAGATTCCTGCTACTTTGGCTCCTGTGGATGCTCTAGAGGTTTACACACAACTTTCTAGTCATCCGCTACATAAGACAAGCAAGCCTGGCATTTTATCAATTGATATAAACTATTCCAAGGTATGGAAATCTTCGGTTTACTCACATCAATGAATTCATATATTGAATATCTTAAAGTACGTTTCTTGAATGTCATGTTGTATACATGTTATCCTAATGGACTCTTTTTTGTCCTTTTCTGCTCTGATGATCATCAGGACATTATAGCTACTGGAGGGGTTGATGCTACTGCTGTACTCTTTGATCGCCCATCAGGAGAGATCATATCTGCACTAAGTGGTCACTCCAAGAAGGTTTTTCCTCTACGTTCTTACTGCTGCATCTCTATTATTTAATTATATATTCTCGGCTATTTAACTTGGCGCTTGTAGGTGACAAGCGTCAAATTTGTTGGTGAGAGTTCATGCTTAACTGGATCTGCAGACAAGGTAAGCGACCCTTACTTTCTGGTTATTAAAATTCCTTCCATGTATTGATAGCCTAAATGTAACTTATTAAGCACATCAACTTTTTACACCGCTTAGTCAAGGAATCATGACCAAACATCCAAACTATTGCTCAATGCATCCATGTTTCTCTATCCTTTTGTTAGTTATGCAACATTGGTTATTATCTATATTAGTTTGGCAGGCCATGCCCCTTCTATGAAACCAAAACTTATGGCAATAGCTATCAGGTCTGGATGGCTAGTGATTAGTCATTGTTGCTACCAAATATGAACTCGACCTCTGTCGAGCTGATTTGAGGTTCACTTCTAGGTTCCAAAAATTGCTAAGTTTGTAGATCTGAGAGGAAAAGTAGAATGGATTTTCTCATTTTAAGTGAAAAGTCATTGTTTTTATTTTAGTTCTTAATTATAGAAATTTGTGAGGCTCTTTTTACAATAAGTCACACTGAACCCTGGTATGCAATCTTTATACCACATGATGTTTGGAGGAAACACTTTGTGTCTTGAGATGTGACTGAATCTCTGTTAGCAGTGCTAGATGGGAATTAATTTCCTCGTGGAAATTGATATTGTGCCTGTCGCAAGACGGAAGCATTGTGGTCATGAATTTTTTTTCAAAGCAAAAACATCCAGTTTTAACTTTCTGTTCAATGTAGACTATGTATTATTTGATTCTTTTGCTGAGACCGTCTTTGTACTCTAAAAAAAAGACTCCACGCATCAGAACAACACAATTATATGCTTTGAGTCTCGACTTGCATAATTACAACTTAATGTTTCTTTTGGTGTTCCTGGCTGATATCTGATGTCTAGTTTTTTTCCCTGTGGTACAGACTGTTCGTATATGGCAAGCAACCGAAGATGGGAAATATGATTGCAGACATGTCCTGAGGGATCATATTGCAGAGGTAGATTTGCAATTCACCCTCAGTCGTGCTATGAAATTTGTTCCAGAAGTTGTTCTGTTTCATTATGTTCAATGGTGCTATGAAAGTGGGGATTGTGTTGGTCATAGAGTGAAGTTAGCTTATTTGGCATATATACGATGGGTTTTGAAAACAACCCTCGTGACCTATTTAAACTTTCTGTCTACTACTTAAACACATTTGCAGTGCTCTACTGATTGGTGTGGTTCTTGTAGTAATGATTCTTAAGAAAGAAAACTGCCAATCATTGTTTGAAAGTAAATGCTCGAAATATCATTAACATGTCACTGAATTCCTTATATAGGATTCCATATGAAATTTCCACAGACGATTACGTGCTTGAGCTGTTGTTATCTGTTTGATTCTATTCCTTCTGATGACATGTTTGGTGTGTCTATTGATCTTCTCAGGTGGAAGCTGTCACTGTCCATGCCACTAACAACTACTTTGTCACTGCCTCCCTTGATAACACGTGGTGCTTCTACGATTTAGCTTCTGGTTTATGCTTGGCTCAGGTCCCAATCCTCTCTTCCATGTGCATACATAATCTCACCCGTCAGTTTTTTTTTGTTTTGTACCGTGAGATGCATACATAAGTAATAAGAAAATTATTACATGATAGATGTTTAGGACAATTTAAAGAACTATATTGAGCTTTCAGTTGTGAACTTTTGGTTTCGACTTTGATTGATAGTTTTCCTGGATAAATGATACAGGTTTCTGATGCTTCGGGATCAGACTCTCCCAAACCCGAGGGATATACATCTGCAGCATTTCATCCTGATGGTCTTATCCTCGGAACAGGCACCTCTGAAGCAGTTGTTAAGATTTGGGATGTAAAAAGCCAGGTATGCTATCAGCCTCCTTTTCTGCACTTTTTCTTTACCAGAGGGCACATCATGTATAAAAGTACATTCTTACATGGTCTGATAGTAGCTTATGTTTTCCATGTTTTATGTATGTGTAGGCGAATGTTGCTAGATTTGATGGACATGTCGGGGCAGTAACTGCCATTTCATTTTCAGAAAATGGATATTTCCTGGCGGTAAGCACGCTAGCAAAATGTGCCGTGTATTAATGATCTGAATTTCTGTGATCTGATTTATGTTTGCATTGGACAGACTGCTGCTCATGATAGTGTTAAGCTGTGGGATCTGCGGAGATTGAGGAACTTCCGAACAATTGACCTGTATAATTCTGCGGCGCCCACAAATTCTGGTATGTGACTGATTTTTACATTTCAATCGAACCATGCATATTTTTTGCCTTTTGTTGTTTGTAACCCTAGAATTGTGGTTCCATTATTGGTTCCAATCTCCTGTGGAAGTCCTGTAATCGTAAAGTGTGTTAACTTGGCTGAAAAATGTTCTGCTTTCAGTTTATGGCTTAAATATCTCTACTTTTGTTCTCCTTTTTGGCGTTACGGGTCGGAATAATTGTTCTCTTGCTACTTTGTATGGTGTGATAGAATAATATAGTGTGTGACGCGAGCTATTCTGCTTTTTGGTTGCAGTGGAATTTGATCACAGTGGATCGTACCTTGGAATTGCAGGCTCTGATATAAGGTGGGGTTTCTACTTATGTTTTGAAGTTCTCTGTGGATGATAACTTACTGTTAGTTTTTTTCGTGGTTAATTTTATGATTTTTCCGTTGTTCAGAGTTTACCAAGTCGCCAGTGTTAAATCAGAGTGGAATTGTATCAAAACTCTTCCAGATTTGTCTGGCACAGGTTTTACACCTGTTTCCCATTTCTTTTGTAACATGTTGCTTCCAAGTTCCAGCATTTGCTTTGCTGACATTAACCTTGACTTTCCACTTGATGCAGGAAAAGCAACTTGTGTAAAATTCGGTCCAGATGGAAAATACATAGCCGTTGGATCAATGGATCGCAACCTACGGATATTTGGCCTGCCAGGGGATGCGGCCCCGATGGAGTCGTAGAGCGTATCCAAGTTGCTCAGAAGTTAAGAGGATTATCCAATGTCTTCTGTTGTCCAGCGCTGCAAATATAGACCCACCAGCGCTGTCCGGGAATTGTTAGACCCGTGCTACTAAGTGCTGCGGTGTGTGACATTGAGGACAACTGTCAGTTGTTTTGTATTTTCCATTTTTACTGAACATAGATTGTATGATTAGAAAGCGCCATGAGATTAGTGCCAAACATTAGCAAAACTCTGTCGTCATTAACAACTATTACAGTAGGCAATTGATTTTCATCTTGGTTCAGCTAATTGGTTTCGTCGTTTTAGTTATCAGAGTCTCGTTTTGATTTTCATTTGTTTTTATTTATTTATCATTTTCATTTGTGCTTGAAAACGTTCATCTTTGCGACTGCCTGCGGTTAGACATTCAATCCAAGGCACAATAAAAATAAAAAAATAAAAATATATTTCTTTTGGTGTTGGCATAAGCATAACACTGGCTTTGTATCACGATAGTGATTATAAAATAAAATTTGCATTGACAACAACCATTTATTCAAAGAGTACATGAGAATTGTCATTTAAACCACAATTTACATGAGTCATATACTTGGTAGCTAACGACGGACTGAGAAGCTGCATAAACCACAATTTACATCAGTCAATGACCTCCGAACAGTTGATCTTTTACTACTGGCATCGATAAAATGCAACGACGACTTCTACCAAGGTGAGTGAGAAGTTGCCTATTGAGGCAATGAAGAAATGCAAATAGGGATGTAGTTCAAAAATCTGCCCTGCTAGAAGCTTGTGTTTTAAATTCTATTCACAAAATAAAACTATGGCATGCTTCATTTAGATACTTGCAGAAAATGAAACATAAGGGAACAACATTGGAAACAGACAGATTACCTCAACATTTTTTAGCTCAAAATCCTGGCTATGAGCCAGGCATAAGTTCCCGAATGTTTCGCAAGGTCCACTAGTTCCACTCAACCTTTTTCAATGAAAAACAGAGATTACATGGAGTGGCATGTCCTAACTGCTTGCAGGTGGGAGAAAAGTTCGAAACAAAATATGATAAAATAATATGCAACTTACAAGTCTCCTTCTAAGTACAATTCGAAGTTTCCACCACCACCAAAAGCTAGTATGTCATTTAAACATAAGTAATAATATCGGTTGGCTCCTGTTTTACACAAACAACCCAGGGAATCAGATTGAAAAGATGTTGAGGAGAAAGAAGTTTGACAGCTTATCTGTGACAGAAACTACCAGATATCACTTTCAATAAAATGTGATAAAAGCAGAAATGTGATGCCAGTGGTGTTTATCGAGTTAGAACTGCTTACCAGTTGGTCTAAACAGCCTCGGTTCGCCATATATGGTTGTAAACACAAATGATTAACTTGTCCCCTACCAATATAATTGGGGTTTTTAAGAAACCGTTTGAGTAGAAGAATGGAAAAGAAAAAGACAAACAAACAATTAATCGTAAAAGTTAAATTTACCTGATATTTTCTCTTTGGTGTAGATTGCAATGGACATTCAAGCAGCGCACCAAATACAGCACGTTGTCTGTCACCAGCAATCTGAGAATTTGCAGAGCACAACGTTGAAACGGCAATGGGTCTAGTAAATGGAATTTGTGAAAATACAGGCATTACATACCAGCAAACATGGGCCAGGAAGGTCAGCACTGTTTCGAATAAGAGTACGTAGTGATATCCCATGCTTCATCGTACTGCCCTTCATTGGAAAGGGAAAAAAAATCAAAGATATGTAAGGCAGAACATAACTCCTGCTGAAGGTTATTGGCATTATCAAGCAGCACATACCTATACAACAAGACCCACTAGCAACCCTTCACAATATTAGGGAGGGATGACTGGAAGAAATCCAACAACTCTGAGGAAACAAAGGCTGACTCATCCATGAGATCACATATATGCTTTTGCGGAATCTGCTGGTCAGGTGCATCTTCAAATGTATCGCTGCCACTGCTGCTGCAACCATAAGCACGATCATTGTTACCATCAACGACTTTAATTGTTTGCTCCTTGTCATAGACTAAACTACATTTCTTATCATCTTCAATAGATTTGTAAAATTCTTCATTCTTGCATAGTGTATTGCATTCAAGGTAGCTGACTGTGTATTCATCTTGGTCTTGAAATTCTTTACTAGAACATCTAACTTGAAGTGATTGAATAGGTCTTAAATCATGTTGTTGATTGTTTGATTTAGACCCAAAAAAGCTGAATGGAGATGGTAAGAATGAAAAATAGGATGACTTCGATTCCCCCATTAGGACATGGTCTGGCCTACACATTACAATCTCCCATATCAAAACAATGCCAATAACAATCACGAGTGATGCGAAAGAAGAAACAAAGAGGCCACCCTCGTCCTGGAAAGAGGCGGACTACAAAGCACAGCAAAATTCAGCCTAAGAGACTTTGGTATATTGGAATGTGTTTTTCTATATCAAGCAATAAAAACTGCAAGAGTTCAATATATTCCTCCTTTACATAAGCATAGCATAAAAACGCCTCTAAAAAACTTATATATAATCATTGCAAAACTAAATTCCTTTATATTCCGATTCAATTTTCTTTCAAGAGAAACAGAATTAGACATGAACAAAATGTGTAATTCAGCAAATAACAGGGGGAAATCACATTATGACCCACGAGATCAACGAATATCCATGTAACCAATCAAATACACTTAAACCAAACAGCTACATTGTATCAACAAAACCAGATCTAACCATCATTCTAAAAAACAGCCAAGAAACACAACAAACCAAAGCAGCAAGAAAAGAAAAGGCTGAATATGATGAGAGAGAGAAAAAGAAGGGAGTGAAAGAAAGTACCTTAGGAGAAGTTGGGGAGTCAGGTAAGAGACGAGATAGCTGATTTGAGACTTTCTCTTTCAATCCATGCATGTTTTAATTGTTGGAATATTTGATCTTAGAGTTTTGGGTATGGTTTAAATCCAAAAAAGGCACCTGTACATGGATTTAAATAAAAAGGTTCAAGCTTTATGCTGGTACATATGGTTCTTTTGTGTTTTCCTCTGTTGGAAGAGATAGGGAGAGGGAAATGGGGGAAGGAAAACTGGAGAATTTAGTCGGTAGGAAAGGAAAAGAAAGGAATTGTGTAGTGTGGAGAAATTGAGAAAATGGGGCATGCTTTGGTTTGTGTGTTTCGAGTTTCGACTTCCTTCATATTTTCGGTGGAAGAGAGGTAAAAGGTTCGTTCATGGTAGTTTCATTTTTGTAGGGTCCTCCCCTTCAGGGAATTCTACAGTATTGGCCCTGTAGTTTTTTTAATCCAACTTTAGTGTCTCACATTTCTCATTTTTTTGATTTATGGTGGTAATTAAATACTCTTAATAATGTATAAATTAGCACTAAAATAATTATTTTATTATTTTATTTTTAGTGTATGAAATATACATAGATGATTTTAAAAAATTAAGGTTAAAATGTGATGTAGTCCATAAATTATTATTTTTAAAATCATTTATGTTACGGGTAAGGAACTTTTTTTATTTTTTATTTTATTTGAGTGTTTGCTACAACTAGTGGTAATGAATAAAAGCTTCATTAATCTAAACCAGTTAAAATTATAATAAATCATGAATTGTATTATTGAATTGTTATAAAACTAATGTTACAACTTTAGTCCATTAATGTAAATGACAAAAATTGGGAGTAAAAAGATTTAGGGATGAAATAGTTTAATTTACTAATCCTTAAGGATGTTCAAAAAATTCTCTATTTTTATTTTCTTTTTTATTGTTCTTTCCTTTTTCATCATAATTTCAGCTTCTTTTATTTTCACTTAAAAGAAACAGCATCCATATCCACCACACCTACAACAAATTCCAGAATAAGGGAGTTGTATAATAAATGTAGCAAATCTACAAATTCCAGAATAAGGAAATAGAAAACGGAAAAGAGAAATGAAATGATTTATTGATTAAACTTATTATTATTATTTATTGATTCAAAGCAGTATGCATTACAAAGAGCAAGCAAGCAAGCTATGCTGCTGGGAATTCAATGGGTCCAGGGCTGCAGCCTAACAAAGCAGTTTGGCGAGGAAGGTATATGCACTTGATGATACTTGTAGCTTGCGCATCCAGGCAGAATTTAACTTCGTGGAGCAAGCCATCGGAGCACTTGATTTTAGGATGCCAGGCTGTAGCTGCCACATATGCTGCCACGTAAGCTGAGGGGTACGTATTCCCTGGTTTGATGCCGTTTGGTCTTGTACGTACACGTACATGCAAACAAATTAATATATGGAAAATTCCAGTTAGTAAATAATTCCAATGGCAAATCTATACCTTCATCTTGCAGGAATTTTGTCACGTTCAAAGGCTTGGCAAGAGCCAAAGCCTTGGAGAAGTAGTCGAGTTCAGTAAATGGACCAGAAGCAGCATGAGTGTTCCACTCATGTTTCCAAAATTCAGAATTGTCATTACCAAGTAACAAATCTGGCCAATAGGTGTTCAGATCCGGCAGTATGGGATTCAACTAATTAAACCAAATACGTAAAAAAATCAGAATATAATAATATGCAAGGATTTATATTGGATTAAAAATGAGATGGGATGGAAGAAAAAAAGAGAGAGAAGCAAATGACCTTAGACAGATCAAATGATTTTTTAGGGCCGGGATGAGATTGAGTGGGCAGCCACAAGCCGTGTATTTTAAATTCCGTTTGCATCGGAGTTTTGCATGGGGTTTTGGAGAGTGAACAATAAGATTTGGGCCATCGGAGGGTTAGAAAAGTTCTTGTTTGACCATTGCTGGTTGGAGCTGCACAAAGGAGAGTAAAAACAATGAAGAGGATAGTAGACATCTTGTTGAGTTCTGATTTCTCACTACATGATTGATGAGCCTTATTTATAGGGCCTCTATGCATTAAGCTACTAGCTAATAACAAAAGAAGTTACATAACTAATATAATTAAACCAAAAGAAAAGTTATGTAACTCCTATAGTAAAAGAAGTTACATAACTAATATAATTAATTATGGTTTGTAGGCCGATGAAGTAGATACTTTTTGGCTCCATTTTGGCATCTACAACTCGTGAACTCGTCGAGCTTGAGTCCTATGTGCATTCTTTTTCTTCGTCCGAAATCGTTCGCGAGCGTGCGAAACTCACCATATTTCATGTGACTTGATCATAAGACATACCAATCGTTTTTGCAATTAACATTTATAACTGTAAACAATTTGCCACTATTTTTCTACTAATTATATCACGAATAAATACATGTCTTTGTTGTGGCATTGTATATTTATTTTCATTTTTTTATATCAAGTGGTTCATAAAATTATATAACATTGTTTATTTGTTGTTTTTTATTTTTCATCTTATAGATGACTTTTGTCGATTATCTCCCGTTGATTATGATGAATATTGTGCAGACACTCGGTGCAGGAATGAGTATCCTATACCGGCTGGCATTTGATTATTAGATGAATGTAAATGTTTTGGTGCTTTATCGCTAGTTGTTCGCGGCTGCTTTTACTATCCTCTTGGCTCTTACCAAAAAGTGGTATTTTTTTTTCTTTTTTCAGCACCTAATTAAGTTATTAATAAATTCTTTTTTATAGATTATTCTAATTTTGTATAATTTGTCCTTTAGGATTTGGAGAGGGGGGAGGCAAGACCCGTATTGACCATTGCAGTCCATAGCCATATTTTACTCATTGGTTTTTTTGGGTTAGTATTTTTTTAAATTTATTTTGTAAACGATTTGGGTTGTGGGGTTGTGTAGTTTTTAAAGATGATGAGGTATAATTAGACATGCATGACTCAATCACCCAAGTTTATTATTCAATGGCTACTACTACTAACCACCTTTAGGAACTAGGCAGCAAGTTGTCATGTATTGGACTTTTTCGGATGAAAAAAAGGGCGAACTAAAGTCTAAAACTTTTTCTAATTTTCTGCATTTGTATAAACATAAACTGACTGATGATATTTTGTTTCATTTGGTAACCCATTTTTATCACCGTTGCCGTTAGCACTGAATTTGTGTCTCACATCCTCTAGTTATTTGAGCGCCCTCTCCAATTTGGTTCCAGGGCTCACATTTGTTATGGCGATCCTTTTCAGGTAACATTAAGCTACTAGCTAATAACAAAAGAAGTTACATAACTAATATAATTAAACCAAAAGAAAAGTTATGTAACTCCTCTAGTAAAAGAAGTTACATAACTAATATAATTAATTATGGTTTGTAGGCCGATGAAGTAGATACTTTTTGGCTCCATTTTGGCATCTACAACTCGTGAACTCCTCGAGTTTGAGTCCTATGTGCGTTCTTTTTCTTCGTCCGAAATCGCTCGGGAGGGTGCGAAACACACCATATTTCATGTGACTTGATCATAAGTCTAAAACTTTTACTAATTTTCTGCATTTGTATAAACATCAACTGACTGATGATATTTTGTTTCATTTGTAGCGCATTTTTATCACCGTTGCCGTTAGCACTAAGTTTGTGTCTCACATCCTCTAGTTATTTGAGCACCCTCTCCAATTTGGTTCCAGGGCTCACACTTGTTATGGCGATCCTGTTTAGGTAGCATTAAGCTACTAGCTAATAGCAAAAGAAGTTACATTACTAATATAATTAAACCAAAAGAAAAGCTATGTAACTCCTATAGTAAAAGAAGTTACATAACTAATATAATTAATTATGGTTTGTAGGCCGATGAAGTAGATACTTTTTGCTCCATTTTGGCATCTACAACTCGTGAACTCCTCGAGTTTGAGTCCTATGTGCCTTCTTTTTCTTTGTCCGAAATCGTTGGCGAGGGTGCAAAACTCACCATATTTCATGTAACTTGATCATAAGTCATACAAACTTCTCGCGGGAATGTGTTATACACATTTATAACCAAAGCATGCCCACGGATCACTCTGCTCTGCTCTGCTCGAACACAGCCATCTCTGCAGTTGCTCATAACGCACCTTGAAATACTATGAAACGTCGCCCACATTACACCTCCTCATTTCCAGGAACACTGACAAGGCATCAATTGCTCTAGAATCTGAGCCAAACCCACGACCAGTGCAGAATAACAAACCTCATCTCTCACTAATTTTCTCAAACATCTTGCGAGCATCTCCAGGGAAACTAAATATCGAATAAAAACTCACCATCGCGGACGCAGAGAATGGCTGGGAGTTGATAGAAAGCTTGAAAGAGAGGGCATGGAAAAAACAAGCTAGTTCCTTCACGACCTTCAATTTCTAGAAAAAATAAAAAAATATGAAAATGAAAGGGGTGGAGTGAGAAATAAAATAAGAAAATGAATATTAATATGGAAAATTAGAAGTGGGTGCTTACGGGCGTGGATGGTGGACAAGGAGGGGAGATCGGAAACGGAGGAGAGGAGTGGGCACGACACGCCGAGGGGTAGGTCAGTGAGGAGAAGCTTCAGCTCCTTCTGCATACGGAGGCTGGTTTTGTTACGACGAGAGAGGAGAGGAGGTAGCCGCGAGAGAGAGTGAGGTGACTCACGCCCAGCGCCTGCGAGAGAGAGCGACGTGGCTGACGAGAGTGAGGGAGGCGTAGGCGACGGGAGAGGAGAGGAGAGGAGAGGCTGCGTGCGGCTGCTGTTTGAGTTTGATGAGATTTGAGATAAAGAGAGTTAGGGCTTCTCCAATTTTAATTTGGTTTACATGATTTCCTTTTCACATTAAACATGATTTACAATAATACATTAGCAATTTAAATATTAATATAATTAAAATTAAAATCATAAAGTTCTAATATACATATTAACTATATAAATGGCTATTGCAATTTAAATTGCGGACTTTTATTTGAGTTTAAAAGAAAAAAAAGGAAAAATAAATAATACTCCTTCTGTTTTTGAATAATTGACTCTTTGAAACAGTAACAAAAAGTACAACAAACACCAAAAAGTCAAGTAAAGTGAACAGTAACAAAAAGTGCAAAAGTGACGATTATTCGAAAACGGAGGGAGTACATTAGTAATTTAAACATTAATACAATTTAAATTAAAAATATAAAACTCTAAATAATTAGTAATTTTTAATTTTATGACAATTAATAATAATTAATAGTTATATTATTAATAATTAATGGTCTTCCTTTGTACATATTAACTATATAAATGGTTATTACAATTTACAATAATATATTACCAGTATGTGTCATGTTAACTATATAAATGACTATTAAAATTTTATTTCTTACTTCTTACTACGGAGAAAATGTTTTTCCCACTTTTTTTTTCCTTCTAAACTTAACTCCTCCTCTTTCTTTTTTTCTTCTAAACTATATTAAAATTCCTCATGTATTTTTTTTTTCTTTTAAACTCAATTAAAAAGTCCTCATTTTTTCCCTCATAATAATTCTCATATAACGTCCTTAATAAAATTTTGTACTTCCGGTTCTACCGGTTCTCCGGGCCGGTTCCTGAATTTGAAGGGGTGGAGAACCGGACCGAACCGAAAATTCCGGTCCGGTCCGGGCCAAGAAAAGACCGATTCCCAGGCCGGCCCAGTTCTTGTACACCCCTACCACTCTTGGTTGATCTTTTGCTAACTCGGTGAGGTTGAAAGATGGAGGCGATTTCTTCTCCTTTTCGTTACCGGTGGGTTATACTTCTTTTCTGTGCTACAATTCGTTGGAATTGTTATTATTCCGATCAGAGTTGTTCTTTTCTCATGGGTCGTCACAAGAATTATTTTGCAAGTTCGTTCGTGTTTTATTCTACAATTTATCTATTATTAGTCATGCTTTATGCATTATTTATAATCGTGTTTTATGTATTATTTATAGTCGTGATTTAATGTATCGTTTATAGTCCTTCTTTTGCAAGCTCTTATTTGTTATTTAATTTTATAGTAATTATGTGTTGTCGTTACTCTATACTCATGGTTGAATCAATAAATATAATTTGTGGTTTATTTTTTATTTACAAAAAAATACTTAAATAATTTGATCCAAACCGAACAAAATTAAAATAATTGAATCCAAATTGAAAAAAATTACATTAAAACTACATTGGCAAAAAAAATAAAATTTCAGATATCAAGTACATGCCAGTTTTTGTGAATGTGGTATTAATATATTTGTAAGAATTTACAGAGTAAAAATTGCCCAATAAATGAGCGTCACCTTCATAGTTCGTATAATAACATCGATCAATTAAGATACATAATAGGAAAAGTGGTATAAGATTTTTTTTATAGCAATAAATAAATAATTTCA
The DNA here is from genome assembly GCA_963691705.1 of Viola odorata. Taxonomy (NCBI): domain Eukaryota; kingdom Viridiplantae; phylum Streptophyta; class Magnoliopsida; order Malpighiales; family Violaceae; genus Viola; species Viola odorata. The sequence goes on from OY829545.1 coordinate 3,758,998, forward strand.
TTTATAAAAATAGTAATATATAGAAATTTCCTAAAATCATAAAAATGCTTCAAAAAAGTAGTAATATATCCATTACAATAGTTTCAATAAAAAAATCTTATTAAATGGTATAAGAAATTGATAGCAAATCAAAAAAACTATTGAAAAATAAGAAAAAAATAAGCAGAAAAGAGAAACAAAAAAAATTCTTGTCTCTTATTTAGTCATGATCATGTAGCAGATCAATTTTCCCACTATAAAACTGGTACCTGCGCTGAGGAAAACAACACTCCAGTTTGATTAGAAGAAAGAAAAATGGGGTTGAATCGAGAAAAAGATTTGCAGACAATTTAACCAGGTATGTTCTCTGCAATTTTTGTTTTTTCCATTTTAGATTACAAAACAAAAATGGCACCTTGATTAGCCGGGACCAGACTAAGAACACAAATTACTAACTTGATCCGTTGTTTATGGTTACCAATTAGATTATCTGGGTTCTCCTTTCTTTTCAATTTTACCCAGCGTTACAGTGCGGAAATTGATGATAAAGAAAGGAAACCCCAAAAGCAATTTGGTGATTGATTTGGTGGATCCATCATGTCTGACTTCTTCCTCCCAGAAGCGTTGATGCTGAATATCTAGTTAAGACTGCCCACCAAATCGCCCGTACGATTTTGATGCGTTTCAAAATCGTGGTGTGCTTCCCTTTCCGACCCACATTTCATTTACAAGAATCTGACTTTCTTTGATGCTGAGAATGAGCACGATCTCCTCCTGGTGCTTGACCGGGAACGGCAGTACTACTCGGTGGTCTCTCATGAAACCCTCGAGGCCACCCCGCTTCAAGTGTCCCCGCTCCGAGAAGTTCCGAGTGCAGATCCATGGCATAGAGCTGTTCTGACTTCCTCTTGTGATCATTTGGTTTGTTTTCACAACGAGAGTGGAGAGGTTATTGGCGTGTGGAACCTTACAACCGGTGAAACAAAGATCGTACCTCCGGTCTCAGATGATGGGTCTCCAATGTTTACATTCCACACGCTTGGGTTTGGGTTTGATGAGAAGAGCAAGGATTACAAGATTGTCCAGATTTTGAGTGACCGGAGTGATTTTGTAGCGTACGTGTATAGCCTGGGCAGCGGCAACCAGTGTTTTAAAAACCGGTCCGACCCGACGGTCGGACCGGTAAACCGGTGACCCAATGAGGATTTCAGGTTGGTTCAGCTTTGGACCGACCTGTAATCGAACCGGAAAAACCGGTCAACTCGGCAGGTTTTACAAAACCGGTGACCCTATCGACCTGGTCGGGTCGATGTCAAATCAAAACGACGCCGTTTTGGATTTTTAAAATTTTAAAATTTTAAAATTTTAAATTTTTAAATTTTTTTTTTCAATATGGAAAATTTGATGGGCCGACCCATTACAGGCATGGACCGGCCCATTATAGACACCGGTTCAATCCAATTTTATCCGGTTCAATCATCTAAGCTCGAACGGTTCGCTGAGTTGAAGTTGGAGTGACCCAATCTTGGACTAAATTATTCGGCATTGATTGGGGATGTGAACATGAAATGCCGTTGGGATTCTGGAGGAATGAATTGGTTCTTCTATCTTACAACGGTCAACTCGTTATCAGTGATCTTTCAAAACGAGAAACTAAAGAGGTTCAAATTGATGAACCCCTTGGCATTTCAAGCTGTTTGGTGTGGACAAAAGGGAAGAATTCAATTCCTTTAAATTGAAAGTTGAAATTGTAAACAAGTCCGGTTATCGTGACTTGTTGTTAAATCTTTTTTTACATGTTTTCCCCTCAAGTGTGTGGCTAGGCTTCCACACCTTCATAAACTTTTAGAAGTCTTAGAAGTTTAGAATGTTGGTAGTGCTTCATAAATTCAAACTTGTAGTATCATTAGTGAATTCAAGGTTTCTTTATTGCTGGTGTGAATGTTTGATATCTTGAATTCCCCCTCAATTTCAGCAAGTTTCTCCCTTGAACAGACCTAACTATTCTTGTGTTTGTATAAATGGGCAAAACACTCACCTACATAAGTTCTAGAAAAGAAAACAACCTGGTACATTGAATAGAATCAGAAAACAACCTATGATTACATTCCTGGGGTTTGAGCAAAAGCAGAGAATAACCCTTGCAGCCACGGTTTGCCACATGGTTTATCTGTTAATGCCGGTAGCTTGGTAAGTTGTATCTGTATTGATTGTGGCCCAGTTCGCATAAGTTTCACTTAACTAGTATTACAGTACTCCACCATTCCACCAAGTTATCAGTATATCTGGATTCTGGATAGCAAAGCTTGCCACACTGCAGCATCTGGCTCATTCTGCGTTGTCATTGCAATCCTCTCTGCTTCCTCCAACTGCCCCATTTTTGTCAATCCATATCTCACTCCACAAACAAACCGGCATTTGCTAAAGCCGTTAACACAGCCAAAAGGCTATACTCAGAATTTTCAGGAACACTGACAAGGCATTAATTGCTCTAGAATTTTGAGCCAGACCCACAACCAATGCAGAATAACAAACCTCATCTCTATCACTAATTTCATCAAACACCTTGCGGGCATCCCCAGGGAAACTAAGCTTTGAATAGAAACTCACCATCGCCGACGCAGAGAATGGCTGGGAGTTGATAGAAAGCTTGAACGAGAGGGCGTGGAGGGTTAGGCCGAAGCAGAGACAGGACAGGGTGGCGCAAGTTTTGAAAAGAGAGGCAAGGGTGCGTTAATTGGGGAATATAGGGGCAGGGCAGCGGAGCATGGAGAGGAAGAAGGAGACGGAGGAATTGGCATGAGCTGAGATTAGCGAATTCCAGGAGACTAACATTTGGGTACTGGAATTGAGAAAAAAGGCGGGAGCTATTGTTGGATTTGGAGTAGAGTGTGATCAAGACGTTGAAAATGGAGCGGTCTGCATAATTAGGGCGTGGAGGATGCGCAGGTCGAGTCGACTGAGTTTAAGGTTTATCCTCTTCTGAATCAAATGAACTCGTTTGCTTCTTCATACTTGGAAGTTGGAATTTGTTTGCTATTCCCGCTCCGCTCGTCGTTGTTGCTTCACTTTATTCCGTTTTTCGACTCTTCGTCCATAATGGGCCGGAAAATCACAAGGCCATTACATATGGGCCGACAACTCAGTAACAAGAGCGTGTTTATTCTTTAAAAGTCATTTTTTTTGTCGAATATTTATTCTTAAAATTCGTGAATTTTACAAACTAATTTTAGTTTTTAAATAATTTTAAGGAGAATTGAAGCACCTAAAATGAAAATGATTATAATAAAGTTATTTGAATAATTGGAAAAAATATGTGGAATTATAATTATGTAATTTTTTTATTAAAAAATAAATCTCATGAAAATATGTCAATGAAAATTTGGTAGGCAAAAACAATCTAAATTATACTATTGACATTGGATTATATTTTAATCTGGTGCATTTTCATCAAATGACCATTCGCTTCTTCTTGTTTATTACTCTAATACAGCGTATTCTAAAATATAGTTTTGTATACAAGAAAAATAGATGATTTTGATAAAAAAACAAAAAAAAGAAAAGAAAAGAAAAAAAGAAAGAAAGAAAAAGAGGTGGAGATTCATGGATAAAGGGAGGCATCCACCATGGCAAAGTTTCAAACCCTACCTGGGAGCCATGTCCTTACAGTCAAAGTGTCAAAACTTCATACTTCTATAGTACTTAGTTTGTTTTGCTCCTACCAATCCAGATTCCTTTACATTCATACCCTCTGCATTTTTTCTTCATTCTTTCAAAAATATTACAGTATATTTTTATTAACCATTTTGTTCTCACTCTCTTCAAACATTAAAGAAACCACACCAAAATAAAATAAAATACTGCTGCATTTTCACTTTTCTATGAAAATAATTATTATAATTATTATTTTCTATTACTAATTGGGCAATGCACCCTTCACCCTTCAGTCACTGCACATCTACTTAGGTAGGCCATTCAGAGCAGCGGCAACAACAACAACAAAAAAAAAAAAGGTAAATCCCAAGCACCAGTAAACCAAAACCGAGAAGAATCAAAAAACAACCTGATCTTTGAGCAAACCAAAGCAATACCACACACACATACACACACAAAAACAAACCCTTTACTCTCTTTTTTTCTGGTTAAACCAAAAACCCAATTCTTCAGTTCTCACAGATTTGTAAAAGTTGTCATGATTTGATCCATAAGGCCATATCTCCCAAATGGGTTTTCTCTCGAAACTCTTCTTTCCCCTTCTTCTGTTCCTCTCTCTTGTTCTGTTCTCCAATCTTGCTCAATCTGCCACTGATTCAAGCACCTTGGTCTACAAGGGGTGTGCCAAGCAGGTTTTTCAAGATCCAAATGGTGTGTACTCGCAAGCACTTTCTGCTCTCTTTGGCTCTTTAGTTCAACAATCTACTAAAACCAAGTTCTTCAAAACCACCACCGGAACCGGTCAGACCACAATAACCGGTCTTTTTCAGTGCAGGGGAGACCTCAGTGTTGAAGACTGCTACAACTGTGTGAGCAAGTTGCCAGTTTTGACAGACAAACTATGTGGGAAGACCATAGCAGCAAGACTCCAGCTTTTGGGTTGCTACATATTGTATGAGGTTGCTGGGTTTACTCAAATCTCAGGTATGGAAATGCTGTTCAAGACTTGTGGGGCTAGGAATTCAGGAGGAGGTGGGTATGAGGAGAGGAGGGATACTGCTTTTTCAGTGATGCAAAATGGTGTGGTTAGCGGCCATGGATTCTTCGCTAATAGCTATCAATCTGTGTATGTTATGGGGCAGTGTGAAGGTGATGTTGGGGATTCAGATTGTGGGGATTGTGTGAAAACTGCTATTCAAAGAGCTCAAGTTGAATGTGGAGACTCCATGTCAGGCCAAATATACCTGCACAAGTGCTTCATAAGTTATAGCTATTATCCAAATGGTGTGCCCAGAAGATCATCATCTTCTTCATCTTCCTCCTCCTCATCTTCATCAGGTATAAAGTTTGGAACTTTATGGGAAATCTAGAATCTTAGCTGAGAAAATTAACAAAGTATCCTGCTTTTTATTTGTTTTGTGCTGAGTTTGTTGGATTTTATATTTAATCTTCTTGGTTGTCTTTGTCTAAATGGACCATGAGGTCTCTTTCTAGAAATTAATTGAATCTTCTAGCAGTCGTTATCTCAATATCTTGTGGAAAGAGGATGATAGTGGCTTCTTAATTTAAATTAGCCTAGGGAAGGGAATGAATAGATCATTGATTTGGGATTTTGATGTGATGTGATTGTGATCGTGATGGATGTAGGGACCGGGCAAAACACAGGAAAGACAGTGGCTATTATATTAGGAGGGGCAGTTGGAGTGGGATTCTTGGTGATATGTTTGATGTTTGCAAGAGGCTTGGTGAAAAAACATGATGGTATGTATGTATGTATGTAGAAAATTATATGAAACTGCAAATGAAATGATTCTGCTATGATGAATTGCTTATTACTATCATCTCCTTTCCGTGCTTGACTCAAGATTATGTTATCATGTTTTGCAGATTTTTGAGGGGAGGAGGTGGATGTTAAAGGTGGATTCTTTTCTACTACTGTATTTTCATTTCTTTCATTAGTAGAAAAAAAATGGTGTCTTGTGTTGTGGCAGACAGATTTTGGTGATAGGTAGGGAGGAATGTAAGTTTTATTGGAAATGGAAGGAATTAGGCATGAAAATCATGAATTGATCTTTTTTTCTTTTTCCTTTTTTTCCCCATATAAGTTAGAATGAATGAATGAATGTTGGTCATTTTGCATGGATGACAGAGGAGAGGAGAGGAGAGGAGAGGAGAGGAGAATTGAATTGAAATAAATTAAACTAATTGAGTTTTGGCCTCTTTTATTGTTCTTCTTTTTAATTAATATAACCATGACCATGTGATGTTGACGCTTCTCCATTTTCTTGTGCTTTATGCTTTTTGGAAAGTAGCAACCTTTGTCTCTGGTAATTACAGATGCTGCCTCTCTTTTGATTAACTGGAATCTGGTAATAAGTTTTTATATGTTTAATTATTAGTGTTTCTATTAGTATTGCTGGTGACATCAGAGATTTTAATAATGGTAAGCTAGAACTCGAGTCAAATGCCATAATTTAGTTGTTTATGATGATGATGATGATGATGATCTTATGGTAAAGACAAGGCAATGCGGTTGAGCTGAGCAGTGATGAATTGATAAACAAAAAGACTTAACAAGAGGAACACTAATTTATAGGTTTAAAATTTATCCCAGCTTTAGAAAAAAGATAATGGAACTGAAACGAGCTCTTGGCTTGCCCACTCAGATTTTGATTTGGTGAAAGAAACAGAACCAACCCATCATCATCCAGCCATGCTCACAAAGAAGGATAAACATTTGCTACAGAATTTCAATGAAAAATGGTGCTCTTGTTCCGTGTCTCACCTCCATCTATTAAAAAGAAATCGTAACTTTTATTATACTCCACTGAAATCTAATTATTCACTTTAAGAAATCATGGAAGGTACCTCTAACATACTTCAATGGTACAAGGTCAAATTTTATTTATAATCTAGCATTAATTAATTATTTTTTTCATTGGAATTTATTTTGAATCAATACAAACTGAATTTTTTTATTGAAACTATTTCATTCCACGGCGTGAGAAAAAGAAAAATTAGCTTACTCTCTCCTTCCCCAATTAAATGTCGTTTTAGCTTTTGCTTTTACTGTTTCGGAACGTATCTTAAGACGGCCGGAACAGTCACTATTTGAGACAATTTTGCCCAAAAAAAATTCTCAGAAGTACGTTAAGAAGTAACGTACGTTCGAAAAAAAGTACGAAATTTTTTGGGTCAAATAGTGCCTCATCCGACCTCCTCGATATGCGTTCCCTACTGAATATTGGGATGTGAGAAAGACATTTAATTGGGGAAGGAGTAATAAATAAGACCTAAAAAGTGATTTTTTTTTTTTGAAGGGTAAAAAATGATATTCTTAGAACAATGGGGTTTAGAAATTAGGTGAATGGTAACTGAAAAATTATCTGTTGACACGTTAATGATGTTGATATTGTACTAATAATGGCCGAGGATTGGACGTTTACTCACATGGCTTGTCCTCTACGACTATGCAAGTCCCCAATTCTGTTTAATTATTTATTTATTTATTTAAAAAAGGATAAAATCTTTTCTGCATATTTTTTTTCGAATTTCATGCATGGCCAAACACTAACAAAGTCCACGTTTAATTTGGGTCCACGTCCTGAGTTTGGGCCGAGTTTGTATATACTAACTAATTTAGTCATGCATGCATCTCCTCTATTCTTTCTCCCAATAATTATTTTGTCTACTAGTAACTATTTAACTTATTAATTGTACATTTATTCTATCATATATTCAAACATCAATAATTACGCGACTTAAATGTAAAGAAAAATAAAATTTCACTACTAATTAATGTTTGATGCGTAAAAACAAATTATTTGTCACCATCGATCATTAAGATTGATATATAAATCAAAAAGGATAAACGTCGCTTTTGAATAATATATAAATTTTTACTATAAATAAAATTAGTATTATTTCGGTGAATTAAAGAATAAATTATTTGTTGTACTTGGTATATGCAAATTCAACTTCTTTTTTTTTTTAAAAAAACTCTACAATAATCCTTTTCATTTTGGGTGCTTAAAATTATGTTAAATTATAAGTTGTCGTTTTAAATTAAAATAAAAAATTCTTTCTATATAGTTGTTTTATAAATGACAATGTTTTAAAAAACGAGGAAGTAGTTTGTAAAACAAAGATTCAACTATAATTTTAAAGGGGGTTGACTCGTCTGCTTATATCCTCAACATGGGAATTAAGCATATGAGTTGTTGTTAATGGGCCGGTTACATTTTGGCCCACAATGCCGCTGAGATATGATCGTGTTTTATGGACGAAGAGACGAAGAAGTGAAGCAACAACGAGCGGGGACGGGAAGCGAATTCCAAAATTTCGTTAAACTCGGTCGACTCAATGGTTACTGAGTCTACTGACCCCCGCATCCTCCATGCCCGAGCTCTCAAATCCCCAGATGCAGATCGCTCCATTTTCAACAACTTGATCACACTCTACTCCAAATCCAACAATGGCTCCTTCCTCTCCTACGCTCAACGCCTTTTTTCTCAATTCCAGTACCCAAATGTTGTCTCCTGGACCTCGCTAATCTCAGCTCATGCCAATTCCTCCGCCTCCCTCTCCTTCTTCCTCTCCATGCTCCGCTTCCCTGCCCCTGTATTCCCCAATCAACGCACCCTTGCCTCTCTTTTCAAAACTTGCGCCACCCTGTCTTGTCTCTGCTTCGGCCTAGCCCTCCACGCCCTCTCGTTCAAGCTTTCTATCAACTCCCAGCCCTTCTCTGCGTCGGCGATGGTGAGTTTTTATTCAAAACTTAGTTTCCCTGGGGATGCCCGCAAGGTGTTTGATGAAATTAGTGATAGAGATGAGGTTTGTTATTCTGCATTGGTTGTGGGTTTGGCTCAAAATTCTAGAGCAATTGATGCCTTGTCAGTGTTCCTGGAGATGAGGAGGTGTAATGTGGGGTCCACGGTTCATAGTATTTCAGGTGTGCTACGAGCAACTGCAGAGATGGCTGCGTTGGAGCAATGTAGAGTAATTCATGGGCATGCTTTGGTTTGTGGGTTCACTGAGAATGTTGTTGTGTGGAGTGGTTTGATTGACGGGTATGGAAAATCTGGGTTTGTAACCGATGCAAGGAAGGTGTTTGATGATTTATTGCCTGGATTAAATGTGGTAGGGTGGAATGCAATGATGGCTGCCTACGCTCAACAAGGGGATAAAGATTCTGTCCTGGATTTATGGAATGCAATGCGCGGAAAAGGACTTATACCAGATGAGTATAGCTTTTTGGCTATGTTAACGGCTTTAGCAAATGCCGGTTTGTTTGTGGAGAGTGGGATATGGATTGGGAAGATGAGGATGGAGCATGGGCTGGACCCCACTTTGGAGCATTATACGTGTTTGGTGCATGCAATGGCAAGAATGGGACAGCTGGAGGAAGCAGAGAGGATTGCAATGACAATGCCGACAGAGCCAGATGCTGCAGTTTGGCGAGCTTTGCTATCTGCTTGCGCTAATCATGGTACACCTGAAACAGCTTTGGTGATAGCTAAGAGGTTATTAGAATTAGATCAGAATGATCAGTCAGCTTATGTGATTGCTGCAAATGTGCTGTCGAATAAAGGAAGGTGGAATGAGGTTGCGGAATTGAGGAAGTTGATGAAATACGGGAGGGTCCGGAGGGTAGGGGGTATGAGTTGGATGGAGATGAAAGGCAAAGTTCATTTCTTTTTGGCTGGGGATAGGAGGCATGAGAGAACAGAGGAGATTTATGGAATGTTAGATGAGTTGATGGTGGAGATTGAGAAAGTAGGGTATGGGCTAGTTTTGGATGAGATTTTGCATTAAGAAGGAGAAAGGATGTAAAGGAGGAACTTCATAAAGATTTTGAGTGGTAACTGTCCAGATATTAGTTAAGTGATTACAGAGATCCATTTGATTCAGAGCGGCATCATAAGAAATGGGTTCGGTACAAATCTCCACTTGAGCACCAAGCTAATCATTTTCTACGCGAAAATTGGTCATGTGGACAGTGCTCGCAAAGTGTTCGACAGAATGCCTGAGAGTAATATCGTGTCGCGGACAGCCCAAATTTCTGGTTACATGCAGAATGAGTTCTATCAAAGATACACTGCTAGTGTTTTTCGTGCATCCACTGCTTTTGCGATGGCTGCAGACTGTCTGAAGCCCTTGATCCATACCGTTCGATGTGAGTTATGGTTTTGCGATTCAGCGCGGTTGTTGCTGTTGGCCTCTGTTTTGTTGAATGCTTATTATGCTCCCGTCCTTAATTCCTCTGTTTTGTGTGTGTTAAATGATAGATCGTGTTGTACGTAGTTGTTAAAAAGGCTAAAATCACAACGTAGTCCGACAAAATAACTTGAAAATTTGATTCTTTATTACGAAATAACAACAGCGTAACAATAATTAATCAGAAACCACAACTGAAAGACGATATGTTGCAGCTCTAAACAAGATGAGAAATACCACAGCAGCAGCAAAGAGAGCAAGGTTTTTGGCAAGGTTGTTGGCAGGAGGAGAACAGGAAGAAGGTGTCGACAACAGGGCAGAGTGGGTGGGACTAGGAGCTCGACTTTGGCTTGGGCTTGCGCTTGGAGGATTTGGAGATTTCGATGAGGGAGGTGACAAGAGGGTAGAGTGGGTGGGACTAGAAGCTGGTGAGGAGGTGACGGACACTTGAATTTTCTGATTGGATCTCACACAGTGGTCAGGAAATCCGCTGATGAAGTAGTAGTCGCCTGGCCTATAAAGGAATGGACGTTTTAGAATAGTAGAAAATTGAAAACAATGATTTTTGATTTTATTTTATTCCACGTTGTTTCATTTTTTTTTCTAATTTCTACTCAAATTACTACACCATCATCAAATTGGGTTGATGCATCAAAAAAAAATCATTTGCACAAAATATATACCTCAAAATCGATAAAATGATAAATATTATGAACAGGAGTACTACTTAAGCGAAAGCTATGCTGGCTAAGCCACAATCAACACAATTCTAGAGGACAGTGTGAAAGTGATACAGGGGATTGGACTGTGAAATGGTTGTTTACAGAGGTCTAGTTTCTCATATTATAAACTAGAAAAAACTTCGATTTCAAGAACATGGAATTTCAGGAAAAAAGAAAGGATAATATAGCAATCTGTATAGCAAACATAATTACAGAATAAAATCCAAAAGGAAAACAAGTTTCCAATCGGACACTTAACCAAAGAAATTAAATCACTTATGGTGCTTGGCTAGGAAACTCCAGTTATGATCAAAATTCAGGTGCTATACAGACAACAACAAATGCCGCGAGGGCTTATCGGTCATTTGAAGGTTAATCAACAAGCCTAAAATCTCTTTTTATATAATCTAAGCAGGAGAAGTCCAAAACATTTTCAACTTCAAGATATTTAGATGCGAGGATACCCATAATGGAATTCCTGCTGCAATGCTTGCTATCAATCCCAAAACCTCTGGACACAACCAGTGCTGTGTTGCATACCCAAGGAGCAGCAACGGTGAATCCTACACCAGAACCGGAAGAATTTCCATTTCTCAGCAGAACATCCTTGTACGCTTGGCAAACTTTAGAAACGTGTTTACTCATTGGCAAGATTGGTTTTTCAAAAACTGAAGCGGAAGCATCTGCTGACCTGTCGTCATCAGAATCCGAGTGAAGGTTCACCACAACAGTGCCATGTCGAGGATCGAGTTGACTACTGAGTGCTTTAAGAAATGTGGAATCTGGGTCCCAGAGCTTGCGAGGGAAGATGTCATCACCGTCATAAGCATCAATGAAGATCATATCGTATAGATTTGGTGTGTGGAGTATAAATTTCTCAGCATCTGACTCGTAGAGATGAAGCCTCTCATTAATACCCTTCCACAGTACCTCATCCATCGTGTTGGGTCGTGACGCAGCACGCTGACCCAGTGAGGACATAACCGAGAAAGCTGGAAAACCCATCGTGTGGATTGAAGCACATATAACAAGAGGATCAATTTCAACAATGTCAACAATAGCACCTGCAGAAACAATACAAATGTCAGGAGTACTTATGAGGATTCATGACGCACCTCATGATTTTCACCGAGATTGATTTTGCTTCCCGAAGATGAGATCATAGAGATTCTTTACATTTAATTGAAAAGAAGGTAACAAATTAACAATACTTGCAGTCTTGCACCGAAGTTCAAAGCAGCATATAGGCCATTTGGAGGGGCACTAGTCTGTTTCCTACTATTCATAACTTGGTTAAAAGTTAAGAAACGTACTAGTATTCAACATAAACGGAAAGGAAGAACAGGGCAAAAAAACATGTAGTTAGGAAGAACACCTTTACTAACCTCGGATTTTGTTAGCCAAAAATAACGGCAAACTTCCACCACCATGCCCAATGCATAAAATACGCATTGTTTTCTTCCCACACGCAGCAGCCATAATATCGAAACCACAGGACGCCATAGCTGCCAGCCCAGTGGTTACCATACTCCTCAAATCTGTACAAGTTGATCATAGGAAGGGAAAAAAAGGGTAAAAATTAATGCTATCACTAATAAGAACATAAAAACACATGATGAGGTATAAAGACGGTGCATCGTTAAACAAGCAAGCAAACATGACACCCAAAAAAAGATCAATGCAAATGCAGCAAAGAGCGGGAAATTCATTTCCAAATAACAGAAAAGTGAAGAGAATGAAATTTACAAGGAATAGCGAGGCAATGTGGTTGTTGCATTAAGTATATAGACCGAGGTTCGGATTGTCGGTAAGCAGCCATCACTTTCACAGTACTCTGGCGCGACTCATCATTAAAATGCAGCGTCCGCCATTGATATCCAAGAATTCTAAACCGTGAATCGTCGCCACTGCATGGCTGCGCCTCTTCATACCTTCTCTGTAGCCATTTCTCAGTTTCTGGCCAATGAACCTCACTCTTAAAAACAGAAATTTGAAAAATAAAAATCAATTAAATTACTACAAATCATAGAAACCAACTATCCAATCCCACAAAAATAAGGGTTTAAATGACGGAGAGAGACTGACCGGTCTGGAGGAGGGATGACCGAAAATGGAAATGACACCGTTTCCATGATTGGAGGTGGCAAGGAAAAGGGTGCCGCCGTTGGAATCCTTATCCCACCACTCCGACGAATAAGCCCAGTCACCCTCGTCTTCAATATGGCGCCGTGACGCCGCCGTGCAGCATCGCCGGATGCTCTGTCTCCAGCACAGGCAGGCCCTGTGCCACATCATCCAAAAGGAAAAAGGAAAGTTATGGCGAGATTTTATAAACCCTACATACGCCCAACTTTAGCGGAGCTAAAACCCTTAGCCACCGTCCAGTCACTGTTTCCAGCCCAAAACTAAAATATGAAGAGAGTTATATTATTGCAAACTAGATGTGTCTATAATTTCTGAGGTTAAGGCACTCAGATCCCTCCAGTTAATATTTTTATTTTTATCAATCCATTTTTTAAAAATTGTTCATTTTAGTCCCTTCTGTTAGATCCGTTAGCACTGCGAAGTCTCACCTGACGGAAAAGAACTTAACGGAGACAAACGTCCGTTAAGTCCCATTATTTTATTAATTTATCTGATACTAGCACTGTTCACAGGCCCCATTTGTCAGATTTTATATAATTTTCAAATTTTCCTTCCATTTTCTAAGAAATTAATTAAAATTACCAAAATAAAATTATCTTAACAAAATAAATGAAATTAGCTTAAAAAAATTAATTTAAATAACAAAATTAAATTATCTTATTTAATTAAACTAAATAAACAAACTTAAACTAAATAGTAATTTAAATTACCATTCTTAATTAAACTAACTTAACAAAATTAAACTTACTAAATAATTTTTCCAAGAAATTAATTAAAATTACCAAAATAAAATTATCTTAACAAAATAAATAAATAAACTAACTTAACAAAATTAAACTTACTAAATGAAATTATCTTAACAAAATAAATGAAATTAGCTTAACTAATTGATTTTAATTACCAAATTAAACTAAATAAATAAACTTAAACTAAATAATTTTAATTACCATTCTTAATTAAACTAACTTAACAAAATTAAATTATGTTAAAATAATTTCATTTAGTAAGTTTAATTTTTTTAAGTTAGTTTAATTAAGAATGGCATGGTAATTAAAATTATTTAGTTTAATTAAATAAGATAATTTAATTTTGTTAAGTTAGTTTAATTAAGAATGGTAATTAAAATTATTTAGTTTAAGTTTGTTTATTTAGTTTAATTTGGTAATTAAAATAAATTAGTTAAGATAATTTCATTTAGTAAGTTTAATTTTGTTAAGTTAGTTTATTTATTTATTTTGTTAAGATAATTTTATGTTGGTAATTTTAATTAATTTCTTGAAAAAATTATTTAGTAAGTTTAATTTTGTTAATTTAGTTTAATTAAGAATGGTAATTAAAATTATTTAGTTTAAGTTTGTTTATTTAGTTTAATTTGGTAATTAAAATTATTTAGTTAAGCTAATTTCATTTATTTTGTTAAGATAATTTCATTTAGTAAGTTTAATTTTGTTAAGTTAGTTTATTTATTTATTTTGGTAATTTTAATTAATTTCTTAGAAAATGGAAGGAAAATTTAAAAGTTATATAAAATCTGACAAATGGGGCCCGTGAACAGTGCTAGTATCAGATAAATTAATAAAATAATGGGACTTAACGGACGTTTGTCTCCGTTAAGTCCTTTTCCGTCAGGTGGGACTTCGCAGTGCTAACGGATCTAACAGAAAGGACTAAAACGAACAATTTTTGAAAAATGGATTGATAAAAATGAAAATATTAACTGGAGAGACCTGAGGGTGCCTTAAGCCATGATTTCTGTTACACTAATTGAAAAATGATCATATATACTCCAAAATAAAGTTTAAAAAATGCTTAATTGGCTAAAAGTATTTGAAATCAAAATTGGAAAAAAAATACTATTAATTTGCTAATTAGCTTAGCATAGTTTTGAAAAGACAATATTTTTAATTTTGTTTATTTTTTGGATCGAATTATTTAATTTACTAAAATTTTGATTAATAATTTGTTTTAAGAATTTAAGGTGAAAAGAAAACGACTGTTCGGTGTCTTTGAGGAGCATTTAAAATCAAAAAAAAAATTAAATAAAACCAAATAAAAAGAAAAACATAGACCGACAAGTAGAAGAGGAATCAGGCATCCATGGTTCGTTCCATCTTGGAGGCGTATCTGATGATGAAAGTCAATTTCTTTCCAAAAGTTTTAACACACGATATGATATGCATCAATTCAGCTTTTGACCAAAAAAACCCAACTTTGTTTGCTTCTTCGCTCGTCCCCATTTCTTTCTTTATTCATTCCTTCCTACCACTAGAACTAGAACACGCACACGCGCACCAATTTGTTCCAACCTTTTTCCATTCCCACAAGCTTTCACGGAAACGCATTGTTTTGACTGTTTTCCTTTGTTTATTGCTTTATTTCTCACTGACCCACTTCGCCTAATCATCACTATTATAGCTCATCATATGCCTTCTTCTTCGACGCAGCAGATACAAAGTGAGTTCTTCTCCTATCTTTTTGGGTTCATGTTTTTATTGGAATTTATTTATGAGTGTTTTGGTATTATTGATCGGTTTGGTAATAATTTTTCTTTGTTTCTATTTATGGGTATTTTTCAAGTGTATCCAAAGGTGAAGATCAGATCAGATGGTCCAGATGATCGACGTACAGTACTGGAACATAACTGGAGTTCTGTGCTTTCGCTCAAAGATGTCCAGTCTCTATCCTTGCAGGATTCTTGCGTTTTTGGTATTTCCTGTTCTTCTTTAATTTAAATATTTTGCCATTCTTTTTCTTGTAGTTTTTTTGGTTTTTAATTTTTTTGTTCAATCATTTTATTTAAACAGTAGTATTTGGTTTGTGCTTGAAACCTATCTCTGCTGCTAGTTTTGATCACCGAAGTGGCTGATGTCTTTTGATGGTAGTACCTGTTTTATTATGTTTTGCTAGAATTTCTTATTTTTGGTCTAGATGGAATTTAACACCATTATTTGCAACGTTGATCGATAGGAAGGTTTGTTGGAATTTGATACCTCTGATTCTCTGAAGGTTTTAGATGTTAAGTGTAGAATGAAAAAAATCGTGTCAGGAAAAAGTAGAATCTTTCAAGTGTGAGGCAAGCTCAATAACAAAAACCTTGGCTAGTACTCTTTGCTACTGTTGGGATTTTGAGCAAGCATGGAACTTTTGATGTCAATTATTGCTGCTTCATAAATGTTCAATACACTATATTGATTGTAGAAGTTGATCGTTGTACTCTAGAACTGTGAGAGAGTACTCATAGTCGTAGGTATCACAGCTCAGGGAGCAGATGTCATTGTTCAAGGAAGAAGACTTTGCTGTGACTGTGAGAGTAGTCAGTCAGTCATGTGATTGAAGTTTGGTTGAATATGAAAAAAACAGATACAAAACCGAGTTTGATTCTGAAAGTTTTGCTCAAATTTATGGAAAATAGATGAACTATACGATCTATTAGAGTTATCGGTTTCGATCTGTGATTTGGTGTTCTGTTATGTGCAGTGAGGAGACACCAAGATGTTTCTCCACCAGCTAGAGCAAGAATTCCCAAGTCTTATGTGCCAAGTGTAATCATACCACCAGCTTCTAGTATTGAAGGTAGCATTTGTTCCCATGTCTTTCCTGTCACAAAGCTACTAATAGATTCTCAAAGTATCTTTCGATTCTTGCAGATGATGTTGTTTCAGTCGCAGGAACAGATAAGAAAAGCGACGTCGATGAGGAGAAGGAGGATAAACCAAACGTTAGAGCCAGTTCAGTCCCACGACCCCGTGCTGTCTTATCTAGTCCTGGTAATTCCTTGTTAACTATTTTGAATGTTGTTTCATAGTTTGTGTCAGGCATAAGAAGAAATCTCCATAAGTTATAACTTGAACCAGAAATTTAGTACTTCGGACTTGAAAGTTTGGACCTTAGCACCTCATCATAATTTGTATGGTCCTGTTGGCCACTCCCAAGGATTCAAGTGATTGTTTAGCGTGCGATGGATGGAAACGATACTGGCAAGTAGGGAGCAATTGAGGTCTTTGTACCTATTTGGTCGTAACTGGAATGGAAGGGAAAAAATAGACACTGCAGCTTAGAATCAGTCGTAATGTCGTATGCACTAAGGCTTCTGCACTTCACTGTATTTACATTACTCATACATGATACATCCATCTAGGATTGCTTCACACACGAAACGGCCCTCTAACTCGTTGCATTTTGCCATTGTGTTGTGTGTAGAGAATGATGCAGTGATTGGAAATAAAAATAAGAAAGCTACGCGACGACCGATTCCTTTGGGGAATCATAGGTTGATTCAAAACAGACATCAACAATGCAAGGTTATCCCCAGCCATGCTTCGGATGAAGGTTTTACCAACACAAGGAAGACCAAGGATACCACTGATACAGGGACTGATCCCAAAGGAAAGAAATGGTCTATGCCACCTCTTTCAAGTCGGCGGAGAAGCATACCGACCGAAAATTCAAATCCTATGAGAGTCTAACTGTTTGAATTTGAACATAAACATAGGACTTGTACTTTTGAGTTAAGTTAGTTGTTGACACTAAGACCATTTTTGTTAGAAAATACTAAAGGCTGCTAGTCTTGTTCTTGCAATGTATTCATGATTACTACCTCAGTAACTTCAATCCCATATTCAAGGGTAGACTGAGGGGGGGCATAACTGGAAAAAAAAGACTTTTTGGAGGACCATTTCTTCACAATCCTATTATTCCAGTATCTTTGTTCCTTCTCCATTTAAACGACATGTCATGCATTTGTTTCGCACAACAGATACCGATCGGCTCGCTCTAAGCCAAATTTATTAGTTCAACCAAATTTAATTCATTTTTTTTTTCATATCTACCCTGAATTAAAAATTAATAACCTTTCCCCTACTATTGATAAAAAATTAAAAATTAAAAACCTATTTTTCCCTTTGCTAAAAACTTCAATGATTTTCGTCCTTGTCTACATCTGAGTAAATGGAAAAAAAATGAAAATTTGAAAATTTATTATATTACAAATATATTTCAATCAATGCAAAATGAACGAATCATATTTTATAAGCATAATTTTTTTTTTTAGAATCGGACAATGACTCGCCTATGAAATAAAACGGACTCAAGTGAAAGAGGCCCAACTAGGGAATAGTCCCAAGATTAGTGGAATTCAATGAGTCTGATCCCATACTGTACAGTGTACTCACCTTATCCCTTCTCTTTATATCTCCCCCCATCTCATTGGACACAATCTACCCACATCAGCTCAGATTACTAGCCATGGATATATACATACCTCTCCCTCTTCCATACTTTTCCACTCCCATAACCGAAAAAACCACCACAAGCACCAACCATGGCTGCAACTTTCTCTCCTTCCATTCACACACTGAAATGCACGCCTTCGAAGCAACATTTCCTATCCGATTCCAATTTCCTTAAATTCTCACCATCATCGACAAAGATCGCGCGCTCTTATTATGCCATTGATTCACTTTCGCTAATTGCAGCAGTCTCATGGCGTGGGCCGACATCCCTCCTGTCTGCTGCTGTTGCTCAGGAGGAAGCAGCTACTAGTGCTGTGGAGGAAGAGGGTTTGGTCGAAAATGAAGCGACGGGAGAAGTGGGTGTAGAAGCAGAACAAGGAGAAGGAGAAGGAGAAGATGAAGTTGAGTCACCTGTTAATACCAAACTCTATTTTGGGAATTTGCCTTATAATGTTGATAGTGCTCAACTTGCTGGAATCATTCAAGATTACGGGAGTCCTGAGATGGTTGAGGTTTGTTGCAATTTGTTACACTTCTAAATTCTCTGATTTATGGATTCTGTCTTCTGGGTTTTGCTTGAATTTTTTATTTTTGATGCTTTTGCAAGGGATTGAATCTGAATTGTATGCAGCTTGGTAATTGGTTTGTTTCTTAATTTGGTTGTTCTAGTTGTTAATGTTGCCTGTTCCAATTAATGTTGATAGTGCATTGTTGTTTAATTTGTGATCTCAATTTGGAATGCTTCTTGCTTCTTGAATATGAAAAATGTTCTTGGTTCTTGATAGAAGTCACTTTCTCTGTGTTTCTAGTTTCGTTGGCTTATCGATGATCGATTAAAATCCACTTTCAGTATCGAAACTTGACCATCAAATAGTTTTTGGAAGTTCTGAAAGATATGCTTGAATTAGTTCTTGTTGTTCATAACCTTTCCTCGACATTGCCATCCAATTGCTGCTTGTTCATTTCAATTCTTTTGGGGAGAACCACCCACTGAACAATGAGATCAATGCTTATATGCTTATAATGTTTCCTCAATCATACCTTGCAATTGTTGTTTGTTTATTTCAGTTCTTTAGGAGAGATCCTTTCACTGAACAGTGAGAATGTTATAGGTTCTTTACAATAGGGATACCGGAAGAAGTAGAGGTTTTGCATTCGTGACAATGAGCAGCATTGAAGATTGTGAATTAGTTATTAATAATCTTGATGGAAGTGTAAGATATCTCTCTACCTTGCTCCCTTTGATTCCATTCAAGTATCCATGCTTGTTGCCGACATTTTGGGATTAATTTTTTCGTTTTGCTTTACAGCAACACTTGGGACGTACCATGAGGGTGAACTATGCAGATCGACCAAAGCCTAAACAACCTTTATATCCAGAAACAGAACACAAGCTATTTGTTGGAAATTTATCCTGGTCGGTAACTTCTGAAAGTTTGATGCAAGCTTTCAACGAATACGGAAATGTGGTTGGTGCGAGGGTTCTATACGATGGGGAGTCCGGGAGGTCACGTGGGTACGGCTTTGTCTGCTACGCAACAAAATCGGAGATGGAAACTGCTCTAGAAACTCTTAACGGAGTGGTATAATCAACCTTCTCTTTGCAAAATATGCACTATCTTAGTAAGAACTTCACTGCACTTCAATTCTGAAGGCAATTTAGAACTGAAAATGTTTTTCTTTTCTTTGTTCTTCTTGGTATTTCAGGAATTAGAGGGGCGCGCAATGCGTGTGAGCTTGGCTGAGGGAAGGAAATCGTAAGATTATGGCTGGCAAAAGTTATGGCTCTAAAGAGTGATGAGATTGACATCAACAGCACCAAGGAAACGAAGGAAACATTACATGAACTCGCAATTGTAGATCACTCGGCAACTTGGAATCTGTTGCATCTCTTACGGTTTATGCCCGTCTTTTCCCACCCTGTATCATCTTTATGGGTAATGTAAATGTGCTGAGCACACTCAATTCAAGTTCACTGAGTAGGAGTATATTACAGAAGGAATGACTGTTGTTACCAATGCATTTCCCACCTATTTAACATCTTTACTTGCCGTAAATAGTTGCAAACAGAAAATGCTCCTCTTATTTCTCAAAAAGATAGTCTCGTTCATTTGCCACTTTTATATCCGTATGAATTAAGGATTGAAAAGGTTGATCAATATGCATTTTTTTTCCATTTAACTTTCACCGAAACGTGGTAGAAAAACTGTAGTCTACCGATTCAGCCCGAGTCAGCATCCAGCAGTGTGTCCTTCATCATGCATATCAACTTATGTTTCCCAAAATAGAAAAAGTTCTTCCCACTATGAATAAAGATATTTCTGTCATTAATTGCTCATAATGTGAAACCAATTAAATAAACCAAGTTCCACTAAGAAATCAGCACAAAATTAGTTCTCGATAACGATACAGTGACATTTTATTATGACTTACAAAAGTGTCCCATAAAAGCTACCACTACTAACAAAGTTCAATGTAAGATTATATTAATATGTGCATGATTAATGATTAGAATTAATCTCTTGGTTCTAAAAAAAGATAAAAATTGACAAAAAAGAGAGGCTAAATGCCACGGTAAAACAAAAAGTCCAGAATCTTTTTCACCATTTTGACAGCTAATAAAAAATAATAATAAAGAAAAGATGCATACAAAAATGCCCAGCTCGAGATCCGAATCCATTTAATCCGAACGAATGGAAAAATTCATATCAAATATACGAATCGAATCGGTCGGACCAGTTATTTTATATTCTTATTAAATGTTTTTATCAGGCTTTATTAACTAATGATATAGCAGAAGGAAAAAAGAGAGTAGTGTTGTACTCCCTCTATGTAGCTTTGTGCTGTTAAACTGTAGGCGGAGTGTGCAACCAAATACAGTATAAACTAAACATATTAGAAAGGGGAGAAAAAAAGGCATTCAAAAGCTCAAACCAGGCATCACATGTATGCGCGCCACTTCGGAGCTCATGAAATCGGTTATTATGAGTAAGGTTTTATCGTCATCCTTGTCCTCACACTCGGTCACCAATTGATCCGACTCCCTGTCTAAATCTTCATCTGAGTTCAACAATGGCAGGAGTTCTTTCATGGTTATGGGACGCTGGAATCCAAGCAGCAGGGTTTAGACCATCTTTTCACTTTCTTCTGTTTCCCAGAGGAAACTAGCATATGCTGCAAGAACGTAGCTGGCAACCAAGAAACAAAAAGGAAAAAAAAGGGATCGATCAAGAAATGCCTTAAAGCATACATTAGTCTTCTTCAATAATCACAAATCGAATACTAGTAGATAAGAAAGTATTAACATTACTACAAACTGGTCTGGCCGAAACAAATTTGACATGAAAATATGTACAAGCATTGAGGGAAGAGAGTTTTTGGGTGATCATGCATGCTTATAACTCCATTGCTTTAGGGATATACTTGGTAATCATATCATTGCATATAATGAATAACTTGTTTCCAACATGTTCACACTCTGTAGCATTGATCACTTGTGTTTACAACATGGAGAAAAAAAGGAAATTCTGCAAAATTTCGTACCTGTTGTCCGAAGTTGCTTGAACTGAACGCTCAAAGTAAGACGAGGCTCTATCATGGTCATGATGGCATTCCCACACCAGTTTAGCATACTCTGACAAGACTTCACCATCACCAGGGTCCACCAATATTGAACGTGAATAGTATTCCTCGGCCCCTTGAACGTCTCCCTTGGTCTGTCAGTAAAAAACAATGCTTGCATTCATTATGGAAAATAACTAACACAGTTAAGAGATACCAATCCAATAGAAGTCCACTCGGATAAAAAACTCGATCCATAACTATCTGAAGAGCTACTACACATAAGTAGAACCTGACTGTTATTCAAAAAAATTAACATTGAAAAAAAGAAGTGGATATTTGGAAGCACTTGTTTTGCCTTATACTATAAGCTCGGAACACATTATGCAATAAAAATATGCAGCCAGGATAAGTCTGACCTGATGTAGAAACTGAGCATAATTTCTTAGGACTAAAGAGTTGCAAGGGTTTTCCTCAACCATCCTCGTTAAATACTCTTCAAGATCTTCACCTTTTGGAGGATATGATGCAGAATAGTCTCCTTTAGAATCATCCATAGTGGAAGAGTTCTCAAACTTCTTCAAACTTTCTTCCTCTCCGACCTATGAGACAGTTAAAGGCATTGGAGCCCGCAGCCAAAACTAAGCAATCTAAACAGTCATGACTAAAGAAACAAAGTAGCACCTGAACCTGTTCATGTTGCGGCGCATCTTCTTCAACGTCATCTTCCACTTCCCATAGAAAACTGGCATATGCTGCGAGAACATGACTGAAACCAAGCAGGCAAAAGAAGAATCACTAGCTGTTCTTTAGTGAAGTCAGATTTCTCTTTTACAAAGAATCCCTATATATGAATGTTGGTACTTACCTATCTTGGGGAGCTGCTTGAACTGCACGTTCAAAGTTACTTGATGCTCTATCTTGATCGTGGTGCAGCTCCCACACCAATTTAGCATACTTCATTAGAACTTCACCATCCCCAGGATCTGCCAGTGTAGCGCGATAATAGTATTCCTCAGCTCCATGAAGGTCACCCTTGGACTGTAAGAAAACATGAACTCCATCAGTTAGAACCTAAATTCAGAATATTGTATACCTGGTCCAAGATAGTTTCCCGCCATAAGAGAATTTTTGTGGTACTCTGCTTTCTTTCCTTTTTCAGATAACAACCCCTAAAACATAAACTAGTAGTTAAAAATCATTTTTTTTCTAGTGAATTTTGCTTTGCACTCTGGCACTAATCCCCAAAAACTAGATTACAGAATAAGCTATACCTATAAGATGACCTGAAGTTTCACTGTCCGAAAGATCTGTGGCCATAGCACTCGCTCAAATACTGAATAATGAATCATTTATGAACTCGACACAAAACATTTAATAGTCTAATCACTCATATCTAGATCATATCACACAAGTTACAACTGATAAAATATTAGGATATCAGAGCAAAAGGTGCACAAATATAGAGTCCAGAAGGCTAAATAGAAACTAATCTCACCTGCAAGATCTGGGCATAATTTGCAAGAAACAAAGGGTGGCAAGGATACTCATTAATCATCCTCGTGTAGTAATCTTCGGCATTGCCACCATCATCAAAATTTGGCAAAGTTAAATGAACATCGCTGTCACCGCCACCACCAAAATCAATACCATTAATCCCAAGTCCTGCCGCTAGGTACATGGGAGGACTAACTGGTTGCTTCCTATCTTCACTTTTCTGAATCTTTGTCCCATCTCCTTCTTCCAGATCTTCTTCTCCTTCCTCTATCAACTCTATGCCCTTATATGAAAAACTGAAATTTTCATGTTTTTCCACTCCTATGCCTTCCCCAATTGTAACAGTTCTTGCCAACCCTTCTTCTTCTCTTCCTAAGTCTCCTTCATTCTTTTCTCCATCATCAAATGTATTAAATACAGAAAGAGAAGGTACAGTACGCAACATTGTGTTGTGGTGTCTATACAGAAATTTAATTTTCAGCTTAGCTGAATTACAAAAGTCCTGTTTATCGCAAGATGTATAGGCTACTTTCTCCAAATTACCATCCGACCAAGCCCTTCGAATGCCCCTAGGCCGAAAACCTCCAGTTTCTTGATTTATCTCAGGGACAGGAGTTGAGTTGCTGCACAAGAATGGTGTCAAACTGAGGCTGTGCAAACTATGAAAGAAAAAGAAACAGCGATCGTGCCACAGTGTGTGCTGTTTAGTGCAATAGGTTGTGTGGAAATCTCTATTGGGGCTTTCTGGGAAGGATGAGAAAAGGGTTCCAGCAGCTGAGGTTGAAAAGCTATTAAGCAGCATAACTTTCTAGGATCTATAATACTGCAATTCTAATAACTCACCAAGACTCAGCACTAAAGAGACCCAAAAAGATTGCAAATACAAGAAATGTAAAATCCCATCTGAGAAACAAAATACGCATCCATACAGCAAGGTTTAGTTCTAGAAATGGTTAATTAACAAAGCAAGATGCATGTGATTTCCATTTATTTTTCCTTTCTTCATTGACTATTTTAGATGGTACAATCTACACAAACCGGGCATGGAAGGTAACAAGAAACCACTTTACACTACACAAGATAGGTAAAGAGAGGTGGGTTTCCGTGTACAATGTGAAAGGCAAGGCTCACGGATCTTAAACCACGTTTGCGACTAGAATTGGTACTGATGAAGAAGAGATTCATGTGATTTCGGGGGTTTGCTTTGTTTATCATCCGATCTTGACTATCATGAAAGGAACCAACTTTATCTAGAATTTTCTCATGTCTCCGTTTTACTGAAGTTGGGAATGATTAAGGTGCCATTTCTTTCTATTGGGTAAAACTGAAGAGAAAGGAAAAGAGAAAAAATGCAGATAAGAAGATACCTTACTTCTGGTTTGTAAAAGCTCCAAACTGACTGCAGTTTTCTTGCTTCAACCCCTTTTCTCTTCAAATGGATATGGAGGACCAAAACTATTTGCAGTCAGAATTTAGATTTTTGAGCTGATTTTTGTGCAAGTTGAGCTGTGGAGTATGGATGGAGACTTGAGTCTTGACCACACATTTTATTATGAGTAATGCTATTTGGCTCCCCCAAATAGCACCCTTGACGTGGCATTATAAAATAAAAAATTGCCCACCCTCCTCCGACGACACCGCCTCCTCCTTCTCCTCCGACGACACCGCCTCCTTCTCTTTTTTATTTCTTAATTTCTTTATTTCTTTCGTTTTCTTTCTTCCTTTATTCCTTAATTTCTTTCTTCTTTCTACTTTTTTACTCATTCAAAGCCATAGTCTTCTCTCTTTTCTTATTCTTCTATTCCCACGAACCCATTCTCTTTTCCTTTCTTATTTCTCTTTTTGCTCTGCACAACAACAAAAACAACACACAAAACACGGATTGAAGTAGAGGGATCCTTTCGGGTTTGGTTTTGGTGTTTGGATTTTTGGGCAAACGGAGATCGGTGATGGAGGAGGAGATGGCGCGGCGGTGCTGGTTTGGTTTTGGTGTTTGGCCGGCGATGAGGTGTCCGACAGTGGTGATGGCGGTTGGGTTCGGTGGTGTGGCTGACGGCAGTGAGGAGAGTGAGATGGGTTTGTGGCTTTTTTCAATTTGGCAGAGGATTGGCTTTTTTATTTAATTGGCAGAGGATTGGTTTTTTGATTGAATTTGGCAGGGATTGAATTAATTGGTTTGGGAAGGAGATTTTGGATTTTGGCAGAGATGGATTTAATTGGTTTTGGCACAGGTTAATTGGTGATTTGGCAGTTTGATTTGGATTTAACTGGAGAGGGATTTATTTTGGGTAAGGTTGGATTGGGATTTAATTGAGGGTGAGGAGAGCAGATTGAAGTTTTTTTCTTGGTGCAGAGGAGGAGATGTAGAGTTTGTCGGGTGAGGAGGGTTTGTCGAAGGAGAAGGAGAAGGAGAATGCTTTGGGCAATTTTTTATTTTTTTAATGACGTGGCATTTACCACGTCAAGGGTGCAACTTGAGGTGATTTTATGATTCTGCTCCTATCCAGACAGTCGAAACAACTTGACTTGAGAGGTGACGAACGATAGTCATATGACTGAGCCACTTCTCCGTTTTGTACTATCGTTCCCGATCGTTCATTTATAACCTAGAGTTTATGTTGTATACTGTTTCAACCTCGAGCTTAAGATGATTATCAGGTCGCAATTAATTCCCGATCGGGTTTCAAATTTGTTTATTTCGGTACACTCTTCTTTTTATTCTTGTTAGCTAATAAGTGAGCAACTAATTCGTGGAGCATTAATTGAAGAGTGACCATGGGCTACACATTTGCGATCCTCTTCCATCGAAAGCCCGTTAGCCAGTTGTGCCGCTTTAATTGAAGTGTGACCATGGGCTACCCATTTTACGTATTTTATTCAGTATCCAGGCTTTGAAGAACTGCTATCATCAAATTAGTCAGGAATTCTGAATAAATTGTAAGAAAAATGAGAAATTACGGAATTGAATAAAAAGTCAGTGGTTTAAACTAGCGGTGACAAAGCAGGATTACAGTTCAGGTCTGGATAATAAAGGGGACTAAAAAAATGAGTCCCGTCCCAACCCGTCAAGTTATATGAATCAAAGACTAAATTCGGCTAAATTGAACCCGATTTTAATTTATTTATTCTTTTACAAATAAAATGAAGAGTTCGTTCACACGGATGAACTCAACTATAAACATGATAGGTGATAATTTTAGAAAAAAACGGAAGGGTTGTAATTTTAGAAAACACAAAAAAAAAAAAAAAATTCCTAAATTTAGTCTTTGAATTATTTAAATCGGAACCAACAGGATGAATATACCAAACTGAAACTAAATTACCAACCCTAATTTAAACCGTTAAAAAGAATCATCACATCACTCTACTTGAATAGTGTTTTGTGCCAATTATTTTCCATCCTTAAAATAAGAAAAGAAGCTGATCTAATTATACCGTGCCTAATAATAATAAACAGAAAAAACGTGGGCTACTAGTGCTCTCTGCTCTGCATTTTGCAACAAAATAGTTGCAAAAGAAAGGTTTCTTTCTTCATTTTTGCCTGACCTAAAGAAACTAAAGCCAACATGAAATTCTCAACAAAGCAAACCCATATTGTAAATCTCCCATTCAAATCCTCCAGATAAACACATTCATCTGTTCTTCCAAATTCTTGTTATACTTATCAAATTCCCTCTCCAAACCACAAAGATTACTTCCCCGCCCGAGTTCTTCCTTTATATCGAAAGATAAAATTTATTAGGAAAAAATCAACAAATTACCCAAACTATTCATGTCGTTCCCTTGTCGTCCAAAACGCTCTTCTTACTTTGTTCTAATAAGATTATTTCTTTTCGAACCTTCATGATATCTTGTCTATTCATATCACAGGAGATTAGTTTTCTTTCATTTATTATTGTAAAGTTGAAATGGCAAAGAACATCCTCAACCCGCTCCAACTTTTGGAGCTCAATGTCATTTCCGCACAAGATCTCCACCCAGTCACACGAAAGATTCGAACCTACGCGGTCGTCTGGGTCCACCCCAACCGAAAATTGACCACCCGTGTAGATTCCGTGGGGAACACCAATCCTACGTGGAACGACAAATTTGTCTTCCGCGTTGACGGTGAATTCCTCCGTGGAGAAACGTCAGCGGTCATGATCGAAATCTACGCGACCCATTGGTTCCGAGATATCCACGTGGGCACCATCCGCGTCCTCGTCGGGAACTTCATCCCCCCTCCCGATCCCCACCACCACCTCTACCTCAGCACAGCGGCGCGCTTCGTGGCCCTCCAAGTGCGGCGGCCGTCGGGTCGGCCGCAGGGGATTCTCAACATCGGCGTCACGCTCCTCGACAGCTCGAGGCGGAGCATGCCGTTGTATTCTAATCTGGGCTCATCCGCAGTTGGGTACCGTCATTTCATGGGTCAGGAGGATTCGCAACATTGTCGGAACTATAAGAAAAATAACGAAAAAGACGACAATTGCAGCGACGAGGCAAATTACAGCGAGATTTATAAGCAATTGTTCCCGCCTTGGGTCCCCAAACCGGAGCTTAGGCGGACCAAGAGCGAATCAAGTTCCATGGTCGGATCATCTGTGGTGGGTCAGAGGAAAATCAAACAACAGGGAAAAAAGCCCGCGGATGGTTCTGTGGTAAACGGGTCGGATCTAAATTTAGAGCTGAAGAACAGCAATAGTTGTAAAGGGAGAGAGTCAAATGCGAGTTCAATGCTCAGCATCAATTTTAGCAAGAGAAAAGGTAATACTAAATTTGGATCTCTTGTGGGTGGATTGGCTAAGGGTAAGTACGAATTAGAAGCTTTGGATACTCCACCCGAACCCGTGAAGGAAAAACTCGACTCATCATCAGAGCCTCGTATTAACAGGCCGTATGTTTCAAAGTTGAATGGTCCTAAAAAGAAGAAGAATCCAGAAAAGTATAGGTCCATTATAACGGATTCTGAATTGGGTCCGTCGGCATCGGAAGTAGCGGTTATGGTGGCGAGAAACAGCAAGTACAAGGCGGAGGAGACGGAGAGTGAGATAATGGGGGAATGGGGATGGGAAAACAGTGTAGAAGGTTTGCAGCCCAAATTGGAACGGTGGAGGACCGAGATGCCTCCGGTTTACGATTGGTCGAGTTTGCCGACTAGCAGCAACGCCGTCGATACCAAGAGTGGTGGACGACACTCTATTGGTGGCGGCGATGATCCCGACGGCGCGTTCTCATGTTTTGGTAGATTTTGCGGACTGGAGTGCTCCATTACTTGCGGTGGACCCGTAAATAAAAATAAAGGGGAGTTGGCGAGACGGAGCAAATCATTGAGCTACCTCGGCTTTGTTGATTGATTTTGACTCCACTGCGAACGAGGCGGATCGGGTTGGGTTGGGTCCAAGGGCCGGAAATTGATGAAATTAATATATCTGCGGTGTGGATTTAATTTCATGCAATTGATTTTGGGTTTTATATGTTTTTTTTTTTTTTAGGCTTGCACATTAATTCTTTTATTATTGTATAGTTGCTTAATATTTCTTCTTAGGTTTTGGGTGGTGTCTTAAAGTAATTCTTTTTATTAGATACCCCTCTAATTACTAGTCAAAGGTAATATATCACAATTCTCTCTTTCTAATTTATGTAGATCAGAATTAATTTTAAGTTCAAAAGTATAATTATCAAACAACTCTATTCGTGTTTATTTACATTTAAATCCTAATAATAGCAACGATAATATAATCTCACTATTATTATAATTAATTATCTCTCAATTTAAATTATATTACAAATAAACATATACTAAAAAATTAATAATCAACTTTTTTTTAATAAATAAAAAATAAATAAGAAAAGTCAAGCTCTCTATTACATTACATTAATAATTCACTATTACTATAATCAATTATTTTAAAATTGTATTGTATACATATATACTAAAAAGTATAATCAAGATTACTTGAAAAATAATAAACCAACCCATAATAATACTAATAAATAATAAAATAAAATATTCGTAAAACAAAAATCAAGAGAAATAGAAACACGAGTTTTACATAATTTGACAATTGAAGTATACATTTACGTAAAAACAAAAAACAAAAAAAGAATTCTACTATGATAAATAAAGTTGCAGAGTATTAAACTTGGTGTCATGAGCATATATAAGAAAGTAAACACTAATCATTAACTGGTCTAACCTATACTTAGCTCGAGCTCATGGGCTATGGCCCAAGCCATTCAGACCTACTCCCCAATACTTTAAGATATACACAGACTGATAAAATCCAGACCCGGTCCATTCCCATATCTAGGTAGAAATGAGTAGGATAGCCCATCGGGTAGACCGGCTCATCAACGGGTATATATAATATAGCGATGATTTAGAAAAACGGCTGAAACTGAAAGCAAAAGGGAAGCTACAAGGAAGGAGCGGCGGCAAAAAAGGGAAGAAAAGGGAGGGAGGGCCGACGGCGTGGAGCAACAAGAATGATAGTAGCAACTTAACCGGGAATTTCTTTCTTTCTCATGAACAAACTAAAAGCAGCATTTTCAGTTTCAGTTTATGGGTCCCACAAGAATACCCACATTCCGTACCAACACCAACTTCATCACGAATGGCCCAGGAAGAACAAACAATAACCATTAATCACCACGCTGTTGATGCTCTGTTTGATACCCACGCGCCTTCACTGTGTTAAAAAAATCAAAGTTGTCACTTAAGTATTGATTTCTTAATTTTCACTCCCTTCTCCTTACTTCCTCGATTTCTGTTTTATTTTTAATTTACACTTCCAAAGGCCCAAATGATGTTTTTAATTTTGATTTTTTTTATATATACGGAATGAAAGGCAGAAATAAAATTATTACATTTGAACATAAACTTTTTTAAAAAATCAAAAATATCTCAAATGAACAGGTATAAAACAAGAAAAATAATCTAAAATGTCAAATACCAAACTAGCAAGACTCTTTGTTTATTGATTGTCCGGTTGATGGTAAAAATATTAATAAAAATTTGAAACAAATTTGAATTTCAACCCCGTTTATAAAAATAAAAAAAAACATTTGTTACCAAGTTAGCTTCCATGTAAATATGAAGGATGTACACTTTCTATTGAAGATGGTAGAATCCACTAGCAACTTATATGAGTGTGACATCGAGAATGAATTTTAGATGACTTAAAATATATTGTTATTGTCTATTTAAAGAATAATCTATCACGTCACGAGCCCATATCTCCCTCAAACTCAAAACATTCCAAAATGATATTTCTATGTATTATTTAAATTTTAAATAAATGGTTATTTCACAAATATCATACTTAACCCAAACAAATTATATAAAAGATTTAAAAATTAAAAAAGGAAAAAAAATTATGTTATTTCAATTGGGGATCGAATTTTGTCAATGCCTTTCAAAGTATATAATATATTTTCAAGAGTAAAATATTCCTATATTTAAAAATGTAGTGATTGGTTAAACTTAAAATTGTAGTAATGGCGCGTCGCGGAAAGCGAGTAATTTTTTTTGGCGTTTGAGCTGTCTCGGACTAAAAGCACAATTAAGGGAAAATCTTCCGGTCAGCCGCGCACCTTGTCGGCTGATGTGGCACCTATTGGCAGCCTGGATACACGTGACTTGGCACCACTTTGTCGGCTTGTCCCTTGTGTCAGACAACCTTTTACCCTCCCTAATCCTTTGGTGTTAGCATCCTACTAAATCCTAATTACTGGACTACTGCTTTAATTAATCACCCAACTTGCCAATTCCAACTGTGTATTAAGTAAAAAACTATTAAGATAATAGATGCAAATCATTTGAATAAAGCCCAATAATACATACAATTTTTTCTTTTAATTTTGAATGAGAAACAACATATCGTCATGAATTTGATTACCACTAGTATTTTCATACATATAAGTTTATAATTCAATAAATTAGTACTCCTTCCGTTTAAAAAAACGACTCTTACTATTTAGGTATGCATATCGAGGAAGTCAGATGATTTACTATTTGACTCTAAAAAATTTCGTACTTTTTTTCGAACGTACATAACGTACGTCCATGAAAAAATTCGGGGTAAAATTATCTTAAATAGTAAGTCATTCGGACTTCTTAATATACGTGCCTAAATAGTAAAAGTCGTTTAATGATAAACGGAGGGAGTATATATTATTTTTATAATGTAAGTTATGAATTCGATTACGATATGTATAATATAATCATTTTTTTTCTAAAACAATGAATTATATTCGCATACCAAGAAAGAAGAGTTTCTTTTCCGGTCGACCGATTGCCAAGACTTTTTACTTTGAGGTGGAAAAGCCCAACATTAGCTTGACATTTATTTGTCCAAATATTTTTTATTCATTATTATTTTTTATTTGTAGATCTGTTCCACTATTAATATTTTTTAAATTAAAAATTAATTTTATTCAAATATTAGCAAATTATATTGATGTGATTGCGGGACAAACAATTAAAAGTATGCCTGGCTCTCTTTTTTAAGATTGAGTTTAAAGAGTTGGGTTTCAAATTAATTTGACCCCGATCAATACCCGGTCAAATCGCAGGCCCTTAACTCGAATATAAAAGTACTATTGTATAGTTTTTTTCGAAAAATATAAAATAATATTACATGAAATTTTTATTATCTCAGATTGCAATAGTAATCAGTTTTTTTTTATAAAAAAAAAGACTAAATTATTTATTTTATTCTCATGGTTTGAAAAGAAAAAGGCAGATGGGTCCAAAGGAATGAGAATATAGTTGAGATGGTAGACATTGGCTGTGTTTGGGGTTCAAGGTTGGCCACCAATCCAACCTTTTCCCCACCCAAAATGGTTGTTTGGTGTTTAGTAACACCACTCCAATTTATCAATGCCCAAATGGGCTCGCATCCCACCGCAGGAAAAGCAAGGAAATGCAAGGATTTTAAGATAATTAATTCTAGATCCACTTTTCCTATTTTTATTAATTTTTTAAAAATGGGTTTTATACCCTTTATGGTCATTTTACATCCAAACTATAGTTTTGAAAAACTGTTTACCAAACACCTCAAGTATCTCACAACACTTTTAAATTTTTTTCCCAAAAGTCATTTTCCCACTGAATTTTTTCCCACCGATCATTTTCAGGTTGAACTGGAACACCAAACAGAGCCATTAAAGAATAAGCACATTTGGATTAGGTTGCAAATTTACCCTTTTCTTTATAAAATAGAAAACAATTTACACCACTAGATAGCTTTTACTTTTTTTTTATTAACAAATAAAATCTTCATTTATTTGCTAAACGATCAAGTGTCGAGACCATATCTGCCCGAGGAAAAAAAATGATATGGTCCAAGTGGTCCCTTATGGGATTGCTTTTGATGATAAATGTTTTGTTAAATAAATGCGCCATTCTAACTCAAAATTCTATTAATATTATAAAATAATAAAATATAGTTATATTTTGAATTTGAGGTAAATTTTTTTGATAATACTTGAACGAAAATAATTAAAATAGTCGAACGAGAAAAAAAGAAAAGTAAGAGTATATAGTACTTATTTGTTTTTTTAGCTTTAGTTGGTAGGCCCACCATCCACTGATAATTGCATCTCTTTGAGTCTCAACTTTGTAAAACAAGGTTTTACGGTGCTTGTCCTTAAAATAGTAGACAACACATGGGAAGAAAGGAAAGGAAAGGAAAGAGAAGTAGGATTAGATTATGCTTTTGC
Organism: Viola odorata; assembly: GCA_963691705.1. Taxonomy (NCBI): domain Eukaryota; kingdom Viridiplantae; phylum Streptophyta; class Magnoliopsida; order Malpighiales; family Violaceae; genus Viola; species Viola odorata. Next base: position 3,791,708 of record OY829545.1, read on the forward strand.
TTGTAAAATGTAGGCTTTTGCTTGTTAGAAAGACTCAACCTTTAAGACTTTTATTAGTCTTTAACCAATGTTTTTAACTTTTTATACTAAAGCTAAGAGACACCTAATCTCATATTAAAGGTTTGGTTGTTCTTTTAATTAAGAGCATCAGTACATGGTTTTTGTTATCATGTTCTAGAATTAGTATCATTTAAAAAAAGTAAATTTTACAAAATTCTCTAGTAAAATTCCTAATTAAATATTTCACTTTCTTACAAGTCATAACTTTTAAATCCAGTAATTTTTTTATACGAATAAAGCGAGGAATTTGTATTAGTTTTCAATTACAAATTAAGACAACATAATATTCCAATTGCTCTTTTTTGTTCAGAAAAATGCATCAAACTGAATCCTTCAAATGATGTCAAATGATAGCAATATCTGTTCAATGTTGGGTAAGCCTGGATTTGGAAAACAATTTTACTGTGTCAAGACAAAAACATTTGGAGTAATTATTATTTTATTGAGAATTTTGTACTAGTAGTAAACAAAACAAAAGAAAACAGAGGAAAAAAAAGATGATCATGTCAAGGAAGAATTGACAGTGGTGTGTGTGTGTTGGTGGTGGACCTACAGCAGTGAAGAGTGCTTGGCGCACTAACAGACATAAGGGCCCCATAATCATCACTCTCTCCACCACTCTTCCCCACCACACTTAACAACCCCCCCCCCCCCTCCTCTTCTCTCCCTCCCTTTCTGTCCTATTCCTATTTCCTACTCTACAAACAACTTAAACCCTTCTCTCCTTAATTCCTCCAACAACAACATCACTTCTCTCCCTCCCTCCCTCCTAAATAAAGTTTCAATCTTTCCTAACATCTTCTTGATTCTTCAACACTGCTTTCTTGATTTGTGATGGAAGAAGTTAGTCTTGCCATACTTGGGTCTTCTCGAGGTTGCAGTGATGAATCCTCAGTCGTGTCGAAAGTGGATAGTCACGAGGCAAGTTCTTATGCTGTGGAGGCTGAGCTGGAGCTGGGTTTAGGGCTCAGTCTTGGTGGTGGTGGTGGTGGAAAATCATGTAAGAATACAAGTGGTGGATGGGGTGAAAGTGGTAGAATCTTGACTGCTAAAGATTTCCCTTCTTCAATGAACAAAAGTAATGCAGCAAAGCCTTCTTCTTCTTCTTGTGCTGCTGTTGCTATTTCTGGAACTAAGAGAACTGCTGCTGACTCTGTTTCTAGTCATGATCATCAGGGTGGAGGATCCCCTACTTCTGCCAGGTCTGTGTCTTGATTGGACCTTTTTCTCTGCCTTTGATTTTATATTTGCTAAGTTTTGAAAAAGAAGAAAGAAAAAAATTCATTTTTTTCTTGTGATTTTGTTTGTTGATGCATGTCTTACGTGATTAGTAAGCTCTGTTCCAGTGAGTTAATTGGTTGTATATATATGATGAACAAGCATGATTCATTGCTCTCCTTTTCTTTCTTTTTAATTCTAATTAGTTTCATGGTTTTTATTTTGTTAGTATATGTTAAATTAATTAGTTTCATGGTTTTTAATTCTAATTAGTTTCATGGATTGGATTATTATTTACTCTTTTTTTAAAAAAAAAATTGTTCTGTGGAAGCAGTCAGGTTGTGGGATGGCCACCTATTAGAGCTTATAGGATGAACAGTTTAGTGAATCAAGCAAAGTCTGCAAGAGCTGATCATGAAGACAAATCTGCAATTGCTGATCAGAATGAAAAATCTAAAGATGTAGTAACTATCAAGAAGAAGATTTGTAATGGCAACAAGACCGGTGCTACCGGCAATGAAAAAGGGCCTCTTGGATATGTGAAGGTGAATATGGATGTAACCCCGATCGGGAGGAAAGTGGATTTGAATGCTCATGGTTGCTATGAAACATTAGCACAAACTTTGGAAGAAATGTTCTTCAAGCCGTCGGGCACCCCTACCGGTAATACCATAGGTGATGTGTGCCTTTAATTCTTAAGTTGTTGTGACGAATTCGTTAGTTTGTGTTGATACCAACTTGGTTTTCCTTTTGCTGTATATGTCATTAGGTGGAGAGAAACAACAAGCATTAAAACACTCTAAGCTTCTGGACGGATCGTCTGAGTTTGTGCTCACTTATGAGGATAAGGAGGGAGATTGGATGCTCGTGGGAGATGTCCCGTGGCGGTAAGCGAAACCGAATTTAGCTACAAATTTTGTAGGAGAAAAGAGATGAACTCTGCTTTGTTCAATTACTTGCTGCTTACTGTTTCTGTTTATTTTGTCATGTTTTAGGATGTTTCTTAGCTCTGTGAAAAGGCTTCGAATCATGAGAACTTCAGAGGCCAATGGACTCGGTACATTCTAATTTCACCTAATTAATTTTGTTGTTTGATCTCTACTAGTTTTGCTCATTTGCGTTGCTGCTTATAGTGACCGAACAATCATATATTCGCAGCTCCAAGATTTCAAGAAAGGATCAAGCCTGTCTAACCATTGGATTCCATCACATACCATTTTAAACCCAAGAAAGATGAAAAAAAGAAGAAGAAACAAGTTACAGGAGTTTTGATGAATTGGAAAGTTTCTGCTAAAGATTTGGTTTTTCACTACTTAATTAGTGTTTTTGTTCGACCAGTGTTCGGTTCGTGCTGGTTTACGGCTTTTGTAGGAAATATTCATTAGTTTTCTTTTCTTTTCTCTTCTTTTTTCTTATATATATATATATATATGTATAGTGCTGAATGTTGCCATACAGGCAATTTGTTGCACTCTTGACTGCTTTTTCGCATACTGTAAATATGAGAGTTCTACTTTGATTATCTAGAGTGGACTCAGTTTTATGTGTGTGAGCTTTGATGTTCTCATTTCTCAAGTCTTTGTTGGTTGCCCAATTTTCCTGTTGCATTTATTCTGTCTTGGCTAACTCAACTGCATCCTTTTTTTGTTCCGTGTAATGTAATGGCAGTTTTTTGGTTCCTTATCTGTACTTTTCTGATCACAACTACAAGTGCAAGAGTTAATAACACTAACACTAACTTTTGAGTTATTGCTTGCCGAGTGGGCTCTCTCCTATCCATTTGTTAAACGAAATTAGGCAATCTCAATTTTTTTAAACGATAAAATCTCATGACCTTCTAAAACCCAATGTTAGTAGACTAACAAATATACATCACTTTTCGTAATAAAGTAGTAGTGTTTTTCAAAGGAGAATAAAAAAATAAAAGAAATCAAGAACACTGCTGAACGGATCGCCGAAGTGGGATTTGTCTATTTTGTGATGAACAACAATCCTTATCTTTATGAATTTGATTGTGTCCACCCAGTGGCCACTGCAAAATAAAAATAAAAAATACGCCAAGAAAGAACTGATGAGTCATGAATAATAATAATACTTGCAACCTGAATTGGAAGATACTGCTCTGTAAATTGAGACAAGAGTTGTTGATGGCATGCCTTGATGGTGATTAAGAATATGGCAATCATTATGATCTTGACTGCAGCAGATCACATTCATTGAGAATCGAGAAGATGGCAAGATATTTTCTTGCTGGATCTCACTTGCTGGTCGTTTGCAACCAAAAGTTAAAAAAGTGAAAAGAAAGGACCTAACTAGGAGGAGTAGTAATTATTCTTTTTTTGAACCCTTTTCTCTATTGGGCCCACCATGCCTCCCACTCCCAGGCCCATTTCTTTCACTTTTGTCCCTATCTTAGTTCAAGCCAAAAACCCCTAATCATGGCCTAGTTAGGATTCCTAATACTGCTGGAAAGTTTCAAGTAGTGACATCTCGTGTACGTAATGAAACTGGTTGCTCTGCAATCCTAGGAAGTCTGTGGTGGTAGTATATGTAGTGTGCGAAGTTTGTAGGCCACTCGATATTTTCGGATGTTTTCTCCGTTTTTTCACGCAGAAGATTAAAAATATCACATAGGAGTGTAACTCTCTAAACATAATTTATTCCTCAGTCTCACCACAATGGCCATACATATATGGCTTTTGTTTGATGTAATTTTTGTGGCATTTGGGCCGTAAACATTTTAGGAAAGGTGGGCCTAATTCTATTCGGCCAATTCCCAATCAAGATAGTGGACCTGAATGAGTGGACTGGCGGTGATTCAGCAAGTTCAGGGCCATGATTTCTCTCACTCCACTCTTTACATTTTTTTAGAGATAGTGGTCGGGTGACAAAGGAGTTGTTTACCTATAATTCAAGTGTCGGGTTCAAAAACAAGACAAACAGGGCCTACTGGCCCTACTATACGAGTCTTTCCATGAAACTATTGGTTTGAAGAAGATAATAGTTCACTTAGGAATAGCTTAGAGGATCAGACAAAATGGTATAAATATACCAAGGAAGATCCATTATTCATCATATGCAACACCAACAGCAATATTCCAATTATTACTACATCTCGAACAATTATAGTACTGGACTCAGTACTCCTAGCTCAATTCAGCCGAGCTAATCTAGCACTCAACATACAAAATAGTACAGGACTCGGTAGACTTGGTAAGCTCTAAATGTTAATTTCTTGCTCTGATATTTAAGTAACAGAAACAAGGCCTACAAGTAATAGACTACTGCAAGAACTCACGTGGATCGGTGACGTAACCAGTCAATGCAGATGCAGCAGCTGTGAAGGGAGAAGCGAGATATATCTGGCCCTCCTTGTGTCCCATCCGGCCAGGGAAGTTCCTGTTTGTTGTTGAGACACAGACCTGCAGCAACAATGATAGCGTTACGGTTAACACATTGTCTGAGAATGATATAGGTTTGTTCATGCACGCATAGGTTAACAATGACCACGTTATGATTAACCCCTTGTAGAAAAGTATACTTACCATGGGTTCGTTCATGCGCGCATAAGTATCTTTAGGGCCTCCTAAACAAGCACCACAGCTAGGACTTGTAGGGGTGTCACAACCAGCTTCTTCAAAAATCTGGGAGCAAGTCTTGCCACCGGATCCTGGCACAGGGAGACTATACACATCCATCCAAACCTGTAAATTTCATAGTAAAACAAAATGAATAACAATTTTATCAACGCAGAGTACATCATTGACCAAGCAATGGAATTTTTTCAAACCTTTTGGGTAGCAGGAACAAGGAACGTGGGAACTTTCACCTTTTTACCCTGAAAGAAAAGCAAGTAGATAACTTTAGCATATCAAGAAGGAAACACCATGTCAACTAGTTTTATCCAGAATGAAAAACAATCAAAAGGTCCAGCAGGGATAACTATGAGTTGTAATATGGTCTTACTGAGGCTAGAAAAACTTTGGCTACAGCCATAAAATCCTCAGTTTTCCCACCAGTACAGGATCCAATATACACTCTGTCAATTTTGACATCTTTGCATTCTCTTGCTAAAGCTCGATTATCAGGAGAATGAGGCTGCAAAAATGAGAGAATAAATCAATTTATAAATAAAAAAAGACCAATCCAAGAACGATGATATACACAGGACACTTTACAAATTGCAGAAATGAAAGTGTATCTCCGCTGTAATCAAAAGATATCACTCACCTTAGCAACCAATGGCTCCAATTTTGAGACATCAAATCTGTACTCTGAAATGAATCTACAAGCCAAGAAAAACAATATAATATATCATTACCAATGGAAACCAAACGCCAAAATGAAAAACCACATCACCATAAATAAAAAGCTCAGCGAATATAACTTCACAAATCATATAATTCCAGCCCTCCCCATATAAGCAAGCAAAATATGTCTTGACTTTAGAAGCTAATAAAAGGAAAAGGAACAAATTAGCACTGAAAACCATTTGGTCATAACATACTACCTTGCTTTCTCATCACTATAAACTGGTTCATAGGGAATAGATGTTTTATCCTGGGTACAAAAATAGATTACTGTGTAAGATATAATGCCTCAAAAGGCAGTCACAAATAAAATCTGAATGATGACCATAAAACCTATTAGAAATTCACGATACAAACCTCAAGATACTTAAATGTAGTACTATCAGCAGGGACAACACCATTCTTTCCCCCAGCTTCAACAACCATGTTGCATAATGTCATCCGCTCTTCCATCTACCCAATAAAAACAGGACAATAAAGAAAACTATCAATGATGTTTAACTAGCAAGAGCTGATAGAAAACCACTAATCCCATATTCGTTGTGCAACAGATAATGAAGCTCACTCACACTTAAACTTTCAATGGTCGTGCCAACAAACTCCATTGACTTATATGTTGCACCAGCCACGGATATTTCACCAATTATCTGCCAATATACAGTCAATATCAAGCTGAAACAGAAAAGGCAAAGTAACCTTTTTTGAAGAGTATGCTTAAGCACAGTAAAGCAAAAGAAACAGCCAAAATGTAAATCATCTCACTTGCAAAATCAAATCTTTGGCAAGTATATAGTCAGGCATTTCTCCATCCATTACAAATCTCATAGTTGGGGGAACCTGCATTTGAAGCAAGGAATAGCTAAATTGAGCAGGATGGTATAAAGTGTTATTTAAAACAACACATCACTACCAAAAAAATAAAATCAATGAGTTAGGAAAACATCAGTTACTGCTGCCTTTACTAGGCAATAACTGGAATTTTTTTCCAACTGGTAACAACATTCAAAATAGAAAAAGTTTGTAAATCAGGGGTGTCCATGTTGACGCCAACCAACAGAACACCAAATGTCATCTGACGAAAGCACCAAAGGCATCTGGTATGTCTTTGAGCTTCAGAACTTGTAAGAAGCTAGTATTTAATACAACAATAAGAATGCGACATGAATAACCAACTTTAGAGTTTAGATACCTTAAGCAGGATCTTCCCAGTGCCTAATACAAAACCTGCATCAGTGTTGCCAATCCCGGTGGCAAACTGACCAAATGCTCCGGCATTGCAGGTATGTGAGTCTGTACCTATGAGGACCTGAAAGCCATTAGCAATTAGTTGTCAGAGCAGAATGTAATGAATTAAATTTTACAAATTAGCAACTGTAAATATACTATACCTCTCCAGGTCTGCAATGGCCTTCCTGAGCAAGAGCAACATGGCATACACCTTTGTAATCAGGGTTAGCCTGCAATCACAGTGTAATCAGTAGATTCATCACCAAAATGGATAAGAATTTTTCATTTTCAATAGTCGAGAAATATACCTTAAAATTACCAAGATCCTTAATATCATAGAAATACTTTATATTTTGCTCCGTACAGAAATCTCTCAAAATATCCACATTACGGTTCGCACGCTCATCAGAGGTGAAAATGTAGTGGTCGGGTATTATCACAAGCTTTTCACGGTCCCAGACCTACAGTTAAAAACAGTGACAAATAGGTAACTTGATTAACAACAAAAAGATGACTTCATAAATGCAAGCAAGCAAGCAAACACACAAGACATGGCAGAGTCAAAAGTTAATAAGAAATTTTCAACCTGGAATTCCACATAATGCTATTGCTAACAGAAGAAAAACAATTAGGTAGAAATAAATGGCTTCTTAATGATAGAAAAGTCTACTATACTATGGAGGGAAAATAAATATGCAAATACCGTTTCAGTTTGAAAGCAAAGAAGGTCATATCTATGTTCTGTAACAGTGTTGCTGATAGACATAGACTTCATGCTAGGGTATTAAATGGCTAACTTCCCCTTAATAATACTACATGAGGAAAGAATTACAGGAAATGCAAACTAACTATAGTCAGCCTACCAAACACTAAACACCAGCAGCTCATTTAAAACTTCAAATACTGATGAGCACTCAAACAACTCAACTATGTAAAGGCAAGCAGAAGCTCGAATAGTATAATACCTTAGCATTCTCTCCAAACTCTCTCTTGAAGATCCCAATGGAACCAGGGCCACAGACGTCATGGGTCATCAAGATATCAACATTGACCCAAACATTCTCGCCTGGGCTCAACTGTGGCTTCTCAGACGCCCTAGCCAAGATCTTCTCTGTCATCGTTAACGCAGTCTTAACCTGCAAAATCCATCAAAACCAATGGCATCATTTTTTAACCAAACAATGTGATACAAAAAAAAACATCAAACTTGAGAAAAGTCCCAACTCAGTAACATAAATGAAACGCTAACTAATCCAAACTTCAAATTGCCCAAGACCAACTAACACAGACCATTATGAGAAAACATCTTCGCAATACTAATTAATCACAAATACATCAGAAATGTGAAAAAAGAGAGAAGGAAACACTAACAGAGCCAGTAGTGGCAGGCCTGCGTTCGGATTGCTGAGGAGCCATGACTGAAACAATCCTCTTCGAAACTGACCTCTTCTCCTTGAGAATAGAAAACTGTGATGACGCCGAAGATAAAGCCGAGAAACCCACATCCTAAAATGACATAAGAACATTTGGATCATTTTTTTGGCGACAAAAAGAAAAACTTGATAAGTGTCTTCCATAGTGTACAATAAACTGAAAGCAAGATGACGGGACCTTGTAGGCGATGAAAGATGAAGAAGGCGGAGCAATGGTGGAGGAAGCCATAGATGATGAGGACGATGAGAACGACGCAAGATGGAAATGATGTGGTTCCTTATACTGGAAGAGGCGGCTATGGTGCACAAGTTATATGTTCTTACCATTGTTGTAAAAACCGGACCGACCCGGCCGGTTCGACCGGTCCGACCGGGGACCGGTGGCCTGACCGGTCCGGTTAACCCCCTAAAACCGGACTCTTGCTGACCCGGCAAAAACCCGGGTGACCCGGAGGTTCAACCGGAGACCCGGTGCCGGGTCAAACCGGGTCAAACCGGGTTGGCCACTCCTTTCCTTTAATCCCATTTCATTAATTCATTTTTTTGTTTGTGTTTTTAGTTTATAAGGTAATTAATTAAATTTTATATTTATAAAAATATATAAATAATATTATTAAATAGACCGGGTCGATACTACCGGTTGAACCCGGTTGAACCCGGTTGAACTTTTGACCCTCTCGCCCTCTAACCTGCCCGGGTCAATATCCCGGGCCGGGTTTTACAACCTTGGTTCTTACACGGGTATAGACACTTGGAGGCTTGTGTCCGTAGTGCGCCACTTTTTCTAAGAAATGAATTCAACGTTGACTCGTCAACCGTCCACGTCGGATGAACCCCTTTCCTTTTTTCTCTCTCCTCTATTATCTCCTGATGATCAATAAAGGGTTTTTTTATATTTTTTTATATTTCTGAATGGTAGTATATGAAAATTGAATGCCTGGCCCATTATACCCTTTTTGGGTTGGATTTCCTAACTCCATGTTTATTTATTTTGGGCTCATAATTCCATCAAACTAAAAGCCCGATGCATTCTTTTAATTCTTTTAATTATAATAACTCTTAAAATTTTACTCTCTCAGTCCATTTTTAATGGACGCGAGGGAGTGAATCACTCATATTTAGGCTACTGAGCAAGCTGTCAGCTATGGCTCAAACCTTGTCTGTGGGCTCCACTAAATCAATGGTCATATTTCCTCTTCTTCTTCCTTCGTTCGTTATTTGCTTCGCTTCTCTCTCTCTTTCCTCCATTTTTGTACCAAAATTTGCACAAAAATGCAACCCTAACCCGCCAAAATTTAGAGCCAAAATTTTAGATTTTCATTTTAAAATTATCCGAAAATGAAATTGCTTCCCTCATTTTCCAGTTCCCTGTTTTTATTTGAATTCCCGTTTGGAATTCAAATTACAGTATTTTCATTTTCCTTCAATCCCCACCGACTTCATATTGTCAAATTTATTCCCATTGTTTTTGCGATGGATTCTTCAAGTGTTGGCGTGAATGAGTACCCAAACACTCCTCCTTCTGGTCCGTTGATGGAACCTTCATCTCCTTCTTGCGATTGACCAACGTTGGAAGATATACCAGAGGATGAGATTGGATTTTTTTCAGCCAAGAATGGAGAATTTACCAACCACGAAGAAGTTCATAAACTGGTGGAAATCCCAGACATAAACGAAAGGCCTCGCCTAGGTAAATTAATTTTGTCAATTTCCAATTAATTCTCAGATGGAAGTAGGTAATGTTTAATGATATTGACTTCTCATTTTTATGTTTAGAGAAGGGGAAAGAACTCACTACAGCAGAACGCCTGGAGGTAATACAACTATTGTTAGCAAAGAGTATGAATGGGGTGTTGAAGAGGGGAGCAACGAAGGATGTTGCAGTCCAGTTTGGAGTTGGCATTCGAACAATTCAAAGGATATGGAAACGTGCGAGAGATTCAGGAAACAACTGTCATGATAAATTGAGAGTGAGAAATTGTGGTCGTAAACGAGTTGAATTTGATTTGGAGCGTATACGAAGTATTCTTTTGTCACGGAGGACAACACTGAGGTCACTTGCTTTCCAACTTGGTGTTTCGAAATCATTTCTGCATCTGAAGTTGAAAGAAGGAGTCATCAGGCGCCACACGAATGCCATTAAACCCACCTTGACTGCAGACAATCACGTTGCCAGAATAAACCACTGCCTCAGCAGTTTGGATCCATCATCGTTACCTCATGATCCAACCTTCAAGCAGATGGATAATACAGTGCACATTGACGAGAAGTGGTTCTACTTAACCAAGAGGCATCAAACATATTGCGGGGCACATCCATGATTGTAAGGTCCGGATGGATACCCAAAACCCTAATTTTCACCGGTATCGTCTCATGACAAAGGATAAGTGAAGAAACGGTACTTCCCGTTTGCCCAACCGAATCGATTCCATCATGTATTACCTTGGGGATTTTATTTCAAAATTTTGCTTGAATTATTTTGAATTCAAAAGGATTGAGAGCGTTTGAAGAGAGAAGGAGAGGATGGAGAAGAGAGTGTCAGAGGAGACTGAATCGTTCTGATTCATGTCTCCAGCCAAAAAGTAAAATGGGCCATGTATTTCCACTTTCGTCCAATTTGCCCATGTGTGACGCGTTGCTCAAGTAGGAAACGACGGGTCGTTTGAGGGTAAAATTGACAAAACACAAACAAACTGGATACAAATGCCAATGACGTCAATTAAAAATAGACACGTTTTTTGAGCTAAAATGTCCATTAAAAATGGACGGAGGGAGTATTTTCTTATATTAATCCTTGGTTTAATGATCTGTTTGGCCTTATATTCAAATTTATACTTATTTAACCCCTGAGAATTGAGTTCGTACCCAACTCGGTTGATGCGGAGAATGGGGCGGTGGGGAATAAGGCGGAGACAGGGATGAATTTCAAATACTAAGGTCGGGGTCGGGGTCGGGTATTACCATACCCGGGAATCCCCACCCCGTTCTCATCCCTATCGACAAAAGGGATCTTTCGTTCTCGTCTTCGTCAACTTGGAAAGCATCTTTACCAAGGAGTGGTTAGTGATTAATTAATAATTAAGTGACGGAGACCTTCTTCATTTATGTATAGTTTTTGCATAGTAGGAGGGAAAAAATAGCTTATAAATAAGAGTCGTTGCATTAGGAAGAAAAAGTATCAAACTGACATTTACCGAAAAATAATTGGCAAACAATTTTAAAAAAAAAACAAATGGAGGAACTTAGGCTGACTGCGTTAGCTTACTACAAAAAGTTTTCAGATGAGGAGAAGAAACTAGCAGCTGACATGTTCTACGCCATGGATGCAAACGGTGACGGAAGTATCAGCTACGACGAGTACAACAACTTCCTGGAGAAGAACGGCGGCAACTGCATTTCAGACCGCTCCATCTTTCAAGCACTGGACAGGGACGGTGACGGTTCTTTGGATTACGAAGAATTCCTCACCATCCATTACATGTTCTTAACGGCCAGGATCATCTTTTGTGACGTTTGTGGGGCTTTTCTGTGTGGGGCCTACTTCAGCTGCGTCCAGTGTTTTTGGGGCTCGCGAGGAAATACCTTTGACCTGTGCCGTGATTGTTACCGCGACAAAAGCAGCTATGATCACCACGACGACGCCGTTTTCTTGGATAACTACACCATCCTGATATCCAAGTGGCGTGAACATTCGTCTGCCACGTTAGCGGGTGATGATGAACAAAAGCAGCAATCCGCACCAGCGATAACGTCTGATCAGCAACGATCCGTTAGTTTGGACTCTGCAAAAACGGTAATTTTCTGACAAAATTCTAATATAATTAGTCTAAATTTTAAATGTAAAAAAATCCTCATTATATTATGATTTTTTTCCGGTTTGATGAAGGATATACAGATTATTATATATAAAAGCGTTTTTATTGATATGTAACTTTCTTAAAATGGTGGTATGTTAGAATTAGACTGATTCAAAAACCGGATTTCATCACGCTGATATGAAAATTCATTTGTTTTTATTGATCATTGGTTATTTCAGGCAATTACAGCGATTCAGGTGGTTCAAGGAGTGAATGCAGTTCATACTTTGGTTGAAAATGGGCCCAGTATGTGGGATCATATGAGCGAAGCTGCTAGCTCTTGCGCCCAGATGTAGTTGAATTTGGGCCTCCAATCTTTCTATCCGACCCATCCATCAAAGTCTCCAAACGCAACTATCCATGTAATAACTACTAGGTTCCCCCCCCCCCCCCCCCCCCCCCCCCCCCCCCCAAAGTAAACAATGCATCGTCTTCCCGTAACTCTTGTGACGTTTGTGTTTGTGTTTCGCTTTGTGCTAGCATTTTTAGAATAATGTTAAATGTTAATAATACATTTATTTCAGTCCATTTATTTCGGTCCGGTTCCGATTCTAACCTATTATTATAAATATTAATAATAAATATCTATTAGTAATATTATAAATATATTTTCTATCTATTTCTCAATTTCTATCTAATTTACATATTGTAAAAAATATAAAATATAAATACACGGTTTGGTTCTATACGGTTCCGGTTTCACTTATCGGATTTCAAAATTTTAAAATTGGTTAGAACCAAAATATTTCGGATTTGTATTTTTTGAATCAAAATTAAGCTGATTTTTTATCAGTTCCAATTTGGTTAGAAATTAGCCAATTTTAATTCAATTTTCAGTCCAAACCAGTTCACATAAATCAAATACACCCATAAATCGCATATACTGTTTTTAATTAAAAACTTTTTACCTTAACTTCTAAGCTAGAAGAAGAATGAAATGGAAAATTATATAGGAAAGTATCGTAACAACAATGTGTAGTCAATCACAAATAAATGAAATTAAACATTGAGTTAACATGGTTCAGTAGTTTTTTAACATGGTTCGGTAATACAGTTCTTTATATCATATATATAGTGGAGTTTTTCTATTCTAAACTTATGGACCCAAATCAAACCGTATAAAATGGACCGAATCACACAAACTTTATCTAAATAATTGTTTAGAATGGAAATTAGACTAATTTTTTATCATTTCCATGAAATTAGCCCGTTCCAATTCAATTTTTAGTCCTTCAACTTGGTGTTAAAACTAAAAATGTATTAAAACAATAATACATATATATATATATGGCACCAACCAACATTTTATTGGTACAATACATAGTCTATCTATATATTGCTAATATTATTTTTTTCAGTGGGGGCTGTATACGCGCCTGAGTCTACCTACGAAATCGCTTGGAAGAAATCAAAGAAAATGACCATACAGAAGAGAAATTTCCTGGCGAGAGCTTACTCGAACCGGCAAGTGACCAACAACTGGTCTTTGGTTAGCCATAACTACATGTCAGCTTGTATAAATAAGACTACTCTTCAAGCATTAGGAGAGAAAAAAATGAATATGGAAGAACTGAGGCAGACTGCACTAGCTTACTACGAGAAGCTGTCCGATCAGCAGAAGACAATAGCAGCTGACATGTTCCGCGACATGGATGCTAACGGTGACCGAAAAATCAGCTACCAGGAATACAACCAGTTCCTCGTAAGGAACGGCCTCAGCTGCATTGATTCTAACGGTTCAATCTTTGAGGCACTAGACAAAAACCGCGACGGTTATCTGGATTTCGAGGAATTCCTGACCATCCATTACATCCGAGTAGCCGGAAGAATCATCACTTGTAACGGTTGCCGGGCGTTTCTGAGTGGGGTCTACTTCAGCTGCTACCAATGTTTCTGGAGCTCTACTTCAGGAAATTCCTTTGACCTGTGCTGCCAATGTTACCGCAGCAGAAGTAGTTTTAACCATCACAGCGACGCCGTTTTCTTGGACAATTACACCATGCTAAGATCCAAGTGGCGTCAACACCATTCTGCCATGTCACCCAGTCATCATCACCACTCTGCAAGTTTTAATCACAGACCTGCGCCACCAGTTACGTCTCAGCCTCGATCACTTAATCTGGGCTCTGCACAAAGGGTAATTCTCCTGAATTCTCTTCCAAAATTTCTAGTCATTCAACCAGTAGCGGATCTATAAATTTTTATAACAATTTATAGTAATTTTTGTTAACGATTGTAGTAATTATTTTTTTGACGATCAAGATTTAATTAGCTATAGTTTCCAATATTCACATTTCTTCTTCTTATTGTGGTTTTTTTTTTTTTTGGAAGATCTATTGATCCTTAATTGTGTTGTGTGGTGATGATCATTTTGCAGTCCAATTGGATACAGACGGTTTTTTTACCGTTTCAAGTAGTTCAAGCGGTGAATGCTGTTGAGAATTTCGTTGGCGGAACTGGGCCCAATTTGTGGGGTCATATAACCGATGTTGCTGATTATTGCACCCAAATGTAGTTGAACTGTGGACTTCAATCTTCCGGCCCATTCATCCAAACCGCCACTGCAATGGAATAAAAACTCAGTTTTTGATATTTTTTCAACTCAAATATATGTCTTTTCCAAGACTGTTTATGATTTGTTTTAATTTATGTTTCCATTTGTAGTCTTGTGCTTGCAATTCACTATCCAAATTTGTAATCAGAATCGTATGGTTGATGTTTCTTTCAGTACATGGAGACGAGAATAATTAAATGGATTGATGATTAAATTAAACTAGAGATTTTTTACTCATGGAATGAGAATGAGAGTGTCAAACACCTATTAATCGCATATACTGTTTTTAATTAAAAAGTTACCTCATAGGAAAGTATAGTAGCAATGTGCAGTCAAATCACAAATAAATGAAATTAAACATTGAGTAAAAAACACAAGTTTTTTAATGTGCTTCGGTAGTTTTTTAACGTGGTTCGATTTCTATTCTAAACTTATGTACCCAAATCAAACCGTATAAAATGGACCGCATCACACAAACTTTATCTAAATAATTGTAATAGTATGTTTCAAACTTTAAGAAATTGTAATATTTCAAAAAATCAGATCTAATCAAAATGTTTACACCCTTATCTAATTAAAAAATATAAGGTATATTTTTTTATCATAAACACGTATAAAGACACAGGGAGTGTCCATGTGTACGGTAACATATAGGTTACTTTGAAAAAATAAACCCCTTACATTAGTTCGTTTTGAAATAGATTTAGAACTACCATTAACGCTTTATGTACCCGTAAATCCTATTTTGTACTAATTGAGATATATTGACTTTGTACTATATGTGTTGCGTGGCACATGGGGAAAGGTGTAAATCCTATTTTGTACTAATTGAGATATATTGACTTTGTATGTGTTGCGTGGCACATGGGGAAAGGTGATATAGATCATTGGATGTGCGACATTATGGCGTTAAAAAAAGAGTTACCCTCGGCTCGGACCAAATAGGAAAAGATTCGAATTCTGTAGAAATCTGAATTACAAACCGGACAACGACTTTTTTTAGAAAATGGTAGCTAGAAGAACATGACTTCTGATTTGAAAGGTCTGTAAACGTGTATGGAAATTTATGGAAGTTTCAAAGTCTTTTCTTTAATGTTATCTGAAGTCATGGCTACAACTTGCGAGTCTCGTTCTTTTGTTTTTTTATTCATTTCAAAGGAAGTGATCCAATTAACAAATTCTAAAAATGAGCAACTTTCTAATGAAAAATATATAATTCCTCGTAAAATATTTGTGATAAAATTCCAACATATACTAATTTTTATTATAAAATTACGAGCAGAAGAGTACAAATAAAAACACAAATTAAAGTAAATCACAAACTTAATAATAATAATAATAAATTGCAGCAGAGGAGTACAAACTCAGTTTTAAGGTTGACCAAGACGACTTCGAGCAAGCTCTTGTCAGGAAATTTCTTTTCTGCATGATCTATTTCTTTGATATTTTCTTGATTTATCAAAAAAAAAAAAACATTTGAATTACGATATTAATTTACTAAGCAACATTAAACATCATTGCTAGAATGGGCGAGTGGTCTAAGGTGCCCTGGTCTTTGCAAGAAGTCATGGGTTCAAATTCCATAAGATCTGATCTTAGGTAGTTTTTTTGACAACTATATTTATTTTCCAACACCAGCAGCAGGAGGGACGGATGCAGCCCACCCCTGGCCCAATTGGGATTTTTTTTTTTACTCTTATAGCCCAGCCCAAATTCCTAACCAAACCCACCCCAAATTCCTAATCCAACCCACCTCAAATCAGAAAATTGAACTTCCTACAAAAAGTTTTCAGATGAGGAGAAGAACGATATATAATTATTATAATTAAATTAAAATCAATAAATTATATGGAGGAGCTTAGGCAGACTGCGTTAGCTTACTACAAAAAGTTTTCAGATGAGGAGAAGAAACTAGCAGCTGACATGTTCCACGCCATGGATGCAAACGGTGACGGAAGTATCAGCTACGACGAGTACAACAACTTCCTGGAGGAGAACGGCGGCAACTGCATTTCAGACCGCTCCATCTTTCAAGCACTGGACAGGGACGGTGACGGTTCTTTGGATTACGAAGAATTCCTCACCATCCATTACATGTTCTTAACGGCCAGGATCATCTTTTGTGACGTTTGTGGGGCTTTTCTGTGTGGGGCCTACTTCAGCTGCGTCCAATGTTTTTGGGGCTCGTCGGGAAATACCTTTGACCTGTGCCGTGACTGTTACCGCTACAAAAGCAGCTATGATCACCACGACGACGCCGTTTTCTTGGATAACTACACCATCCTGATATCCAAGTGGCGTGAACATTACTCTGCCACGTCAGCATGTAAGCATGATCATAAGGAGGAGCAGCAGGCCAACTCTTCACCAGAAGTGGCGTCGTCGTCTCAGAGCCGTTCTGTTGGTGCGGACTCTGCCCGTTCGTGATCGGTACGTATATTTTTAATATAAAAATTAATAGCAGTATTAATATCTGTAGCATTACTGTTTTTAAGCAATTAAACGTCTTTTTGAAAACTTTTTTTTTTGTTGAAAACTATATATTACCAATAACACGTGCTTTGCTAAACTGAAAATTTTATACAGTACAGGTAGGTTTGCAATATGCTCATATTTTTAAAAACAAAATGTCTTTTATCTTTCTTTGAAAAGTAAAAAATAAAACAATGGTGTACATGCGCTGTGATGAGTAATTTTCAGATATCCTAAAAATAATAATAATTAATTTTCATTTTTCAGGGCAAGTATGCACGACGGTTGGTTCAAGGAGCCCAAGGGTGAGTAAACCTAGGAAGTGTGAACGTTAATGAACAGTAAAGAGAGTTAAACTCTCTCTCTCCTGCAGCTTTGCAATTGTCACCGCCGGCCGTCTTCCGGCCACCACCTCTTCTCACCGCCCACTCAGATAGGACCGGGAGGCCGAGGCGCACCTGGAGCAAGTGGAAGCGTCCCTTTCTGGAAACCGACGCGCCCTCTGCAGCCGCCGGAGTCGTCCGACTGCTCCTTCCCCTCATCTCACTCGCCGGCGCGTGGGGACCACGCGCCACCTTCCGACCACCGTTTGGCTCGCCGGGACCGGTGTTTTGCTCTTCGGGACATTCCGATCAGGTTGGTGGGGTTGGATTCCAGTTTCGACGACGTTCACTATTTATCAATTTTTTATCCGTATTTTTGCTGGAATTTTGATTTAATTCATCCGAGCGGCTTCTTGTTGCTTGTTGCTGGTTGCTGCGCCATGGCGCCGTCCGCGGATGCGGATCCTAGTCCTATTTCCCCTGTACCGGTCGTTCCTCCATCGTTGTCACATGTAGCCCAGTCAACGGATTTTCCACCGATGTTTCAATTTGCAGCTCCTACTGAAAATCAAGAACATCATGGAGAAACCAAGGCTCATTTATCTGCACCCCTTGGTTCTTTCAAAGATGTCTTATTGGCTAGGAAGGGAGCGAATCTTCATATGGATTGTGATTCTGAGGAAGAGGTTGAGTCTGATGAGTCCGGTAAGGAAGATGATAATTTAGAACAAGTTGGGATTGCATTTATTGATAAAGATGATACGTTTGAGCTTCAAATTTCAGATCCGTTCGAACGAAAAATTTCTAAACCGTGGAAAAAAGCTGTTATCGCAAAACTCATGGGTCGACCAATTGGGTACAAGAGTTTTTGTGAGCGCATTAATTCTTTGTGGAGGCCAGAAGGGAGTCTCAAAGTGGTTGATTTAGAGCGCAATTACTTCCTTGTATCCTTCGACCTACAATCGGATGCGTCCCATGCTCTTTTGGATGGACCATGGATGTTGTTTGGCAGGTATCTGGTGGTGCAGCCTTGGTCCCCAGAGTTTACTCCCGAGAATGACCGCATTAATAAAGTTGCAGCATGGATCCGCTTTCCTGGCCTAGCCATGCACCTTTACCACAAGCAAGTCCTTCGTGCTATTGGTAACAAGATCGGGAAATTGATTCGCGTTGACTTCAATACCTCCAATTCGGACAGAGGCAAGTTCGCCAGAATAGCAGTAGAATTGGACTTGACTAGACCTTTACTCCCATACTTCTTCTTTCGAGGTAAGATGCAAACTATTGTGTATGAAGGGCTGCCAGCGATTTGCTATCACTGTGGCATGGTGGGGCATGCAGTTGAGTTATGTGGTCAGAAAGGGCCTACAGGGGGTTCAGAGCAAGCTCCTAAGCCGACACCAGTTTCAGTCCCCAACGACACTCAAAAGAATGGTCCTAGCATGGACCATAAGTATGGCCCTTGGATGGTCCCACAGAGACGAGGGAGGAAACCCGCTCCCAATAGATCTTCTCCTTCTACTCAAGCCACGAAAAGTATTCCTCAGGTCAGCACCAAGTCTAGATTTGCTACTCTAAGTACAGAGGTTGAGGAGTGTGAAGTGGACTTCCATGACAAGGCTCAACCGACCGCAGTTACTGTCCCGTTCGTTAAGGCTAAATTAAGGAATGTTCTAGCTGATAGTCCCAGTACTAGTAGTGGGTTTGTGGAATGTTTACCAGAGAAGTGTTTGGTCGTGCAGGAATCTAATAAAAGAAAGATCGACGATAGTCGTGTTCCTCCCGCAGCCAGTGGGGAAGAGCATGATCAGGGGGATGGAAAAATCGAGGACATGCATTTGGCTATGGTTGTTGTGGAAAAGCCTAAGGGAGTCCGCTTGATGCGGGGAGATGAGCCAAACCTAGTCTCAAAGGCTTTGGACAACACGCATCATAGGGCTGTCTACGCGCCCCGCCCAGCTGATAGGGGCAAGATGACAGGCCGTGGTAATGTGAAGGATAAGGGGGTCTCCATCGGTGTTAAGATTGGAAATATGCGTGGGAATGGGGGTCGTCCGCCAGATGGGAGGAATAAGAAAGCGAAAGGATACGCGATCTCTTCGGACAAGCTGATGATTGGGAGCTCAGAATCGCTCTCCACGGTTGTGCCCCTGTCTGGGACGAGTGCTCAGGATATGGTGGTGGATAACTCTTCTTGAGAGCTTGCTGGTGTCTTCTGACTTCAGGTTTGTTTCCTTATCCTCTTTATTTTTTATGGATTGTAAAATATTTTCTTGGAATTGTCAGGGTTGCAGGTCCGCTGATGTAATCAGGTATTTGAAGGATATGCGTCGTATTCATGATTATAAGATCCTCTGTCTGTTTGAAACTCGGATTAGCAAAGATACGGCTGACAGAGCTGTGAAGAATCTGGGGTTTGATGGCTCATTTCGGGTTGAGGCAGAAGGGTTCTCCGGGGGAATTTGGGTGTTATGGCATTCTACGGTGAAAGTCAGCATTTCCTGCTTCTCTTACCAGATGGTTGGTATGACAGTATCAGGGGCGGGTTTCTCAGCCTTTACTCTTGCGGCGGTTTATGGTGACCCTATTGCTGGTTACCGGAAAGCCCTATGGGAGCAAATCTCTTACTTGGCTTCTGTCGCATCTACGCCCTTTTGTGCCATAGGGGATTTTAATGCTTTCTTATTCTCCTTTGAAAAGATTGGAGGGTCTATACAGGGTAGCCGCGCGTGTCCTTTATTTCAACAGTGCATTCAAGATAAAGGCTTAATCGATTTGGGGTTTCAAGGCCCTCGTTGGACTTGGCAGAGGGGGATGGTCCAGGAGAGACTTGATCGGGCCATTTGTTCTCTTGAGTGGAGGGTTCAGTTTTCTCGTGCCTCGGTCCTGCATCTTCCCAGATTGTTATCTGATCATCGTCCTATTTTGCTATGCTTGAATGATGGTCAACGTGTTCCGACTTCTGCTCCTTTCCGTATTCTTGCTCCTTGGTTAATTCATAAGGACTTTGGTACGTTTGTTCAAAACTCGTGGAATGGTGATGCGGGGGTGGAAGTTGCTATGAAGGAGTTCACTGTAAAGGCCAAGATTTGGAACAAGGAAGTGTTCGGTAATTTATTCCAACAAAAGCGCCACATCTTTGCCCGTCTTGCAGGGGTGGAAAGGAAATTGGATCGTTACCGTACGCCTTTCCTAACTGAACTTGAGATCAATCTGAGGAAGGAATATGAAGAGATCTTGAATCAGGAGGAACTGTATTGGAAACAAAAATCCAACGCGGATTGGATGCAACATGGGGATCGCAATACATCCTTTTTTCATGCTAAAGTTATGGTGAGATGTAAGAAGAATTTCATTTCTACTCTTCAGCTTGAGGATGGGTCCTGGTGTACTGATGGTACTAATCTTCGGAACAATGCAAGACAGTTCTACCGGAGGTTATTTTCAGCAGATACGACTAGTCTCCCTTCGTACCCTATTCGAGGATACTTCAATCGCTTACCCCAGGCTGGTGTTGAGGATCTTCCTAGACCTTCTACAGAGGAGGAGGTCAGGGCGGCCGTGTTTGATATGAAGCCTTTCAAGGCCCCTGCGGAGGATGGTTTCACACCCGCCTTCTTTCAGCAAAATTGGGCTATGGTGAAGCATTCTATTTGTACTTTTGTCAATGAGTCTCTTGCTGGCAAAGAGTTTGATCCCTCCATTTGTGCTGCTCTGATTACGTTGATCCCCAAGAAAGATAATCCTACTTGCATGGCAAACTTCCGTCCCATCAGCCTGCTTCCTGTGGTGTTTAAAATCTTAATGAAGGTTTGTGTTAATAGGTTGAAAGAGTGGATGCCTGGCTTGATTGGGGGTCACCAAGTGAGTTTTGTTCCTGGCAGGCAAATTATTGACAATATCGTTATTGTGCAAGAGGTGCTCCATTCTATGAGGCGTAAGCATGGAAATTGTGGGTGGATTATGATCAAGGTTGACCTCGAGAAAGCTTACGATCGCCTTCGGTGGGAGTTCATCCAAGATACTCTAGAAGATGCAGGTTTTCCTGATGCATTCATTCAGATGTTGGTTCGCTCTTGGCAGGCTAGTACGGCGAAGGTGGTGTGGAATGGGCAGGTGTCTGAGAGTTTTCATCCCACGAGAGGGGTTCGTCAGGGTGATCCCATGTCTCCATACCTCTTTGTCCTGTGCATGGAAAGGCTGGCCCATGGGATTCAGAAGGCGGTTTCGGAGGGGGTCTGGAGGCCAATTCGTATGGGCAGACAGGGCATTCCAATCTCCCATCTTTTCTTCGCAGATGACCTTGTCCTTTTTTGCGAGGCTTCAGTCGATCAAATTCAAATAGTTCTTAATGTTCTTGCTGATTTCTGTGCTTGCTCAGGAGGAAAAATTAATGTGGACAAAACTTCTTTCACAACTTCCAACAATGTCTCCCATCAGGTGATTTCTGACATTGAAAACCTGACTGGATTTCACTATACGAAAGATTTAGGGCACTATTTGGGCGTTCCCCTTCTGCATGGTCGCAATAAGAGCAAGTTTTATGACTATTTAGTGGATAAGGTTCGTAAGAGGCTGAGTGGTTGGAAGGCCAAAACCCTTTCCCTTGCTGGGAGGATTACTTTGGTTAACTCTACTGTTCTGTCTATTCCTACTTACGCACTCCAGGCGTGTGTGATCCCGGTTAGCATCTGTGAAAAGATCGAGCGGCTCAGTAGGGATTTCATTTGGGGGGGTGGTAATGGAGAGAGAAAGGTCCACCTCATCGACTGGGAGACAGCTTGCAAACCAAAAACAGAAGGGGGGCTAGGAATAAAACGCCTTAAAACGTTCAACAGGGCATTTATTGCAAAACTTGCTTGGCGTTTTATAACTGAACCGCACAGTCTTTGGGCTTCTGTGTTGGGCGGCAAGTACAGTGTTAACTTGGGGGAGATGCCGATCCACCTAAGGGCTTGCAACGGTTCAACTATTTGGCGCGAGATTTGCCAAATGTGGGATTTAGTTCGGAATTATTCAAGCTGGTCCATTGGAACTGGGCATGACATATCCTTTTGGTATGATAACTGGGCAGGAGACACTCCTCTGTGTGATTTGTTGAATGTTGAGATCCCGTTCAACATCAGAGACTGGCGTTTGTCTACAGTTGTTCTACCGGATGGTAGGTGGAACTTATCTCTGTTGCGCTTTCATCTTGATGAGGAGCTTGTTTCCCACATCTTCAGCTGTTGTCCCCCTGCTCAGTTCTTGGGTAACGATCAACGGTATTGGCGCCTATCGTCAAGTGGGGACTTCACCATAGCTTCGGCGTATACCCTTCTAGCTGGTGTTAAGGATGGCCCGCTTGATCGTATGTGGATCATGCCATGGAAATGGGCTGGACCTCAGAGGGTTCGCTTGTTCTTATGGTTGGTGTGCCATAAACGTTTGATGACAAACCAAGAGCGTTGTCGGCGACATTTGAGTGATAATGCTTTGTGCCCATGTTGCGGGTTGGAGGAGGAGTCGGTTGAGCATATCCTTCGGGATTGCCCTTCTGCTAAGTCCTTCTGGCGCCAGTTGGGTACTCCGGTGGTTTGGGATAGGCTTCAACATGGGTCTCTGCGGGACTGGTTGGCGGATAATTTGAATGGGAGAAGATCGAGCGGTCCTTACAATAATTGGAGCCTTATCTTTGGACTTGCCTGCTGGTGGTTATGGAAGTGGCGTAACGAACTTGTGTTCAATGACATTCACGTGCCGGTTATGACTAAAGTTGCTACAGTCAAAGCTGCAGCCACTGCTGTTTAGGCTTCTTCAACGGTTGGGGCTAGCAATGGAGGAGGATGCATTGACAGGACCTCGTCGGGACGTTGGATTGCGGCTCAAGATGGTAAAATCACTATTAATACAGATGGTGCGTATCGTCAGTCTTCGCAACGTTCTGCGGGTGGAGGCTGCTTTAGGGACAAGGATGGCCTTTGGCTAGGCGGTTTTTCTGTTGATTTGGGCCAATGTTCTGCTCATCGAGCAGAACTATGGGCCATGGTTCATGGTGTTCAGATGGCGTTTCAGCGAGGATGGACCAACCTGGAAATCCAATGTGACAATGCTGGTGTTGTGCATGCGATCAATAGAGATCGTTCTTTTCCGATAGCGAACAGGGATTTGGTTCGTCAGATCAAGGACCTTCTCCGCACTACTGGTTGTGCGTATCGAGTTATACATGTCTTCCGCGAAGCTAATTGGGTAGCGGATGGGCTAGCCAATTTAGTGTTTGCGCAAGATTTAGATTTTCAATGGTTTGATTTCGTTCCTCCGAGTTTAACCATGATGTACAATGGTGACAAAGGGGTTCTATCCATGATGTAATATAAGGCTTTTTAGCCTTTTCTCTTTTATAAAAAAAAAAAAAAAAAGGAGCCCAAGGGTTGAATACAGTTATAACTCTTGTTCAGAACCTGAGCGAGGTTTCTGATTGCAACCAGATGTAGGGAGTTCAATTTGGGCCTTCGTTATCTTACTGCCAGGCTCGGCCCGGCCCATCTATCCCTTCTTTTTGGGGGGTTAAAATCCAAGTTCCATTAAGGCTTAAGCCTTGAAAATAAAACTATGTACCGGTGCGTTTTGGATATTACATGTCCTTTTTTTTTAAATGAAGTAGGTTATGGTTTTTTTTACTGTAATCATAATTAATAATATAATCATTTTAAATAAATAAAGATGACGTGAAAAAAAGACTTTAGGTAACTGTCATATATGAAGATTTCTTCAACGTCTATAAATAATAAATCATAGATCAAATTACCGAATAAAAAAATTGGATGTTATCGTATAGCTTAGACCATCCACACCAATGTGTTTTTGAAGGAGTTTTTGAGGGGTTATTGGGTGCAGCAATGAGTTATTTGGGTGTTAAATTCGGAGTAGGATAGAGAGGGTGTCAAATTTCAGTAGGACCCCCATTGTCAGCTTATTTATAAAAAAAATTAAAAAAATTCTGTGGACCAATGGCAGCGCGCCAAGCGTGCGCTCCCAGCCCTGGCCACCAAATTCTCTCTCTTTTTTTCCCCTCATTTTTTAAATGGAGTTTTTTATAATAAATACTGAAAATAATTTTATAAAAAATATACCATTATTTTTAATTTTTTGAGATCTATAAATAGAGACTAGGTTTGTATTATTTGGACACCAAAAAAAATTAGAATTTTTTACATTTTTTTACATTTTTTTCTTTTTTAAATATTTTTTTTATAATAATTACTCAAAATAATTTTATAAAAAATATACCATTATTTTTAATTTTTTGAGATCTATAAATTGAGACTATGTTTGTATTATTTGAACACTAAAAAAAATTTGAATTTTTTACATTTTTTTTCTTTTTTAAATGCATTTTTTCATAATAATTACTCAAAATAATTATAAAAAATATATTTTTATTTTTATTTTTTGAGATCTATAATTACTCAAAACACCACATGTGATTTGAACGAAATTATTGAAATGAACATACACTTTCACAATAACATACAATTCAAAAATTGCCCCAAATGGTTTGTCTTCGTCCAGTCGATTCAATTGCCCCAAGGAAACAAAGCGCAATTGTTTGCCAAACAACAAGAATCATGTAGGAAGGATGTGGAACGTGCATTCGGGGTACTCCAAGCACGCTTTTTCATTATTCGCCAACCAGCCAGGATGTGGGATATCGATGTCTTAGGTGAAATAATGAGGGCGTGCATTATTTTACATAACATGATTGTGGAGGATGAACGAGATACATATTCACGAAATTGGGAAAATATCGACTTTGATCAGTCGGATAGTCCCGAGTCTAACTCCTTCTTCAATGTGCAAACGCAAGTGCTGCCTCAATATGAAGTGCATGTCCAAGGCCGATCCGAATCATATATTCATACTAGAGCCGAGCTACGTGATAGAGCACAACATATTCAGTTGAAAAAGGATCTCGTTGAGCACATGTAGAATAAATTTGGAACAACCCTCGATTAGATTTAAAAAAATTATTTCTCAAGTTTAGGTATATTTAGTGTGTATTTTCTTGTTCGTTTGCAATAATCTATATATGTTTGATTTACTGATTGATAAATAAAATCGTATGTTATTTTTAAAAAATATTATATTATTTATTGTATTAAAAAGTATAGATTTTTTGAAATATGAAAAAAAGTAATTAATTTATTTTTAAAATATATTATTTATTATTTATTATATTATAAAAAATAATTATTATAGTAATTATAAATTTAATAAGAAAAAGAAATGAAAAATATGGTGGGGTATATGATTAAATGATGTGGATGGGAAAAAAAGTGAATAACACCCTGAAAAACACATTGCCGTGAGAAGTGAGTGTTATTTGAAAATTTGGTTGGGTGTTAAGCTGATATGGCAGGAGAAAAAGTGAATAACACCCTAAATTTGACACCCACTACTGTGGATAGTCTTAGGCATCATTTGTTTCCGTAAGTATTGGTTTGTTAGCCCTATGAAACTAAGGTCAAATAACATTTTGCTCCCCCTCCCCGCCTGCAATTCCTCTGTTTTGTTTTTCTTTTTCAAATAAAATTATCAAAAAAATAATATATAAAAACATGGCTTAATTAATTCATTTATTGATTATTATTTGTTTGAGAGAAATATATGTACCCAACATTCCAACAAAAGAACCCACAATTATTATCCCCATAATTACCACAAACTCTAACCCAAACCTTCGAGCATCCTTATTAATCTTCAAGTAGCACAGGCAAGGGAACAACAATGACACGGTGACGCTCAAGAACGAACCGATAAAAGCCATCAAGTACGCGAAAAATGGAACGATTAGCGCCACGATTAGTGTGCTAATCACCAGTGCTGTCCTAATCAAGAAACTCAGTGCTCTGTTCTTGGAAGGTAACATGTCCTCAATGGTTGTTGCGATGGGAGTTGTCATAACAGCGTACTTTGTCAGGGGATTTACTATAGTTGTGTATATTGCTACTTTAGTACTTAGTTTTTTAATTGGAAGGTTTAATGTCACTTGAGATTTTAAATAGTTTCCATACATGAGATAACCCATAGTTGACATTGATCCATAGGTGATTGTGCTTGCCACAAAGCAAAAAAGTAGTACCTGCAATGAGAGATTGATTGTAGTTAGCAAGTCATCACAAGATTGTAGTAAAAATTAGTTTTGAGATAATGCCATTTTTAGCCCTCATTTTGGTTCGTAATAACCGATTTTCCTGATCGGACTGAGTCCGGTTCGTACAACCATGCTATTACGTTGCTTACCTTTGAGAATTGGCTTCTATCCTTCATGGAATTTGCCAAAGTTGGGAAAACAGCATGACCACAGTAACAAAAGGTGAACACACTAACAGTAGTGGGCAATCCTCCCCAATTCAGGACTTCACCTTTCTCATGAAATCCAACACCATCAATCGCACCAATCCACAAAACACAACCAACCAAAACAATTGATGCCAAAATCCCACCAGCAGAAACATAGGCCAAAACACCTAAACTCCTTAACCAGGTTGTTGGCAGGACTAGAATAGCAGTAAGAATGATAAAACCTTTCTTACCACCAATGATTAGTCCACCCAATTTGAACAACTTCATGTCTGGAAACAACTTGTCTAGATTGTCACCTTCTAGGATTAGGAACTCTACCGCGACTAAAAATAGCTCGAGGTGCATGAAAATGGAGACTAGAGCTCTTCCTTTGTACCCAAAAGCTTTGTCTCCTATATCAGGATAGGTTTTGATAGCTGGGTCTGCATCCATGCATCGATTTAGAAGCAATCCTGTGTACCAACAGAGAATTGCTATTACAAATAGAAGAATCAAACTCAACCATCCTCCTTGAGATAGTGCATATGGAATTGACAATATCCCAACACCTGATTCAAAGGGGAAAAAAAGACAACTCGTGTTATTTTACGTCCAAACTACACGTCTAATCATGCTCGCAACGAATCAATCCCGATACAAATTAACTTTGATAATTTGATCTAGCATAAAATCGAAATGCACATATAAGTTGTACATATAAATAATACCAACCTGCCAAAGTGTTGAGTCCATTGAAACATGTACGAATGAAACTTGTGCCTTTGCTTGGCTCTGGAGATTGGGATGATGATAGCCCATTTTGGCTCTCAATTTCCTCGGCTTTTACCATCTTTTGTTGTCCAATGTTGCAATTTGTCTTGGGTACTTATAGAAGCGATGCATCCTTGTCTGGCTCACTAGATAGTGTTGAAGTATACCCATAATTTATTTATTTTATTTTTATGTAGAAAGAATTCTTACATAGCTTTTCTTCCTCTTATCTTTTGGTTACAATTTTCTTCTTATTTTTTTCTAATAATAACAAGGCTTAGTGATGTTGAGTAGATGACCATTTTCTTTTTTTCTTTTTTCTTTTGGTATTGAGTAAATGACCCTACCGGCGGCAAACACAAATTAATTAAGCCTCTACTCTTGCGTACGTGGTAAATGTTAAAAGAAAAATTAATATTGCTGGTAAATATTCATGTTTTTTTATAAAAAAAAAAAAGTCGGTTCAATCCGGTTTAAAACGATCAAATGGTTCAACCTGATTGAATTTGGTTGAACTAATAAATCATTCATTTTCGGTTCGGTTTTAATAACACTAATAATTAAGCTCAAACTAGAAGTTCCCACAGGTCGGGTTTTTGCCTCCACCCTCGGGCTTAGAACAGTGCAGAGCAGGTTCGAACCCGACCCTAGGTCCGTTTGGCTGGCTCATAGTGGGCTACCCGCTCCATGACCACATCTTCTCACAGAACCATTAGCTTCTATTCTCAAAAAAAAAAAAAACCATTGACTTCTTCTAGTTTAGATTTTATGGGCTCATATTGGAGAAGCCCACGGTAAGATAATATAATTAGGGTTGAGAGCACTTTAAGTGATTTTTTTTAACATTATAGTGAAATCGTTATTAATTTAAGTCATTGGGGCCGCATAGGCATTCAATGCCAAAATTTATATACAAATCATGTAGTTTATTTTTTCTTATTGGTTATCTTGCTAATCATACAAATATCGATAAAAACTCAAATCAGGTTCAAATCTCATCTACCCGTAAAAAAAATGATTTTCCCGTAATCATATCAACATCTTTGATATTCGATAAAAATATCAACGTCTTTCATAAAAATATTCGATAGAAACTCAAATCAACGTCTTTGATATTATATTATTTTGTAGTAGCAAAATGTAATCCGTACTCTTGATGTTTGTAACATGCTAAAAAGTAGTGGAGTTTCTTTTCATCTGTAAATTGATAAAAGAACAGATGTGACAATTAATTTCGTTTGTGTCTTTTTTTCTTCTTTTTTGTCGCAAATGCTTTGATTATATTTAACCAAACAAAGAACATCTGCTATTTTTTGTTGTCTTTTAAATGAGAAGTGTTGGAAACTAATTAAATATAACCAAACACGTCCTTATTATAATAAAGTTCACACTTTAAAGAGAAATAGAAATTAAAGTCTAAAAATAAAACTTGATATTGCCCTAAAAGTAAAAAGGGCTTTTTGTGACATGTCCAATTAATTAAGAATTTATAACTTCCACGGCATGCATGCGGCGACCAATCTCCTTCATCCTCCTCTTTATATATTTTGCTCAATCTCTTTTTTCGTTTCTAATTTTATTTATTTAACTTTCTTTTAATTTTTAATTGTGATGGAGTGGGGAAATTACATTATTAACCTTTAAATCATATTTGACGTGCGTGTCAGAATAAATAGTTTACACTTGTTTGTTGTGATCTGAGTGAGGATCCACCAGATAGATATTGGGCTTGACCAATCGATCCCTACTTTACCATAATGAGTGGACATGAGTTATGCACCAGGCCCGTAATGCCTCACCCTATTAGCCCAATATCATGACTCATGAGCCTACCTCAACTTTATAGAATGACATGATGTGAGTTTGGTGTTACGCAATTGCGATATCTTCTGTCTAACCATGTTAGCAAAAATATATAAAAAAATCATCTCCTCCATCAAAATATTCAAAAAGTGGCTTCGACTCTCTCAAAGTAAAGTATGAATCCCAATACATCATCTGTGTTTACATCAACAATCTATGGTGTTTCTTTTTTTTCTTTCGTAGATTAAGTGAGGTGAGAACTCTTTAAAATTTACCTTTCGAGATCGATCCTAAAAATTTCGAGAGCGGCTTGAGCTCCTTAATTTTTTTCCTTTAAAAAGTGGAAGTTAGATTTTTCCGCTTGTGTTGCCTTGTTTTTAATGCAAATCAGCTTATATATATATAAAAAAAAAAATTAACATAGAAATTGTGGTTTAGAAACGCCATTAGAAAAGGCTCCTACTTTACATGTTGTTTGGACTTGTGGATCCATAACGATCAGGACCGTGGGCTTTAAATAATTGGGCCTTTGGTCATTGGGCTGAAAAATTGGATTTCATAACAAAAGGACTTTTTCAAAATGGTCTTTTCCTGGGAATATTTCACCACTAAAAAGTAAAAAAATCCAAATCCTCCACCTAATATATTAGTACTAATTAAGTACATTTTGATGTTAGCAATAAAATAAATGCCAATATTAATAATGTGAAGAGTCTATCTGTCCATTCTGTCCTTAGAATCTTTAATTTTATACACAAACATATAAAGATCTACAGACTTCAACTCTTTTTCTTATTGTACCAATATATTCCTTTATGTCCACGTAATCAACGGGTATGGATTGTTTCAGTTCAGCTCAATTAAAAATGTTATATTTGAATTATGAGTATGCATATTAGTTTAAAATTTAAGAGGGTAAATTTCACAGGTCTTTAGAGTCTGTGCGACTCAAATTTAAAATAATCGATACTTAATATAATGACCGGATATTAGATGATCTCGAATTATATATATTCTTTTTTACTGAGACAAAAATCCAGGTCAGAACGTTGTGAAAGTTGGAGTCCACTACTAATAATAAAGTTTAATAATGAATTAAAGATCATTATGATAACGGGAAAGGAAAATGTAAAAAATATCACAGTGACATAACAATAAGATATCAGAAATAGAGGAGGAGAAGATAGAGAAACCACTAATACTATTATTATTATTATTATCATAAAAGCGTTTGTAAAGTGACGAGAAGGATCAAAAAGTCACAAACCATGATTAGCTACCAACCTAATCAACCACCTCGTCGGCTTGTCTCCTCTTTTATTTAGTCAATCTTGATCATCTGTAATTCTTTTTCTATTTGCTGGGTTCTAAGGAAGGCCAGAAAAAATCAAAAGAAAGAAGAAAGGAATTATTTTCGTAACCCTATGTTTGCATAGGTTAGACGTTAGAGGTTGGAAAAGTAAGAGAATGACTTAGGTAGCGTTTGGTTCACGGAATGTTACTTTACTCCTTTGAATCACTCTCCCGGGAAAATGATACCCGGGAGAGTGATTGAGGGGAATGTTAGTTTTTTTGTTTGGTTGGGATTTAAGATTTCCGGGAAAGTAACATTATTGTGTTTGTTTTGTACTTGAAAATTCTCAAGGAAAGAAGAAAAATAACTATTTTATCCTTTTCTATATTTGTGTCTTTGTTATTTTGTTAGATGTTTTTTGTTATATTGTTAGGTGTCTAATTATTTTTTTCTATATATACTGTTCTACACAGTTTCCTCTAAACACGCAAGACTTTCTCTCTATTTAATTGTCTATCTTTCAACAATCAAAATATCAAATGAGTTTGCTTTATAACTATGGTTTTTTACAGGTTAAAGAAAATGACAAATGACATAACCTTCGTATTAGAGTCCTTCAAAATTATAGCAAAGTATGACACATATTGTTCTAGAAATGCAAAAAAATATAACTGCAACAATAGATAAGTCTAGGATCGGGATTTCTTGGATGATTTGTTCCCGTTCCTAACCGTATTTTCTTCTACTTATTATTATTTACATTATTACTATGTAATTTTTATGTGATTATTATAATTTTGATGTAATTGTTCTAATTTTTATGTAATTAAAATATTTTTTGTGTAATTAATATAATTTGGCGAAATTTTAGAAAACAGAAAAGGAAAAATACGCTTTATTAGGTTATTTTTTATAATTATTTTTGGACAAATATGTCATTTAATAAAAAAAATTAACTTTTCCTGTATGGGGGAATCACTCTCCCCACCCTCTAGCCAAGGAATCACTTTCCCCTATTTTTGGGAAAGTCAAGGCGGTCAAGAAAAGTTGGATTCTAGGGGAGAGTGATTCTTTGTCGCAACCAAACGCAATAAAACTCAGAATCTTAGATTCCCGAGTCACTTTTCTCTTTGATTCCGCCAACCAAACGCTACCTTACGGGAGAAAGAAATGGTGAAAAAAAGTTAAGTAAAGGAACTATTTTTTTCCTTATTTGGATGCTTTAGAACCATGTTTGGATTAAAAGAGAGAGTGATTTAATAAGTAAATTACATTTTTATTAATGGAGTAGAATACAAGTGTTAATATAAAAAAATAGTAAAGTAAAACTATCATAAAAGTTTAATTAAATATTATTTTTCTTTCTTAACCCCTCGATTTTAGGGTTTGAATATTTTAATAGTTGGAGAGAATTGAGAGGTTGCGATTGGATGATTCTTGACACAAAAGAACGAGGAAGGAAAGAAGGAATTTATTACCTAAGTCACCTTGTCTCTATTAAGTTAAAAGGAAGAGAAAAATGACACTCCAATTGAAAAGATGTGCGATCATGTGAGGGGTAGGTAGAGATCAAACACATGTTCTCAATCGGCTCTCTATTACATAATTTGGAGAGAAAATTATGAATTTTTCACTATTATTTGTAGGGCTGTCAATATGGGACCAGACCCGTGGTTCCGACGCAGACCCGGAAATTCGGGCCGGGTCTGGGACCAGAAATTGGTCCCGTTTTGAGTCGGGATCGGGTATGGTCCCGACCTGAAATTTGCCGTGTTCGCGGGACCGGGTCTGTCCCAAGACCCGACAACTTTTTTTCAATACCAGTAAAAAACCTAATTTTGGTTCATCTTTTCACTTCAGCAGCCGCATTAGTTCTTCTTCTTCTTCACACCACCACCACAGTCCACTGCTCTGACCTCCTCGTCCACTGCCGCTGCCACTTTGCCTCGGCCTCCTCCTCATCACCACCGTCACTTCTTCAGCAGCCACTGTGCCTCCTCCTCGTCCACTGCCACTGCCACTGCTCTGACCTCCTCGTCACCGTCATCACCTTCCTCGTCACCACTGCCACTGTTTTGTGTTGACTTGTGGAGTTTTAAGATTTCTACCTCTTCGTCGATTTCATCTCAAACACCAAGTATGCCATTGCTCAATTCCTTAAAAGAAATTGTAATTTAGTGATAATAAAATTGCTTACCATTAGACCTGTCAATCCGGGTCTACGGGTCGGACCCGACCCGGGACCCGGAAGACCCGAAAAAAATCGGGGCGGGACTGGTCCCGACCCGGGAAATTGGTCCCGGTCCCGGCCCGAAAAAATGGCTCGGGTTCGTGACTAGACCCGGCCCGGCCAGTTTTTTTTTTTAAAAAAAATAAATTCAATTTGATCCTTTTTAATTGTCAGCTTTCAATTAAGTCCTCCTTCTTTCATAATCATCAATTTTCAATTAGGTCCTTTCGTTAAAATTTAAACTAATGCTTATTTAGTTAATTAATTACTATAAATTATAACAATCAATGCTTTAAAAAAAATAAAAAATCAATCAAACATTAAAAATTAAAATCAATCAAATTTAATTTAAAAATCAATCAAATTTAATTTAAAAAATGAGTCAAATGTAAGAAATATCATTCATGCATTATGCATAAATGACATTAGCCACTTTCTTCTTTTGTTCATTATTAAAGCTCCCTTGTGACCGTTATTCAATTGAAAATAATCAAATTAAAATAATTAAAATAATAAATATACTAAATATATACATGTCAGTTAAAAAAAGAGAGGAAAGAGTGCATTTAATAATTGCATGAAAATCAAAGAATTAAATTGAATTGAATTGAATTGGGAAATGGAATTGAATTGAATTGGGAAATGGAATTGAATTGAATTGGGAAATGACAGGTAATAATTGTCATTCAATTCAATTCCTTGATTTTTATGCAATTTAGTATATTTATTGTAAGAGGAGGGAGTAAGAAAAGGAAAGGGAAGAAGAGAGAATGGGATCGGGAGAGAGAGAGAAAATAAAAGGAGGGTGTGGTTTTGGTTTATTTATATATATAAAAATTCAATTTATTTATTTATTTATTTTATAAAAAAAATACCGGATCTGGCCCGGATAGCTCCGGGATTTCCCGGGTCGGGACCAGACCCAGCCCGACTAAAAACGGGACCAATCCCGGACTCGACCCGTCGGGCCGGGTCCCGGACCGGGTCCTCGGGTCTAATTGACAGGTCTACTTACCATTGCTCAATTCCTGCAAATTAATTCCTGCAAATTAAATTCCTGCAGTACTTCCTCGTTCTGCGGCTCATTTACTTTCCATTTTGGGTTCCCTGGAGTACAAGGTTTATATAAAGTGATGCCATTATTTATTGAATCATCCAGAAATGTTGTCAACTTCCTCTTCATCTTGTCTTGGTATTTTTTATTGATGCAGTGATGGTTGGTTGCCCTTTCTAGAAGTTTCCACATTGACTACGGTATTAATAAAAATTGTATATTTAACAAATTAATTAATTAACAAACAAATTAATTAATTAAGAAAGAAAAAAGTTAAAAAAGGAAAAGAAAACTGAAAAAAAAATGTATTTAAAATAAAAAATAAATAGAAATTAGGCGGGTCCGGGTCTGGACCTGAGGTCCCGGCTGTTACACGGGCCGGGACCGGGACCAGAAATTGGTCCCATATTTTGTCGGAACCGGGTCTAGTCCCGACCCAAATTTCGCGGGTCTGGTCGGGTCCGGGCCGGGTCCGGGCCGCATACCCGTATTACCAGCCCTAAAATTTTATTTGTTATCGAAACAAAGGTAATGTGAGGGGTACGTAAAAATTAAATACACGTGTCACATAATTTAAAGAGGAGATGGTGAAATAATCAAACTTGTTAAGAATTTAACGATTTCACAAAGATGGCGATGTAATTAGGCATGTATTTTATAAAAGTAGTGCTATATTAGTGGTAACTTGGCCTTATTGGTCTCTTTCGTGATTTTATAATAATGGTCTCTTTCGTTATGGCCTTATTGGTGGTAACTTGGTGTCATGTCATGATGGGTCCCAAATCTAAAAGTAAAAGGTGCGAGGATGGTGGTGTGGTGTGGGCCGTGGGGGGGTAGTGGTCAATGATGTATTAGTAGATACTCGTGTTTATCGGTTGACTTTTTCCGGTAATTAATTAATAATTTATTAAAAACTTTCAATCCTGGCACCCTTCGCTCCTCAATCAGAGGCATCAGCAATGCATTACGTTTTTTTTTGTTTTTTTATATAAATTGGGTCTGGATAAACACTGAATCTTAAAAATCAACACTTTTAAAATAGGTTGGGTCGTCAAAGTTGGCACCCTCCCCGCATGAACATGCTAAATTGCTTTCTTCTTTTCTTTTCTTTCTTTTCAAACGAGTGTGAATCGACGTTAAAAAAGAATTGATCAGATAAACCTAGCTTTTACTTTCACAGTTTTGTTGGGTCATTAGTTCGACTTAATAACAAACTAATACTAATAGACTCGTAGCTCATTGATTAGTTTACTAGTAGCAAAGATACTAGTAAAGACTCAAACTCAAATTATAATCTCATCTCCCCTGTATAAAAGAAAATCCAACAAAATTAATTCTAAATATGACATTTTATATATAAATATAATAAACTACTAATAAATAATAAGTGATTAATGTGAAGAGTAATGCTGTTTTGTATTCTTAAGCGGAATGACATAATCCAGAACAATTGACGGCCTCAACGCGGTATCCTCTGAGCAATGAATGCAATAAAACCTAGAACTAGAAGTAACCATAAAAGTAGTAAAATGAATCGTTAGTAGAGAATAATTATTAATTACAGACTTACCAGTTTTTGTCTGCGCGTTATCTATTTTGGTCAAGTCCTTTAATCAGAGATACACCCACACCTGATGTTTCCAAATTTTGCAATTAATAAATTAAAACTGCTGTCCCATCTTAGGAAGAAACTACAAATACAGGAGAGGATTTTAATTTACCCCAAATATTTTCTTTTCTTCTACACTGACCCAAAATGTGAAACTGTGTACAGTGTTTTAATTAATTGGATTCAATTCAAGTTGGCTGACTCCTTCACCCCTGTTCTTGTACTACTATATAACTTCTCTGTTTACTGCCTTAAAAGTTAAAACCCCACTTCCCCCACTTCCTCTTTCTTTCTTTTTTGTTTTTTTGCTCCAACTTGTTAAATTTCCCAATTTTTTGTATTTGTTTTTTCCTTCTTCTGCTTGTTCACTCTGCCCAAATTCCATCCATTTTGATTAATTTTGTGTTAGTAAACCTTGAAAGCTGGACAACAAAATGAGGGTCTTGTCTAGTTTCTGCTTGTTGGGTGTTTATGGTGGTGTTGTGGCTATGGCTGCAAGTGACAGCAGCAGCAGTACAAACAGGACGCTTGATCAGACACCAACATGGGCTGTCGCTAGCGTTTGTGCTATCATCATAATCATCTCTATTTGTCTGGAAAAGCTTCTCCACAGAGTTGGAAAGGTAAAAAGGAAAAAAGGGTATACGCTGTTCTTTACTTTTGCTCCTCTACTTGTCTCTGTAGTTTTTTTCATTTTCAATGTTTTTTTTTCTTTCGTGGGGATGGAGTAACTGTTTTCTTCTGATGGGAGGTTTTCAATCAACTAGTTATGGGCCAATTAATAGTTTTGACAGTTGGTGGAAACAAGATACGCGCAACTGTTCTGTCCATTAATGCTGTCTGCTTCTTAATCCTGTTAGAACAGAAGAAAAACGGAAACTGAGAATAAAGAACCTTGCTTTTCATTGTTTTGATTTAAAGTTACTCTTTTTTGTTAATTACGAGATTAATGTCTTGTTAGCTTGTGATATGGATATAAGTTATAACTGGATCATCTATTTTTTTTTTCTTTTCTGGATACTGCTTTAATGGAGAGCTTCTAATTTTCATTTTTTCCTTTTTATTTGTTTGTTTGTCATGATTTTTCAATTCAGTTGCTTACAGATAAGCGCAAGAGAGCTCTATTTGAGGCCTTGGAGAAGATTAAAGCTGGTAAGA
Source organism: Viola odorata (assembly GCA_963691705.1). Taxonomy (NCBI): domain Eukaryota; kingdom Viridiplantae; phylum Streptophyta; class Magnoliopsida; order Malpighiales; family Violaceae; genus Viola; species Viola odorata. The sequence continues at coordinate 3,828,405 of OY829545.1, forward strand.
AAATTAAAGTTTATGGATTTCTCATGATAATGGCTTGTTTAAAGCATTCAATTCCAGAATATTGGGTCTCTGATTCTATCTTCAACTAACGGGTTTTCGAAATTATTGTTGCAGAGCTGATGATTCTGGGTTTCATTTCACTGCTCTTGACCTTTGGCCAAACTTACTTTGCCAAAATCTGTATTCCCAAAAGTGCGGCGGACACTATGTTGCCATGTAAGAATCATCAGGGTGCAAAGGAAGATGACAATTCTGGAAAGGAACGTCGTCGAAGACTACTGTGGTCTGACCGCAGATTTCTAGCTGGTTCTGAAACAACTACAAACTGCAAGGAGGTGAGTGTTTATGAAGCCAAACATGTTCCTGGTAGTTGAATTTACGCTCTTTGATTGGCACTCCATAAGTGGTAGGAGTAATGCTTTTGAGAAAAATACATCTTTTGACTTGGTGTGTAGTATATTTCCTATGGTTTAACCTGCCTACCCATTGACTGATTAAAGATTTAAGAATGTTTCTTAATAATTTCTTTGAGAATTTGTTATAAGGTGAATAACAAAAGTCCTTTAAGAAGTGGAAAAAGTGTGCAAGTGGGTGTCAGACAACAATGGATTTACACATTTATTAGCCAACTAGTTCAACTTTATGATTAGTGTACTTATGAAGCCTACATGCCAGTTTGACATACACAATTTCCACTATCCCATGAGAGGTATGAAATGAAAAGAGAGATTTACTGTTTCATGTAAACATGGCTTGATTCTTCAAACACTAATATGCTATTTTTTACCAGTGTATCTTGTTGGGAATTATGAAACCACTGACATTGTATCTTTTGATCTAATTAAGACTAGATCTTTCGACTGTTTGATACCATTTTTTCATCACCTTACTGCTATTTTCTGTCGTGTTGGTTGAATCTCTGAAATTAATTTTTACTTCTGATGTTTCGGTACGCGTTTGATGAGGAAACTCAATAGTTAGCATGCTAGACCAGGAATCAAATCTTCTGCTCAGGCATATTTGCTTATTAGCAGCATTGCTTCAGTGTTGTCATTATGGTCTTAGAACGTGAAACCTCTTGGTACAGATTAATTATAGTTTATCTATTTTCATTGGTGCAGGGACATGTGCCACTTATATCTGTTGAAGGATTACATCAACTACACATTCTCTTATTCTTTTTGGCATTCTTTCATGTATTATACAGTTTTATTACAGTGATGCTTTCCAGATTAAAGGTATGAAAATGTTCTCCTTTTCTTTTTCAAGCTTTATTTTGTTTGCTGTTCTGTCTATATGAATATAACAGACTGGACAGGATAAGCCCGTAATTATAAAATAGATCCCACATTACTGAATCAACCAAAAATTATCAAAGTATGTCTAAAGCCCTATGCTCTTGCACTCAATATAGTATTATATAGTCTATATGATTAAATCTACTAGCTAATTCTATAGTTATCGTATTTTGTTACTTATTTGAGTTTTTCCACACAGACTCGTAGCTGGAAGCGATGGGAGGAGGAAACTTTGTCCCATGATTATGAGTTTTCAAATGGTAAAGACAAACAAACACACAGTTCCATATCTTGGTTTTTGTTGTTCACTTCAGACGTTTTTTTTTGCCAAGTTTTTTTTTTTGATGCGGATGGCTTCATCTACATCTCTACTGGATGCTAAATTAGAAATACTTGTTTCCAGATCCTTCAAGATTCAGGCTTACTCATGAGACATCTTTTGTGAGAGCACACACCAGCTTCTGGACAAAAATTCCAGCATTCTTTTATATTGTAAGAAATATTCTACTGAAGCAGTACTCGTTCATTTAATAATTTCCCATTAGGTAAACTTAAGTACTGCCAACTCACTTTTGCATATGAAAGACTAGGGCAGAGTAGTGGTCTGTAACTGACCAAACTCTAACTGGAAATTATGCAATCATGACTACAGGAGTTCCCTTCCGTGTTGCATTAGATGGGGCTGTTCTTACGAGTGAACAGAAAACTAAGTTTTCATACTGGAAATGACTTCTTTATTGGGAAATAAGTTTGGTATTTTCAGCGAAATAGTGATGACACGAGGATGAAAACTAGTGTCATGATTGAACTTTTCTTGTTGCACTTGTTGCTTTGAACAAATCTTGAACTTGATAATTACTTCCAGTGACCTATAGTAATTCAAAAAGGTTTTATTAGTGAGGCTACTCATGTCCTTCTTATAGATGTTGCTTAATTGTAGATTTTAACTGTATCTTTTGCAGGGATGCTTCTTTCGACAATTTTTTAGGTCTGTTAGCAGGTCTGACTACTTGACAGTGCGCAATGGATTCATCACTGTGAGTCTTAATTTACATAAATTTTCTAGTTTGTGGTATGGGTATATTAATGTACTCTAACTGATTGTGCAATCTTTATAGGTCCATTTAGCACCCGGAACTAAGTTTAACTTTCGAAAGTACATAAAAAGGTCGATGGAGGATGAGTTCAAAGTACTTGTGGGAGTCAGGTAGAAATTTATCTTTTACTCGTTGATATCTACTCATCATGTTATTCCATTTTGTTTTCACAATGCATTAATGTATTTGAAGTATATTTTTGTGATAGTTTGATTTCATGTTTGTTTGCAGTCCTGCTTTATGGGCCTCCTTTGTCATTTTCTTACTTCTAAACGTTCACGGTCAGTATCTCTTCTCTAAATAGTTTGAAGCATATCATCAGTCACAACATGGTACTGAAGTGGGATAATTTGTTAAACTGTCACTATCAGGATGGCAAGCTTTGTTCTGGGCTTCCTTGATACCTTGGATAGTGAGCACTCTCTAATCCTGGCAATCAATTTCCACTTTGAGATGAAAATATTAGCACTTTCTAACTATATAAACTGTTGCAGATAATCTTAGCCGTTGGAACGAAGCTTCAGGTCATTTTGACAAGAGTGGCAATGGAAATATCAGACAAACATGCCGTAGTCCAGGGAATGCCACTTGTACAAGGCTCAGACAAATATTTTTGGTTCGGTCGCCCTCAGTTGCTTCTTCATCTCCTCCATTTTGCTTTGTTTCAGGTATTGGTTGGCCTCTTGTTTTGCAGATTCTAAACCTGGGATATGGTTAAGAATGCTTTTTTTTTCTTCTGTTTTTTGAACACGCACAAGAAAGCTACCTGCGAGTCATCTTATATCACCGTGTGTAGGTTAAATCTAACAACTAATCTTTATTAGTTGTTGCAAACTGCATGCTTGCAGATTTTTGGTGGCAGTGACTAAATTCAATTGTTAAAGGCCTTTGATATCAGTTTGATGTCTTGCCATTTGCGACCTAATGATATTTAACTTTCTTTCTGCTTGCAGAATGCCTTCCAGATAACATATTTTTTGTGGATCTGGGTAATTCACTGTTCCCTTCAACAGCTCTGCTCATTTTTCTGACTTCTATATCATTCCTCACATTGTCCATTTACATGCAGTATTCCTTCGGGTTGAATTCTTGCTTCCATGAAAAATTCAGTCTTGTGATAGTAAAAGAAGCTCTAGGGTAAGCTACTTCAGGCTGATACGCCACTTGATACTTGTAATGATAAATCTCTTATGTTAAGACTCCAACTGTAACCTGATTTTTTCGATGCGGTCCATTTTACGATGCATGTAAACTCTTGTTCTACTGAAGACAGTATAGACTAATCTCCTAGAGCTGATAAATTCAATCAGGTATCAGGCACTGATGGAATAGACCAACTCTTGGACATTTATCAGTGTTTTAACCTGAACCGATTTTTGGCTTTTGTTATTCTTTTGCAGGGTCGGTGCACTATTCCTGTGCAGCTACATCACTGTTCCATTGTATGCGCTTGTAACTCAGGTAATTCATCATCTACACTCTCTTTCCGAATTACCAAGTAACTATGACAAGATCTTCTAGCAAATAGACATGACCAGATAAAATTTTCTCATCTCAAGTTGCTCATTGCTTACCAAACGTGACATTAAATTCGTTTGAATGACTAATAGTTTAGTTACAACAATAGCTTAATATGAATGGAAAGCTTAAAAGTTCTCACCACGATGAAATGTTTTTGACCTATGCAACCATTTTCTGGCGGATAAGCTGTGTACCGGAGAACTTCTTGGTTCTGTTTTGTATCGATCATTCTGACATTGTCGTGAGATTTTGCTTGGATGACTGACATCGTTGTTGGATGTTCCCAGATGGGTACACGAATGAAGAAATCGGTCTTTGACGAGCAAACTTCTAAGGCCCTCAAGAAATGGCACATGGCTGTGAAGAAGAGGCATAAGAAAGATAAGAGCTCCAGAACTTTGGGTGCGGGTGTTAGTCCTAGCCCCTCAACATTGAGCTCTCCCGCGCACACGCTTCAGCGTTTCAAAACAACCGGACACTCGACCCGGTCATACACCTACGAGGACAGTGAGAATTCCGATATGGAGTCCGAGCTACTGTCACCCACTTCATCCACAAACCACTTAATGATACAAGTGGATGATGATAACAAGGCCCATCAGGATCAAGCAACCGTAATGACCGAACCACGCCATGAGGCAGAAACAAGTAATGAAGATGATTTCTCATTTGTCAAGCCTGCCCCGGCGAAAGAACCATGATGAGTGTGCTGCAGCCCTTGCTCTGGCTTTGCATTAAAGCTTTCTCAAGTCCCTGCAAGGCTGGCTGTACATGTATATCTGAGAAAAACTTGTAGCTATTGACATAAAGTTAGATGAATCCTAGTAGCAATTTTTTTGTACATTTGTATTATTGCTTGTTTCGTAGAATATATATATAGGCTGCTATTCATATTTTTTCCTTTGGCATTTTGCTTGATCATGTAATATGTAGCTTAGATTGTATTCGGAGAATCCGATCGAGGTGGAGCTAATTTGAAGATAATGGGAAGGAGCTAATTTGAAGATAATGGGAATGATCTATGGATGCCAAGAAAACAATGTTCGTTCAATTTCTTACCCAGTAGATCAATTAACTTGAATAGTAAACTCACTAAATAAAATGAACCTGAATAATCCAACCGACTGTATTGTTCGGATCCGAATATTTCTGTTGGGTTCGGGAAATGCCCTATTTGGACCATTCGGACACTAAACTAAAGTCCTACTTTACTGGGCCAAGTAAGTAATGAGCCCATTAACTGTATAAAGAAGCCCAATTAACAAACAATCACTTGCATGACGGTAATAAAATTGCAAACTGAACCAAGCACGCGCGCGCGCCGCCGCCGCCACTACACACCCAGCCGGCCAGCCACCACGCAAGTAACCACTACCACCCCATTCACGCATCTTTCCTTAACGGGAAGAGTCTAATAACAAAATATTAGCTGTCCTAAATAATTTTATTGTATAGCAGAACTGTAAACCTAAAATGTAGAGGAAACTTCAATTACATCTCGTAGGTATCTTTATTTTCTTTATTAGGTTCTCTAAACACTAAATTGGTCGATATAGTCCTGAATATTTTCTACTTTCATCAATCTAATCCTGACATTAGTTTTGTAGTAGTTTTCCGTTAATTACTTATACCTACAAATATTTGAAACTATACCGGTCAGTTTAATTTTTAGGTAAAAAATATAAACATTTGCTGGTATGGGTCAATGTCAGGCTATATGGTCTGATTTCCTTATCATAACATGAAGCCAAAAAAATAGTGACGCGATGCCTATCCATACTTCTGCGTCACTCCAATCCAAAGGGAGAGGGGTGCTTCCTTTTTTAAGATACTTTTAAACCTTTTTGCATTATTTGTGTGTTTAGTTCCTTCCAAAGCTCACATGTGAAGCATTACTTTCTCGATATTAATAATGAAAACAAAATTAGTACAATAATAGCTTCAAAAGGTTCAATTAGCAAGACATAACAACAAAATAGTTTCAAAATTTTTATGATTATCTTATCTCATGTACTCCCAAACGGTAACTCATTTTTCTGTTCATAAATTACTGTTTTTTGGTACAGTAATTTTTAATAAAACAAACATTAAAAAGTCAAGTAAAGTGTACAGTGATTTTTCGTAGAAAATCGCCACTTAATTGTAGACGGAGAGAATATTAAATAATTTAATGATACTACTTAAATGGCTAATTAAATAGAGTAATGGAGTAGATGAATGATGATTAATTATGAGTTGATGGCATGTGATCAATGTGAGTGTGGAAAAGAGAAAAGCAGGTCCTACTAGCCCAGCATGCACATGTTTGGTGAAGGGATACACTGAAATTGGACAAATTATACATTAGTCCATTGGACAAAATCTTTTCCACACTAATTCTCAAAACTTTATTTTGAGTCTCTCCCCTAGTTTTCAAAACTTTCAATATAGCCCATAAAGTTTTAACTTTTTAAAATTATCCTCTTTTAATTAATTAAATATATTCCCCTCCAATTTTAAAAGTTTTAGATATGATATATGGAGTTTCAAGTAATACACAAAAATGACACTTGTTTTTTCCGATCTCTCTAGGTATCTTTTCTGCTCTTTCAATAAGAGACTAATCTCGTTTAAATATGACCGAATTAACATGATTTTTTTTTCATTCTCACTAACTCATTGTTATGCTTAACGAGAAAAAAACCTCAATTGTTATGTATAAAATTATTACAAGTTTACTCTTTAATAATAAGACGAGTTGGTGTGAAGATATTACTATCTGGAGATTATAAATCTGTAGGCTGATCATGACTTGAAATTATTTTTTATAAAAACTTTATTTCGTACAACTAAGAATTAATTATGAAATGATGCGGTTTCAAATCTCGTAAACCAAACAAAAATCATTAAACAAAATTGTCGTCGAGTCACCATGACCACTAATGGAGTGAATGCAACAAAAATCTTGATGCTGCCGACAAACCAGACTAATAAAAGAGAGATTGCAAAAGTAATCTATTCTTCTTTTTTTTCCGGCTAATTTTAAGCCATTATCCAAAGGAGCGTCTTCAGTCTTGTTGTACCCTTTTCTAGAGTAGCTACAACTTACAAGTAATTTGATTCCTAAAAGGAGATGAATGCAGCCTCATAGTTACTTTGATTCCTTAAAAAAGATGCAAACTACTACTCATTCCGTCTTTTATTAACTGCCGCTTTGATTTTGAACACGCATATTGAAGAGCCCGGATGACTCACTATTTTATCCCAAAAAAAACCGTACTTTTTTTCGAACGTACGTTAAGGATTAACGAATGTCCAAAAAAAAAATTCAGAGCAAAATTGTCTCAAATAGTGAGTCATCCGGCCTCCTCAATATGCGTGTCCAAAATCAAAACGACAGTTAATAAAAAACGGAGGGAGTAATTAACTTACAAAACAACAACAAATAAACAAAGGAAACAACAAAGGAAACAAAAAGGAGAAAATCCGACATAATGACCCAACTTGACGAGTAATTATCGGATAGTATTTTCCTAATGTTACATCATATTTTTCACTCATTTATATAAATAATAGAGTGTATCACTAGTAACCCCCAAACGCCCCCACATTTATAGATCATGTTATAATAATTAAGTCTACCAGGAATTTAAAAAATTAAAAAAATTATATTAGAAGAGTCAATATTTTACAATTTTAATCACGATTTATAAATGTTATGTTCTATTATTCACTCATATAATAGAGTATATCACTAATAACCCCTCAAGTCCCCTACATTTATAAATCATGTTATGGTAGTAAATCTACCACGAGTTTCAAATTTGAATCTAAAAAATAAAAATAAAAAATTATATTAAAAGAGCTAATATTTTATAATTTTGATCGTATTCAAATAAAAATTTTTTTTCACACAAAAAAATGAATAAGAGAATACATGAAAGACGGGGAAAAAAAACTATCATTCCGAGTGACCAATAATTTTTGCAACTTGACCGAGTAAAGGGTGTCTTAAGACTCTTATCCATAACAAAGGAATAAGATTGTGATTGTGATTGTGATTGTGACAGGCCTCCTCCTTCTCCTTCTTTAGGTACTTCAACATTCTTATCATTATATCTTCTTTTTTTAACAGATCATCATCATGTTGATACACTCCTTCATATCTTTCTTCAAACTTACAATTTACAAACAACCCTTCTTAGTTCTTACCCTTTCTTTAGAATCTTTACTGCAAAAAATAAAAAATAAATAGAATTAAAGAACTCCTTAGTGCCTAGACCAAACCTTAAAAGACCACTGCACTGCCCACTCTTCACCTCCGTCTATATATACAAGATTCAAGAACCTTCACAAAAACCCAATTCTTGATCTCTCTTTCTTTAATTACTTCAATTTTGTTTCTCAAGAAAATATCATTTTTTTTGTTTTTTTTTAAAAAGTGTATGAGAAGAAGACATGGGTCGGATTTCAAGAATCCTGACTACAGAGGCAGCAGCAGCAGCAGAGCCGCCTGCAGAGACGGTGAACATGGAGTCAGACTTTGTGGTGATTCTTGCAGCTCTTTTATGCGCATTGATCTGTGTGGTGGGCCTAATTGCGGTGGCGCGTTGTGCTTGGCTCCGCCGTGGAATCAGCAGCGTCGCTGCTAGGTCTTCGTCCCAGCTTGCAGCAGCTGCCAACAGAGGAGTCAAGAAGAAGAACCTCCAATTGCTTCCTAAATTCACATACAGCACCACCACAACCACCAGCTCCACCACCGCCGGAGGAATGTTCGCCAAATTTGCATCATCGGAATGTGCAATTTGCTTGGGAGAGTTCATGGAAGGGGATGAGGTGAGGGTTTTGCCTCAGTGCGGACATGGGTTCCATGTTGGATGCATTGACACGTGGCTTGGGTCTCACTCCTCCTGCCCTTCCTGCCGTCGGATCTTGGTGATGACCAGGTGTCAAAAGTGTGGACAGTTTCCTGGCGCCGTCCCATCCTCCTCCTCCTCCTCCTCCTGCGGTGGAGCAGCCACGGAGCCGGACTTGAGAGGTAGTGGAGAGAGCAATAATAGTAGTGACAATAATAATGATAATGTCAGTAGCTTCTTGCCTTGAGGAGTCACAACTGTCAACAACAGACAGCCTGTAGTTTTAGCAGACATGGATCATTAGTATATATATTGTGTAGATGATTAGGTTTCTTTTAAGCATTTTTAACCAATTACTATTACAGTGTAGATGAGCTACCTCTTGCTATGTCTGTCTGATCTTTCTCAATCTAATCTCTATATCATTTTCCTACACAGCTTTTTAAAAGGATTTTAGCAAACAAAAGAAATATCATTGTAATAAAATACATACATGGGAGAGTGGAAGTTAGGGTCTTAAAACTCAGAATTAGAAATGTTTTTCAGTTCATTTAATCAGACTTGAACACATAAGACATTTTGTTTCCCTAATGTTTTGTCCTTTCATAAGAGAATCAAACACTAATCAAAAGACCGTTCCACATTGTCAAGCGGCCACTCTGTAAAGCTGTTCAGTGTATTTTACACTTAATAATTCCCAAGAGTTAGCTTGATTCGCACTTTCCGCTTTGCACTTTGCGGCACTTCATGTTCGTTTATTATTTGTGTACTACATACTACATAGTTAAGTCTTTAGCAAGTGTGTTCAGTCCTCTCTACATTTTTCTTCATCCGCCACGTCTCATCTTAGAAGCAAAACCCCCCACCTCCTAATTTTTAAGATAAATCGTGAGTTCCATCCAAAGTGGAATGAAGAATGATTTTTTAAGCTTTTAAGTTTCGGGTCCAAAAAGCAAGAAACGGAAAGTATATATACCTTTCCTCCCTTGTACCTCCGCCCCGCCCCCCCTCCCCCCCCCCCCAACACACATCATCCACCCTACCCTTAAGGATCCAAGGCTTGAAAAAATAAATAGAAATTGGTATTCCAGATGAGCTCAAAGAAAGACTGATTGCTCTTTACCCTACAGAAACCAAGCCATCTACTTCAATTTTTTTGGCCATACAAGGGTCCACCACAAATCTTGCAAAGTGAAAAACCTAAGTCATGAAAGGAAAAAAATAAAAAAATAAAGTAACACCACCTATTGCTCATGGTTTCATGTTCCTGGTAAGAGTAAGAATGCTAGTCATCTAATCCAACTAACTTACCTGGGAGAATTATTGGCCGTAGAAAGTAGGTGGAAATTTTCACTTCCATAGCCTTTACCTCTAAGTTCTACATGAAATGAAACACATGCCTCATCATTTTAGTACGACTAAACTTTAGTGCCAACCCACCGGCCTTTCCTAACTTTCCTACAACTTTCAACCTATCACAGTGTGACATCCACTAGCATCAACTTCACTCGTGTCGCATCATCGATTCACTAGAGCAAATACAACAGAAATTTAAAACTGTAGAGGAGCACGAGCAGTCTTGCCTGCCTGCACGCTTTAGTGCAGACTTGTACTTGACTTGGAAAAAAAAAACAAAGCAGCAATCAAAACTAATGCGCCTGTTCTAGTATAATATGCAAATGAAGTTGATCGCTGGAATCTAGTTTCCCTCACACATCTGTCACTGCAAGGCAGTTCAATTGATGATGAAAGTAAGAGTTCCCCATCAGCTACAAAATATCAACTTCATCTGGTTAGGTATTGTGAATAACAAAAACAGTATATTCCAACACAGTTTGCAGACAGTCGCGGTAACTGCAGCAACAGACTGCAGCTGTGTGCTTATTTATTAAGAAGTTAGCAAAGTCTCTTCTTTGCCATAACCAAAATGTGGATCTACATATAGAGGGGACTCCAAAGATCCATTACTGCAAGGATGTGACTGCTAGGACTCGCTTGACAAATATGGTAAACCTCCATCAACATGATAACAACTCATGGTCACACCTAAGATATTCACTGTTTAAAAATACAGCTAAGTTTTGCCCAACATCTAACCTGTAGATGATAGCCCAAACATCATGAGTAATCCTTACTCATCAACCATCATCTTACAGCGAAAAAGGAAGTGGTGAGTGGAAAAAAAAACGTAGCAAAAAGCAAATCTCTTTTACCTTGAAGTGTGATGGGGTTGAACATCAAGAATGAGACTATTAGGACACCAGACAAATTCCTTCAGACATTGGTAACCATTTGATCAATTACATTCCTCTTCATCATCACTCCCACCCCCAAACATTGCTGCCATTTTCATGGCCAGAGTTGAAGCCATTTCCCTCCTTTGAGAATCAGGCATAAGCCTTAAGCTGTCACGCACATTCCCTATCTCTGACATCAACTGCTCTAAATCCTCAAAGTCAAACGGCATAACACTATCCTCTATCTTTATTCCAGGTTCAACTGCATTGGGCTCTGTTCCAGGTTCACCTTTACTGGGATCCACTCCCTTATCAACCCGCAATTCTGCCACTGATGTTGTGGATTGCATCTCTTCCTGATTAAACTTTCCTCCATTCTCATGTTCATTTTCTGTGACATGATTACTCAGACCAAGAGAACCCCCTGAATCCAATGTAGCACTAGGACCATTGAAAGAAACCCACCCTCCATACGTGTCATCCCATGGATCGGCAGTCTCTTTTCCTGGTTCAACTGCATTGGGCTCTGTTCCAGGTTCACCTGCACTGGGCTCCACTCCCTTATCAACCCGCAATTCTGACGTTGATGTTGAGGGTTGCATCTCTTCCTGATTAAATTTTCCTCCATTCTCACGTTCATTTTCTGTGACATGATTACTCAGAGAAAGAGACCCCCCTAAATCCGATGTAGCAGTAGGATCATTGAAAGAACCCCACCCTCCATACGTGTCATCCCATGGCTCGGCAGAACCAGCAGATAGCACTTCATATTCAATTTCGTAATCAGATTCCTCCTCTGATGACTCTGTCCACCATTACATGCAAGCACTTAACTTTCAGGTCAACAATTAAGAATTAAGAACATAAACTAAATGATGGTTGTAAATGCCACCTTCTTTATGAGGTATTGGTATTCCAGTTAGCTTATTGTTGGATTTCAGAACCATTCCAGGCCACATGTGAGCAGAAAGAGCACCAAAGAGGCGTTCAACTCCTTGAGAATCACCATCAACTGATAAACCTGACAAAAAATGGCTTCATTATGTCCTGGACTAAAGAAGTAGCACAAACAAACTATAAATGATTATGATAGTGTGAGCTTTTCTACTTTTCCATTTTACTGTAAATTAATTAAAATTGTGATTAGCTTCACCACAAACTCCCTACAGAACATAACATGTTCACTTGTTTTCTTTTGGCAAGTCCTATTTCTAATCTCAAAAGTCGGTCCATCATTGAGGAGTCTCACTGTGGTAGAACAACCCTCATATGCCTGTGCATTACGTACAAAAATACACCTCAGATTAAAGAACCAAAATTAGCTATTATCAGCCAAGAAGGTCATAAACCAAAAAACAGAGTTAGACAGAATCACACTAGGTTACAACTTACAAGTCCTAGGAAAAGTCATGATTATGAATGGAGACAACTAGGCATTTTACACCCTCATCTAATGTCAACCATCAAACTTGTACACATTTCTCAAATTGCAGTGATGTTTACAAAGCAACAACAACTGCACTGGCCCAAATTAGTTTCACATGAAACCTTGCAATACTTACTTAGCAAAATTTTATTTTCTATGAACCAATCAACAGGTATAATCATTAACTAAAGTAGTTCATTCAATTCAGATTTTAAACTGATTAAACATATGAGTTTTTCAATCTTCTAACCTTTGAAATTGGTTCAGAATTTATATAAATTCATAGAAGATTACCCCATTTTGAGCAGACAATGCAACAATAGCGTCAAGAAAGAAAAAAAACAAACTCGAAGTAAAAGATGTATGCATCTTACATTTATCAAAATCAGCATCAGAAGCACAGGCTTCGATGAACTCAATATTATGCTCGCTGCACCATTCGATACATGCTCTCTTCATCTCCCATGGCGCCTCTTCATCATCCCCGAGTAAACTGCTCCCTTCTGTCTCACTAATTCCAAACTCATCAAACACATCGTCATCTGCCTGTTTCCGTTTTAGCAACCGCCTCCTATACTCAACATGAACAGGATGACCAGGAATGTGGTCCACCTTATTGCCAACACACAACAATATCTCAAATTTCTCAATATCGTTACGCGACACCCAATCCTTAAGCACAGCAAACGACGACAACTGCACGACATTTCGAAAAGAAGTAGATAGGTAAACAAACAAAACCACACTCAATTCCATGCTATTTACTGTCAATAATCAATCTGAGCCCAAATAGTGGCATACATTGCTCGTGTCAAAAACCATAACCAAGGCAGTTATGCGGTTATAGAAAGGGAGGGAAGCGAGAGAAACTCCGTTATCGTGAAGATGCGAGATCCAAACGGAAACATCAGCTGTGTAGTACTTCGTGTTGATGGTCCAACTGTGGAGTCAAGAGAAAATTCAACATAAACAATCATACGGCGTCGTGGAGAGCAGTCGAAGTGGACTTACCCGTGAGCGAGCGGTTGAGATGATGAATCAAACGCGTCTTCGAGATCCGAAGAGAGTAATCCTGGGATCAGTAACAGTCAAGTAAGTTTTAATGGTTCCATGGATGAAATAGAGGTAGGAGAAGTGAGGAACTGAGAAGTGAGCGGTAGAGGAGAGGAGTTACGAGAGAGGAGTGTGCGCTTGCCGACGTTGGAGGATCCGATGAAGAAGATGGCGGGCCGGGTCTCCAGTGATGTGGGATCCGCCGCGTTCAATTCTTCGCTCATTCTTTCTTTGCCTTTTCCTTTCCTTTTTTTTTTGGAGCGAAATTCTGTGGTGTGGAGAGGTTTTGGACTTGTAAGCTGGGACTGGGATCGGTAACGCGCGGCTTCTACGGCGGAAATGAAAAGCAGCTTTTGCCGCCGACCTCCTTTGTCCCCGCCGTGAATTATATTTTGCCACGTCATTAACTTGGGTTTTAATATTTAGTAATACTAATGATTTTGTGTTCGTTCAAAATTTAGTAAATGCAAAAGAATAATTTATTTTGAGAACAAAATTATTTAAAGAAATACATTTTTTATCGTCATTTATATAAAAAAATAGTTGTTTTTATTATTATTATTATTAATATTAAAATTTTTGTAATTTAACTGCATACTGTTTTTATGATGTAGATCAATAATAATTAATAATATAAAACTATACTTTGAAATAAAATTTTATATAATCTCTAGCAAATTCAATTTAATTAATTAAAAAAATCAATACATGTTTTAATAAGAAATTAGTTTCTAAATAAGTTTTTTTTGTGATTTTTACAGGGTAATCCGATTCGAGTTTTGTCGACCTCCAAAGGGAAGTGATTTTCTGAGTTTGGTTTTCTCCATCCTCAAAACTCAAATTCGAGATCTTAATTAAAAATAGATAAGTCTGTTCCTAGTAGAACACAACCAATGTTTATTAAGTAAGTTTTTTTTTTTTTTTCTGACCACAAGTTTCTATGCAAGTTGACTTCATCTTTTTGTCAAGTATTTTCTTTTCAAACTTGATTTAATTTCCGTAAAGTCTACCGTCCTTATGGTTCAATTCTATAATTACTTATTGTGAATACTTTTTTTTAATAGATTATACCGTATAAAATAAATTAGTCGACAAAGAATTTAAAGATATTTGTAGGAGAGATAAATAGTCTTTAATTAACATTCACACATTTTGACTAAAAGAAATTAACTTATGGGCTAAATTTGATAAAAAAGGATAAATATTGGCCACAATTCACATTTAGCTTTTTTTACGATTTAGTGCATTTATTTATTTTCAGACAAAACTTGAGTACGAATCTAAAGAAACTAAGAATACAATAATTCCTACCAAGACTTCCTAAAACACTACACTACACTACACTACTCTTAGGTATTTTTGACAAGTGTGGTAGCTCCCATTGCAAAGAATTCAGAAATGATTTCAAGGGGCATTCCCTTTGTCTCAGGAACTTTTAGCAGAACAAATATCCAAGAAACTGCGCATCCGACGGCAAAGATTGTGAAGAGACCAGAAAGGCCGATTAAGCTGAGCATTGCAGGAAGTGTGTAGGTGACAACAATGCTTGAAACCCAAAACGACAGAGAACATATTGTGATGCAGAGGCCTCGGACTCGAGTCGGGAAGATCTCTGCACAAAGAATGTTAGGAATAACCCCAAATGCCATCACAAAACAGCTTAGAAAGATAACAATACTGGCCGTGGCGATTGTTGCTTTTAGAAATGAGTCCAAATTCATGACGCTGCCGAGGACTAAAGCGAGCAGCGCCAGTATCAAGATAGGAATTGTGTACAGAAGTAGGAACCTGCAAGAAACAAGAATGTAAGGTTAGGCATTCATTGCCAATATCTTGATCGGTCGTGGTCAGGTTCGAGCCTGGGGAATGGAAAATGCTGGAACAGAACTAAAAACTTTTGTTGGAAAACTAACCTTCTGCCAGAGATATCCATTAGTCTCATGGAAATCATAATGCAAGGAAGCATCAAGAAAGTTGCAAGAAGACTTATGAAGAAAGATGCAGAGGCTGAATTTAATCCTATACGCGATAGAAGAACTACAACACCAGATTGCTCAAGAATCTGAGGAGTGTAAAAAAGAACTCCATTTATGCCTGAGGCCTGTAAAAGCCAGAAATTTATCTGTTAGGCATGAATGTCGGGAAAAAAACATTAATGTAACCAAATAATGGAATCCTTAATAACCTGTTGGAGAACTTGAAGGGCTATTCCAACAATCAAGGCGCGCTTAACTCCAGGTTCGAAAAGATCATGCCAAATTGCTACTTGGCCGCGAATAACAGGCTCGCTGACCAGGGCAGCAGCCTGTACAAACTCACCTCCCGTAGGAATCTCATTGCCCTGAAGGGAAACTATCGATGCTTGCATAGAGCCAATCGTTCCCTCCGGGTGCAAATACATCCTCTGAAGACTTTCTTCCTTTTTTCCATCTTTGCCTACCTTCTCGATCCATTTGTATGCTACCTGCCAGCCACCACCGATACGTTGACTGTCTTCCCAATTACCATTTGTGAGGCTGAAATTAGGGTCTACGAACTTGTCTTTGCTGGACTCTCGGTACAGTAAAGGGCTAAGCAAATCGTCATCAGAATCAACTGTTGGATCTTCTAAATCATAGTCATAGCCATCCTGATGGCCCTCTCCGTGCCACTCTTCATTCTTGTAATGATTCTCTCCTGTACTCAACTTGCTTAGTGTCGAATCCGTGTTTAGAAATGACAAGCACGGTTTGCTTTCCACATCAGGAAGGTTCTCGTGAACACTTTCGAAAAGAGTGACTAGAGGATCAACAAAAGGTATGCTTTGGCCAGCCAAGCTTTCACCAAAGGATGCCATTCCAAGACTACCATGTCCGGTGACAGGTTGAGCTGCCCATGATTGGCCCTCCTCCGGCCCAAATAATTGAACTTGATCTGTCGTATTCATTTCACCATCGATCTGATCATTAACTGGGCCAATAATATACTCCTCTATTGTTGTTTCATTCCCAACACCAAGGCCTTCAACAAGCAATGCCAATTCACCTGATAAAGAATGAAAGACGGATTTAATAACCATTCATACATCAAACACACCAAGATCCTAAAGAAGCCTGACTCAGAACGTGTTCGATAGACCAAACCTGAAACATCTTCTGCGTCGCGAAGTCTCTGCAGAACCCTTTTAGCTTCAACCATCTTTCCTTTACTCACCAGCCACCTCGGGGATTCGGGCAGCACATAGATCGTCAGAGCTAGGAAACTAAGCGATGGAATTGACAGAACACCTAGCATCATCCTCCAGCTTGGCGATTCCATCAGGGACACACCGAACACCATACAATACGACAGAAACATTCCACCTGAACCCATTAGCTGCGGCACGGTATTTAACTGCCCCCTAATCTCTGATGGGGCAGTTTCAGATATATAGACAGGAATTAGAGTAACAGCAAGACCAACACCAAACCCATTAAGTAGCCTTGCCAAAAGCAGGACATAAACGCTTGGAGACCAAAGCATGAGTAGACCACCAAAAAAATAAAAAATTGATGACATTATCAGCATCCGACGCCGACCAAGCATATCAGATACCGGTCCAGAGAATGTAGTAATAATTGTTGCTCCGATAAGCCCCATAGCCACAATTAGCCCTTCTACTGTTGGCTGTGACTCCAAATTGAACTCCTTCTTGATGTAAAGAAGTGAGCCTGAAAATGGCGGGAACATTATATATATAATTCTACAAGGCAACACCAACATCTTATTCATCGAATTGAACTCAAAACCTAACCTCTTTCTACTTTGCAGAAAATAGAAAGTACCACTAAACTACAAGTTTCGCTCAAGAAATACGAAAGATCCTAAGTAAGCTTATATGGACATACCTGCAATAGTTGAATTGTCCCATCCTTGTAAGAAATTCCCTACAGTAGCAGCAAGCGCGACGAGAACAGCTCCCCTCATTGTTTCTCTTTTTGCCCAAGAATATAAAATTTACAAAACAGTATTGAAATTGCTGGTAAACCACAAAAAAATCAAGAAAGTTTGAATAGGAAGTGTTTCACCAATGAAAAAGTGGCCACCATATCATCAAAGTTATAAAACCAAGAATGCATTACAACAAAACAAACATCTTGAGCAACAAGAAGCCGTTTGTTCAAAATGTCTTGGTATGATGCTTGGATTTGGTTGGAATATTTTTGTCATGACTGTTAATATATAAGAGATTTTGGTGGTTATATATATAGGTGAGAAGTTACAGCATGAAACTTCAAACCAAAAGCAGGAAACGATTACTAAACAGAGAGTATTCGGGATGTGGGCTGACTCACCATGTTGTGGATGCTGACTCACCATGTCGTGGCATATTGTAAGAGATACAAAGAATATCTCAAATTTGAATTTTTCATATTTGATCAAAAAAAGGTAAAATTGATTTGGCATATCTAATATCTATTCTTTCTTCTTATGTTTGCTACACATTTATAACATGTGGGCCTGACATAAACAAGCTGCCAGCCTGGCGTCACTTTTTATCGTGATTTCCCTCCAAAACCCAATCCGTCCGCAACTTGATAGCTTGTCTCGGCGCATCTCCTTCCTTGTGCTGACAAATTCGGAATCTTTGCCACAAAATCAACGACCAGGAGTGTACGAAAACAGAATTGAACTGGAATGCCTGTTCGGACGTCCAATTCGGTTTGATTTTTTTTTTTTTTTTTTTAAATCGTACAGGACAAACCGTGTAATATACACGGTTAATTTGGTCCGATTCTCTTTTCTCCAAAATTGAAACCGACGGAAATCCGGATTAAATCATTTCTACGAGGAAGTCTCCAATTTAATTAAAGACGAAAATTGCAAACGAGCAATAAGGTTGCTTTATGCCTCCATGATGCTTAATTGAGTGTTGAACCCATTGCGAAAATGATTATCCTAACTTGAATAGGACTAAATCAGAAGCATCTTATCAACTTATAGATGACCAAATCAGTCATTCTTGGCAGATGCAGTAGCTCCCATTGCGAAGAATTCAGAAATGACTTCAAGGGGCATTCCTTTTGTCTCTGGAACCTTTAACAAAACAAAAAACCATGACAATGCACATCCAACGGCAAAGATAGAGAAGATGCCAGGCAGGCCAATCATATGCAGCATAGCAGGAAGCGAGTAGGCAACAACGATGCTGACAACCCAAGACAGCAGACAACATATAGTGAGGCAGAGGCCGCGTACTCGAGTCGGGAAGATCTCTGCACAAAGAATGTTAGGAACAATTGCAAATCCCATGTAGAAACAGCACAAATATGTCATAACCCCTGCAATAGCAATGACAGCTTTCAAAATCGTTCCCAAATTCGCGACGCTGCTTATGATCATCGCAAGTAACGCGACGATCAGGATAGGGAGTGTGTAAAGCAGCAGTGGCCTGCAAGATGCGAATATATCAGAACTGAAAAGGAACAAGTTTAACTTTGGAATGAAATGGTAAAGAGTCTTTACTTTCTGCCGGAGACATCTATTAGTCTCATGGAGATGAATATGCAAGGGATCATGAATAAAGTTGTGATAAGGCTTATTAAGACTGATGCAGCTACTGAATTCAGTCCTGTCTTCGATAACAGAACGACAACGCCTGATTGTTCGAGAATCTGGGGAGAGTACAAGAGAACTCCGTACATGCCAGAGGCCTAAAAGAGCAAGAGTTACGCGTAAGAATCAATAGATTCTAAGTAACAACTTCAATAGTGTGAGGGCAACAAATGCAGAAACATAATTGAAAAAGATTCCGTACCTGTTGTAGTACTTGAACGCCTATTCCGACAAACAATGCACGCTTAACTCCTGGTTCGAAGAGATCGTGCCAAATTGACCCGTTAGTAACTCTTTCTGATAGCTGAATTGCTTCTTGACTATTTGGATGCTGACCTAAAATGTGCCTAGTACATATAGCAGGCTTGCTAACCAGAGCGGTAGCAGCTTGTGCAAACTCTTTTCCTTCAAGAATGTCGCCAGTAATCGAGACAATTGAGGCTTGCGCAGGTCCCAGCATGCTTCCCTGCTGGTGAAAATACATCCTTTGAAGGCCTCCTTCCTTGTTCCCACCTTTACCTGTCTTCTCACTCCATTTATACGCCACCTGCCAACCACCACCGATACCTAAACTGCTTTCTTGCAGCAATGGGGTCTGCAAATTTTCACCAGAATCAGCTGCACCGTCTTCTAGGCCATAGCCCTTGCCATCCGGTTGGGACTCTTCATCCCACTGTTCACTTCTATCTTGATTTCCTCCTGCACTTAACATGCTTGCCCCATGGGGAAACAAAATGCTGTTCGTTCTGCTTCCTACCGAGGGAAGATTCTCATGAACACTAGCAAAGAGAGCGACGATAGGATCCATAAACGGTAAGCTTTGGTGTGACAATGTTGCATCATGTGACACTGCTCCAATACTACCTTGGGCAGTAATAGGTTTAGCTATCCATGATGAGCCTTCCTCTAGTCCGAATAAATGAACTTGATCTGCCTTATTTGTTTTATCATTGATCTCGTCGGCTGGGCCAATAATGTACTCTTCCATTGTTGTTTCATTCCCAACACCCAGACCTTCAACTAGCAAAGCCAGCTCACCTGAAACATCGTCCCTGCCGCGAAGTCTTTGCAAAACCTGTTTAGCTTCAAGCATCTTTCCTTTACTCACCAGCCACCGCGGAGATTCAGGCAAGAAAAAAACTGTCAGTGCAAGATAAACGAGAGACAGAATCGACAGGATCCCGAGCATCATTCTCCAGCTCGGTGAATTCATTAGCGACACACCAAATACCATACAATAGGAGAGAAACATCCCTCCTGCAGCCATCAATTGTGGCAATGTACTTAGCTGGCCCCTAACTTCTGATGGGGCTGTTTCGGATATATAGAGAGGAACAACAGTAAGAGCAAGACCAACTCCAAATCCAGCCAGTAACCTTGCCAGAAGCAGAGCAGAAACACTAGGTGCCCACATCATCAGTAAACCACCAAGAAAATAAAGAGCTGATGATATTATCAGCATCGAACGCCGTCCGAGCATATCGGATCCTGGTCCGGAGAATGCTGTTATAATTGTTGCTCCAATGAGCCCCATGGATACAATTAGCCCTTCCACTGTTGGGTTTGACTGCAAATTGAACTCCTCCTTGATATAAAGAAGAGACCCTGAAAAACGCAACGCAACCGAGTTGGTCTAACGGTAAAGGATTAAGGTACGTGATAAGTCACGGGCTTAAAATCTTGTACTATCAAGCATCAACAACAAATGATAAAAATGTAAAAACATAGACCAGAAACCTAATTCTTCTCGTTTTACTGAAAGTACTGCTTACATATAAGCTCGTTAATTAATTCAGAAAACAATCACTTTAGGCCTAGCTAGTAGAACAAGTAAATTTCTTCAAAATTTAATCAGATCCAACTTTATCCATTCAAACTAAGTTAATGTAAATTGCAGAAACACCTGCAATGGTGGAATTGTCCCATCCTTGAAGCATATTCCCGACGGTAGCGGCAAGCGCCACGAGAAGGACTGCCCTCATCGTTTCTTCAATGAGAACAAGAACAACCGGCCTTGCCCAAGAACAGAATCTGCAAGAAAATTAATTAAAGGAATCGAATTGCTGTGATGAACTTGTCAGATGAATTACATGTTGAAACACTTGACTTACGTTCGTATTAATTAAAATTGCTACCCTCACGATCAAATACTAATTACGGACAAAATTTTAAGAAAACATTGCATCATATATGAACAAGAGTGATTAAAAAGTGATTGTTTTGAGCACTAACACATGATTATATTACTTACTAGCTTCAGATCCGAGGAAAGACGAGAGATACGGAAGTTCCTGAAAACAAGAGGACTAAGACACCTCAATTTCAGCTTGTTTGGTACTACCTCCTGTTCCAAACAAACGTGGTTTTAGGATTTGCTTTTACTGTAGCTTTTACTTGTATTTTTCTGAATATTGGGATGCGAGAAAGTCATTTGTTTGGAACCAGAGAGAGTATAAAATTTACAGGTTTTCTTTTTGTTTTTGAAAGGGGTATAAAATTTACAGGTAGTATTGCCATTTACAAAATATCCCTTTATTTGCGAACCAATTTTTTTTGAATTCTTAAGAAAAATTTAATAAATTAAGTAGCCTAAGTATGTATATAGGCTGCAACTTTTTATTTTTATTTTTTGTTTCATTCCTAGTTATAAGCATAAAAAAACATTGCCTATAAAAAAAACAAAAAAAATATGTTTATGTCTTTGTAGAATACGAAGAGTATGTATATAAAGCTTATACAAAGCAACTTAAATTTTTTGGTTTCCTTTAAAATGTCACGTTCGTTCTTAAATTTCTAATAATATTGATACATGACATATAGTGATAACCTTCTAAGAACAATCTTATTTATTGCCGAGATTGGAATGACTTATTATAAAAGTATAATTTTGTCAGACTTGAATCTGATAAAAAGGACGGCCAAAAGTGAGTCAAACGGTCTTTTCACATATCATAACCACCTAACGCGAACGGTCAAAAATATTGTGTTAAGTCATTGGTATATCACTCAAATCAAGAAAAAAATCAAATCACAACCGACATCATATTCCTTAATTATATATGATTATTTTTTTTATTACCGAGATTATCATTCCAAAAGGAGAGGATTCGATCGTCACTATAAATATAAGATCATCATTATCAAGGTACCCTATACTAAACCTGAATCTATTTTCATACTAATACGTTTAGCAAGACAACCAATTAGCTAATAAATTGATTTAATATATATCATTTTTTATTTTTTTATTTTAATTAGTTTATGATGAAATTTGTAGAAAATATAGTGTAAAATCCTACACATTATATAAGAATAATATGTATGTTTTAACATTTTGTTCTCTTTTTTCATATGAAAATTGTAAGTCTTGAGATTTTAACTCAATACTTAAATGATTTTTCAAAAAAAATAAATCAATACTTAATGTTTAAATAATTATTTTTTTAGGAAGTATAGCTTATAATGCAACTTTATTTTGACGTTTTATTTATGAATTATTACTTATTATACGGTCAAAGAAAGTATTTTTTTAGGTGTATCTAGTAAAAATATACAATTTGTTTATTTTGTGTTCATTGAAATATATTATTTATTCTTAATCGATACATATATTGATGCATTAGAGACTTTTTTTAACTAACAATCACATAAATTAGAGAACATGGAATCATATTGACAAGATTCTCAAATCTCATGTTGGAGTCGGAAAAGGTTCTATTCTATAAGGATTAGATTAGCATTAGTTCTTTTGGTAACTCGATCTTTATTTTTCCTATTGCTAATACAATTTTAGTGAATTTAGATAGCAATATAGGTCTAAAATAGCTAGAAAATCCATTAGTATCAAGGGATTGATCAATATCCATAGAGAAATAGCCATTAACTTGTTTATAAATAGAGATGTACCAGTCTCAAATTGTTGAACTTCAAGATTAACAATGGATTCAGCTCATCATTCTTCAAATACCTTTCCAAAAGCCAATCAAAATGATACCGTTTCCTGGACTTTTGAGGAGAACAAAGTGTTTGAGAATGTAATTGCGGATTTTGGTCATGATCTCTCTTTGGGTTTTCTGGAATTGGCTGCTTCAAAAATTCCAGGAAAGACCATGCAACAGATTCAAGACCATTACTATGCATTGCTTCAGGACATTGAAAATATTGAGACGGGTCTCGTCCCTTTCCCTAAGTATATTGATGATGATAAGAACAATATTAATTCTTCTTCTAGTGAAAATAAGTCGAAATGTGGTCGACAAGTAAAAAGAGGAACCCCGTGGACTGAAGAAGAACACAAGTATGTGTTATAAATTATTTGAATTTAAATCATTATTGATTAATTTGACTATCAAATTTGAACAAAAGCCATGTTAGTATTTTTCTTTTAATTAATCGTTGGATTTATTACTATTGATATTTAGTGTATACAATTTACAGCTTGTTCTTGGTAGGATTGGAAAGGTACGGGAAGGGAGATTGGAAGAACATCTCAAGGCACTGCATTTTGACCAAGACCGCAGCTCAGGTGGCTAGCCATGCCCAAAAATATTTTTTTCGACTCCAAAAATATGGCGATGGAACCCCAAGATCATGGACATCAATCCATACCAGTCGCTGATTCATTCCCATAGAAAAGCGCTGCTCTTAATTTTAGTTTTTAAGATAAAATAATAATAATAGAACAATAATAATGTAACAATGAGGCATGAAAAACAATAATATATAAAAAGAAGGTATTTGGTTGCACACTCCACCTAGAGTTTAACAGCACAAAGCTACAAAGACTACAACACTACTCCATCCTCTCTTTTTTCTTCTGATATATCATTAGTTAATTAAGCCTGACAAAAAAATTATTTAATAATTAAGTAATAACCGGATATAGGGGTGAGCAAAAATAACCGATCCGACTGATACGATCATAGGAATCAGGACCTTAAGGTTGCCCTATAAATAAAGGCATGCATGCAGCAGTAAGACAATTAATCAAGAGCAATTGATTAAGTAAAGAGAGAGAATGATGATGAATATTGTGCAAGAGGGTATTGCACAGAGATTGAACAGTACTAGGAGACAGAAACATCATCAGAGATTGAACAGTACTCTAAAACGTTCATGATC
This sequence comes from Viola odorata, assembly GCA_963691705.1. Lineage (NCBI taxonomy): Eukaryota > Viridiplantae > Streptophyta > Magnoliopsida > Malpighiales > Violaceae > Viola > Viola odorata. The sequence continues at coordinate 3,852,567 of OY829545.1, forward strand.
TTACAAACATTTCATAAATCCACGACAGAATCTTTATTCTCTTGTTGAGCATAAGCATTGAGTCCAGGCAATAAATCCTCAAACATTCCTTGCATCTGTCACAAACCCAGATATTGCATCTTTATCCTTGATATTCATAGTCTTGGATTTTCTTGTTCGTTTGGTTGGTTCAGAATAATTGCTAGCCACTTCTTTAAGGGTAGTTTGGTTTATGCGGATAGAATTTGCATTCCTTTACAGCTTGTTGGTAACGTGACATAAATGAATGAGAATGAAATTGAAGAGTGAAAATGGTATTAACTGGGAATCAAGTATGACTATAAATGCTTTTGTTATTTTAAGATCATGAATGCGAGTAAAGTAAATAAGAGAGAGAGATCTAAAGCTTTGTTTGGTATGAAATTAATTACGTATAATATCTATAATTTTATGCATATTGCTTTCCTTGTAGTTTATGTATACATTCACTCGAGTTGATTTTCTTGTTACAAATTCTACTTGAATTTTTAGTGTCTAACAACAACAGGGCCAGGGTTTCATAAGTTAGTTTTCTATCATTCCAAATAAGAAGAATACTTTGCATTTTGTCATCAAGCCGTCCCACCTCAGGACGGGCTCGGCCCATGCTGAAAAAATCCAGCCTGGGGGCCAAAAAGTGTTATACTACAATAAGTTTTTGTATTAGTAACGATTTCTTTAGGGTTCTTTTCTACAGCGCCCAAGCCTTCCGTAGCCATGAAAGCGCCTGCTTAACTCAGATGAAGATTTAGACCGGGAGTCGAATCAAATGGTGATAAAACCTTACTCATAAATACGCCATCAAAATATTTTGTTGTTTAGAATTTTTATTTACTTGATTTCAGGCTTTCAGCTCTGTCACTGCACCATTAATATGTATATGTACAAAACGAAAAAAATAAGCAACCGTGTAATAATATCCATTTAAGCATTACAGTACAAGAGATCGAGCAGCAGCGAAATGACAGAGCCGGTGACGATACGAGGAGAAGACTACAAAGCGGCGACTGGTTACTATGGGCTTTGTGCAGTGAGTGGAATGCTCAGTGCAGGGACGACCCATCTCGTCATTACTCCTCTTGATGTCTTGAAAGTCAATATGCAGGTGGGTATTTGATTTGTTCTCCTCTTTGTCTGTCTGAGGAGTTTTATCAAACACGTGGTGCGCATATTAGTTGAATATGTAGAGTTAGTGGATGATTGTTTGTTTGGTGATTTTTAGGTGAACCCTTTGAAGTATAACAGTATATACTCTTGTTTTACCACTCTATTGAGAGAGGAAGGACCTTCTGCGTTTTGGAGAGGGTGGGCTGGGAAGTTATTTGGGTATGGTATGCAGGGTGGTTGCAGATTTGGTTTATATGAGTATTTCAAGTCCATCTACTCCAATGTGTTGGTGGACAGCAACAGGAGTATTGTCTTCTTTCTCAGTAGTGCCTCTGCTGAAATGTTTGCCAATGCGGCCCTTTGCCCTTTCGAAGCTGTTAAAGTTAAAGTTCAAGCACAGCCTCGTTTTGCTAAAGGATTGGTTGATGGAGTTCCAAAGCTTTATGCAACAGAAGGGCTCCTCGGGTAAAGAATTCAACAACCCACATCTCCATTTTCCTACGTCAAATGATCCCTGTGCGTGCCACTGTTTTTGCTTGTGCATGAATATGTAGGTGCTGATCTTATTCCTTTACTGGAAGTTTTTGTTTTTTTCTTCATATATTGTTGGTTGCAGTTTTTACAGAGGGATTATTCCACTCTTGGGCCGAAACCTTCCATGTAATTGCATATTCCTTTACATGATTCTTTTTCAGAGCTTTAGCTAACCTCATGTTGAACTTAGGATGAACGTATTTCATCCTGTATGTAAAACAACAAACATGACTTATGATGTTTGATATATTATTTATATTCGTGCAACATATGGGAGTTGACACTCTCTATGACCTTTCTGCAGTCTCTATGGTTATGTTCTCAACTTTTGAGCATTCTGTGGATTTCCTTTATTCCAATGTTGTTCAAAGGAGGAAGGAGGATTGTTCTAAAGCTCAACAGCTGGGTGTCACTTGTTTGGCTGGGTATGTTGCTGGTTCTGTGGGTAGCTTTATCTCAAATCCTGCTGACAACATTGTTGCTTCTCTTTATACCAGAAAGGCTGATAGTCTCACACTGGTAAAGTCCCATATTGTTCTGTTGTATAGAGTACTTCATTTTCATTTGCAAGAAGGCCTGCACTAAAGTATTTGTTTTTCATACTTTCCTACAAGCAGGCTATCAAAAACATTGGGCTACTCAACTTGTTTACACGAAGCCTTTCTATAAGAATATTGGTTGTTGGACCTGCTATAACTTTGCAGTGGTTATTCTACGACACTATCAAAGTTTTAAGTGGATTGTAAGTGCATCTCTACGATCTTATTTCCCCTTTTTTAAGCTATTGTCATGATGTGGTACTTGCTTCTTCAAGAAATCTAGTAATTCTTGTCGGAACTGGTTTCATTGTTTACCTTCAACTGAGCAAGTCCTAACCTGTGGGAGGGTGATAGGAGTTGTCATGCTAGATTCAGAGAAATTAATCTTGCTTTGTTACAAAATAGTGAATCTCTTAGCTGAAGTGAACAACTCCTCCATTCAATTTAATGCTGCACTATCCTTAGTTAATCCATAAATTTGTCCCAAGGAACTTGGTCTGTAGGTTTTTTTGATGTCACGTTTGACAAGGTCAAACCAGAATTCAAATGTCCAGCAGTTTGCTTTTGGTTGTATAAGATGCACAAACGTAACATAGCTAGTGGAAGGACTATGGCCATATCAGTAACTGCTTCAACACAGACTCATTTTTTGATGGCGGAATGTCTGCTGCTGATGGCTTTGGATCTAAGCTCATGTATCTGGGTAGAGTAAGGCCTTATTGAGTAAATAAATGTCTATATGTTTGCTTGTGACTACATGTTTTCTCAAATAGCGCTCCGCAATGTGCATTCCTTATTTGTAAGGCCTCATTTGTTCTGTCATTGTCCTTAAATTCAAGGATGAGAGTTTGTCTTGGTGCACTTATAAGCCAGATCCGAGTCAAGATACTATGGCTGCGCTATCCAGTTTTGTCCATATATTATATTCAATCCTCTATATGTGGTGATATGAAATGGTTTCATTTTCGCATTTTGCAGGCCAACAAGCGGAGAAGTTAGAAGTAAAGTAGAAGTAGACGGAGCAAAATTAAGTGACCTGTAGATTGTCTTACTACACAAGAAACAAAATTACAATAGTTGTTTGTCTTCTGAGATTGCATCTGTTTTTTTCTGATGCGCTGCTAAGTGCTATCAGCTAAAGGCTAGGACATTTTGCATTGGCCTCCAAATTGCAAAAGGTTTAACCTATTGAAAAAGAAGACTTGAAATATCCTTAAAATGATGCTTCATCTTGATTTTGGCTCCATATCTTTATCCGCATGTTATTTCATTTGTTATTTCTCTATTTGGCATCTATTGAGAACAGGAATGACAATGACATGCATAAAATGAAATTATTACTAAGGTTTTTATTGATTTTTTATAGTCGATGAGATGCATATATAATAACCGACGCACAAAATCCTGCCTTAAAATCCAAATTCAATTAAAAACATGTCATTATCGAACTGGTACAATTTCCTAAAATTTGCAAGGGGCTGGTAAGTTGGTAACACAGCCCCAACAGGCGCTATTGCTTAAATTGGAGACTAGGAAAAACAAAAATGAACGCTAATGGCTCAAACATAGCTATCGATCAACGATTTCCTCATCTCATCAACTATGGCGTTCGGTTGTGCTTCCCTCAACTTGAAAACACTCTCGATGACAGAAAGTTCAGTAGCTGTGGTATCTGCCCCGGTGAATGCAGTCCAGTCGTTCACAATCATGCCCGCGCCTATCACTTCACTGCCGCGGTTTACGGTCCCAGCAACTAGGGGTACTTGAAGGAGAGTTGAGAGTTCGTCCAAGTCTTCAATGGATGTATGGGGATGGACCTGCAAGGAGAAAGTTGAAAGTGTTCAAGCGCAGAACAGCTTGAGCAAAACCTAAAAGAATCTTTAGCCGAAGAAAAGGAGTCATATCTTACCAATCCACCTCTGTTGGAGAAGCAACAAAAGCTTCCTACAAGAATATTACCAGCAATTGTCTGCCTGAACACTTCTACTCCAAGAACATCTGCAATCATTTCCTCTGTTTCCTGAACCAATTAACCGAAGGACAACCGTCCATTAGTACCAACATACTGCAGTGTTAAAAATCAGTTAAACAGACATTACAGTTATTCAGTTCACAAAGAAAACACAACCCGTTGGCAGCGCCTTCAAAGAGAGAAGGGGCAAAGGGGAATAAAAGCTTTACGAGCGACCACAACCTGTTTATTTGTCAGACGGAATACATCAACCATTCTACAAAGAGTAGAGAATGTGGAATCCTCACTCAACAAGTCAAATTTAGTCACCCATAACCAACCACGAGCCACATCAAGTAGCCAAATCAAAGCAATGTCCAGAACATAAAAGAGACAAATTCAGTCACAGATGAGAGAGCTATACCTTGTCAAGATCGGTGTGCGCCAAAGCAACATGGTCATTGCAAGCTATACAGTTCCCTAGAGCAGATAATTTCTCTTCAATGCGCTGAACCACAACACCGTCCGGCAGACTGTTCCTTAAATGTTGAAGTTCTTCATAAAAGAAGAAACAGCAGCACTAAATCAGGACACGACCCACTAGCATGATCACTCAAAGCATACAAAAAAGAGAGTAATAGAGACATTTTCATGACTCTAGCACTCACCTTGATCAGTGGTAGTGTGTGTGGCACAAGAAGCCCATTCTTATTTCCTATACCATAAAGAGCAGATGAAAACAATAACAAATTAGAACCTTGTTTAAACGCAAATCAGGCATGCTCAATACCAACAGATGAATTCATTTACCTGCACAAAGGCGACCAACGATTCTGGTCCCTGCAATAGAAGTTTTAACCACTGGAATAACATCTGCTAGTTCAGACTCATAGGTACTGCATCAATTTCCAGGTAAATAAAAAACACAAACCAATTTAGGAATGACTAATTAATGATACAAAAAAATAAAGAAAGAAAAGAACAAACACAAACCTGTAGAAGTTTTCAGAACCGCCAATGGCGACCAAGCAATAAGCATTGGTGAGCTTCGAAAACACACCAACCTCACACGAATTCTCAAGCATAAGCCCTGCCACACCACATAATAAACAAATCAAAACATAAAGAGATGAACAAGTTTTCATAGCAAATTAAAATAAAAGGTGGAGACTTACTTGTCGCCATGATTAAACAATGAAAAGGGTGCTCCTTTCTTGATTGGTTCTTGAGAAAAAAGGGAAGAAGAGAGGGAGGTAGCTAAGTTTTGCAGTTTTGGTATTTGGATTACAGTCGGCAGCACGGAAAACGCAAGGGTTTTATACAGGGTTTTGACACAGATTAGCCAGCCACGTGTCTCTGCGATTTTCTTGAAGACCAAGTGTCAAAGCGTGGCTTCCAATCGCATTGACCTTTTTTTGGAGAGGAGAAAAGTCGATCACTGATGGGCCAGTAGTTCTAAAGCCCATATATACATTGGGTGAATCGATCTTTTACCTGAGAGGCCCTAAGGCCCAACACTCTCTCTTTTCTCTAAACTCTCTTTGTTGCTTACGGAAAAGAAAGAGAAAAAAACTTTGCTTAATGGATTAGTTTCCAATCCTTCCTTCGAATGTTAGTTTATAGGTTTAATTAGTTATGCGATCTCTAATTTAAAGTGTCGTTATGTCACGTAGAAACACCTTACTGTAATACCCATTTTTTACTTTAATTATTTGGGTTATCTTTGAATTATGTGGCGTGTTTCATGCCTTTTAAGAAGATGGATACAAATGTTGGAGTAATTTGCAAGTGTAAGTATCATACGTGTTTTAGAATGATAGCGTTCTTTCTCAGTAGCAATGGATTAACTAACTCGGTTTTTGCCCATCAAGAACAACCATGAGACAAATGAAAATTAAGAAATTCAAACAATGTAAGAAAAAAATAAAAACTGAAACAAAATCTCTGAATGATATTAAATTCATATACTAATTAAAGAAAAGAAAGAAAGAAGGAAAGAAAGAGGAGACTTAGATTACATGAATTAGGGACTAATTAGTTAGGTAGCTAATTAAAAAGCCAAGCTATTGGGATTATTGGCATACCTAAAGGAAAAGGATTTAGTTCTAAAGAACTCAATCTCCTCATTCTGCCAATTCCCATCGTCAAAATTCTTCGAGTAGCTACACATATCATAACTCAACAGCACATTCTGTTTTTTTTTCATGCTATCACCACCCAACAAAATCCTGCAAACCTTCCTCTTCATTTTCCAGACACAAGCAACCACCGCCCTCCTCGCCGCCGCAACCTTCCTCTGCCGCCGCATCACGAATCGACAAGACACCCTCTTGAACACCCTCCACGCCCTCATCACTCCATTCACATGATTTTCTTGCTGGATCTTGACAATGTTGCCCACCTGATGATCTTCCTGATCTTTACCACCACCGATAATATTGTTGCAAATGTTTGAACAATTGTTAGAGATCATTGCAACTTCATCACCCTCCATTGCTATTAATGTTGTTGTAGGGAAGCAAACTAGTTAATTTATTGACATGATGTCTGGCACTGTGGTGGGTAGTTTTGCAGTTTGTTTGTACATTGAATTTGATCAGATCAGTACTTGGGTTGTTATGTACGCATCAGAAGTCAGAAATCACCGTTTTGGACGGAATAATATTTATTAATTTTATCTATTTTATTTTATTTTTATTCATGGGAGAGGAGAATGGTACTCCCTCCGTCCTCAAAATGAGGTCGTTTTAGCTTTTACTTTTACTGTTTCGGCACGTAGTTTAAAACGGCCGACAGACGCACTATTTGAGACAATTTTGCCCTAAATTTTTTCTGGGAAGTACGTTAAGGATTAACCTATGTTCACAAAAAGTTTCGGATTTTTTTGGGGTCAAATAGTGCCTCATCCGACCTCCTCGATATGCGTTCCCTACTGAATATTGGGATGCGAGAAAGACAAGATTTTGAGGACGGAGGGAGTACCATACATCATTCTTATTCAATTTAAAATTGAGTTAGTTTAGGACTCACACGGACACTTTAAAATTTCATATTCAAGTTTGAGAGTAGCAGTTGTTCTCAAATTCTAACGGTATCGACTAGGTCAATTTTTGAATTATAACACGATGAGATGTGAATTAATTTGATCCAGGAAAAGATTTAATTACGACAACACATTAGATATAAAAAATTATATATATATATATATATATATATATATATATATATATATATATTTTGCAGCGTGAGAATTGCCGATGCTTTTAATTAATTGTAATTGCTATGTTTCTATGGTTTTGTTTGTTAGGACAGTTTCTGTTACTTTACTGTTGGCACATTTCTGGTTGCTGTATGACCTCATTCCAAGGAATCATTTAGGAAGAATCCAATGCTTGTGCTGTTGCCACCTTAAATGCGTAATTGAAGGCAAAACCTAGTACTATATCTTTTGACACAGTTAGATTCTTTGTTATGGAAGCTGATTTAAACCCTTAATCCGTCACGCGAATAATTAATTCATAAAATGACGACATTGTAAGGTCTTAAATTCGAGTCTATTATTTATTGACCTCTCACCATTAATTGAATGAACACTGCTTGACGAACATTACTATTCGCAGTGAAATAAAGTGTAAAAATAGACAAAATTAAATTTCTAACTCAATGGTATTTTTTAGAAAATAAAGGTTGAAGTTTCATCTAAAAACTTGTTAAGTTTCTTGACCATAGTAATAGCATATTATTGAGAACAGTGCTGCTGGTAGCAGCCAGCAGTCTTTGGAATCATTTGTCACCATCTGCTCTGTTTTCTGGAACATAGACAAACTTTCCCAATATTTTTGTACAAAATTTACAGTTTGATGAACACTTTAATTCTTCAATCACCAATAAGTTTATAAATCAGAATTACTTCTTGTAATGTACTAAGTGGTAAGTTTCGCGTTCGAGTCCCGTTAAATTGTATTCGCAAAAGAAGAAAAAAAACAAGAAACTGTTTGTTTGCTCGATCAAAAGTGCTTGGTGAGACTTCTTCCTCTGATTGATGTAGAATTGGAAACCAATTAGTCAGCAATTTGTCACCTAATCTGACTTATTACTATAATTATATCCCTAATCTTTTTGCCCATCGAATTTCTGGCACCAGTCAATGATTCCTCAAACCAAAAGTTAATCAGCTGCCTTACTTTAATATTTATATAATTAACCAAATAAATAATTGTGTTTAACATGACATTTACCAAACAAAGGAGTCTAATCACACACTAGCTAGTAGTTCTCTTTTTTGCTCTTTTAACCTTTATTTGCTTCCTGATTTGAAAATTTAATATTTTCAATCAATATATAGTGAATATCATGTACACAATTCCCTTTTTTTGTCAATAATGGTGGTGATATTTGTATCTTTTTAACTCGGATTGAAATTCTGACATCTTAAGAGATCTCTCGAGAAATATTAAAATAATAAAGAAAGAACACTTGTCAAGCTGATCAGTGCAGGCTTCAAGCTTGGGCTGGGATCACATTGGATGGGCCTGACGCCAGTCTGGGGGAGAAAGAGAACTGGGCCAATGTCAAAGCCTGCTGCTCAAGCTGCTGTTACAATGGGAGGGTTAATCTCTAAAGCATAATTAGCTACAAACCCATGAAAACTTGATTATTGTACTAGATCAGTCATTATAATTGCTATTACTATTACCATCATCATTCCCATAATGCATGTAAAATTGTGCATATCCTACGTATACTAGTGAGTAGAGAGTGAACAGTATACTCCTTGTATAACCCTACGAGCTCTTATGATATATAAATGTAATTTTAATTTAACTATGTGAATTGTCGATTACGTATTAATTATCAATTATGTATTAATTAATATCCGATTGATTGATTTGAAGTTATCCATAAAAAAAGATTTGTTTAAATCATTGCCTAGGAGGTCTGTGGACTTTTGTTGCATTCCACAATGTTTTTGCAATTATAGGTTTTATGTTACGTCAATTATATCTATGATAGAGTGAATAAATATGATTGATAGCCAAAAAAAATTAAGATGAGAAAATGCCTATTTGATGACTTCTTTTTATACCCAGGAATTTTATTGAACTGACCTAGAAATAATACTCCATCTGTCATTTAATAACTGACGTTTTTCTACATTTTTTTACTATTTGATGATGATGGTATAGTAATTTGAGTGAAAATTAGAAGTAAAAATGAAACAATGTGGAATAAAATAAGATCAAAAATCATTGTCTTACGTTTTTTTACTGTCCTAAAACGTTTATTATTAAAGGACGGAGGAAGTAGATTGGAAGAATTCTTTAATCTCTTATTATTTATTTAATTACAATAATGAACTGCAAAAAATATTAAAAATGAGGACGCATTTATTAGTGGGTTGATCCATGGATACATCATACAAACACAAGTAGTTTACCATTTTTCTCACTTGTTAGGATGAGCCAAGTAAGTGTTGACAAGATGTGTCTATAAAAACAAAAGAATTATTAGGTGGGCCATACACCAGCTGGGCCTCCTGATAAGTTGAGCACACATGCATGTTATGCCACATTCCCTTGCCGTTGAGCCAACCACAATTATAAACATAGTGCATGTGCGGAATCGGATGTTAACATCCGATTAGGTTACGGTTGGATTTGTAACGCAAATAAGGGAGCATGCTTATTAAGTTATTATATTGTCAACAACCAGTAACCAGTTCCAACTTCCAAAGCTGAAAGGAAAAGAGCAAGGAAAAATAGAACTTATGTGTGCCGAGTCCTGACATTAATTCTAGCAAGCGGGGTAAGGTGGTGTGGTGTGGCGAGCCAGTGTTGTAATGAAATGATGGTTATCAATTCTCAATAGACACAAACTCTTGGTATGTCTCCCAACCACCCCATATCAACTAGACCACTGCTACTGTTTCTCCCGTCAGGTTCAGACGAATTGCTTGTTGCGTCACAAAAAAGATCCTCTACACTGTATGGGGTTTACAACATTATGTCATTTCCACCAAATTCTGAATATGGGAGATAACCCTCTCACCAAATAATATATGAACTCGCGACCTGAGTTAAAAAGGTGGACGAGTCTCGTGTGTAAATTTGTGTTCTTAAAGGTATAATTAAAAAAATAGAAAAACTCCAGCCTGGAAGTGATTCATTAGGGAAGAAACTCATACAAGAAATATAAATAAAGAAGTTCCCTTCCAACTTGTTCACATTCTATTCAGTTCAATACATAAATAATTTCCGAGTAACGCTAAACAAAAGCCCTGTCCAGTCCAGCCTGTCATTCAAGTTTTTCTGTTAAATAGTTTGCACAAAAAGAGAACTTTCTGCTTCTTCAAGATAGTATTACAGAGCAAGTGGTGCAGAGTCAACTTTGCATTAAACTCCCTTCACTTAAAAGATTAAACATAGATGTACTATATTGCATTAAGCAAATCTAAAGCCAAGCAGAGAAAGAAAACGCAGCGGACGTCACTGGATGGCTGCATGCATATACTGATAAGTCTCATAGTTCTGGCCGGAGCACCACGAAAGGCTAGCAGATAGAAAAATACAGAGTAACTTCTGTCACAATGCTGTTAAGATTCTCAATGCAGGCTACAAGATCATAGTTTCATGTTCTTACCCGCTTCAATTGTACCACAGCAGCCGAGCAACCATTCTACATGGAAAACTTTACCACGAAGATGTGTTATACTAGATTAAAAATGAATTGAAGCAAATAGCAAAAGTAGATTTCATATTGTTGGAACTGAAAGTATTTTCAGAAGTAGGAGATTCTATTAGAAATGATAAAAATGGTAAACGGGCAAACTCCATACAACATGAGGGATACTGACTATAGAGTAAGAGTATCTTCCTTTCTCTCCTATCTGCCGGTTGAATGATATACCTCATTACAGTTCAAGGATAACAGATATGAACGAAAATTAAAAAACTAAATTGAGAAAAAAGAAAGAAAAAAATAAACTGCGATTGGAGAAGCAAGACTGAGAGCCATGTCTTACAAACCAAATCCCTCTTTAACGTGTAAATTTGTTGCACTTAGATCTCTGCTTTACAAATCAATAAATCCCTGTAAGATGAAAAACAAACTATGTCACCCAATAACTTCAATTAAATCAGCTTCAAATCCTGAAAGAATAATGAAAGCAAAAGAGTAGTTTTCCCTTGACTTCTCTAACCCAGCACAATCCTTGTCTAAAGAGCCAATGCATAGGCATCAAGTGATAATCAGGACTTGGTCAGGCCTCCTATTGATAGATAGAGAATTACCTGATCCTAATTTTGTATATTAAGTAGACATGAAGATTATTCAAACCTTACCTAAAGTAAAGGGCGTGTAATTGTTCATGTTACAAGTGCTATTTCAGGCTTTGACATAGTCCGTACCATTGCGCTTCCTTTTGTTAGAACTTGAAAAGAAGCATATATGAGCCCAACTCTTTTTCTGCTTCACTGGTTGTGGTTTTACGTCTTTCTTTTCAACAAGCTCATTCATAAACTGAACAACAGCCTGGAGGAACGAAGAAGGACATGTGGAACAACAAGTTAATCCAGGGACATAGAACCGCATTTAAATATCATAACAACAGAATGAGACGTTACCTGAGCACCCTTTTCAGCTATATGTCTTGGTGGCACTTCCAGAGGATTTTCTTCAACACATAGAACACGTAAGCGAGATAGCATCCTAAACGATTCCGGAAGGAAGCGTATCTGGTTATTGCTAATGTCCAACTCTTCAAGGTTCTCAAGATTCCCGATAGATCTTGGCAGGGATCGGAGATCAGCAAAATTGTTTCCTATTTTCATCTTGACCAGTGAGGTTGCAAAACACAAACTCTCAGGCACTGCCTCAAGCTCATTGAAACTTACATCAAGCTCTTTCAGACTTGATAGAGATGACATTGTTGTTGGTAGTTGCTTGATGTTATTGTACCGGACAGACAGAACCTCAAGGGTTTCTATCTTTCCTACAGCTTCTGGGAGTCCCTTGATCCTGTTGTAATCTGCACGAAGTTCCTTTAGTGCAGAACACTTGCCAATGGAATATGGAATCTCTTCAATATCATTTGTCTCCACATTCAAACTCTTCAGGCTAGCGAGTGAACCTATTGTCTCAGGAAGTGCATGGAGTCGATTTGAGCTCAGGTCAAGCTCCTGAAGGCGCACCAGTCTGCCAAATGAAGCTGGCAAAGATGATAACTCGTTACCCCTCAAATCCAAAACGACCAGGTTAAGAAGATCTCCAACTGATTCTGGGAGCTCAATTATTCTGTTTGAATGCAAATCCAACTTTGTCAATGACAAAAGGCCTCCAATAGTGGTTGGCAGGGCCACAAGTCTATTTTCAGATAAATCTAGAGAGACCAAGCTCGATAACTTTCCAATCGAGTCAGGTAGCCAATCAATTTGGTCCATCAACTTGTTTTGAAGATTGAGATCCCGAGTGCCTTTTTTTGCAGAGACTTCAATTAAACTAGCAAGCTTTATTAGGCTAAATTTCTCACCGTCTTGACCTACATAATTTACAAAACTAAATCAACCCTAAATTGAAGCAGCCATATGTTAAAACTAAATCAAAACAGTCATATCAAACTTAATTGAAACATCCATGATCTTCTGAACATCAAGTAGCTAAATTGCATATAACTCAATGTACAGCAGAGATATTCAACAGTTTAAACCACGATAAGAAGCACTGCAACAAATGGCAAAGCTCACCTGAGGTAGTTGCAGTAGCTTTTAGAGAGGAATCCACAATCTGGGGTGTAATTGAAACACCACGTCCTACACCCATCCCATCCGAGTAAAACGATGATTTGGACTTCTGCACATAACTATCATCCATAGCAAACCGTTCTGTACTCCTCACAGGCTCTCTCGCAAGCAACCTCGGGGTTGAACTCAGGGATGACTTATCAATAGAAGGAGACACAGGCACACTAGCCTTAGAGAAGCTACTGCTCCTACCAGAAACTGAAGAAGCAGAACCATTACCATAGTGAGAAGCAGAAGAAGGAAACGAGGATGACGAGGACGAAGAAGGAACGCATTTAGAAGCTCTCTGGACATATTCATCGAACACTGCGTGAACGTTCTCGAGATCCAGCAATTTCGCAGCCTCCCTCTTCTGCTCTTTGCTCTGAAAATACACTAAATTCTTTTGCATTTCAAGCAAAATCATGAACAACTCCTGCGGCACATTAACGCCCTTGTTCTGCCGCGAAATGGATTCAATCCTCGCCTGGTCTTCCTTCTCCACATTCAGGATCAATGCCCTCGCCGCCTCCACCTCATCAATCCCCGGCCGCTCCGGCAACGATCTGTGAATCCTCATTATCTCCTCCACCACTTCGTCCACCGACTGCACCATCCGCGGCGGTGGCTCCATAATCCTCTCTCTCTCTTTCTCTCTTCTTCCCTTCTTTGCCCTAAATTGAAGAGATCAGTACTGCTAATTACCACAGAACGAACAGAGCAGTAGACCTCACTTTCTCAGCCAATAATAGGTAGAACAAAAGGACAGTTTGGGTAATTTGAAGGAAGAAATTGGCTATGGATGATGAGTTGGTGTAGGGTGGCCTGAAATCCAGAGCCTCTTGCGTCGTCTACTCAGAAATACAGCTATTGCCATACTCTTGTCTCTCTGACTCAAATAATCTTCTTACCTTCTCTACCTTGGCCGATTCTCATTTTTATATTTTTCCACCCAAAAACAAATAAATAAAATATTATTGATCCTAACAAAAACCGTGAAATCTATTAATGGAGTGATGATAGTCATTGATAGATATATCAGTTATCAACTTTATCTTTTATTACAATATTACTGGTCAGTTTTCCTATTTTATCCCTACTGTGAAAGTGGGGGAAGAGTGGGTGTGAGGGTAATTATGTTCCGATATTGGGGATAAAATGATAAAAGGGAAGGCCGTCATTTTCTTGGAACAGTTGCGGTGGTGTGGCAAGGTGTGGGTGGAGTAAATGCAGCGTCCAAATGTCCACCAAGGAACGAGGGACACGTGTTGGTTGTATAGTGTTTTTGGTTTTTTCTCCAGTAAAAGGAGTAAAGCGGCCAGCTGGCGTTGCTGCTCACGTAATAACCGTTTTCGTTTTCTCTTTTTCTTTTTTGTCATTATTTTTAACTTTCTAATTCAGGAAATATCTATAATGTTTTCCGGTTTTGTCACATTACATCATACTCACTTCACTTCTTGAAAAATTAGTGACGATGGTAGTAATACTCCCTCCGTTTTCGAATAATCGTCACTTTTGTACTTTTTATTACTGTTCACTTTACTTGACTTTTTGGTGTTTATTGTACCTTTTGTTACTGTTTCAAAGAGTCAATTATTCAAAAACAGAGAGAGTAGTATAGTATTTCAAATTTTCTAAATTTCAATGTCAAAAAATGTAAAATTATTTTATATAAATTATTTCAATGTCAAAAACTAACAATGATATATTTATTCCAATAGATTAATATTTTTCTTTCTCAGAATTTTAAAAGGAAGATTCTCGTCATATTAAGTTTGAATCCGAAGAATAAAAAATATTAATATATTAAATCTAATTTTAAAAAAAATGGGGTCACGTGGCGTGCTGAGCAGCTGTCCCATGCTAATATCTAATAAGTAATAACATACCCATGTACGCTTGTTCGCTGCGGGCTAAACTGATGTGGTGGGTGAGCTGTGAAGTGTGATCACTCCTGTCATTTTAACGAATGCTGCTGCTGATGACGAGGACTGCTGCTACAAGCAAGATTCTTGAGGATGCTTCCTACCTCTTAGACCATCCACAGCAGTGGGTGTCAAATTTAGGGTGTTATTCACTTTTTCTCCTGCCACATCAGCTTAACACCCAACCAAATTTTCAAATAACACCCACTTCTCACAGCAATGTGTTTTTCAGGGTGTTATTCACTTTCTCTCCCTTCCACGTCAGCTTTCCACTAACTTTCATTTTTTTTTCTTATTAACATTTATAATTACTATAATTTATTTTTTATAATATAATAAATAATAAATAATATATTTTTAATAAAATTTAGTTAAATTTCATATATTTTTTTCATATTTCACAAAATCTATACTTTTTTAATACAATAAATAATATAATATTTTTTAAAAATAACATACGATTTTATTTATAAATCAGTAAATCAAACATACATAGATTATTGCAAACGAACAAGAAAATACACACTAAATATACCTAAACTTGAGAAATAATTTTTTTATAATTATTTTGAGTAATTATTATGAAAAAATGCATTTTAAAAATAAATAAAAGAAATAAAATGTAAAAAATTCGAATTTTTTTTAGTGTCCAAATAATACAAACCTAGTCTCTATTTATAGATCTCAAAAAATTAAAAATAATGGTATATTTTTTATAAAATTATTTTCAGTATTTATTATAAAAAACCCCATTTAAAAAATGAGGTGAGGAAAAAAAATAACGAATTTGATAACCAATGGCAGCGCGCCACGCGTGCGCTGCCAGGGCTGTCATGACAGCCCTGGCAGCGCACGCGTGGCGCGCTGCCATTGGTCCAGCTAAATTTTTTTTTTTTTTTTAATAAAAATGTCAGAAAAACGCGGGTGTCAAAATTTGACACCCGCTCGCGTGCCTTGGCGAAGAAAACCCATTGCTGTGGGTAAAAACACCCAAAAACACCCAAAAACCCACACCAATAACACATTGGTGTGGATGGTCTTACCGTTCTATCCTTTTCTTGTTTCTTAATTCATTTTCTCTTACTCTCATTCTTATCCACTTTGTCAGCTTTTATATTACGTATACTCTATTTACACACTTTTTGTCAAAATAGTAATTTAGTAGTACTGAATTGCATATATTGCTAATAATATGCACTAATATTTTTGATAAGTTTATCCGTTAAAAATAAGTTGTGCAAATAAACTAATTAGGTACAAATTAAAGCATGTTACATTATTTTTCAGTCCCTCAAAATATTCTCTCCGCCATTTTCATCCAATTAGAGACAAAATAACGTTGCAAATTATGAGCAAGATCGTCTAATACACCAATGTCTCATGGGCCTGTTTTTATGATCCACTTGATGCTATAGGCCCTATAGCTGTCAATTCATAAATCACAAGAAAGCCACCACATTTTTTTCCCCAACCAAGTTGAATTTCCTTTAAATAGAAAATGAAAAAAACTTCTAAGTCCAACTATAAAATAAAGTGCTTAACAAAAAGAATAAAGCAAAAAAGGCCTTAGAAAATCCAACAATAAAAGGTTGCAGACTAGAAGCTTAAGAAAAATGGGCCCAAAGAATGTAAAGCCCACCAGCCCAAAACTTAACCTAGCAGGCAGCAGCTCACTAAGAAATGAGAACGAAAAATTTCTCCGAGGAGCTCACCAGAGAGGAAAATTCTCTAAAACTACTATATGAGATTTATAACCAGGAAAATCTTAACTTATTTTCATGTTTCCTTTTTGCTTCATTTGTAGGTTCTTTTCATTATCCTAATATAAAATTTTAAAGCCCATTATCCTTTTAAAAAATAAATTTAATTACCTATAAAAATCAGATTTATTAAAATAACTTTTTTTCATTTAATTCAGTGTAGCAATGAGTTTGCACTTTAGTGGTCGTGAGAAATAGAGTTAGGTTTACGTACGGTTCAAGTTTTCTTATCTATATTCTTATTTATGTTATAATAATTATTAATGTATACTTTTAAGCGCGCGTCAATTTTAAGCGCGCAATTTTAAGCGCGCGTCAATTTTAAAATCTACCTAAACGATAGATTTCATCTTTAACTATTTATGTAAATTTAAGACCATATAGTTCATGTAAAGAAGATGGTATGTTTAACCAATTGATTCAAACTAATTAAAATACTACATATATGAATTATAATAATTAGTACGAAAAATGAAAAGATTGTTTATTGATTCAAGCTCTTTTAGTTTGTTCTATCATTTATTACAAAGTTCATGAAAATTCTTAAATGAAAAAGTTGGCAAAACACTAAGGTTAAACACCACAAGTAGCTTAATTAAACAACATTAAATTATAATCGACAGAACAAGAACTTGATCAAGTGATCATGATATTCAGGCAGCAGGAGCGGCAGAATCAGTTGGAGTTGCGACGTCCTCCTCGTCGTCATCTCCTTCGTCCTCCTCCTCGTCATCTCCTTCGTCCTCAGTCTCGTTATTAATAAGACGATACAAAGCACCAAGAACGAAAGACATGATCTTCACCTCTTCCGCAGTCATGGTCTCAAAGAACTTCCCTGCCAAAGCCTTCATCCCAGCTGGATCGCTCCTATCCACATTGTCCATTTCGCCCATCACTTTAAGGATAAACTCCCCCCATTCCTCGTTGGATTTGGTTTGGGTGTAGCAAAGAAAATCCACGAGGTGAAACACGTCGGAAGGGCGGCTAATGTTTTCGGTGCGGAGGTTGAAAAAAGGTGGCAAGATTATCATCACAACTTCGCCACCTTCTTTCCACAGCTCCTCCGCTTCATCGTACAGCTCTTTCTTCAGCTTAGCGTACAGCTCAGCACGCTCTCCCTGCTCACCTATCCTGACCACCTCGAAGTTCGTCGCCATTTCAAAACAAATACTAACAAAATGAAGAAGATGAGTTTTGTGGTGGTGTGTATGGTGTAATTTATAGTCGATAATTTGGGTTTTTTTTGGAAACTGATTATTACACCACTGTATTTAGGATTTTCTTCTTTTTCTTAATATTCAAATTGTTTTCATGTTTTTAGCAAAATGGAGAGAAAGAATAACGGGAAGTGAATTTGGGGTTGTCATTTGTGGTAAGATTATTTCCTTTATAAAATTTCTCAGGCCAAACTCTGTTCCCAAATGAGGAGTATTCCTTTATTTGTGAATGTCAAAAAGGAAAATATTTGTGTATGTTACTAAATACAACGTTATTGGAGATAATATTTTTTTTGTTTCTATTTTGATGAGACAAATTTTGATTTTGCTTATAATATTGAGATCGAGTTTGAAAAATTATTAGTATGATATGATTTTATTATACATGTTCTTAGTAAATCAAATGATTAATTATACCACCATGGAAATTTAGTTGACACAAAAGAATTGTAAAAATACTAAATAAAACTCAAGGTTGATCTATTCTTTTCCTTTTGAAAAATATAGTCATCAAATATTATCCAACTCACATTTGTATCTATAAAACCAAGGTATTTTTATCAATGTGTTTACTCTTTTTTTTAATTATTTAACTAATAAAAAAAATGTTATGTTATTTTTATCATTGTCATTCAAGAATCAAGATGTATTAGTATACAAGATCGGCTCTTTTAATTTTCTCTTGAATATGACCAGTCATGTTAGAAAAATTTGAACCGTTCAATAAAATTGGACGGATGAGATTAAAAATTCAAGTAATTAATGAGTTGACCGACTGGTCAACACACATTAATGATTTAAATTAGAAAAGCTCAATCCTAGAGAGGATCGAAACCCATGATTTCGTGATACGGAACATATACATTTTAGCTTTCGTTTTGAATTTACAATTGTGAAATTAATTAAATTATTCCTCTCGGTTTAAATTGCTAATATAACTTACAAGGGTAAAAGTATTAGTATCCTGTAAAAAAACAAACATAGAAGTTAATCATAAAATTATTTATATTTGGAGCCTCAATTATAAATTCAGGTAAAATACAAGGGCTAGTCTTTTTCCAATAACGCACGAATGAGATTGTCCTTTGCTGCACCGGATGCCACGTCACTCAACACTCATGGACCGATTTTAAATTGGAAAAACAAGGTAAGGACTAAGGACAACTGAAAGAAAATTTGCGAAAATAGAGGGGTAAGTGTATAAATTAAAATTCGAAAACATTAAAGGGTATGTGTGCAAATAAATTAAAGAAATCGACTTTTACAAAGAATATATCAAAATATAGGGGTACATATATAAATAATAACGTACTCAACGAACTCCCGCACTATAAATTCGCACATTTTGCAGAAACCCTGAAATCGCTTCTCTTCCTCGTTCGCAGTCAGGCGACCGCATAATATTGGCTTTCTAGCCTCTACTGTAGAAGAGACAGCCACCCGCCGCCGCCGCAGTAGCAGTGCGCCACCGCTTCTCGGGGATTCACCTTTGCTCCGCTTGTTGTGAGAGATTCATTCTTCATACTATATTATATGGGCGTGGAGTTGGCACACCGTTACGGACAAATTTCAGAAATGGAGGAGGAAGTTAATTACAGCGATAGCGAAATTGTTTACTATATCAGAGACGCACTTATTGCTGTAAAGTCGGTAAGCATGCTGTTCCACTGTTTTCTCCTGGTGGTCAGCTTTGCTTAGCTGAATTGCTTTTGTGTGTGTGCCTTTTAGTTGTGCAGTCGACGTCCATGAATTTAAATTATTTTTAGAGGTGGAGTTCAGTTTTTTTTTTTCATTTATTGAGTTGTTAGTTTGAGGTTGCTTAAGGATTTTTTTGTTTGAAATGTTTTCATGCTGTTGCTTGAACTAGTATAAGGTTTTATTTGGCCAATGCGTGCTAGGATTTTCCATCACAAGGGTCTGAAAGAGTATGAGCTTTTTGATTGATGAATTATTTATATGCATCTTGTGTTCGAGATTCCCATACTTGTGGAGTTCAGTCCCTCTCCTTCGTGGACCCAAATTCTGTGCCAGTGGCACTGGGAAATTGGGACGTTTATGCACTTAAATGATAATAGTTTCTAAAATTTAGAATCGATGAGTACTTTTGTGGATGGTGGACGTTTTGACAGAAATGGGTGTCTGGCTCCATTATTGTTTCCTTGATTTAGTACTTTTAAAATTAGTAATCCAATGAATTTTCTTGTGTAAAGTAACTTCTCATTTGAAGTTCTGATGTTTAGTTTTTCTTTCAAACTCTTTCTATGGCTGCTAAGAGAACTTAGCAGAAAAAAGTTCTTGAGTTGACCAATCCATTTGTTAACTCTTTGATCAGGACTCCACCTCAACCCTTAAACCAAACCGATATAAAATTAAAATTTTGGTTTGGCTAAGGTTCAGTCTTTCTTGGAGATCAGTTCGGTTCCAGTCCTGAAAATTAGAGAACCGATGAAGGTTGGTTTGGTTGTGGTTGTGGGGAATGACCCTCATCTCAACCAAAGCTAACCTGTGAAACCCTATGGGTCAAAAGGTAGACTTTCAAGCTAGTGGTCTTGGAAAGCTTATTCACCGAGGCCATCTTGGTTTTTTAATCTGTATATCTTATTAATCTAAATGCGTGATTATTTATTAAGTTATTATAACAGCTTTTATGCAATATATAATTCTGATCTCTGCTTCCTCAGGGTAATAGTATGAATTACAACGAACTAGTTGGATCTATAAATTATTCCAAACGTCAAGGTCCAGAGGAAGCTGCACTGCTCTCAGTAAGTGTCTTCATCAAATTAACACAGCTTATGTTAGAGTTATCTTTCCATGCAACTACTCTTTTTCTCATTCCCTTGTTGAGTGACTATAGTCAACTCATTGTGGAAAGTTCTTATTGAAGTGCATACGAGCTCTATCAGGTGGTTGTGTTAGAGACATTCAAGTTTTGTTGACTTATATAAGGTTGTTAACGCCCTTTCTAAGATGCAAAGTCTTAACTTTAAAATATTTTGCTGAGGGGAACTGTTCAATAAGTTGCTTGCAAAAAAGCAAGCGTTCTGCCCATATTATTGGCATGCTTTGGCAAGTTGGTGCTGACATTAATACGAGTGTCGTTACTTGTTATCTCAGTAGTTTCCTGTTCTTTGTATCCTTTAGTTCTCACAGCTGTTTATTTCTTTCTTAAATCTATTTTCAGGTAAGTTTACAGGCATTATCTGCAGCTGTTTCTTATATAGATGACACTTACCATGATACACTGCTTAATTCTGTAAGTTTGTTTCTATTAGAGTCAATTGTGAATTTCCGTGTTTCATGCATTCTGGAATTTTATTTTTTATTGTTGTCTTGTCAGGTTTTTCGATTGAGTGTGTGGAAATATGACCCAGACGTGATGGACTCCCTGATTACACTGCTTAAGTCTTTGGTATGTTATTTAATGATAGTCTAGAGCAATATTCTTCTTAATTTTGGGCTGCTCATGGTTAATTTCTTGTGGATCACTTTTCAGGCCACTTCAAATGGGAAGTATGTTGATCAATGCCTGGATA
Organism: Viola odorata; assembly: GCA_963691705.1. Classification (NCBI taxonomy): domain Eukaryota; kingdom Viridiplantae; phylum Streptophyta; class Magnoliopsida; order Malpighiales; family Violaceae; genus Viola; species Viola odorata. Next base: position 3,873,931 of record OY829545.1, read on the forward strand.
TGCTTGTAAGCAACTTCATGCCACCAGAGCATATGGTTGATATGCTGAGGCAAGTTCATGGTCAAGAAAAAAAGGAACAAGTTCTTTCTCGTGTGCACAAAGCTCTGGAAGATATTGTTAACTTGGTGCCTATGGCGGCTTTGAGATTACCATCAATAATTGTTCACACGATGCAAAAGACCTTTAGAAAGGATAAAGTTGGGAAGGACCGTTGGACGTATAATGTGAGTTCAAACTGCCACTGGTGGATTCGATTTTTCTTTATAACCTGTCAAATTATTCTTAACCAGATCCGCAGGTTGTTGGATGGCTAAAACTTGTCTTTTGTTCCTTTTTTCCTTCTCCTACTCCTTGAAGCTTACCTTTCGCAATTTCTTGTACATAAAATCACCCCAATGAGTTAAACTAGCTTTATAGATTAGACATTTTCTCCCCTAATATCGCTGTTAAGTTTTGTCCTTTGGGTAGATTTGAGGTTGCATCACTAAACGTTGTACTTGCCCTCTTTTGCCCTTCATCACTAAATGTTGCAATTTACTGCATATAATACTCCTCAAAGAAGTGGACCTTTCATACCGCGTAAGTGAACACCTCGTACTAAATTATATAGAAGAAAACATTTTGAGTTGTAGTACTCATGATCATTTAGCTGGCATGGGGGATATCCGGACTTTCAATGTGCAATTGGATGCATTTACCACAGGCTGCGTCAGAGTTTTCTATCATGCTGGTTTGCCATGCTATATAATGTGTCTGAACAATCTTATCTTTTTGCTTTTCATAGAATGAGATATGTGTGAAGAACATGTTGAGGTTGGATAGTGGTGCAATTAGAGAATTTGTAGGCAGAAGTATGCTTATGGCAGTGGTGGATGTCCTGTGGGAGTTGGATGTAAGTAAAAGCAACAGACTACTTTTTTTCTAAACTGTCTCATCTTTGTTTGCTGTTTAATGATCTATGAACCTTCCTACATAGGTGGCGATTGGTTGGGATGATATTTTAAGGGAGGACTCTTCTAAAGGCATATTTGTGATGGAACTAGAAGACGTGGACGAGGCTGCTGGTGATGATGAGGAGGATCATGATGGCGAGGTATAATTTACTTTTCACAATTATTTTGTATTCCTGAACCCAGTGCTATTATTTTGAGTCGGACGGAGGCAAATATGGAATTGACGTGCACCTGAATGTCATTTGCGTTTTGGTCCAGGAGAAAGATTTGAGACATCTCTTTCCTGGTAGAATCAATGAGTGCATCAGCAGCTTGGATTCAGCTCTGCTGACTCATTGATTTAGTTATCTGGAAGATCAATCATTGAAGGATATTTAGTGTACTTGTTACTTGTAGGATTTACGCACTTAGATTTTCTTGGATCCTCTATTTGCATCCCAAATATATTGCATCCGCACTTTGGACGCTGTGGGGTTCCAAGTGATGAAATTTTACACCATATATAATTAAATAAACACAGAAATGTTTAAATATGTGTAAAACTACAAACTTGTTATTTTACATCTGAACCACAGGTATCTCTTAGCCCACCGGGCTAGGACTAACAGTGTAATATGAAACCACTCTTATACTTTACTTTTGTTCACCAAGTGAACATGGGCCAGACAATTCTTGTTCTTTGCATTGTTGATGTGATGCTGGATGTGACCATTCACTTGTTGGACAGGCTAGGCTATCATCTTTGAGGAATGGATCACATATTTTCTAGTTATATCCAAAACAAACTTTGATGAAACTAACAAAATATCTCTATGCAGCTTCCACTAACATTAAGTCAGAAGAATTTAGGTAAAAATGTTGCTGCTGAGTTATTAGATGGCTTGATGGTGCAAGTTTTTGAGCATCTTGAATCCTGTGCAAATGAACATCGTTTGGCTGAGGTATTTTCTGGAGCTGCCATGATCAGATTCAATGGTTTTCTTGTCATTGGGCTTACATTAAAAAGAAAGTACATTTTCTCCCTTCATTTAGGTGTTTGAAACTCTTATGGATTCATTCATGATAACAATTCTGAACACCTACAAATCAAAGTTTGCTCAGGTAATTCATCTGTCTTCCTTTTCCTTTTAAGCGTATATAATGTCAGAGCATATTCTATGCATCATCTTTCTTACAAATTTTTGAAGTAGTAGGAAATAAATTCATCCGGATGAAAAAGATGAAAAGAACACTTCATATTTCTGTCTAAGAATCCACTTTACAAGGTTGTCGCCTGATCCTTAAACTAAGCATGTGGTTTGCGTGGCTTGGAAAGCACGGGATCCTTCTTTTGCTTTTCATTAGTACTATTAGCAAGTTTAGCTTGAGTTCAGGAGAATATCTATGGGATGTTTTGGCTAGCCAAAATCTTAAAAAAGAAAACTGGGAAAAGCTTTATATTTTCTATTGTTAATTTACATATTCTTGCATTTAGCGAGCATTCAATCGAATATTTGTGACCTGTTCCTTTTTCAAGATAATCTCATTTTGTTTGTAGTTTGTTATGTTCTATGCTTGTGCTCTGGATCCTGAAAACTGTGGGGTGAAATATTCCAAAATGCTGGCAGATAGGTTCATCTCTGGTGACAACCCTGTAACAAGGTATTTTAGTTTACAAAAACTATGACCAATTGTGAATTTGTGGTCACTATTCTGTGCAATTTCATCTATTTTAATTACCCTCTATTATGTAGGATGAGTGCCGTGGCTTATCTAGCTAGTTACCTGGCTCGAGCAAAGTTCCTCCCTGCTGCTTTAGTCACCAGCATATTGAAAAGGTCTCAGCATATACTTTGATCTATTGTCTGATCTAGGCGCTCGCAACAACTTAATATACCAAGAAATGTGATTTTGCGGATTGAACATTGAATGAAACACATTTCGTGTGCTATTTCAGGTTGGTGGATTGGTGTTTGGAATATTGTACAACCCATGGTGACATGGATCCAAAAGGACACCGAGTTTTCTATTCTTGTTGCCAGGTGTGATGGATAATAAGTTGCCTAATCCTATACATACAAATATATATATATATATATATATCCTTGCATGTTGCAATTATGCAGTAATTTCAAATGGTTTCTTGACGTTTTTTCTTTTTAAAAACAGGCCATTATGTACATACTTTGCTTTCACATGAGATCGATTATGGATATTCCTGTGCTCAAATCACAACTATTTCTCATGCCTTTTGAGGCAATCTTCAAACATAAATTGGAGCCTTTGAAGGTGGGCAATTGGTTTGGGGAGCCTTAGAATAATTCCTTCATCGGAAATTTTAAAGCACCTTCATTCACTCTTACCATCAAAGAGTTCATTTCTACTGATTCCTTCTAGTTCCAATATGTTACAAAACTTATCAAACTGTGTCTCCCTGTCTTTCTCTGGTGAACAGGTTTGCCTGCCATCTATAGTAGACGAGTTTCTCAAACAGACCAAAGCTGCACATCTGTTTCCTTTGTCTGAAAGTGAGATATTTATGTTTGAGGATACAATGGAATCGGATCTTTCCAGGGACTTTGGTGGGATTCAAAGGCTGGACATGTTTTTCCCGTTTGACCCATGTTTGCTGAAAAGATGTGACAGGTTCAAACTCTTAGCTTTGACATTGTTATATCCAGTTGCCACTCTGAAAATAGTATTTGCACATTGTTAGGTTGGATTTAGTTTCCTTTATAGTTCCATGAGAAAATATGCAGCGGGATGGAAAAAAAGAAATTGTTTATTTGGATTTTTGGGAATAATACTAGAGATGCTAACTTCTATATACTAACAACAATTTTGCTAACTAATGCGTCAGTCAATACATGATTTTGGGGTTTATTCTTTGTTCTAGGTTTTTTTATAAATTTATAACTACCAAGTTAAGATAAAACTGATGCATGCATTTAAGTAAAAAAGGCAAGTGTTAATGCCTGTATATATATATATATATATTTATTATTATTCTTATAGTATTTTTTTCTGTAGTAGAAGTTTTATATATATTTTTATATACTCTTAGCTTAAATTTTTTTTTTTCCTGTAGTAGAAGCTTGAACTTGAATGTTCAAACTGAGAAGGACTGTATTTTTAGGAATGAGAAGCTTGAATTGCTTGGGATTTTACTAAATTTACTTAAGTTCCCTTTTTCTGGTATTTTTGTTAGAAATTTTATCCGGCCCAACTTCGTGCACTGGAGGAATGTCAGAACAACATATAGTATTGACGAGGAAGATAGCAGCGACGAAGACGATGAAGGCTTTGAGGTTCTGAATGGGGAAGATCTTATGGAAGATGGGATGGCAAGGAGTTTTGACCAACTAGATGTTGACCTTGCCATGAACAGAATGTCTATAACACCCAAGAATGGTATACACTACAGATTCGGAGCTGGACAAATGCATATGCCCTCAAAGATAAGACCCTCTACAAGTCCCGAGTCCTTATGATGACTCTTTTTTTATAGTTAAATGGAAAAATGGAATCTTTATTGTTCAAGGAAAACATGGTATTGGTTCCTGACAATTGTTGTTATTCAGTATGGTTTGTTCTTAGATGATTGGAGTTTTGATGGTATGTATTGTATTCTAGTTTTCTTTGGGGAAGAAAAAACCCAGCGTTGTATGCTAGTTTATTAGCGAATTCGATTTGTAAATTGTCCAACAGTTTGATAACTTAGTTACTGGCTCGATGATTGCGGCGGAGTGCTTTCACAAACCAGCTCCACCTATTCCTTCAGAGATCGGGTCTAATAAAAAAGTGTAAAACAAGGCTTTTGGATAGATTTGTGTCAATCCATATCACTAGAAAAGCAACTCTGTTGTTGATTGGGTGGTTAAGGCGGCTACCCGATGGCTGATACTCTTTCTTCCTTCCAAATAGGAATTTCTTGAGGTGTAAACTTTAATTGATTTTAATGAAATAAACAAAAAAATTACCACAAAAAAAAAAAACGCTACTCATACTTGGAATCGAAGTCAGTGGCATTCTTTAAATCCTGGTTTGTTTTATTCACTCAAACGTTAAGTTGGAGATTGTATGATAGACAGTAGAAAGATGAACGAGATTGTATGATAGACAGTAGAAAGATGAACTATAATTGTAGCAAAAACAGATACCAGAGAAAAAAATGCAGAAAATAAGCTACCAATCAAACACACAAAAGTCAGAACAACGATAACTCTCTCTAATTCAAAAGCAGTGGCATACCTACTTCTCGGTAATGAAACTCCACCCCATCCACTGAAAGGGAAAGGACTCTACTTAGTTCCTAATTCAACCATCTACATCATCTTGCGTAGTGAGTATGCAGAGTATCAATGGTACGCGTACAACTCGTCAAGGTTAGAGCAAATACTAAAAGAAGCAACCTAGTTCCAATGGATGTTAGGAATCCCCTGTGGATTGCTATTAAAGACAGGCATGCCATGATTGTGGGGGCTTACCGGCCCTCCAGATGATTCGCTGAGAGTTCCATGCGACAATGGGCTTGCTGCTGTGTGTAATCCAGATTCAGGCCTTGGTGAAGCAGAAAGACCATCAGAATGGTACGCTAGCTTCAACGCTTTTGTTTCTTCGGTGATAAAACTACCAACAATAACCTGAAAATGAAACCAAAGAGACTGTCGTATTCCGAGAAATCCTAACACCTCCTAACATGAAACGCGAAAGTTTAAAAAAAGAAAAAAGTGTAAAAGCAAAAAACCAAGAGTGACAATGGGATTACATTCTTACGAAGCAGAAAGATCAAGTGCACTGAAACTAATTACCCGGACAGATGATGCTGCTATTAGGACACCTGCAAGGCCGCCCCCCATGACACGTCCATCTGGCCCTGCTAGCGTGATGCTCAAAGCACCTGTTCTGCTGCGCTGACCGCCGATCTCAGAAAAATGAAAGGAACCGCCAAGTGACAAGATTTCAAATCGTCCCTGTGAAAAGCACCATAATAGTCAGATGATGTCACGAACAGTACTGAGGATGCAATACCATTATGCTACTGCTAGATGAAACTTTAAAGTTCAGAATGACTAGCATGGGTGGTCACAAAGCAATATTAATAGGAAAAAAATTCCCGTCCTTGAACCTCATGAGTTGGGGAGCACAGTACTGTGTCCAGTACCAGCAGTGCATAAAAAACTGTCAATGTACAACAACTTAAAGAGGATCCACTCTTAAGATCGATCTTGAGAAACATAACATAGGAGCACGTAAGAGCACCAGTTAAAGTTAGTTCCTTCCTTTTCATTTTCTCATTTCCAGTAAGTGAGCCTCCCATCATTTATTCAATGCCCTTGTGAGTGTAAACGCAATTAAAGCAAACAAACTGTCACAAACCTCGTAAGTTACAGTTCCACCAGACGTTGCAGCCTGGCGAATTGTTACATTCGATATGGTACCATTTGCAGACAGAATGCAGAAAGATCTTTTGGAGTTCTGAGGAAAAGACATTATTCTCGACAACACATCCTGGAACAACAAATTAAAGTTCTAAGAGAGAGATTCTGTGAAAGCACTAAAACTGCACAATAAAGCATCCAGCCTAGCTATCTGGTTTGGGAAGTAAAACATGGTAGACGGGCCATTTCGATGAAAGAAACAAGGCAAAACATAAATCAAACATGAAAGTTCATGAAATAATCAACAACTGCAAACTTTTCTTCTTTTTTTCAGTGCGATCAACTACTACAAGTTAGAACTAAATAGGCTATAGAAATGCAGACAGTTAATCATCGGTTTCTTCTGTCATTGATGTATTAATAAATACACTCAATCAACTAATGTTGTTTATGGGTTTAGGTGTTCATATCCATATCCCAGACCAATATGCCTGTCGATTAATGGTAAGGTATAATGATGCCACTTGCATCTTTGGATTCAGGGCAAATATTTGTAATTTAACCTTTTCGAGCTAATTTACACCACAAGCATAACGCAGTATAGCAAGTTACAATAACATAAAAATGGAAAGAAAAGAGAAAATCCTTTTCACACCACCTTGATTAAATTGAACTATATTAAATAAATGGAAACAATACCTCTCCAGCCTTCACTGTGATAACATGTGGCACAAATCCAATCCCCGTAGCCGATCCTGCTACAAAATGTTGCAGTTAGATCATTAATCCAAAGTAAATGTAACAAGTATACTTTGAACAAACATACTCAATTACAACCTTGTTCAACAGAAAAAATTCTTAAAACATTCATTTGGTCAAAAATTGATTCCTAATTAGCAAACTTACCCAGCGCAGCTAACTTGTTCTTCTTGCCGGAACCTAGAGGTCTGCCGCGTGACTTTTTTCCAAACGATGACGCACCACCACCAGAACCAGAAGCAGCCGCAACAGGAGAAACGTACTGTTGACTCTGTGGAGATGTGATCGGTTCCTCCGTCATATACTTCCTAGGCCGTCCACGTTTCCGCTTCACAGGCTCCAAATTGACAGCACCATCATTCTCACCGCCGTTAACACCACCCATGTGTGCCACCTGCTCCTCTGGTTGCGGCAGCATCGGAGGCGGCATAAAATTGTTTTCAGCATTGTTATTATTTTCACTACCATTACTGTTGAGAGGCATCATAGGCTTGTACACTGCGGTACCATCAGTGTAAGCCGCCAACTGCATGGTTCCCGCCGATTGATTGTTCTGGACAAGGTCTTCTCCTCCGAAAGACATATCGCCGGTCGCCGTCGTTCTGCTCCTCCTCCGTTACCTGCCATGGTTAGCGGATTAATTAATCAAAAGCTTAAACCCTACTGAAAAAGAGGTGGTGATGGTTTTGCTTGGGGAGACGAGAAGATCTTCTAAATTTTCTAAAGTTTGTTGAATATAAAATTGGAGGAAGAAGAATATACTAATTTTTTCTGATAATAATTAAATAAAAATAGAACTGTAAAATTGATATTATTTTAATCGGTAAAGTAATGGTAATTAAAAAATTGAGAAAAAAATATAATTTTAAAAAAGACCACGAATAATATAATTTTAAAAAAGAACACGAATATAAAATTAAAATAAATAAACAAGGAGCAAATTCGAGTGCTTACCAGATTCAGATAGGAAGAAATTAGGGATTGAAGACGACGGGAGCTGAAGCTGCGATGCGACAGAAGAAATAATTTTAGGGTTTTTGAATTTTCTTTTTCTTTTTCTTTTTTTCTTTACCTTTTTCTTGTTGTGGTGATGGGATTTAATAATTTAGTCGTATGGTAGTTCTTCAATTGGGAAGTTTGTACATGGGCTTACTGATAGGCCCATGGACTGGATGATTTGATATCCAGCGCAGAAAAGTTGGGCTCTCAATGCAAAAGGCCCATTTTTTCTTGAATTATATTTGACTCACAATTATTAAAAATTATGTTCGTGTATTATGACTATAATTATTCATTAGCGACCACAAGATTAGAGAAAATAGATATTTTCACGTTCAAATAGAGGAAAAATGATGCGTGAATCACAAAATAAAGAGCATCGTTAGTACTATGACAAAATTAGTTCAAAGTATAATAAGTGTTAAGTCGTTTATCTGTAATGTAACACGTATTCATGGTAGTTCAACTCAGTCGTTTTTATTTCCATGGTATTTCATTTGTTGTTAGTCATTAATGCTATAAATACACACCAACTGTTAAGATTGAGTTTACATTTAGCTTAATGCTGTAAATACTAACATTACTATTTGACGGGGAAATTTAATCCCCATAACATAATATCGAACATTTAGGAGATGCGAAAGAAGAAAAGAGTTAGCGATGCAATTTGCATCGCGCTAAGATAATAATAGTATTTAACTATGCAGTGTTGGATTTTTGTAACGAAAAATTCAGTATCACTTATTGTTATTTCAATTATAAAAGTTTATAGTTTGTTTTGCACGATATTGCTGGCTAGTATTATTACCACTTTGTACATGATTCCAGGATTTTACTAGCTAGTTACTTGTAGTTAGAAGCTTGAGTAAGATACACAGCTTTTTCAATCAATCAACAAATCAAATAGTGTAAAGAATATACCTTTTTTTCCCCTCAGTAAATGGTCGAGAGTTGAAAGCTTGTCACGTTTTGGTGGTGGCCTGGTGTGAGGGGAGCGTGACTGCGTGAGCCTGGTGCCCCTGCGCGCCACATTGGTTAAGGCTCCTCTTCTTGGGTCACAATAGATAGGCCTGATATTTATTATATACCTATTTTTTTCTTTTTGGGCTTTCCACTCTAATCTATGCCTAGATCCCTTTCCTATGGTTGCTATTACCTCTTTCCCTTTTTAATTATAGCACTTGCGTGCTTAAATCTAATTGATTTAAAAGATCAATTTTGTTTGTATAGTCCAGACGTTAAGAGGTAAAATGTTGACAACACGTAATTTTATCTATAAAATCTTGTTTAAAAATATAATAGTAAACTTAATCTGTTCGATCTTCATTAAGATATTAAAATATTTAAATTTAATTCAACTTTAAAGTCTATTAATAACTTACAAAAGAGTAAAGTAGAATCAGACACTAAATATAGTTTTTGACTATAGCACAGACCCAAAAAGGTAGCAAATGGAAGGTAAATAAAATCTAAACATGGGTCTTATTAAAGCTTAATACTCCCTCCTTCCCCAATTAAATGTCTTTCACATATCTCAATATTCAGTAGGGAACGCATATTAAGGAGGCCGGATGAGGCACTATTTGACCCCAAAAAATTTCGTACTTTTTTTCGAACGTACGTTGATCCTTAACGTACTTCCGAGAAAAAATTCGGGGCAAAATTGTCTCAAATAATGACTGTTCCGGCCGTCTTAAGGTACGTTCCGAAACAGTAAAAGCAAAAACTAAAACGACGTTTAATTGGGGAAGGAGGGAGTATAATGGAGCTTAAATTTAAAGAAATACTAATGGGTGCAGCATCAACGAATCTAATAAATTGACTACTACCATTCTTAGTTCTTAATTAATCTTAATTAATCTTAATTAAGAAAACAATTTACAAATCTAAATCTGGCCAGATAAATCCAGCTTGCTTGCACGATAGATAATACAAGAGAGAGTAATTTATATTTCCCCTCCAGAGGGGACAGAAATACAGATCACCCTCATTAAATACACCCATGCCATTTTTAAAACTGAAAACAATTGCAGAAGTAAACTCAACACCACGTGATCATTCTGGTGTGTACCCCTTTCTCTCATCTCTGTTGCAAAATGCAGATTACCCATTTTTTGTTTCTTCTATCGACTAATCTCGTACGAGTATGATCGTGGCTTTCAATGTAATTTTTTAAATTTTTTTTTTTTATATATATAAATATAAAAATCAAGAACCATTTTTTTCCCTTCTCTCTACTGCTGGGCTACTGTGGTGAGACAAAAAAAATATAAAGTTTTTATAAAAAAAAACCCAAAAATGAAAAAGCACACATTTTTTTGGGGCACTTTTGGCCTTTTTGGTCACTCATCACTCTTTTTCTCTTTTTCAGTTTTCCGTTTTCACTTCCATTCACATATTTCCGTTCTCTCCAATACCAAACCCTAACAAAATCTCTAGATCTCTCCTCTCATTCGCCCAAAATCCATCAACCCCATTTCATTTCCCATCAAATGTAAATAAAAACAGAACCATAACCAGAAAAGAACCAGTACCAGGCTCTACCAACTCCAACCAAAAACCCAAAACCCACAACAATGGCATCTGCTTGTGTTAACAACCCACCTCCTACTTACCCTTCTTCTTCCTACGCTTGGTTAACCCCACGCATCTCCTTCAGCCGAGAAGATGACTCCTCATCTTCCAATAAGCCCACCGCCAAGCCTTCCCCGCCCGCTCCCTCCTCCCATCCCCTTCCGCCACTGGATCAGCCGGAGTTTCAAGATCTCGCCGTTGATTTCGAGTTCCGCCTCGAGGATCCCGTCACAATGCTCCCCGCCGACGAGCTGTTCTCCGACGGGAAGCTCATGCCTCTCCAAGTGACGACGACTAGCATTCCCAAGCTATCACTATCCTCCTCCTCCTCCTCCTCCTCTTCTTCTTCTGCTTCTTCTGCTCCCGGTTCTTCATCGGTCAACGCGTTGACCGGGATTAGGTCACTGGACGGAATGGGAGGAGGTGGTGGTAAATCTATTCAGATCACCGATCCTTACCTGTTTTCACCAAAAGCGCCACGGTGTTCTAGCCGGTGGAGAGAGATTTTAGGCTTCAAAAAACTTTACCAAACACAGCCTAATAGCAATAATAATAGTACTTCTTCTGCCCACAACAAAACCGAACCATCACTGTCGTTTTGCTCATCTACCTCGTCGTCTACCTCTAACCCCAACCCCAAATCTTCATTCAAGCATTTTCTACATAGAAGCTCAAAACCCAGCAACACCTCATCTTCTTCCTCCTCCTCCGCTGCATCTTTAGATTACTCCTTAAGCCTCCCTCTGCTTAAAGACACTGATTACGAGTCACTCTCTTTCTCATCCTCTCGCTTGTCGCTCTCATCCTCTTCTTCTAGCCACGACCACGAAGATCTTCCTAGACTCTCTCTTGATTCCGAGAAGCCAACTCCAAACCCCAACCCGTTCATACTGAACCGGAATCAGAATGTTGCCAGGATCAAAATTAGTGGTAATAGTAACAGCAACGGTGGCAATGGCAGTAACAGTAACAACAGCAACTTGGGCGGGGCTGCGGGGCCGAGAGCTGGGAGGAGTCCGATGAGAAGGGCAGCGGCAGCGGCGGCCGAGAGGGAGTCAAGTGGGGCTGCGAATAGCAGAGGGGTCTCAGTGGATAGTCCGAGGATGAATTCATCTGGGAAGATTGTGTTTCAAAGCTTGGAGAGGAGTTCTAGCAGCCCAAGCAGTTTTAATGGCGGGCCGAGATATAAGCATAGAGGAATGGAGAGGTCTTACTCTGCCAATGTGAGAGTAACCCCTGTTTTGAACGTTCCGGTTTCGTCACTCAGGGGAAGTAGTTCTAAATCCGGCAGCGGAGGTGGAGGAGGAGGGGGTGGGTCTGTGTTTGGATTTGGGCAGCTGTTTTCTTCTTCACCGCAGAAACGAGAAGGAGGGATCCACAAGGCGAATCATCACCACCACCACCACCACCACCACCAATTTACAGCTCAACAGCAGAGTAGCAGGAACAGAAGGGATTTGTAACCAAGTAACTATTAACAAGATTTTGAACCATATTAAATGTCTAGTTTAGAATTTAAAATCTAAAAAATTATGTTATGGGTTTCTTTAGTTTTGTCCTTTTTCCTCATTTTAGGCAGGTGAAATGAAATTCTGAGAGAATTATTAGTGGATCATCATGCTAGTATTGTTCTTGAAGGGTTTGTATTCTGTTCTGTACATAAGCGGGGGTCTAATTCAGTCTGCTTCTTTCTTTGCGTTGTTTTTGTTCTCTTGTTCTTGCTTGTATTTTTGCAGTTGAAGGAGGAAATTAAGACCAAATTGAATTAAAATTGAATTTGTTGAGCACTAGATAGATCATCGATCAGATTCTTGGGTGTTCTTGCTTCTTGTTTGGAGGGTTTTATTTGGGGTTTTTGATAGTGGGGTTCGTTCTTTGACTGAAAGATGTGGAAGGTTTTGCCGTCGTCACCTATGTAAGATGGGACGGTGATTGGAAATTGTGTGGGTTTGATTACACGCGCTTGCTCTTTTTCCATTTGAATCTTCAATTTTCTCTCTTCTTTTCTATATATATTTTTTTCTAGAAAAATAAATAAATATCTTTCTGGTTAGCTTTATCTTGAATGTGTTCGTCTTTTGGCGCGTAGTGTTATTTTATTTTTTACTAGAATTTTTTCTGTATTTTTTGTTGTTGTGTGGTGTGTAGAGTGTAGACTGTGTGTGAACCTGTGGTCATGACATTATTCAAACAGGTTATACTAACAGAAGCGCCAGCTCTCTCCCTCTCTGCACACTGCTGATTAATCTGTTGCACGTCAGTCTGATCCCATCTCCCAACCCTACAATCCTACTTTTTTTCAAAATAAAAATCAATCTATATGTTAATATTAAAAACTCGTTGCGGTCGAACCGACTTATCCACTTTTAACTCGAATCTTGAGTGTGAACCAGAGTTGAAGATCTACTCACCATTATAATGTAGCGAGAGATGGGAATGCTCGTATACTGGGATGGATAGAAAGGATACCGAGTCACTGAATAATAATACTAATGTATATTTATTTATTGGTTGATTATTGAAACTTCACCCGGCCAAGCCTGTGGGTCAAGTTCCAAAAATGTACTTATTTCAGCACATTCTTGTTCTCAATTATGAAACACCATACAAAATACAGCCTCTTTCAAATTTATTTATTTATTTACTCAAACTTTGTCCTATTAGAAAAACTATAGTAGTTTTGTTATAAAGAGTCCCTATGTCACATGTCCTCAACACTTCAATTCTTCAAAAGGTAAATCATTCATCCTCGAGAATGTTACCCTATTAGAATTCGAAAATCGACCTAACTGGTACTTAAATTTTTTAAAAATAGTTGTTATTTAAAAGCTCGAATACAAAATCCTTAAAATATCAGCGTGAGTTCTAAACTAACTCGCTTTGATCCACATTTATTGTATCAAACTTGTTTGGTTACGTATCAAGTAACTCAAATGTGTGCACTACTAAAGTTTTATGTTGGGCAAAGTCAAAATGAAGTAACTACCCATGAATCATTTTGTTGAATGAAGGATCCCAATAGATCTTACCCTAAAAAAAACTAACTTTTTTTATTCTATAAAAAATTGAAGTACTATTACTATCCTAATTTAGGAAAATCAAAAATAGTACTATTACTATCTTAGTTTAGGAAAATCAAGAATATTTTGAAGATGGTTTTTTCTTAGCTATCGGAAAGTGTTTGCATTCCTCTCGTTTCATCGTTTGCATTACATAGATAATAAGTTGTCAATACTAATATTACAAAAAAAATCCATCTGTTTTTCAATTTCTATATATTTCTCTAATTTACATATTATTATAAATATTATTTTGTATATAAAATATAAAATATAGGTACATAGTCCACTTATCGAATTTTAAATTTTCAGAACCGATTTGGACCAAAAAATTTCAATTTGACATTTTTTAGAATTGGAATTGGACCGATTTTTCAGTCCAAATCGATTCGATTAAAAAATGACCAATTCCAATTTTATTTTCGGTCCCAACTTGTTCTTGCACACTATTAGTTGGTGTCTAGTTGAGTGCGGCCATGTGATGAATTTGGAGGTAAATGCCATTATCATACAATGAAAAGTTTTTAAACTAAAAAAGAAGAGCATAATAAGAGGAATTGCTTACCAAATTTTCACGTTTCTCGCTGTCTCTTGGACGATGGGTCTATCACAAATGTCCCGTCCTGCAAGATACTGTAGTAACAAAAACCATTTTCCCTTTTCCATATTTTCTCCAATTATTAAATTTGCAGCCTACTTATTATTATAATCTTATACTATCATTCCCTCTCTCTCTTTTCCCTTTTCCCAACCTCTCTTTGTATTTCCGTTTAGAGAAGATACATGACACGTGCCACGTGCCACCTCTCCATTTGACTATATGTGTTTGTTAGATAATTAGTTGCAAATAATATATACCCTTCGGATTGAGCTCGTCTAATTTTCTCTTAAATATGATCAGTCGGATTCCCTTCAGCTTCAATGAGATAATATTTTTTAAGATTTACAAAGAAGAAGAAAAAATAACTATTGTTATTTTCCTAGGTTGATTTTAACTAAAATGTCGTCACGTTTATCACTTTTTTTCTCATTTATAAAATCTTTGAGAAAAATGTGGTTTGTGAATTATTACTATGTTTTAAAAATCTAGTCTTTTTAAAATGTGTTCATTATTTAATATTTTATTTTTTATAATTTTTATGATTTATTATATAGAACAAGTAGTAACTAGCTCCCTAGCCTCTCAATCCTCACCCATTCAGCCACCCTACTATTTGCTATCGAGTATCTGTAATGTATAGGGCTGCATAGCCCTCCAAAGCGCCCAAAAGACCCGCCTCCTGTGAACCCAATGACTGCCATTGGATCTGTCTCCATTTCTTAATTCGTTGGTCGATCATGCAAATTGGCATCTTTTAAGAAAATAATAAAAATAATATATATATATATAGTATAAAAAATAAACAAATAAATAAAATAGCAGTTTGGTGTTTCACAACCATGTTCGTAAAATATAAATATAATTACCAAATTTAATTATTGTAAATAATTTGATGTTCTCATCCTTTAAATAATTTTTTATAGATTTTATCACTATGTAATTAAAAAATATATATTTACAACACTTACTTTTTAATGAATCAACATGATATTAACAAAACAAGTCATATAGTTTATGGTTTTTTATAAAATAAATCAGATCGAACTATTTCAATTTAGTTCGACATCGATTTCATTTATGTAGCTTTCAAGCAAAAACAGTTCAAACCAAACCCGATAATTCGGTTTAATTTCGACTTTGGTTTGATTTTTTAACACCCTTACTTCAAAATTTTCTTTCCAAGTTTGATCATTTTCCTCTCCTATAATAGAATAAACCTTATTGATGCATTCTTGATTAGGTTTGCCGTTATGCTATTTTATGTTTTGTCATGTTTCACATCCAACTTACCCAAA
Source organism: Viola odorata (assembly GCA_963691705.1). Lineage (NCBI taxonomy): Eukaryota > Viridiplantae > Streptophyta > Magnoliopsida > Malpighiales > Violaceae > Viola > Viola odorata. The sequence goes on from OY829545.1 coordinate 3,889,531, forward strand.
AAAAAATTCATATAGAGGACAAACACAGAGAACTAAATTAAAATGACATGTGCTAATACCTTTTAAAAAAATCAAGTATGACGGGTAATAATATTTGAGTAAACTACATATTTTTTTTAGTTTATAAAATATTTTACAAAAAATAAATAAGAAATATGTTTTAAAATAATAAATTTAAAAATAAATTGTAAATAAAATCTAAACTATTCTTTTTTTTCAGTGTTAAGTATTACTCCCTCTGTTGTCTATTAAATAATTTTTTGAAACAGTAACATTCAGTAAAATAAATACTAAAAAATAAAATAAGGTGTACAGTAACATTCAGTAGAAAAATGACAGTTAATAGGAAACGAAGGGAATACTATATTTATTATATTCTTTTACCAAAATTTATAATTTTTTGCTATTTTTTATTATTTTATTTTTTAAAACTATGATAAATATTAATATTACAAATTTTTATGTTACAGCGGTTAACTGAAATATTTTGTAAACTATACAATTTTTTTATATATTTCATCATCATTTTTTTACCAAATTATCATACCGTTTCAAAATAGTAGTCTTTTTTGGTGCAATTTTTTATTTTACAGTAGTAGTCTTTTGTAAGTTTAATTTTACAACTTTTTTTTTTGCTAAACCACCCCTACTAATTTAAATTCTATTTTTTGCGATAGTTGCAATCTTAATTTTTTTAATTGTTAAAGATGATAAAAGAATGAATAAATATTGTAGGTCCAATGCGACTGAAAAAAGTTTAAAAAACTAGATTGTTGCATTTTTTTCCAGTATATTTTTTAAATAAATTCTATTATAAAAGAAAATCAAAAAATCAAAATGTTAAAATTGAAAACGTTTTCTTTTTCTTTAATTTTGTTTTTTGGAAGGAGAAGAAAAAATAGGGGGGCACGCAACCTTATTTATGGATATTGGCGTTTGACTGGTCAATTTGAACAAACCAATTTTTGTCTAGTTGTACTTTAAGGCTAAGCTTTTGAGTTTTAGACAAGACAGGTTGAAAACAAACATCTTGTTTTGTTTCGAACGGAATTGCCTTTATTACCACACGGTCCACACCATAACTCTGAGCATTTAAAATCCATTTACTCTAATAAAATAATCAAATTACCGAATGATGTATATAAAAAAAAAAATTGGTCGGAATGATAAGTATTATCAATAGTAAAAATTTATAAAAAAATAACGTTTAATTTTTACCAGAGTATTTTTTAGAGGATAGAAAAAGTAATGTTTTTATGAGCGGATTCTCCTTAGCCCCACCCCCACCTTTTTTTTCTTCCTCAATAACAGTCCCTTGGCCTTAAAGTATCAATTTTTTATGTCAATATATCATATCTTGCCCCTTAAAAAAAATATTTTCATATTTAGCCCCTTAAATTTTGTTTCATTGTCAATTTACCATATTAGGTTTAAAATATTAATTATTTTACTAATAAAATTATTCTAAATGATGTATTACTAATAAGGTTTATTCATTTATATTTAAATTATAGTATTTTTTTATTTAAATTAATAACTATTAAATGAATATAAAAATGATATGTATATTTTTTATATAAAAAATAATTAAAATATTAGTATTTCTAATGCTACCCTTACTTTTAACATTTCAACCCCCTTCACTGAACGTCTCTCCCTTAAAAAAAGAAGAGTTATGGCACTGATGCGACTGATTATCTTTAATAAAAATAATAATTTTAATGCTGACATTAAAAAATAAAAATAAAAAATTGTAAAAATTAGTTAAGATAACTTCTGAATATTTCTTTAATAATTTGTAAACATTAGTTCATTTTTATTTTAAAATGTCGTATTTACAAATGAAGAGAGTACTTGTATTTTGTCACTAAAATAAATATTTTATATACTTAATCAGTTTATCTTAACTAAATAATAATTGTAATAAGGCTCCAATGAGGCATTCATGTTGTTTTAGATAGCATTTTTCTATTTTATAGTATATGTAAAGAAAGTAGTGGATGAATAATTTTTGGTGGGAATAGATGAGCAGAAAAGAGAGTGAATTGACGGATTGATGTAAAATGTATGTGAATTGTGAAAAATAAGATAAGATAATTGACAGATGCTGCTGCAAAGGCTGGACTTGGTTGGTGATGGGGCGGGCTACAAACAATGAATGAAAGAACGTGCTCAAACTGATTGATTAGATTCCCCACTCTCTTTTCTATCCTACGTACTTCTCTTTATTACTACCTCTTCTATGCAAAATGGATTAAAGAGACGACGAGTCCAATGAATCCAATTAGATTTTGGAACCATCATCATCATATTCCATTCTACTCCGTAATAAATTTGGAATTTCGATTGGTTAATGGTTTGTCTATGGTAGGAATATATTTATAAATATGAATGAGAATTAGCAAAAGCTTTGTCAAGATAAGATGGAGCCTCGATCGAGACAAAGGCCATTCATTGTAAGATTAATTAGCAAAACCTTTGTCACGTCAAAAAAAAATCAAAATGTTTCTAAAAAGCACTGCAAAGCACTCAAATGCAGATTAAAACTTCACAGAGCAGGATTGGGATAGATTGCTTCAATTAAAAAAAATGGTATAAATTAAAAAGTTATTTATAAAGGGACAAAATTATGAATTTTAGAGTAAACTACGGCGCTAGATTATTATTATTATTATTATTATTTGCCTACTTGCATTGCATCCGGAGTTTTTTATAATTTCTAAGCGTTTCAGTTTTGTTTTTTTTAATATGCTGAAGATTTTATTAGTACCATTAGGAAGATGGTGGCAAGAGGAGAAGAAGGAATGTACAAGTATGACGCTCCCTCAATAGAGGAAGCGATTAGGCAAAACAAAAAGAAAGAACAAACCCTCTCTACAGACACGCAACAGACCTGGACTACTAACCAGCACTACCCCAAGTACTGAATGTACTGGTTCCAATCAAAATACTAACTTCGATTAGCATCTTGATATTTCATATATATATATATATATATATATATATGCAAACATTTAACACACCTATAATACAATTTTTAGTATTTGAATGTGACATATTGTCCATATCGATTAGTATTTGACCTATATCGGCCGATGTGATTAGTAATCCAGTATAAATTGATATAAAAATCGAGATAATATAATATATTTTTTATTTTATTTTTCATTATAAACACTGTAAAAACATCAGCTCTAACACAACAGATTGAATGCCAATTGACCGTCCTATGCTATTGTCATTATAAACCAAAGCCCTTCAACGCTTTGCATCTATTCTGTAGGCAGACAAGACAGTGCTTGATCGATACCGCTGCGTAGCTAGGGTAGGCAACATAAAGTCCACATCTTATCTTAGATTTAAAGTATAAACATGAAAATTTGAGGTAAATTGCGTGATAAACAAGTTATTATTCATTGAAATTCAATAATATTGGTATAAAAGAAACTCTTTAGTGGAAGAACTTTAACCAAATGTCTTGGCTTTTATGATTTGTAAGTTGTAACTATAAAGATCGGTCCAAACATGCATGCCGAAAAATAAATGATTAGCATGTTACGTGTTTAGGTGCGGGGCTACCAAAACATATAAGGAACATCGATTAGTGGTAATTAGGTTGGGTGGTCAATATTATTCAATTTATTATATGACGCTTGACACCTCAACTATATACTACAACATACATGAATTATTGTAGTGGAATGTTGCTACATTATTGGATTGAATTTGGATATACATTATGTCATTAGCATATATATCATCAATTTGAATCAACCCATACCCCTACCCTAGCTAGCTAGCTAGATATATAGCTAGTGGAATCCAAGCTTGCTGTTTTGTCAATCTTTTTAGCTAATTATCAATTCGACAATTCTTCGAAGCTATCCTTATCGTAAAGGGAGTTTGTCAACCTAATCACCTCCTAAAATTAGGATAAAATCTCAATTATTGTCAAAGATAATCAATATGTACCTAATGTTATTATTTTTTACATTAGAGAATGTTAGTTACTTTTTTTTATAAGTTGGCTACATTTAATAGCAGCGGCGCAAGACGTGTGGTGTCCAATAGATGTTAATTACTAAAATCTCATCCGTCTATTCTAAATTAGTAAATCAGTGGTTAGGATTCATGTTAACAAATGATAAAAAATAAATTACTACTTTTGTTTTTTAGTCAACTAATCCCCTTTCATGTTAACGCATGAGCAAATTGAAACACCAAAAACTGGACTCTTTGCTTTGTTTTGTAGCGATGATTGGATTTTACCAATAAACTCAATTAATTGTCATATTCATTACAACTTGCAGGAATGGCAGGGTAAGGTAGAACAGATGCTCTGTACAGTAGAAATTAAGTAATACGAACAGTGCATAATACAAATACAGATACAGAAAGGCGTTGTTTTGACCGCTTCTGGTGAATTGTAGAGTAGAGGGTTCTTATGTTTCTTTTTGGTGAACACGTGTTCTTCTAGTTAAACTAATTTCGTTCCAATATTGACGGTTTTTAAATGAAGATGATTCTTTTAGTTTTTTTATTTTTAAAATTCGAATTTAAAACCTTATTTAAGAACGGACATACTTATTTTTTTCCTTTTGTTTTTCAAGTAACAAATTGTTTTTTTATAATAGTTACATAGATAAATTAATAGTATAAAAAATACTTAGTAGTACCGTACTTGTTCTGTCCTGTTTCTTTGATTTGTCACGTGCCAATCATTTTTCTAAAACAAGTAACTTCCTTTGTTTTATTTAAATGGCTCCGAAATAGTCTCACGCTATAGTTAACGAAGAATTATACTATAAACACTAATTTTTAATACTAATTGATATAACAATATATAATTATTAACATTTATCTAATATAAAAATAACTGGTAAATGAATATAAAAATATCGTGTAACTTCAGTAAAATTGTTAATAAAATATTAAATTCTAGCAATATTTATCAAATGTGAACTAATCTTTTTTTGGCTGTTTTTTTCCTTTTTCAAATCAAAGAAGAGTTAAGGGGTGGGCTGGACTACAACTCGTTGGGCCCACAACACCTCTCTAGATTATTAGCACCCAAGACAGCCCAGGCCCAGAACCAACTCTTTTACCAAACGACACGGCGTCGACAGCCCCGCAAACCGCGTTTAAGTCGTCCCTCTCCGTCGCAGTTTTGCACCAGAAATGGCCGGCGTCGGCACCACCAGCTACAGTTGCGAAACCGCCGCCAAAACTCTGGAATGGATTAATGCAATCATCAGTTTCATCAAACCATATAATAACTCCCTAATTAAAGCTCCCGTCGTCAATTTCTTCACCGACAAGCTCTGGGAATCCATAAATCCGGACTGGATCGCTTGCCTCCGTCAAGAACCCATCGAGAACCTCCTCCTCATCCCTTCCTACGTGACACAACCTCATTGGCCGCCCTCTCTTAACCATTTCCTCCTCTCTCTAGAATCCCTGAACTTACCTCGCAACCAACTCGACTTCCAAAAGGTATACGATCAATTTAGCACTACTGATAATAATACAGCGTGTCGTATCGTGTGAATTTTGACTGGTTGGCGCGAACTGTTTTTTTTGTTTCCAGGTGTTACCGGGACTCAAGCTGACGTCACTGAATGCGGTTGTTGCGCAAGGGATGAATGTCAAGAAGAAACATGAGGTTGAGGTTCTTTCGGCGGTGGTCAGTTACATTGCCAAAAGTGTGGGAGCTGATACTGTAGTAGATGTTGGTGCTGGACAGGTAGTGCCCTTTTTTCTAACTTTGGCATTTTAGATTATCTGTTTGTGTTCATGTTTATGCTTATGTTATTGGGTTTGGTTTTTGTTTTAGGGTTACCTCGCTCAAGTTCTTTCCTTTGAGTATAAGCATTCAGTAATAGCCATTGATGCATTGTCGCATCATGGGAATGTAACAAATGCACGTGCTGAACGGATTAAGAAGTATTACACAGCTCAGATGCGTAAATCTGGGTAAGTACAGAATCTAGTCCTGTTTCTGTATGAGTGTGTTTAATGCTAGTTAAGTCTAGCTGTGCAAATTAAGCTCATTGTATTTCCAATGCTAGTTCAGGAGATGGAATTGTCAATGTACCGAAGACAGTTACTTGCCGTGTAATGTCAATTGACATGTTGAAAGACCTGACCAGCATATCGCTGCATCATCATGATGGTTTTAAAGAGACAAAGTTGATTAAGCAAGTTGGGGAAGATCAGACTTCTCTGTTACTTGCTGGTTTACATGCTTGTGGTGATCTTTCAGTGACAATGCTGAAGTGAGTGTTTTTGTGTTTGATGTTTCAATATTTTGCAAAGCATAAGATGTTGGGACATTAGCTATGTTATCTCATTTCTACAATTTTGTCTTGGAAATTGCCTCATCGTACTTACCATTGAATGCATCGTGTCTTGTTTATGTTCTTTTCCTTCATTTTTAACTTTTCAAGTACGTATCTCTTGTGGACCAGGACTTTTTTGGAGCGCAAAGATGTTAAGGCAGTTGTTAGTATTGGTTGCTGTTACAATTTGCTGTCCGAAGGATGTTTAGATTCTGATAAATGTGGTTTTCCAATGAGTTGTGGTGTTAAATCTTCTGGCATATCACTTGGGAAAAGTTCGTGCGATCTTGCTTGTCAGGTGCGTGGAAATCTTAGAATGACCTATGATGTGGCAATTTCTGTTATTAGTTGCATGCTGATAGCACCAGCAGCCATGAATTGCAACATAACTTTCTTGCCGCTGCGTCTGGTTTATAATCAGTTGCTCATTGCACTATAATGCTTACAAGTTGCTATAGTTGCATTAAAGTTCTAGTGTGCCCAAAGAGTTGAGAAAACTGATCCACATTTGGATCCTCTCTGTAGGAGTACTGTTTAGTCATCAAAATGAGTTCTCCTTGAGAAACATTTTAGGGAAAGGCATCTACAGGCTGAAGTAGAGGAGGCATTAGGATTTGATTGGGAAGCCTCTGCTGAATTACGGGGTTTGCTTATGTTTGTGATAGACACATATTCCTTGTGCTTGAAGAGTTTAGATTGAACGAGATGATGTGCAATATAACGAACTTCCATCTTCGATTAGTTGGTCCCTTTTCTATTATGTTGCCAATATCCATGTTACAAACAGTTGTCTTTACACTTTCTAATTTAGGACATTAGATTGAGAGATTGTGTTTTAAGATGCTTTTCTGAATGATTTAATTTAATTTAATTCAATCTGACTTAGTTACTAACAACAGATGTACTTTGTGACTCTTATAGAGTGCAGACCGGTGGAGGAGTCTTGAAAAGGATGCTGGTCTTCATAACTTTGAGTTGCATGCTTTCCGTGCTGCTTTCCAAATGGTACACAATATTTACAATAGTTTATATTTCAGATTATCTTGATGTGCTCTACGCTAGCTTTCATTTTTGTCGGTATAGCTATATCATGTTATGCATTTTTGTTATTTCCTCTTTTTTCACGCATACCCTTTGTTTTGTGTTAAAATCACATTTTTTAATACATTCTTGCTCATTATACATGTTTGTCACTTTGGCATCACAATGTTATACATGTTTCCTTTTGCACTGGAAGACTTGAAATATGAAATATGTGGCCTTAAGCTATTTTGATGCTAGTATTATAGACTTTCTTCAGGCTTCAGCGTGATCATCATTGTACTTTCGTTAGGCCACATAATTTCAAAAGGAAATATACCAACAGTAGTGAATGCTGTATGAATTATTGTCACTAGGAAAAAATCCTCCACAAAATATAGACCTCTCGGTTTCTCAAATCATTTAATCGATTGATTGCAGAGTAATTTTTATTGTAAAAGATCCCCATGAAAAGAAAATCCAATGGTCTGTAGGGCCTCTTTATGGTATGGTTTAATCTTCCACAGTTTTGAAATATTTCTACACCTACGTTTTCAGAGTTAGTTGGCTGAAAAGATGGGTTTGTTCTAGGTTGGTTAAGTGTGGGTCTATGAAGTTGTCCATTAGGAAAGGGGCACAGAGAGCGCCCTCCTGGCTATTATTTAGGGTGAAATAGAGAAAATATTTGTTTTAGGCAGAGTAATAGGCACTACTAGGTTTTCATTAGGTTATTTATTAACTGTTGATTTCTTTGTTTCTTTCTATATCCAAGGATTCTTTCCAGGTAACAAACAAAATTATATGCCGTATTAGTCTGTTATCCCTTTGTTCATGCAAAACATTGTTTATTTTTGAAGGTTCTTTCTAAATATTATCCTGAAGTCCTAAGTGCCACTACTCCTTCAATTGGGCGGCAAGGGAAGGCTTTGCGTCGCCAGCATAAAAAAGGGATCCTGCATTCTTCCATGCATCATCAAGAAAGTAAATATTCATTGCTGCCTCAGAAATGTGCCATACTTTATAGCATGCTGAGCATAAAATGCGAAAACTATGGATTGCTGCATACTTGAGACTTGGAATTCTTCAAAGTTTTTTTTCTTCTTTTTCCGATAAGCTTCTTCAAAGGTTAAGTACTGAATTTGCAATCAAATGGTTTTGCAGATGAAAATTTAGCATTGGTGTTGGACATAGATGCCTCGTCTCATGGAGTTTCCTTCAATGGGGACCCATCTGCTGAGGAAGCTTTGCTATTTGAGAAATTTAGTCAATCTGGATTATCTCGTCTTGGTATCAAAGCTACCTCTGAGTTGGATTTTTATGAAGTATGGAAGGAAGCTGAGCCTTTTGCTGTATGTTACTTCCATCCTGCTTTTTTCTGTTGCATATGTTTTATGTAACCATTTCTTTAGGGAAAGCAACACTATCCTTGGTACTGTTGGCCGTGCTCTACACTGAAAGCTGTAGTCTTTTATTGGCATTTATCCAACATGTTTGGTAATCATAGTTTTTATGGGTAAATGGAAGCCTCTACTGCCTTGTCTTGCCCTGAATTTTCTTGTACATATCTACCTTTTCAATCTCCCAGCCATTACTAGCTTGTGTTTGCACCTTCAATATTCTTAGCCTTTGCTTGCAACAATTATTCCAACTTAACCTTTTAATGCTGTTTTTTTTCTTCCAATTAAGCTCAAGACACACAAACACACACACACACACGGACATACTCTAGCTTCATAAATTTGCTTCATGTTTTTCCTTGTTTTCTTTTTTGAACATTTTAGGGGACAAATATAGCCTTATGATTGAATAGATATATATACTGGCATATTACTAATTAGTGCGCCAAATACAAACAGGAACTTATAGGACCTTATTGGTCTCTGCGAGCTGCTCTAGGGCCTGTTCTGGAAACTCTTCTTCTTCTTGATAGATTATTGTTCCTCCAAGAGCAAGGTGGTTTGCTGGAAGCAGTCATGCTGCCCATATTTAATCCTCAATTATCCCCAAGAAATGTGGCTATAATTGCTAAACGAACTTGATATGTATACAAAGACCCAGCCTGAGAAAAGGTAACAATCACATCCTCTGTGCCTACTGTGTTTGACCACATTATCAATATTATCTGATCAAGGCTCATCGTCTGCTTGATTTCTTTTGTGCTGCATGTTTCTTTTATTTTGTCAGGTTAAAGACATCTATGTATCAAGTTTCTGAATGCAAAAGTTTTTATGGTGAACATCTATGCTATTCTTGAAAAATTGCGTGCTTGTTTTAGTGTCCCTTCCCAAAGATCAGGGTACGTACATGCATGCAGAATATACAAGACTGTTCAGTTGCCTCATTGAATCATAAATTATTTGTTGTTTATTGCTTACATATAAGGCTATAACTGTCTTTCAAGATGAGTTTCTTAAAAAAATAACTTTTGTTTCTTTTTGGTTCGTTGTGAAGATAAAAGTATTTTTTTATGAATTTATAGTACACTAGACTCCTGCAGCTGCACGACTTGAAGTTATAATAGACTAGAGTTCATTGTTTGTTCATGTGTTGACTACAAGGACAATAGAAATATCTATTGAAGTCGCTTTTGTAAGTCTCAAATTCGTTTTATGAACAGTTGCTTGAAAACTAGGAAAGGTTATTGGAAGGACTGGTCAAATATGCTTTTCAATAGCCATTCACATGCCCCACCTGGTATCAGAGCTGTCAAGAATTCTCTCTTGACACGTATGAGAGATGTATTTGTTTGCATTCATTTTGTTACCTATTGTTGCTACCCGAATTTTGATTTTCGTCACAACTTTTACGTGTTTTATCGCTTATCACAATGGTGCGACACCTATCATGAACTGCTTTAAGAATTGTTGTCATTAAAAAGATTCAGAGGAACTAAAGACCTATACTTCAATCTGCGCTGTATCGATGGTTTGTGTTTAGCATCTCATTGTTTCAAAGCTGGTACATGATATATTCCCAAAATGCTTGTGATAGATTATAGAGCAAAACAACTGGTGGTGTATTTTTATAATGATCTGATCTTTTAGATAGTAGAAACATTCACCAATCACTTTTCAGGTTCACGTGGATTGGCATGGTTGGAATTGCCATTTCAGGTATCACTGTTCTAGCGCAACTATTTGACTTTGTCATTTTTGACACCTTTGACCTCCACTAGGTGATGGCAGCATGGGAATTGATGATGATGTATATGTATATCCGTAAGAGATGAACGACCAAAAACGTTGTCATCTTAGAGGAGGAAAAAACACAAGAAGAGATCATTCAAACTTGTCTAACCAGAGTTTACAACAAACAGAAGTACTAAATCATAACCGAGTTTTTCTTTCACTGTCCTTATTAGTGTTATTATTATTATCTAGATTGATGCGAGTACCGTTTGTTCATAAGGACTTGAAGTTTGACTGAGCTACACAGATAAGGTTGTTTTTTATGTTATAATGTGGAAGAATCCAGCTTTGGTAGGGATTGCTTCAATCTAAAGGTAAGGTAAGGGGGTCCGAATTCTGCTTTGCCATACCGGGATGTCGGGAGCTAGAGGATAATAATTAGAAATTTTGAGTCATTTTTTTTCCCTGATGTTAGATTGTCATTTTCTGCATTTTGCCCCTTTTAAGCCACGTACCTCTATGCTCTATTATTGGGTTCTTTGTGTAAGTATTTCTGGCACAGGCAATTTGTTTTTACATGCTTTTATTGCTGATTTGTAGAGTTACTTGCTGTGCATACAGTTTTGTTGCCTGTAAGGTTAAAAGGACTGGTTTGTTGACAGAAAGATGGGTGGCAGCTACTACCACTTTTGGCGTTTTATGAGCTGCTAGATGAGTTTATATTCCGTGACATATTGTTCAACCTGACATGTCTATGTGTCAATTTTTAATTTTTAATTTCTTTTTTAGGAAAAAAATACACCCATCTAGATCTTTAGTGGAATCATATGTCATGAACGAACTAATTTTGGCCGACATTGTCTAACAAAAATCTGTAGACGTCAATTTTTCAATGGATTAGTGGATCGTCGGAACAGAGGAATTTGGGCTTTGAGCGTGGGACTTTGGATTGATTGATTAGGAAATAGAGCTTCAACTATACGTCGGCTTTTACATTCAGAGATGCAACTTGGGCTTGAGCGTGGGACTTTTGGGAGCAAACTCTTTTCTTCCGCCAATGGTAAGCTAAGAGACACAAATTTGAAACTTAACTTTTTCATTTCATTTAATTGCGAGAAGTACCATTAGGGTGTGTTTGGTTGGCAGAATTAGGGAGAAAAATGACTCGAAAATCTGAGATTCCGAGCTTTATTGTGTTTGATTGCGATAAGAAATCACTCCTCCCCCGAAATCCAACTTTCCTTAACCGCTTTGACTTTTCAAAAAATGAGGGAAAGTGATTATTTGGCTAGGGGGTGGGGAGAGTGATTCTCTCTATAGGAAAAGTTAATTTTTTTTATTAAATGACATATTTGTCCGAAACTAATTAAAAAAAATAACCTAATAAAGTGTCTTCTTCCTTCTCTGTTTTCTAAAACTTCACCAAATTATATTAATTACACAAAAATTATATCAATTACACAAAAATTATAATTAATTACATAAAAATTATAATAAATATATAAAAATTATAATAATCACATCAAAATTACATAGTAATGATGTAAATAATAATAGGTAAAAGAAAATACAATTAGGAACGGAAATAAATCATCCAAGAAATCTCGATTTTAGACTTGTTTATTGTTGCAGTTATATTTTTTGCATTGCTAGAACAATATGTGTCATATTTTGTTATAATTTTCAAGGACTCTAATAGGAAAGTTATGTTATTTGTCATGTTCTTTAACCGACAAAAAAAACTATAGTCATAAAACAAACTCATTTGATATTTTGATTGTTGAAAGATAGATAATTAAATAGAGAGAAAGTCTAACGTGTTTAGAGGAATCTGCGTAGCACAATATATATAGAAAAGAATAATTAGACACCTAACAAGATAACAAAGACACAAATATAGAAAAGGATAAAATAGTCATTTTTTTTACTTTTCTTGAGGATTCCTAAGTACAAAACAAACACAATGTTACTTTACCGAAAATCTTAAATCCCAACTAAACACAAAAAAACTAACATTCCCTTCAATCACTCTCCCGGGAGAGTGATTCTAACGGGAAAAGTAACATTTCGTGAACCAAATGCTACCTTAATCTATAAATTAAATAACTTACTGTTAAAATACTTAGCTTTTTATTTTAAAAACAAATTAAACCTACCTGACTGAACAAACAAAAAAGTTGTAGATGAGGTTTGTAATTTAACTAATTAGTGCATATTATTTTTATGATGTAGGTCATGAGTTCGATCCTAGTATTGTAATGATAATTAACAATATATCTATTTTAAAAAATATATATTCATGACTTGATAAAATATAAATAAATGCAGTTAAACTTAGTTCCATGGGTATATATATATATGTTTCGCAAAATAAAATAAAAAATAGGAGAATGTAAAACAACAGTAGATTTGAAATACTCTTAACACACTATAACTCTTTACTTTTGACTAAATGGTTGTATCGCCAGAAGCAATAAAACTGAAGGCCGTCATCGAAATTTTTTTAAATATAAGGACCAAACCGAAGAATTGAGAAAAGATGTAGGGATCGATATGTACTACTATTTTATTTTCTATTAGCCAAGCTGGAATGAAAGGGACAAGTTGATTTGTTTGTATTCTTTTTGTCGCCTTTCTTTCTTGACCCCATTCCAAGGATTCGATTTCTGGTCACTGAACAAATTCAAGATTATCAAAATTGCCCCATTAACAGCATGGCAGGCATCTTTATAAAATATCTTAAACAGAAGAGCCAAATAGCACATAAAGAGAAATTGATTAGAAGAAAAGAAGAGAAGAGTTGGAGGACTCCACTTTCTTACAAATTACATCGAGTGTTTTTGTACTTAATCATATTAATCAGCGGTAAACACTTTTGACTTTTTAGAGATTGTACAGAAATTAACGGTGGATAATACTATTGTCGTTTTATATTGCAATTGGTATAAAATTAGATTTGTTGAAAGAAGTCAACAACCATGAAATTGCCACTTTAGGTTTGCAGCGCCAAATGGAAAACTAACCAGCACTATGACAGGTGGTCATTTTGAATTCCTCAAATTAATTAGTAGTACTCGTTTTGTTCTTGAACTGTTTTTAATTAATTAATTAATTAAATTACATTGGCTGGTAGTGATTGATCAAATCAGGCCAAAGTGCAAACTTCTTTTAATTCATTTTCATGGATATATATATAAATTGGAATTTTGTGAGGATTTACCGTTGAAGTTTTTACACGGCGGGAACCTTAACGAACAAAAATATAACGTTAGAGATTTTATAGAACCTAGAAATATAGTAAGCACCCAATTGAAGTTTTTGAAAAATGTTGGGGACCTGGTATATATTTTATTCATTCTAAAATTGTAAACTACCAGCGTACCCTGGATTCTCTCGAATTAGAACTTAGATGGAAAGAAGAATCAAAGACCAAAGACCATGTATTAACTAGATATCATCGCTAAGCTATAATAAATATTAAATACACACATGCTACTAATTTAATTTAATGTATAAGTGTCTGTGTCAATGTGTATAGGCAGGCTGCGTTTGGTCTAGCCACATCAAATTATGCGGAATTACTGGTTGACTTTACTTAATTACCTGGGCTTCTTTTTTTTTGCCTTTTTTAAAAGAAGAAAATAATATTTTTCCACACATATATAAATTTGATTGAACCCAGCTGTTTGGTCCACCATTTGGCCCCCTACCTAGGTCTTCTTGTTGTTTTTGTTTTTTCACCAATATATATATATATTCCTTGCTCTTTCATTTCCCTGTCCTGTCCATAAATTAAAAGCCAAAAGAAGAAAGAAAACTAGACAAGAAATGAGCAACATAAGCATTGTAGAGGCAAAGTTGCCTCCTGGGTTCAGATTCCATCCAAGAGATGAGGAGCTGGTGTCTGATTACTTGATGAAGAAGGTGGTGATGATCACCAACCATCAATTCCTTGATGATCATCTTCTCATGATTGAAGTTGACCTCAACAAGTGCGAACCTTGGGATATCCCCGGTAAGTTCATTTAACTAATTACTAATTCGATCCATCATTCATCGCTTATTTGATTACTTAATATCACTCATCTTCATCTTAAAAAACTACACATATATCATGATTTTTCCTATTAAATTCTACGTGTATGTACATAGGAATGTAAACTAAAAAATTCGAATTCAAAATCTAACTTTTCTTGTTTTACGGGAAGCACGATTGATTGGTTAAAAGAGTAGTGTTTTAGATATGTTTGTTTGGTTGGCTTTAATTGGAGGTTTATGCATATGCTAGGAAATGATTCTTCTCCCTCTCCTTATCTCAGGCTAAGGTCTAGCTGATAGCAACTCGGTTGGTTATGTTAATTAACAGGAAATAATAATAGCAATAATCAATTAGTGATAATAATGACGACAGTGATATATATATATATATAAAAAGTAAAGAACTCAATTATCTACGGTGATTAATAAGTTTATATTGACAATTAAGTGGGAAGATGCTCGTCTATTTTCAACTAAATTTCGAATTTGAGTTCTGAAAATAAGGTAAAAACATGTAAAAATGATAAAAATGATTTCACTTTCTTTGAAAGGGGGCGATGGTGTTCGAGCAAAGGTTTGTCTGAATTGAAGGTTTGCTACAACATGCTTAAGGGTTTGATATTTTGCACACGTAATAATTCTAGGTTACCCGTCTGTTTAACTTACCTTTCTTCCCTGGAAAATGATAAAAAGAGATGCCTGAAGTCAACTCTTCCATGCATGTGTTTTACTATTTTTATTATTTATATAAATCATCTATTGAATGTAGATTAATTCTCACATCTATTTCCTCTTCAACATTACTAGCAATGTTTACCGCGCAAAATCTTGTCAAGAATTGGTAGTATAGGAGGAATATAATATTAATGTGACAGTTCTAAAAGGTTTTAAATACTAAATAGGTTAATTATCTGATTAGTTGCTTAAAAATCAGTGATTTTTTTTACCAATAAATGGGTAGCTCATTGGTTGTTTGCGGTTGGCAAAATACCACTAAAGTCTCCAATTCGACCTTACTATTGTTAGAGTTGAATTGAAGTCACGAATCTAAATAGTCAACTATAAATTACCTAACTGTAAGAAAAGTTATAAAAATAAGAAAATTAAGCAAAAGAGAAGAAAATGAACAGGCCCTTTTGAACAAGGCCACAAAGAATTTCATGATTCATTTTTAAAAATCTGAACAATACCGTCAAGAACCCAGAAAACGAAACTTTTAAAAAATAATAACTAAAATCATTGAAATAGTTTACTGTGGAGTTTATATTTTTAAAATCTAAACTACAAGTTTTTTTCACTTAATCCAAAAAAGTACAGGTGAGATTCAATTAATCATGTTTACAGCACCATAATTTTATCCAGTCGAATTATTCAAAAAAGTGTTTAAGAAGATAATGTTTCCATCAATTTTACTTTTTCTTATTCATTCATCATGTTTTGTTGGAACCGTCATTTACGTGGAGATATTCAACTAACTGTTCTGAAACCCAATGAAAAATGAAGCCCCGTTATTATTTGAATAAATTGACACTCTTCTTGGCATTGTTCTGGCCAGTGGCCACAGCAGCCACCTAAAGTTTTGAAAATGACTGAAATAACGAATTATTAATTAAAAACAAATAAATAAATCTAAATCCATATATTACACGTATGCTTAATTATTTATTATCATAAAGTCGTAAGACTCGTAACACTAGCAGTCTAGCACCTCACAGCTCGTGCGCAAAGTAATTCTGCACTATCAGCTACACCTGAGATTGAAAAGGAATAACCAAAATGTTCACCTTCCTCATAATTCATTCTTACCAAATCCATTATGCCTACTCACCCCCACCACCAAAATTAAAGTTAACTCAATTCCTGTCGTTTGTCCCATTCTCTAAGCTAGAAGAACCCAGAGCTGTAATTAACGGCGAATTCATCTCGTACCACCGCATCATAACCAAACTAGGAGTATATTTTTGCAAAACTAAAAATAATAAATCCCTCTCCCTCTACAGTAACATATATCACTGTTTTTCGGAAACATCAAATACTGTGGAAACTAATTCAACTTATATACGAGGACCCATGATGCCACGTGTAGAAAATGATGCAAATTGATTTGTTTAATGTCAAGTTGCAAAGCTAATTTTAGTTAGCAGCAATAATTCTGAATGGGATAGATATCAACATTCATAGTTCATACCCTCAACCTCAATAATGCTTATCCGTATTCATTACTTCTTGAATGCTCGCTTTCTTTTGGCTGTTATGTTGATCTTTTCCTTTTCTTTCTTTTTATAAAATATAATGTTAATACAGAGAGAAAACTTTAAGCAGAGGAGTTTTTTCCTCCGTTCTTTTATTCTTTTTTAGGGGAAAAAAAGGAAGAACAATTCGATTAAAACAAGCTGAGAAAACCATACCAGGAGAGTCCGACAGTATTCGTACGGGATTACCTGAATTAAATAAAAAACAAGTTGGTCAATCTAAACTTTTTCCTCAGACCAAAAAAGAAAAAGTAGGCTAAACAATAACAAAATTCTACATGCAGGCATGGATATTTGTAAATTTGAGGCCATTCATAAAAAAATTGGGTTTGACTTGACTGATTCGTAACCAAAACATATATATGAACATATTATACCAGTCTATTTACTAATGATTTGTGGTGCAATTTCTTTATTTCAACAATGGCAGAAACGGCACGTGTGGGAGGTAAAGAATGGTATTTTTACAGTCGGAGAGACCGTAAGTATGCAACAGGAGTGAGGACGAACAGGGCAACTGCAACTGGGTATTGGAAGGCCACAGGGAAGGACCGTCCTATCTACAGGAAGAGCACCCTCGTTGGCATGAGGAAGACCTTAGTTTTCTACCAAGGAAGGGCACCCAAAGGCCGAAAATCGGAATGGGTAATGCACGAGTTCAGGCTTGAAGGACCCCTTGTGCCCCCTAAAATCTCTTCACAAAAGGTAATCACTATTTACAACATATAAGAATACAACTATTTCTCTATTGTTTTGATCTAAATGTGACAAACTCCAATGACATCAACAAATGATGGGTGTGAGTAGTTCGCTAATGAATTTAGAGATACATATGGTTCAGACCGAGAAAAAAAAGAAAAAGATGCAAGAATCATGGGAGTATTTTTTATTTTAATGGCATTGTTTTGTTTTCAAGTCAAAAACAAAGGAAGCCACCGTACAAAACTATGTAGTGGTTGACCTAATTAACATGATCATGATGAATGCATTAAAAAGCCAACAAATGCTAGTATTCCCATCAATATCATGACTCCTCCTTTTTTTCCTTTTTTTGGTGGACACAGGAAGATTGGGTGTTGTGCAGAGTGTTCTACAAGAACAGGGAAATTGCTGCCAAACCTAGCATGGGAATTAGCTGCCATGATGACTACACGGGCTCATCATCTCTTCCTGGATTGATGGATTCTTACATCACCTTTGACCAAACTCAACCAAATTTACAGTACGAGCACGAGCAAGTGCCCTGCTTCTCCATTTTCTCTCAAGACCAAACCAACAACCAAACTTTCCCACACATGATCACTCAGCATCATATGGAAGTACCGGACAACCTATCCACCAGAAACAATTGTAGCCCATTTGGACAATTGCCTCTGCTGACCACTCCTAATAACTTGGATTCACTCTCTCATGACAACAAGGTACTAAAGGCTGTCTTAACCCACCTTACCAAGATGGGTAGCAGTCATAACATAGAGCAATCACCAAGCCTAGGAGAAGGAAGTTCAGAAAGCTACTTATCCGAAGTGGCTATGCCCAATGCATGGGATCTTTTCTGATTAAAGGTTTTAAAGACTCTACATTGTCCCACTGGCTACGGGAAAGAAAGGGCACCAAGAAAAAGTTCAACAATTTATTTTGCAGAGTCTATTAAACAAGACATGTAATCAACTTATAACTATATGTAGATGCTGTCAATTAAGTTACTACATCCATAAAGTGAGAATTTTGTTCGTAAACTATACTAGTAGATAAATATAATAATATACATACATTTTTATCTCATGTTATTAGTTCTTCTGGATTGAATGACTCATTTAACATGTAATTTCATAAAAGTTTATCATGTAAACAAGCACTGGTGCACACCAAACCTAAACAGAAAGCCTAACTCACTTGTAGCAAACATCTCATCAATTAAGCACAATTTATCAACACTAACAATAAAAACAAGTTCAATGACCATTTTGCAGCATATACACGGTCTTTTAATCTTCTTTCTTTCTAGGTATACCCGATAGTGATCAATAGGATATGACAAGTTCCACGTCTATCCATGCCAAAATTGACAACACACGGACCAGCTTGTTTGTCATATCTAACCCAATTAATTCTACATTAGTTGCCCAAACGATATTGACAATGATGTGCATACTACAGCTAACGTTACGTCTAGTTGTGTAAGTTAAATTTCAATTTATCTGCTCTGTACATACTTCGTTTCTAGTTTGCTCATGACTCAAGTATACTGTCTTCAAAATAGATACCTAGCCATTGAGATTCCCTCCTACTTGTTGAAAGGAAAAAAAGAATCTGGGGAACAATTCCTTTGAGAAAGAAAGTAAAGACAATTGTTTAATTGTGTAGAGAAATAGGATTTCGTCAACATTCAATCACAAATATGTTTGTAATTTATGATTTTTATCACATAATCAGATGCATAGTTTAACATTTCATACTGTTTAACCATATCATCATACATTTCAAATAAAATTTCAAATTCAAGGTTGTTTATCAATTAAACAAAAACACGACATACAGAAATTTTGAAAAAAAGAATTTAACAACAAAGAGGTAACTTGAATAGTCATATGTTGATAGATAAACAATCAATAATTTTTTTGTAAGTGGTCAAAAAGAAAAATGAAACTTTAGCAAAGATCTTTAGAGAGGAAAAGAATGAAGCGGCACTGGAATACTAGCTTCTACCTAATGATGTGCTAACGCCAAGCAAAACATTACACCAAAAGAATCCAATAATATTTCATCAGATTCAGCGATTGTCACGCTCCTCTAATTATAAAAAGTAATGGAAAAAGACAAACAATAAAATAAAAGAGACTAAATCCATAGATTATTGCAACAGACTCTTAATCATAGATTTTCCCACTCGAATGGTAATTATTTTGTTTTACCAAACACACGAATGGAAATGATTGATGTGCCTTTGAGGTAAAGAATTAATTCCTCCATACAAGTAATAAGAGTTAGGTTTGATAGATGTCATATTGGAACCAAAAGTCTTACAGGGAATCTTGGTTTTTTAATTGAATGATGTCATTACTCTTTCATCATAGAAAGCAACTTACAACCAAATTCCAAAGCAACTTGATAATAGCATAATGGATGGCTTTAGTGGCAGAGCAGCCTCTAACAATTATTAGCAAATGAAAGTGCATCTCAAAAAATAAAATAAAATAAATAATAATATAAAATACATAAAAATGTATAAACCAGTGATACCTGGAAATAAGGATTGGGTGTCCATTCACCAAATGGGTTGGGCCACACTGCACGTTGGACCGATATTATCTTACCTTACTTCTAGACCCATTTGAAACAAATCATGTATATACTTCATTCTGCAGAGATGTGAAGGAAAAGAAAAGATTAGCTATGGTGCTCATTAGTTGTTACTTCACAGAAACGGTTGGCTTTGTATTTCAATTAATTTGTCTAAAATTTAGATAAAAGATACAGTGCTCCTTGAACATCTCACAGTAGTTGAATGACAAAGGATACAACATTCTAACATCAAACCAGTAACATCTAACCATGAATTTCTAGGCTAATCATGCTTGAATTTATTTTTATGATTATTATTGTTTTATCACAGGTCAAGTGGCAGAATAAAGGAGCAATACGTTCTTCGTTTTTGACATTTCCAGCAGATCTGTTTTCCTGTATTGTCCTGCCCCTTCCTGCAAATCAACCAATTTAGGAGAAGAAAATAAATGATAAGTGATCCTAGAGATGTGGTGTGCCTTTCATGAGGAGTCAAATGGCTTCACAATTTACTAGAAACCAAACTATGGCGATTGCAGTAGATATTTGACCTATCAAAGTATATATGAAAATCCAACAGCAGCTCATTACATTGACAAGAAGTCTGGCAAACATGTATGGTAACCGGGAATAAGGGAATGGGAATGAAGCGTGAAAATAGATATGGGGAATGAGAATAATAGGGTATACCCCATTCTCATTCCTTGTTATAACCTACACTTCTCTAGGTTATAAAGTTTAGTTATATTGTTATATCCATGATCACTGCCATCCACATTCCAAATGAATACCAAACACCGTTATAGGGAATGAACCTACATTCTCTTTCCCACCACATACCAAAAAAAGCTATATCAATGAATGAAATTTCATTCCCATTCCCATTCACACAAATCCATTCCTGTACAAGACATGACATGGCATGGCAACCAACTCAATATTGTTATTCTCAGACTTAGCGGTAAGTATTCATAGGTTCCTAAAATAGTCAAATAAAAATTGCCAAATTTTGGCTCCCTCTATAGTCTATATATAAAACGAATACAGTACAATACTTATGAGACAAGTGCAAATTAGAATAGAACCTTGGGAGGTATAAATGCATCTTCTGTTTTCAGCTGTTTTCTCTGTTTGCTTGCTTGCTTCTCCTCCTTGGTACGCCATTACTAGGCTTGTCGCTTCTTGTTATTCAAACAAGTATTCACCAGTCTCTAGTTGCGTATCAACTGGCAGGAAACATGCATACATGATATATTAAATATGCATTGACTATGTTTAAGAAGCTGAACAAGTAAAGGAAAGCTACTGACAGGTTCTTCTGTTGTAAACATCTGCTCACAAACAAAAACTCTACAGGATAATACCTTCCACATATATGGTGGCAGAATCCAAACATGGTCGTTATACTCATTACTAAACTTGTTGCATTTCCACGACACAAACAGCAAAGCACAACAATTCCTTGCAAAACACTAGTAAACTGTTCAACCAACCCACCACATGCATTCAAGTATTCTCCCCTTACTGTTCTAGACAACATCACATAATATTCCTGAAGAGAAAACACTTGTAATTTCTCAAGGACCCAAATTAGATCAACCAGTCTTTCCACCATCAGATCACTAATCAATCTCTAACACAGCATCCCATTGCAAAGCATTTATCATGCAAAAAAGATCTAGTATTAGCAGGAAGCGAGGGGGTTAACTACCTTTATGTGGTTGCGGCGCGCTAAATGAAGCCAAGAATAACACGCCAGCGAGAGAAGCAAGAAATGTAAAAGCCTGAACGGAGACGCAGTGAAAGAGAATTATGTAAACGGAACCCATCACCGATATGAAACTGGGTTTTCAAAACCCCTTCCTTCATCAACAGTCCGATTCTACTCCTCCATGTCACTAGCACCAAGTGAGAGCGGTGGATTTGTGAAGGAGATGGAGAAAAATCAAAATGAAGGAAGGAAGGAAGGAAATTGAAAGATGGCGGGAAGAGGAGATAGCTGTTGTAAGCGGAAAAGGGCTGTGGAGCAGGAGGTGGACGGGAATGAGAAACGGAGAAGGAAATAATTGGGGGTAAAGGGGGGGACAGCCTTCTCCGAAGTGACGTCGTTTCTCGAACGGTGGTAAGTTTCCAACTTCCCCTGGTTTGCAACTTTGCACCCATCCAATCTATTGTATTGCTCTCGATTTAGTTAAAGTTAACTTTAAGCTTGATTAAACTTATTTAATATACGAAGATTTAGAGCCAATCTTCAAGAAGATACTGAAAATACAAAAGAATTCCTCCCTAATTAAACTAGCTAAAGGGTAAGAATGATGAAAAATCTAATCCCGAGGACAAAAAACTTGCCTAATAACTTTAGCAAGTCAGTCAGTAATAATATTAATTGATATGTTAACTCTTAAAAAAAATAACAATATTAGCCAATGTTCAATTAGGTTTAAAATAAAACATACCGAGTTTAATAATATTTTAATAAGTTAAGACCAATTAGGTTTATTTAGTAGATAAAACAAATTAATTTTTAGCAAAAATTAAGCTTTGAAAAATAAACGAGTCAAATATAAGTCTAATTGTATTATTTAAATTCATCACGAACTGGACTTGACCCCAAAGTTATCGTCAAATACTTATTTTCTCTTCTTCTTTTTTAACGTTATTTTGGTTGTAATCATTGCACATATTTGTGATTCAAGCATTGGTGCTACAGAAAAGGCATTCTACTAGCCTACGTAACATTAGTGGAACCAAAAATCGCATCTACTAAACCATCACCACAGTTAGTAAAGAAACACCAAACGTAAAAAGATCTACACATAAAAATGGCACACACCATCCGCACAGTTTTCGATGGTAATTCCGTGTGATACCATTGATTAAGATGCATAACCAATCTAAATCTCTTATTGAAGGTTTTAAAACTCTTAGCATCTCATTTTTTATTGGGTATTTAGGATCGACCTCAATTGAATTAACTACGTAAAGATTTCTAAATCTATCATTGATGGTCTCTCTACCAAAGCTAAGCTAAAAATGACAATATTAGTTGAAATTTTGCATCTCATAATTATCAATGACATTTACTGTACTAGAATAATAACCGCAATAAGAGTTGTAAAAAGCAACAATAGTGATATAAAATGATGCATCTTTTATATTTAATAATAATTTTTCGAAAACTACGAAATCACCAAAATGAAATAATTTTTAAATATTGGTGCTACATTGTTTATGTATTTGTATTAAAACCATTCACACATATTCAAAACCATATTAAATAAACACTACTCCCTTCGGATTTTATTAAGTGTCCCTCGTGCATATTGAGGAGGTCGGATGACGCATTGTTTGACTCCAAAAAATTCCTTATTTTTTTCGAACATACGTTAAATATAAGATGAAACATTATTAAATGTGATGAAGATAGTGTAGAAAAAATATATAGGTCTTAAATTAAGAAAATGTTTGTTTCGAGTAGACTAAAAATAATAATAGTAACTAGTATGTAGTTTCTGTTGTAAAATAATTATTACAAAGTTTGCATAACCATTCTTCTTAATTCTCCTTAATAGCCACAATGGCCATGTAATGGCCATAATTCTTCTTAATGATCACAGCGGCCATATAATGGCCATGATGATTAAAATCTTCCTTTTAAATGACCATAATTGTGTCCAATAAATTGGATGGATTCTTACCTCTCTTACCTCCCTGTAAATATCACCTACTCCATCAAACCAAAGAGATATCAAGAAGAGAAACACTACACTCAAATTGAGAACTTTATTTCCTGGTTATTATTCTATTGTTATTCTTGCTGTTCTGGATCCCGATTTCTAAATCGGAAGAGATCGTTTTATCCTGGGGGAAATAAATTCCTTTAGGGCGAGCGTTTCTACGCGACTCGATCTTTGTATTTCTAACTCTATTTTGCAGGATTTTCCAACAATCTAAACGAATTTATTCTACCGGTGATGGATCGATTAAGAGTGCAAAGAAAAGAAAGTTCATATCATCATCTTATGCTTAACAGATAAGTATCAGTTTCCTTTTCTTTGTGGTAAATTAATAGTATCCCTAACTAAGAGGATATGCTTCTAAAAATTATTTGGGTGAATTAACATTGGAATGTTAATACAATTTGTCCATGACATAAATTAATTATTTGATTCATTCTTTTCGACATTCCATGCCATGTATATGTATCATAATTTTTATGATCATTGCTATGAATTTGTTTTTTTAATTCTTGTGGGATTTCTTAATAAAGAAATAAAATTCTAAAAAGGAGGTCACATTTATCCACAGAAATTTAGGAAATAAAAATAAATTTTTTGTTTATATTGGAATTAGGAAGGAGAAACCGTGGCCTAATTATTTATTTCTTGCATAAACCAACATATGCATTTATTGATATTAATTAGTAGCCACTTGCTTAAATTATATTCAAGTTGTATACGTTGCATGCCTTTGTATACATTGCTAGTTATGTACCAATGGTTCCAATTTTTTTGAAGATTAAAAAGGCTAATCTCAAAACTATCATCAGCCGTGGTATACTGCTCTAACTTTTTAACAGTATTACATTTTGTATGATTTACCCATGTGTGTTTGGTAGCTTTCGATTGAGTTATACAAATACTTGTTTCTCCACTCATGAGGGGAAAAAAAGAAAAAAAAAAGATGGACAGATTTAAAGGGATAAAAATTAATGATGTTCTATGTATTTTTGTGACATGTTAAGGTATGCGGTTATAATTTTATTATAATAACATGTGATTGCTAACTTTATATTTATGAGAAAATTGAGTGGTATTTCAAATACCCAACTATAAATTTAAAACGTAATTTTATATATGTGATGGTCACATGAGAATTTTACAGTTGTATGTTTAATGGCATTAGCCTATGTTTTATCTTAAGTATTTGCAGATAATTTGATTATTTATATCCAGTGCCTAAAAGTGGAGTAATTATAAAGGAGCCGTAAAATGAATGCAAGATTAATTCTTGTAGAATTTTTCTCATTCAAAGATATTAAGAGGTATGAATACATTAATGGTGGTAAGGTGTCAAATATTTTTGTTTGAAGAGGTACAAAGGTACGTTGTTCTAAAAATGTATTAATTATGAAATGCTCAATAAATGAGTAAACAATATGGTGAGATTTATGACTTATGAAAATCTTTATATGTCATAAATATTGTTATAATGAAATGCATTAAATGAAATTTAGTGTCTTATGTCAGTTACGTATATATGTTGTGGCAATGGACTAATGTTTAAAATTAGTCAAATAATTACTTAAATGCAATTAAGTGCATTCATCCAAATTTAAATTGGATTTTATATTTTGATGTTGTTGCCATGCATACTATTGCAATACGAAGAATTCATTTTTGATGGTACATGATGAATTATAATTTTATGAGAGAGATTTATTTAACAATTTAATTTCTCAAAAAGTCTAATTACTTGTGGGGCATTCATGAGGACCATATTGATGATGAAATTCATGTCTCTTAGTGATTCAGATACGATACAAGTATGTATCAAGGTATGTTATTCTCCATGTGCTTGATAAATTTTCTTGGTTAGTGTTTTATATTACTCAAGATTTGTTTAACAATGATAAGAGGTGAATGACCGATATTAATTGTTATATTACTGTTACAATGTGGCAATGGAGTAAGCGGTGCAAATATAAATGAGTTTTTAATATATAAGATTATTCTTAATTGA
The DNA here is from genome assembly GCA_963691705.1 of Viola odorata. Lineage (NCBI taxonomy): Eukaryota > Viridiplantae > Streptophyta > Magnoliopsida > Malpighiales > Violaceae > Viola > Viola odorata. The sequence continues at coordinate 3,915,334 of OY829545.1, forward strand.
TTATGAAAATAAAGTGGATGATGACTTTATTATTGGTGAAATTGAAATCTCCGTGTTACGGTATGCAATTAAGGTTCCAAAATTTAATTGCAATTTTATGTGATATTTTTAAACAAAAAGTGATTAATGATTGAAAAGTTGATTTGTACCAAAATTGGGATTTTGTGCATAAATGTTTATACAATATGCTTAATTGCAATTTTTATGAGGTATCTTAATTAATGTTATAGATTTTCACTTAATGTGAAAATAATTCCTTAAGATACATTGTTTGACATAAATTATTTTATTTATGTTAATAATTGGTGCAATTAATGTATTTAAATGAGAAGAATTGAATCTATGGAAACAGATTAATGTTTAGTTTTACTGTTTAAAAAGAATTTAAAACAGTGATGCATGTAAAATTATTTTTAAGTGGTGTGACTATTACTGCTATGGATTGATTAATATTCTGATATATATATATATATATATGGGGAAGTTGTGAGTATTAATATAATCAATGCGATTGTTTCCTGATTAAAGTGGTAGGGATCAATTGAGCAGTGAACTGTCTAGCTAATTAAGTTTGCAGAGAACTTAATTATGGGAGAAATATATAAGGTATATATTTCAACGCTCATGTAGCTTGCTATCAAACTAATGAGTAATTTGATTATACTCGATATTACAAGAGGTACGAATGTATTAAACTTTCTCATTATGAGTAATGCTATTGTTATTGTTTATGGAAAAAAAATGATGAGAATTATTTAAAGGAGAGAATAACTCCTTGAGGAAGGAGATACGTTACTGTTATATATATATATGATGATGATGAAATATATGTGAACACATTGATGGTATTATTCCATATATATTTTGTGAAAGCATTATTTCAGGTGATGTGAATTTATTAAGTATTGGTACACTCAAAGAGGTATTTACTCTCAATCTTAATTCCTGTGTAATTGTGTGAGATTAAGAATGTACCAAATATATTTATTTGGTAGAATTAAACAAATAGAATAATATTCGCAAATGTGGGGGTCCGAATATTATAATTATTGTTTTATTTATTTATTTAAAAAAAAATTTGCCATGAAGTATACTAATACTTTTGTGAGTCTGTGGCAGCAATGATATCACAAGTGTGATAATGGAAAAATAAATAAATAAATGAGAGATGTGATGTGTTAGCACAATGTTATCACCAGAAATTGGTGTTGCTATCACCAGATTGGTGTTGAGATTTTTCTCAAAAAGTAGACATTTTGATGTCAAAGTTTTCAGTACTCTTAAATGACGTACTTGAGATTCTACTGTATTAGAGAATACAGTGATGATAGATATCATGAATTGTGGTATCATATAATTTGAGTTTCCGCTGTATTAGAGAATATAGTGATGACAAGTAAAATGAATTGTGGTATCCGTTGTATTAGAAAATACAATGATGATAATTGAATTTTATATTCAAATGAGATTTGATGAGATTAAAATCTACTAGTGATGAAATGTGATGATCCACTAGTAATGTTAATAATTTTTGGATGAAATTCTACAACATGTGAGAATTTTATTGGGTGTAACACCTATGTATCGATACATTATGTTTGCCAAGCTGAGGCTTGCATGTGGTTGAGCTAGCTATTGTTTAAATGATATTTGTTGATTATGAGAAGTCAGACGTGATTTTGGCCGATCCTCTGACTAAGTCTCTGAGTGGAAAAATTAATTGAAGAAACATCGATTAATTGAAGAAACATCGAGGGGAATGGGACTTAAAGCCATATTGGAAAATTAACAGTGATGGGAACCCAACCTTTGTGATTGGAGATCCCATGAAGAAGGTTCATATGGGTAATAACAAGTCACTTGTTAATTCTGTTAACACAAATTGATTGTCCTTCCTAAGGTGTGGATGTGTTATACTGCATTGATTGAGAGGATGAGTTTTGAACTCTTAATGATTTCATATCCCTTATGGGTGATGTATTGATTGCGGATACATTTGATGAAATCACCTATATGAATGTGGAGTGGGGCCGCTCCTATGAGATTGTGGCATAATCTCTAGAGTATTCATTAACATCCAGGCACGCGCATGGCCAAAACGCGCAAAACCGCGTTAACAGTAAGAATTGTGGGGGTATAACATGATAAATAGATTCCCTACCTTACAAAAGAGCTAATGGTTCATAGAAGTTTTAAACTTCACCATTATCTCTGTGAGGATAAAGTTTATTTATCTAGGTCTGGTTCATAGTCCAAAAGACACTAGATTCAAAAAGTTATACTCCATATATAATAACCAGGAACTCTTAATGTCAACCTTTGTAATATGTGGGGGGTTGTTGTAAAATAATTATTACAAAGGTTGCATAACCATTCTTCTTAATTCTCCTTAATAGCCACAACGGCCATGTAATGGCCATAATTCTTTTTAATGGTCACAACGGCCATATAATGGCCATGATGATTAAAATCTTCCTTTTAAATGACCATAATTGTGTCCAATAAATTGGATGGATTCTTACCTCTCTTACCTCCCTATAAATATCACCTACTCCATCAAACCAAAGAGATATCAAGAAGAGAAACACTAATTTTAGTGAGCTTTATTTCCTGGTTATTATTCTATTGTTATTCTTGCTGTTCTGGATCCCGATTTCTAAATCGGAAGAGATCGTTTTATCCTGGGGGAAATAAATTCCTTTAGGGCGAGCGTTTCTACGCGACTCGATCTTTGTATTTCTAACTTTATTTTGCAGGATTTTCCAACAGTTTCATTTGTTTTTTCTAACTAAATGACTATTATACGTGCATGGAGTCTATGACTACTAACCCATGTTTATATAACATAAAATGAAGTTTTCAGATTTGATGATTACAATAATATATAATGATTAATGGATATAAATCAAGGTATATTTATTAAATGAGTTTATTTATCGTACACTTAAACGATCTTATTAATCATTTATTTACTGTTATTGTATTATATACATATACTATCAAAAATTGACAATACACTAAAAAAATTAATATATTAAAAGAATCTATAAAAAAAATAAAGACTTTCTATTATACTGTGATCTTTTAATTATTGTTTTTTCATCTTTTTGATTTTTATTATATATATATATTAAGATAATAAAATTTTCATAATATTTCAAAAAAATAATTTTTTTATCTTAGTATGTTTTAATTACATGAAGTTTTACACTCTTAATTTTTTACTGATAAATAATAATACGCTCATGCATCGCACGAACACGAGACTAGTTCCATTTAAAAAGTAACGAGTTTTGAATTTTAAGCCCAAGAGCAATCCACAAATAAGAGAGTCCCACCCTATAAAACAAAGTTTGAAATCTATTTTTAAACTCAATTTTTAAGAAACAAATAATTGAGTTTAAAAATACATTTCATTGTTATTCTTTTTAAGAAAGGAGAAAAAAAGAGAGGAAAATATAGGACTGAGAGTTATGATGACCAACATTAAAACAAGACAGGAAAAAAATACATAGAATTTTATAGTTTATACATTTTTTTCACTCTTATATCAAACTTAATGAGAAAACACACATTCACTGACCTGCACCAACATTCCAACTTAGTAACAACTGTCATTAAAAAGCCCAGTCCAGCCCATTAGCAAGCGGCTGGAGAGGTGGGGGAGGAAAGTGGGCCCATTGGGCTTTTTTAAGGGTACTTGGTCTTATTCCCATGGGTCTTCCAGTCAGAGTAGCAAGTTCCACACACTTTTCTGTTCCCTGAGGTGCCTGGCTGTTAAGGTCTAAGCTCGTCCAGGGCATGTTCACGCCCATGGCCGCTTAACCTTAACGAGAGCTTACAGATAATCTTTGTAATCGGGTTGGGGGAGTGAGTAATCAGTCCCTTTATGCTTTGGGCTCGGTTATTCATTGGAAGGCGTTTGAGTCGGCCTTTGTGCGGGCGGCCCCCTTGTCTGCGACCTTTTGGCCCTTGTCTGTAATCGTATGCTTATTCTATGAAGTGATGTCTTTCATGATTGTATGCCCTATGGTCTATGTGCTTGCCTTATGTTATTCCTATGATAACCTATAATGGCCCTATTACGGCCCTAACCCTATGTTCCCTGGTGATGCAGGTCTAAGGTGTGTGAGAAAGGCTGGTTCCGTAGAGAGAGTGCGTGAACGCCGCACGAACTCAATCCCTTGGGCTCCCAAAGGATTAGTCCGTGACAGTTGGTAGCGGAGCGATTTTGATTTCTTTGTAATGGCAAAGACTTCGAAAGTTAGGTGCACAGAACTAGAGAATCGCGTGGATGCGATCGACGCGTGGATACAGAGTCAGAGGACTCTAGGTATTGGCTCCTCACAGACACAAGTAACACTGGAACAGATACTTGAGAGGGATAAACGCATTGAGATGCTAGAATCCCGTCTGACCCAATACGATGAGTTGTTTAAAGGCGAGAGCGCCGATAATGATTTCTCGGTGGAAGAGAATGTGGAAACGTTTCGCCTTTTTGCGGAACGGGTGCGACGCGTAGAGGCGCTAGAAGCACAATTAACAAGGAGACTCTTAAGCTTCGAAGGTCGAACCCCAGAGAGAGAGGGTGGCCCTCATGAAACTCTTGATGAGCTGCTAGAGAGGGCAGACATTAGAGAACTGAATGTGGCACTCACCACCACTGGTACTAGGGTGGATGAATTGCAAGATAATCTTAAAGAAGCGTGGGATATGTTTCGTGAGACTGACAAGAAGGTGGAACTGCTGGACGCCGCCCTGATTGAGATACAGGGCAAGCTTACGGAAATTGGACAAAGGAATTCTCCTGGCCCTTTGGCGATGGGGATGACCGAACTAAACAAGTGCAAAAGTTTTCAACCAAAGCCTTATAATGGAATGAGGAGTGCGAAAGAGATAGATAATTTCTTGTTTGACATAGAAAACTACTTCAATATGTGCCAGGTTCTGTCAGACGAGTTGAAACTGACGGTGGTAGTAATGTTACTATCCGACGATGCTAAAGTATGGTGGAGGACTCGCGCCAATAGCATCGTCACGTGGGAGGAGTTTAAAGTGGAGTTAAGGAAGTCGTTCTGCCCAGAGGATGTGGAATATGCCGCTCGTATAAGCTTGCGCGAACTAGTGCAAACGACCTCTATGAGAGAATATGTGAATAGATACTCCACGCTTATGCTCGATATTAAGGAAATGGCGGAGGCCGATAGAATGTTCAATTTTACTCAGGGGTTAAAGCCTTACCCCAGGAACGAAGTCCGCCGGCAGAATCCTAAGACCCTGAATGATGCAATCACAATAGCGGAGAGAGTAGAGGATAGATCGGATGTGGGGACAAAACGGAAGTTTGGAGGATCTAATGGTCCTGATGCTAAGTCGAACAAGTTTACTAGGCCTAGTACTGGAACTAGTGAGAATCGGTTCCCAGCTAGGAACTCAACAAACTTCCAAGGCCCTAACAAGTTCGGCAATAGAGTCCCGCGACCTATTGCGTGTTTCATCTGTGAAGGTCCTCACAAAGCGGCTGAATGCCCTACAAAGGTTGCCTTAAGCGCGCTGCAGACAGTTCGAGGATCTATGAGCCCTGAACCTGAGAAGGTGTTGGCGTTAACCCAGGGGGACCACCCTTCAGAGAGGAGTTTCTTATCGGCCTTGAAAAAGCAGTTGGCCACACAGGAGATGGCGAAGGGCTTAATGTATGCGACTGTCCAAATGGGACGCTATTCTATGGAGGCACTTATCGACACGGGTGCCACCGATAGCTTCCTGTCGGACTCCTTTGCAAGAAAACTTGGAGTGACGGTTGTCCCAGATGGGGGAAAACTGAAGGCGGTGAATTCGGAAGCAAGGGAGACGGAGGGAAGTGCGAAAAACGTTGACATACAGATGAGCTCTTGGAAGGGCAAATCAGATTTTGTAGTGGCCGTTATCGACGATTTTGATGTAGTCCTTGGCTTGGACTTCCTTCTTTTGGCTAAAGCCGTTCCTGTCCCATCAGCTCGTTGCCTCTTACTGATGGGCGAAGAACCGGTGGTAATCCCAGTGACGATAAGTCCTACGAGAGAGAAAAGACTACTCTCTGCTATGCAGCTTAAACGCGGCTTGAAGAAAAAAGAGGCAACCTTCTTGGCTATAGCCTCTTGGAGTGATGATAGTGTATTGGCAGAATACCCACCCATAGTTAGTCAGCTGTTGGAGGAATACGCAGAGGTGATGCCGGACCAGTTGCCCAAACACTTGCCTCCGCGTAGGAATATTGATCATGAGATTGAATTAATCCCCGGTGCCAAAGCCCCAGCGAAGGCAGCCTACCGGATGGCCCCTCCTGAGTTGGCCGAGTTACGAAAACAATTGGCTGAATTGTTGGATGGTGGGTTCATTAGACCAGCAAAGGCCCCGTATGGAGCTCCGGTGCTTTTCCAGAAGAAACACGATGGTAGCCTTCGCATGTGTGTGGATTATCGAGCGTTGAATAAGGTGACGGTGAAGAATCGGTATCCGCTTCCTTTGATAGCCGATCTATTTGATCAATTAAGCGGGGCGAAGTTCTTCACGAAGTTAGACTTGAGATCAGGGTATTATCAAGTTAGAATAGCTGAAGGTGATGAAGCTAAGACAACGTGCGTTACGAGATATGGTTCCTTTGAATTTTTAGTAATGCCCTTCGGGTTGACCAACGCCCCTGCCACCTTCTGCACACTAATGAATCAGGTTTTTCGAGAGTACCTGGACAAGTTTGTGGTCGTGTATATTGATGACATTGTGATTTATTCAACCACTTTGGAGGACCACTTAGAACACCTGAGACTTGTGTTCGACAAACTCAAAGCGAACCAACTTTACGTGAAAAGGGAGAAATGCGCCTTTGCCCAAACCAAGATTAACTTCTTGGGTCATGTCATTGAACGGGGTAGGATTCGCATGGATATGAGTAAAGTACAAGCGATTCAAGAATGGCAACCCCCGAGCGGGCTGACAGAACTGCGTTCATTCTTGGGTTTAGCCAACTACTATCGTCGGTTCATTGAGGGATATGCTAGGAGGGTTAGCCCTCTTACGAACTTACTGAAAAAGGGAGTGAGATGGGTGTGGTCTATGGAGTGCGAAGAGGCATTCAGAGATATCAAGCGAGCTATGATGGAAGATCCCGTTTTGGCACTCCCAGACCCGACACAACCTTATGAAGTTCAAACTGACGCGTCTGACTTTGCGCTAGGTGGGGTGCTCCTCCAAAACCAACACCCGGTAGCTTTTGAGAGTAGGAAGCTGAACGATGCGGAAAGGAGATACACGGTGCAGGAAAAAGAGCTTCTAGCTATTATTTATTGTGTCACCAAATGGCGTCACTACCTATTGGGTTCTGACTTCATAGCGAAGACAGATAATATGGCAACTAGTCATTTTCTCACCCAACCGAAGCTTACTGCCAAGCAGGCTAGATGGCAGGAGATTTTAGCAGAGTTCGATGTGAACTTCGAACATAAGGCTGGGAAGTCTAACCAAGTTGCGGATGCCTTAAGCCGGAGAAGTGACTTGGCTTCAATGCGTATAATGACTCAGGCTAGTGTAAGCAAAATCAGTACCCCACTGAGAGGAGAAATTAGAGAACAGATGAAGTCAGATTCAATTGCACAGGCGCTATTGACACTCGTGAAAGAAGGTAAAACTCGAAGGTTTTGGGTGGAGGACGACCTGTTAATGACGAAGGGACAGTTAGTCTATGTGCCAAAAGGAGGGGATTTAAGGAAGAAATTGCTTCGCGAATGTCATGATACCTTATGGGCAGGACACTGCGGGTGGCGTAGAACCTTGGCGCTTATTAGGCAGTCCTACTTTTGGCCGGCAATGAGAGATGATGTTCGCATGTTTACGAAGACTTGTTTGATTTGTCAACAGGATAAGGTAGATAGACAGAAGTCTGCAGGTCTACTTGATCCATTGCCAGTTCCCAACCGGCCGTGGGAGAGTGTATCTATGGACTTCATTACTTGCCTCCCAAAAGTGGGGAATCTTTGTGGAATCTTTGTGGTAGTAGATCGATTCTCGAAGTATGCGACTTTTGCTCCGGTATCTAAGACTTGCACTGCAGAGGAAACGGCGCGATTGTTCTTTAAAAACATTGTGAAGTATTGGGGTATCCCGGAAAGCATTATTAGCGATAGAGACCCTCGATTCACTGGCACCTTTTGGAAGGAATTATTCAACTTGCTGGGCTCTAGGCTGAATATGTCTTCAGGATTCCATCCTCAGACTGATGGGCAAACTGAGAGAATGAATGCGATTCTAGAAGAGTATCTAAGGCATTTTGTTCATGCTAATCAGAAGAACTGGATCGAACTCCTCGACGTGGCACAATTCTGCTTTAATTCCTTGAAAAGTTCTGCGACTAACAAGAGCCCTTTTGAACTAGTTACAGGCCAGCAACCGTTGTTTCCACACACGGTGAATGAGTATCGGGGGAAGAGTCCCAGTGCCTTTAACTTTGCTAAGGAATGGAAGCAGAACGCTGAAATAGCCAAAGCCTTGTTGGAGAGAGCTTCCTGCCGAATGAAACAATGGGCGGATAAAGGGAGGAGGGCCCTCGAATTTCAAGCGGGCGATAAAGTAATGGTGAGACTGATGCCAGGACAGATTCGAGCGCTCCAACGACAGGATCGCCGCCTCCTACGACGATATGAGGGCCCCGTGACGGTTATTGAGAAAATAGGCAGAGTCTCATATCGGGTTGACCCACCAGATTGGATGAAGAAGTGCCACCCAGTGTTTCATGTGAGCCATTTAAAACCGTTTCACGCGGATGAGGAAGATGCTAGTAGAAATCAGCCAGTCAGAGCTGAAGTCCGGTTCAAGGTGCAGCCTCAACCAGTAAAGGTAGTTGAAGCTATCCTGGCTGAACGCAAGGTGGCAATCAGGCGGCAAATTCAAAATGTGAAGAAACAGATCCACCAACGACAATTCCTCGTCAAGTGGAAAGACTTGGGCAATGAAGAAATCAGTTGGGAAAGCGCAGAGGACTTGGTAGATGCACAAGAATTGATTATGGAATTTCTCGAAGACAGGTCGACGAGGGCGTCGACGAACTGAGTGGGGGAGAGTGTTAAGGTCTAAGCTCGTCCAGGGCATGTTCACGCCCATGGCCGCTTAACCTTAACGAGAGCTTACAGATAATCTTTGTAATCGGGTTGGGGGAGTGAGTAATCAGTCCCTTTATGCTTTGGGCTCGGTTATTCATTGGAAGGCGTTTGAGTCGGCCTTTGTGCGGGCGGCCCCCTTGTCTGCGACCTTTTGGCCCTTGTCTGTAATCGTATGCTTATTCTATGAAGTGATGTCTTTCATGATTGTATGCCCTATGGTCTATGTGCTTGCCTTATGTTATTCCTATGATAACCTATAATGGCCCTATTACGGCCCTAACCCTATGTTCCCTGGTGATGCAGGTCTAAGGTGTGTGAGAAAGGCTGGTTCCGTAGAGAGAGTGCGTGAACGCCGCACGAACTCAATCCCTTGGGCTCCCAAAGGATTAGTCCGTGACACTGGCGGCACACTTGCATTTTTATTAATAACTAATTGGTTTTTAGCTATTAATTATAGACCATGCTTGGCACACACCCAAGTAAATACACACTAATTTCTAAATGTGAAAGGATGTAAATAAAAGGTTATTTATAACTTATCATATCGTGATATGGACACAAAATCTCATGCGATAAATTGAGATGAGATTTGATATAATTTTATGAAAAAAATATTGTATTATAAAGAAAATGCCATAGGTTTACATATCATTTTTTTTCTTCTACTTTTTAGGTTCTTTTATTATAAAGAAAACAGAAAAGTTTACAGATCATTTTTTCTTCTTTCTTGAAAATGATAGTTATAATTTGGGAAATTTAAGTACTTTTATTTAGTGTTTTTTTCTTTATTACTAGACATTAAAAAAAAGTTACTAAAGTGTATCAAATGTGGTCGGACTATAGCAATTTTAATTTATATATTTTAATCTATGTATATACGTTAATGTAAAGATAAATTTATGTGTATAATATTGAATTATTTGTTTTGAATTCATCAAAATTGCATTCTTTTCAGAATATATATTTTAATAAAAAAAAGATTGACCTCACTCAATTCCACAGCCCGGCCCAGCTCTGCCCAGCCCAGCCCAATTCAGAAAATGGAATTAGGAAAACCCTAGTTTTAGCGAGGCGCGAGCATCTTTACGACCGCATATACTGTGTGCTACACGCAGTCGCCTCACTTAAAACCCTATCTTCAAAGAAATATATCACTCTTCACCTCTTTTTTCCCAACCTAGTTTGCCTCTCCGTTCCACTGACTGCGCCAAGTAATATTCTCTTCCGATTCCTTTCTCAATCTTCTTCTTCGTCTTCGATCATTCAGATCTGCTACACTTGATTGTTTAGTTCCCTGATTCTTCTCTCTTTGTGCAGATTTCTAAGTAGAGTTGTTGTGATTTTTAAGGCGAGCGAAGATGGTAAGTTTATTTTGAATCTGTTGGTTTTATGGATGATTTGTGTTGTTGTTTATGTTCGTTTAATCATCTTTCGTTATTGGTGTGTGCAGGTGAAGTTTACAGCTGAAGAGCTTCGGCGTATCATGGACTACAAGCACAATATCCGTAACATGTCTGTGATTGCGCACGTTGATCACGGTATAGTTTCTGTAATCTTGTGTTTTCTAAGTTGCTTGTTGTTACCTACTACTAACATGTGCTTTTGAAACAAATTAATTAATTTTGTAGGTCTTAGATTTAGATTTTTATTCTTACCCAGAGTGTTTATTATGCTATGTCACAGCTGAATGGTTGACTTACTGATCTTAGTTTAGCTGCTTTTCTGATATGTTTAATTGTTCTCGATCTCAACAACGTTGTTGAATATTGTAATCTGTGCGTCTGTGGAGATTGTTGGTTTATTTTGAGTGTGGTGATTGTTTTACTCCACTCAAGGAAGATAATACAGACTTATACTTATTAGTGTTGGGGTTGCCATTGTTTATGGTTGGCTACTTGATTCCTTTAGTCTCTCACTGCTCTTGTGTAAATGGTTAAGTCAATTCTGGCTCGCTCTTTTAGCCTCTCACTGCCCTTGTTGTGTATTAGTTCGTTTATTTTGTACTGTAAGCTTTTCTTTTGTTGTCTGTTCTTAACATCTTTTTTATTTTTTTATTTATAATTTTTCAGGGAAGTCAACACTCACCGATTCACTTGTTGCTGCTGCTGGTATCATTGCTCAAGAATCTGCTGGTGATGTCCGTATGACCGATACCCGGGCAGATGAGGCAGAGCGAGGCATTACAATCAAGTCTACTGGTATCTCTCTCTACTATGAGATGAGTGATGAGTCTCTTAAGAGATACAAGGGGGAGAGACATGGAAATGAGTATCTTATCAATCTCATTGATTCCCCTGGACATGTTGACTTCTCATCTGAGGTCACAGCTGCTCTTCGGATTACTGATGGTGCCCTCGTTGTTGTTGATTGCATTGAGGGAGTCTGTGTGCAAACAGAAACTGTGCTTCGTCAAGCTTTGGGTGAAAGGATTAGGCCTGTCTTGACTGTGAATAAGATGGACAGGTGCTTCCTTGAGCTTCAGGTTGATGGAGAGGAGGCTTACCAGAATTTCCAGAGGGTTATTGAGAATGCAAATGTTATCATGGCAACTTATGAGGACCCCCTTCTTGGGGACTGTATGGTTTATCCAGAGAAAGGGACTGTTGCTTTCTCAGCTGGTTTGCACGGATGGGCTTTCACTTTGACAAATTTTGCACAGATGTATGCCTCAAAGTTCGGAGTCGATGAGTCTAAGATGATGGAAAGACTGTGGGGAGAGAATTATTTTGATCCTGCTACCAAGAAGTGGACCACCAAGAACTCTGGTTCAGCTACATGCAAACGTGGGTTTGTGCAGTTCTGTTACGAGCCAATCAAGCAGATTATTAATACTTGCATGAATGACCAGAAGGACAAATTGTGGCCCATGCTGCAAAAGCTTGGGGTCACCATGAAGTCTGATGAGAAGGATTTGATGGGCAAGCCTTTGATGAAGCGTGTGATGCAGACCTGGCTGCCAGCAAGTACTGCTTTACTGGAAATGATGATCTTTCACCTGCCCTCTCCCAGCACGGCACAAAGATACCGTGTGGAGAACTTGTATGAGGGCCCCATGGATGATATCTATGCTACTGCTATCAGGAACTGTGACCCTGAAGGCCCTCTCATGCTCTACGTGTCAAAGATGATTCCTGCTTCAGATAAGGGTAGATTCTTTGCTTTTGGGCGTGTATTCTCTGGTAAGGTTGGAACAGGACAGAAGGTGAGGATCATGGGTCCTAACTATATCCCGGGTCAGAAAAAAGACTTGTATACTAAGAGTGTTCAGAGAACTGTTATATGGATGGGGAAGAAGCAAGAAACTGTTGAGGATGTTCCTTGTGGTAACACTGTTGCCATGGTTGGTTTGGATCAATTTATCACCAAGAATGCGACGTTGACAAATGAGAAGGAAGTTGATGCTCATCCTATTCGTGCTATGAAGTTCTCTGTTTCCCCAGTTGTGCGGGTTGCTGTCCAATGCAAAGTTGCTTCTGACCTTCCCAAGCTTGTTGAAGGGCTTAAACGTTTGGCCAAGTCTGATCCTATGGTTGTTTGCAGTATTGAGGAGTCTGGTGAGCACATCATTGCAGGAGCAGGAGAGCTGCATCTTGAGATTTGTTTGAAGGATTTGGTTGATGATTTCATGGGTGGTGCTGAAATTATCCAATCTGATCCTGTTGTCTCTTTCCGTGAAACTGTCTTGGAGAAGTCCTGTCGTATTGTTATGAGCAAATCTCCCAACAAGCACAACCGTCTCTACATGGAAGCAAGGCCGTTGGAGGATGGGCTTGCAGAGGCCATTGATGATGGTCGCATTGGCCCAAGAGATGATCCTAAGGCTCGTTCAAAGATCTTGTCTGAGGAGTTTGGTTGGGACAAAGATCTTGCCAAGAAGATCTGGTGTTTTGGTCCTGACACTACTGGGCCTAACATGGTTGTGGACATGTGTAAGGGAGTACAGTACCTTAATGAAATTAAGGACTCTGTTGTCGCTGGGTTCCAATGGGCATCCAAGGAAGGTGTGTTGGCTGAGGAGAACATGAGGGGCATATGCTTTGAAGTCTGTGATGTGGTTCTCCATACTGATGCTATTCACAGAGGTGGTGGACAAGTTATCCCAACAGCTAGGAGGGTTATGTACGCTTCCCAGCTCACAGCAAAACCTAGACTTCTCGAACCAGTATACATGGTTGAGATTCAAGCTCCTGAACAAGCCCTTGGTGGTATCTACAGTGTCCTTAATCAGAAGCGTGGTCATGTGTTTGAGGAAGTTCAGAGGCCTGGTACTCCTCTGTACAACATCAAGGCATATCTTCCTGTCGTTGAGTCTTTTGGATTCTCGGGTACTTTGAGGGCTGCTACCTCTGGGCAAGCTTTCCCACAGTGTGTCTTTGATCACTGGGACATGATGCCAGCTGATCCATTGGAGGCTGGGTCGCAGGCTAACACCCTTATAACAGATATCCGCAAGAGGAAGGGACTGAAGCAACAGATGACCCCCCTCTCCGAATTTGAGGACAAGCTGTAATTTAGTACTGTTTCTTTCAAACTTCGTTTACTTTAGAGATATTGCTATTATGATACTGTGGTGGTGCCTTTCTATTTTGTCTGTCTGTTGAGTTTTGATACTGTTGAGTTTTAATGTGTTATGTTTTAGTACTCATGCTATTTTGTCTGAACTATTTGACGGTGGATGTTATTGGTTCTTTTAGAATTTTCAGATTGTTCTATTTTTGTTGCTTTCTTTTGTTTGTTCTGGATGCCATTGTTTGTTGATGTGTTCTGGGTTGGTTGTTTGCTGGGTTTTTTGCGTACCAGTTTTGGTTACTGTTATTACCTTTGACTGTTTGACTGAGTTTGTAGTAATTCTTTTGGGAAGTGGATGCGTGGGGGTTGCCGAATTGAACTATGTGGAGTTGATAGTACATTTTGTTCTACTTCACATAGTTCAATCCTGCTTGTGGTAGTCAATAATGGTAAGGCTAAACACGGATTGAGTGTTTCTTCCTTCAGAAAATGATCTTGATATCGAATGTCTGTTGTAGCGAATGCACAGTTTAGTTCTTTGCTTCCGTTTCATGTCTGATTGACTGATAATTTATCTGACACTTATTTATGATTCATCTTCCGAAGAGAACTGGATTGGTAGGAGTTGGGACTTGAATCTAAGTTGCGAAAGAGCGTTTAAGGCAAATTTGAAATTACTATCTTTAAGCTATCAAAGTTTGATTCTTATTAATTTTTTTTAAACGATCAATTCACTTAGATATATTCAACCGAGCAAAGTCCATTAAAAGGTTAAAATTTTGTTCTTTGATGTAGCCTCATTGGAATGATTTGCTCGCCATTTGGGTTGATGAGATTCCCATTTCTACTCGTTGATGCAGTCGTCTCTCTGGTTGTTCGCACGAAACGTGCCAATATCCATCAGTTTCCTATCGTAAAATTGTCTAATAGTCAAAACTCAGAATTTTGATCGGTAGAAAAATTATCTGGCGATTTTGTTTTTCTTAACACATCATTTGAAAGATGCAATACTTGTAGGCAAAAATAAAATAAAGAAGGGAAATGATTCATCTCCCCATCCATCTCACTCATCTACTCTTTCATATTCTGAGTTGACATATTTCACCTTCTACTTGTAATTTTTGAACAGAAAAAAGAGGAATGTAATTAAGGAGAATGGAGTTAAGTATGACAAAGGGAAATTAGAGGAAGAGGTGAAAGGTGGAAATATTATACATGATCGAAAGGATCTCGGAGGGTCTTTCAGAAAATAGATTCCTAGAGTGCATAACCGCATGAGTTAACTCACACTAACACGTCAATTTGATATCCAATTCAGGAAGGAATTGGAATATGTAATAGTACCAAATCATACAGAGAGCAGCAAAGGTCCTTCGTTGATTCAAACTTTGTACCCATCGCCATGGGTAGATAAGGAAAGAAGAAAAAACCGAAGATTTTACACGGATTAAGTAGCGCAGTTGTATATGTGTTTCTTGCTAAGGAAAAAAACATCACATCTCAAGGGAATTTTTATGCTAGGAAAAAAGACGAAAAGACATTGAAGTTAAAAATAACTAGGAATTGAAGCCAAGTGAAATCGAAATTTCCTTCCACTAAACTATATATCAAGGTACATTCCCACTTTGCTTCTAACTCTCTACAAATACGACAAGAGAGACATTAAAGGTAGAAAAAGAAACACTGGTAGAACAGAAAATGTGAAGTAAGAAAAAAATCAAGGAGGAAAAAGATAAAAATTACAAATAAAGGGCACTACTAGATAGGAATCTTAATAAACTGAAACCCCAAAAGAGAAAACTATATTAAAAGGCACTAGAACATAAACCTTAAAAACCCAAACTCTGGGACAAAATGAAAACCTGCCATTGCCAAATACTAGCAACTATAGAGTGATAATAAATGGATGAAGAGAGCTTCTTGCCTTTTACAGCTGACGAAGAACCTTAAGGGTTTTGATCCCTTGAATGCTAAAACCAAACAACAGCTCCAAAACACCGGCTAAAGGATTGAAAGGTTGCCAGAAATTGGGTTTTGTGATCCATCATTGCACAGCAAAACTTCAGGAAAATACAAATTCAAAGACTACAGGCCGCCATGTGACAAAAACCTAACATCCACTGGAAACCCCGTTTGATAAAACCATCTCTGAAGCAACTGGCTTACTAGCCACTGAGGCATCCTTAGTTTTTGCAACGGATCTATCCTCTAAATGCTTCACTTCTCCATTGGACTTCACTTCTGAGACAACATTGGGCACCTCAGGGGATTTGTGTGATTCACTGGTAACTTCCTTCTCATCATTGCATTTCACATCCAACACCTGCAGTTATGTCGAAAGAATTGAAAAAATGAGCTCAAAATTTGCTTAATTCCCTCCAAAATGTAGAGCGAATACAACAGAATTTCACAAGAAATGTAAGTTACACAAGGAAACATTGATCGCAATATGTAAAGGTGTGCCAGGCATGTCTTACTTGTTTCTGGAACTGCTGTTGCTTAGCTTTCTTCTCCTGAACAATCTTTTGTCGCTTCTCATAAAACTCAAAATCATCAAGAATGCAAGTTCTGCTGGAGTGATCCTTGAATATTTTAATCATTTGAAGTCCTTGATCTAACTTCACCTACAGAATTAAATAAGTATTCAATTTTAAAAAGGAGGAGAAAAGAAGAGTTCAAATTATGAAGGAAGGAAAAAACGGCAAGTAGAGTTACATCTTGTGTGTCTCTGCTGTTGGTCACTGGTTTGTTCTCATTGTTCTCGAGTATGATGTGCTTCAACAAATTGTTGGGCACATCCTTCACAATATGCCACTTCAAGGGGAAACATCCAGTCCACTTGTCCTGTTGCCAATATTCCACATTCTTCTGGAAATCAACAGGTCCCACCATCTCAGCAAGACCAACAAACTGTCCACTGGTATTAACCTGGTAGAAATCAGAAGAGCATTAGTAAAGCCTGAGGCTACAAGTGACGATGAATTTTGCAATTAAAAAAATACAGCAAACTGAATCTCAATGCTTACCGAAAAGAATAGAAATACAGGGCAGCAGCCAGATTTCTGCTGGGCCTCCTGATATGCAGCATCCAGTTTCTTATTGCCATTTGGTGTGCTGGACCAGACATTATACTTGATACTTTTATGGATATCATCCTCACTGTAAGATTTGATGATAAAAAATTTAGCATCAGCGTAGTCTTCAGGAAAATCTGCTCTGTTGTACTGTCCTTGATCTGGGACCGCAGGCTTTTCAGTGATTGCCTCACCAGCAGCTACACTTGATGGTAGATCCTGCCCCTTGGCCGCTAATGTGATGGGTGCAAAAGCCTTTTGGGTCTTGAAACTCTTGGCCCTCGGCCCCCTATTGAGTTCGTTGAAACCATCAACATTATCATTGTGGTAACCAAAGTAGCCATTGCCCCGTCCCTTGGATTTATATTTGTTGTCAGCAGCCAGCCAACCGTGTGCATTTACTCGTGAATCATAACCAGATCCATAACCCACACCAGATCTGAAATTGTTCCCATACTGACTGAAATACTTGTTAGGGTATACCTTGTTCATGTATCCATAGTTTGATCCCATAGACATTGGGCTTGGATGTTGCAAACCCTGTGAAGCAATAAGTACTATGAATGTAAGAGTTACCCAAGAAAACACAAAAACAGGCAAGAACAAAGAGAAACAAAATCAGGTCAGGCATAGATGGAAACAATAATTCTAATCTGATGGCTCCCAGTTAGCAGAAACAACCACATGCTTATATAAAGGAATTTTTTCATACCACATAATTTGAGTTCTGGCGGAAATCATAATTCCTTGAGGAGGCATAATTGTTAGTCTTCGAGAAGGACTCTGCTCTTGTGTTCTTATACTGCCCATCATAGCCAAATCTTGGATCCTGGTAACTGTTGTCAGGGATACTCCCAGACCATGCAGTCCCACCATATGAATTTTGATAGGTTGGTTTATAAGGAGCTGAGCTATTATTTGCCTTAACTCCCCCACCATTTGGAGTAGCACCAGAATTCCCCTTTGCTGTTTCTCCAAGTAATGGCTTCTGGTCAGCAGCAGCAGTAGTGGAAAGCTCCGGCTGGGCAGATGGTGCTCGAGATGGGGTGAATGGCACACTACTTGGAGTCAGCGGCTGAAAATAGGGAGGATACTGGTAGTGCTGAGGTGCATACAGCTGATTATCATTTCCCAATGTTGGCACCGGGGAAGTTGCTGGTGAGTAAGGAGCATACCCGCCATACCCATAACCATTAGGGTACATGAAAGAACCATTTTCACCATAAACACCCTGGAAAATACAATTGGGTTTAAGAAACCTCAAGTACAAGGACGCAAAACTACCAGAAAATACAACAAAAGTCATTATTGAGCATAAATAAGTACTTACAGATGACATTTCAACTCCATCTGCGCTAACGTATCTTGAATAATCATCCCACTCATTACCAGTCCCATTGTAGCCTGCAATAGTTAATCAGATCAATGCTAGCTCATACTAAAAAGCAAAAGCACACGCACACGAACTAGGTTTCAGTAAATTGTATCAACGATTCAACTTACTTCCATAGTAATAAGCAGGAGATCCATAACCATTAGCGAGATAGCAGACAGTTGGATCCATTGCGTCAGCAAAGAAAGGAGAAGCTGACCGCTGCTGAGGCTGCTCAACTGACTGGACCTGACCAACACCTGCTGCAGGAGCGCCAGAATCAACCGCACCATATTGGTAAACCGACATCTGTAAAGTGCACACACCATAGCGGAACAAATAAAACCATTAAAAGAGCGTTACAGATCAAGAATTTCCAACTCCAGCCAAGAATCAAAACCCTTACCCCCTTAGCCGGGTCTGGAATTTCCAGAGGCTTAGGTTTAGACGAATCCATGGACAAGTTCTGCAGCAGTTCCGTGGTTTCTATAGAAATCGAAAGTGAAGGAGAATACATAGCAGCAAGCAAACAAACAACAAGCAAACAAGATAAAATCAAAGACGAGCAGTAATCAGAAGCACAATAGTGAGACAAGAAGCCCTAATTGAACGGGAGAAAGGATACGATCTGTAGAGGAAGCAACAGTAGTCGCCATGATGGATGGAACTTGGACAGATGGATCTTCTGGATTGGTAAATTCGAGAGAAATCGGGGGGGGATTGGAGGGAGAGGAGAGAGTGAGCAGCCGCCAAGGGAGCGAAAGGGTTTGGTTTTGAAGAGAGAGAGGGAGAAGGAAAGAATAGAGAGGGTTTTTGTTCACTCAAAAGTGGTGATTCAAATACCACCACGGCTTCTCTGCTTTTGGGCCCTTCATAGTAGTAGTACAACATTTTTTAATATGATAATTCTACAAATTTAGTAAAAGAAAAACTCCAATTTATTTTTTCAATAGTTTAATTACTAATTAAAAAAATTCATTTGAGAAGTGTAACGAGACTCGAGCCTGAATTCTTACTCGTAGTTTGTTATCGACACACAATTACAGTTCGATAAAAATAAATAAAAAATAAGAACAACTTGAATAATGACGAAAAAAGAAGAAGTAATATAATATATAGAGTTGATGGAAAAAACTTAAATTTTGTTCAATAAATAACGTTGTTCGTCTTGAAATTCTTTGAAGAAATAGAGAAAAGTTATAACTCTATATTTTATAAAAATAAAATAAAATAGAGTTAAATTCTAAGGTAAAAGTAAATTTGGTACCATTTAATTCCAAATTTACCCCCCATTTTTATCTAATACTAACATGACACTCAATTTTTTAAATGGTTAGTCTCGTTTACCCCCAATTTTTGTTCGTTACCTAAATTGGTACCCACACCCCTAACTTTTCATTTAATTTTAATTAACGCCGTGAACAAGATAAGAATCAATGACTTATTTACTCCTTATAATCAAAATCATGCTCCTCGCCAATTTGTTAAAATTGAAAAGAAAAAGAATTGATTCTTCTTACTTCTGGAAATTAGGAACACAAATGCAGAATAAGTCATTCGTTAGTTAAAATTAAATGAAAAATTAGGGGTATGGGTTTCAATTTGGGTAACGAAAAAAGAAGGGCAAACGGAGCTAAAGGTGAAAAAAGATGGAGTTTCATTTTGATATTAACTAAAAGCTAGGGGTTAGCTTAAGATTAATAATGGTCAGAATTATTAATAAAACTTTTATATCTAATTAAATTGATCGAAATTATTTGAAAAAACATGATTAAATAAGTTTTACATGATAAAAGACATCCACGAGAGAGTAGTTACTTTTTTCTGTTGTTCCAAAGACAGTGAGTGAGAGAATAGATCCAGTGGAAGGGGAATAAATTATTTTGTAAAAGAGAAATCAGTGAGTGTCCTCTTATAGATTAATCACGTTCGAGAATCATCGGCCTCGAGAAGCCCACTCGAGTAGAAGATCGAGTACATAAGAATTCATTTATGTCTCCTTAGGGGCACAGAGAGAAAATAGTTGAGTCTTATGACTGCAGAATTAAATAGAGAAATCATACATTTTACCTTTTTGGAGTGAAGTAATGAAAAAATAAGTCTAACGCTCTTTACTCCATACTGCAAAATGCAAAGCACACTCTAGATTGCTCACTTCTACTTGCATGCCATATATCATCCGCTACCCTTACTCAACTTATTACAATCCAGGACTAGAACCAAAATGAAAGCAAACGACAAAATAATGCTACAGTAAAATCCTCAGTTTCATGTTCTCCGATACCAACAATGGCGGCAGCGAGGAGACTGAATAAAACGTAAGGAAAGAATCAATAGAATGTCAAACAAAGCATATCTCATTTCGCTTCAAGGAGAGAACAATCAGAAAAATACAACATCAACAAACCAAATTTGCATATCCTATAACTTAATGAAGTTTGTAAGCATATGACTCAAGACCTAAGAAAAGCTTACCTCAAAATAGAAAAGAAAATCTAGGAACAGGTAAAACAGCTGATGGAAACAGGTTGGCGTTTCAGTTCTGCAACAACCTACTTGGCCTTCTTAAGGAGGTTAGAGGTGCAGAACTCAGCATCGTCTCTGATGAAACTCCACCATATGTAGGTAAGGGGGATCGTGGTAGCATGCCAAATAGAATGAGCATCAAAGAATCCCTCATATGGAGGAAAATCATAGATTTCTAGTAGCATCGCGATGCTACCTCCAACAACTACAAACCACAACTTCCAACGAGAAGGATGGCGTGTGACCCCAGCCCAAATTGCCCATAGGAGAAGTTGAGCCACTGCCATTACTACACATACTTTCATGTTCCACCCTGTAGGATGTCCAAGAACTGGGTCAGTTTTTCCAACACTAACTGTAACAGAAAACATCACGCTTCAGAGAAAATAAAAATGTAGGAGCATCGCTCCACCACTCTCTCTTGATAAAAAACACCCAGGCAAGCAACACTATCGCTGCAGTCTGCACCAGAACATTGTTGCTCAAACGGAAAATAGCAATCAAACCACAAACAAACTATGTGCCATCCAAAGGTGTAATGCCTTAATAACATATGTGTCATCCAACAATCATAGGACACCAAGATCAAGGCCTAATGATCTAGTGGAAAGTAAATTGCTCAGTCAAATATATGTTCTATTCGGTAGTTATCTCGTGCACCGATGTATAACATATAAAATAATAAGATAGATTGACATCGTACCATAGTCTAGTTTGTAGTTGTTAAGGAACAGTATATGAGTAGTGACGAATGCAAGAAGTGGAGCAGCAACCATGACCCTTGCAGCCTCATCCCTTACATTGAAACTTCTTAGTACAGCCAAAAGGAGCGAGTATCCCAGTATCGCAACCGCAGAAGAGTAGTCTAGTTTCTCCGTCAAGTCCACATCTCTACAATTCAATTAGACAACCCAAGATAAGGCATAAAGCATAGACAAACACTATAAACAGATGCAACAAAAAATCTAATGAAATAGAAGCCTACCGACTGTGGAAAACAACACTCCAAAACCAGGAGTTCATTGACAAGAAAGCATAGATGTGCCATAGAGTGGCATATTCATAGTATGCCCTTTTATCTTGTTTCAGAGGCAACTTATAGTATAGAAGGATGAAAAAGGATACCCAACCATGGAAATGCATTGCAAGGTTTAGGGCAGAGAAGGCAACTGAGGCTGGCTCCTGAGTAAATAGAGAAGAGTAAAGATATATAGTCCACAAATATAAAATCTAAAAGACAATTTCAGAAAAGTGCCACTGATGATGATCTAATAGGAAAGCGTACCTGCATTCCATATACACGCTTGAAGGGCCATTTACCATGGTACTTAACAGGACCTTGACCTATTGTTTCTCTTTCTTTCTCTCTATCAACCATACAGTGGTAACGGCAATCTCCTTGGCATTCCCATTTTTTCCATTGCAAGTAAAGAGGTTCTTGCATGTACCATGGACCATTGGTGGAGACACCATTAGAAGAAAAATTGCAGTGCGGAAAGCACCTTTGTCCCACACATCCAGTTCTTGCACATTGTCCAATGCAAGCCCTAAAATTGACAATGTTCAATCGTATTTCACTATCCTCGTATACTCATCTCAAAGTCCCACAAGGAATTACAAATTTACAACAATCGTAGACAAGAAACTTAGTTATACTCCATTGCATATAATGAAACATAATAGAACAAAATTCATAGAGGGCGCGGGCGCATAAACAAGCAAAAACTTAATAAAATGCACGAGGTGTGGCGCTATATGCATTTCTCAATCAAGAAACTAGTTCAGATTAACCAAAAGTACATATTATAAACTAATCACTGATATCAAAGAACTCAGCAGGTGCCTTTTTCTACAACTCAGTCAACAATACTGCACACATAACCAAAGTAAACCTTTCGACAAAACAGCTCAACATCAAATTATGCAAGGATAGCTAGCAGTATAGTTGTTATTTCAAGTGATGTATAGATTAATTCTTAAATGAGTACCAAAGTTAGAACAGTGTTGCGGAGTAATGAAGAGTAGTTACCTGTAAATAGGGTCAGCATCACCAGCACTGGCATCCAAAACTTGGACCAGGCATGAAAGCAAAAGACAGAAACCAATCCAATATCGATCTACCATCTAATTAAAAGGGTATGTCCAGAAAAGGTAAATAAGCATCGAATTTTGCTAAAACTTAAGCAAATCAATGAGCTCAAATCTTAGAGACAGAAACTAGATAAACAAATAAGAGATGGAAAGTGGGTGTCTTACCTTTTGCTTATTGAGTGACCCGGTTGACTGGTGAGATTGTTTCCTTCTATATATGGAGCGCAGAGAATCAAATCGACATTTTACACTTCAATCCAGAGGCATGACGAAGACAGTCCGTTGATTTGAGCAGCGTGACAGGAAACAGAGCAGAGGAGCAGGAAAAAGCAGAGACAATTGGTGAAGTGTATTTGGGCTTTAAGGCCTGACTGAAACCCACGGGCTCAAATAACTTTCGTAGGAAAATTTATTTTTCGTCGATAACATAAACTACAATAAAAAAATTCAAAAAATATAGAATGCAAAAATACTTAATATTTTTCCACAAAAATTTACAATTAAAATACTTTAAATAATAGATTATAATAAACCTGAGTGAGCCTGACACTCCTCTTTTTGCTTATTAACACGTCAATTATTTATTATTTTACACAAATCCTCATTTTTTTTTTTTTGACGTTTACAAAGTTAAATTAGAGATTTCAAGATTTAAAGGTTTACGTAAGGTTGACTGGATTCAACCTAATTGCTAATATTATAAATACTAAACTCATTTAAAAAAAATATATATATATATATATAATTTTTATTTAATCTAGCAAAGAACTAGTAATATTGATTTAACAATCATTTTTATTGATTTATAATTGGAATTACACCATAAAATAAAATACTACTTGTATAATTAAAATTTTATATTATATTATAATTTCACAAATGTATAAAATGATGACAATTTATTTATATAAATATAAAAAATATGTGGTGAAAATTTTGTAGTGGTTTTAAATTTCAATTGAAATAATTTTGGATTCTTAATTTTTTTTATATATTCGTGTCACTTGTTGAATTCCCGATATACAAATCTCATCAGATGGATTAAATTCATAATAGAGTTAGATAAATATTTTTTTTTCTCATATATTTTGAAAAATCAATTCAACTGTAAAACGATGACTTATCATATAATGAGTTTTTTTTATCGCACATCAATGTTCATATTAACTTCTTTTTTTATATCCCCTTATTCTTATAATAAAAAAGTACTTAAACAATTATTACATCATTATTTATTTAATTTATTGCTATTTTTCTTTTTTTCTCTCTTTTCTCTAGCCAAAAAAAAAAAGTCATTTGGGAAAAAAGTACCAACGACCGGGAATCATCGCGGAAGAGTACAAAAACATTTGAAAGTTTCCCGCTGGCGATCCGTGTTTTTCAATTTCAAGCTTCTATAACAACCGTCAGATGATTTTGTGTACTCATTCCACGCTGGCGATCCGTGCCTTAAATATTTTCAAGATTTCACCTAACCCATTAGATGACATATATCAACGGCCATGCACAAGCCAATACCATCGACGCGGATCGACTTCCAAAACTGTCGATAAAAGGCAATCCAACGGCCACGAAGCAAACACAAAAGCTGAAAAGAACCGTCAGATAACTTTGGATTCGGTAACTAAACTTTATTAATCCACGCTGGCAATCCGTGCCGTTATGAAACCTTGTATCTCACCCGTTCGATGACCTATAATCAACGGTTATGCACAAGCCAATACCATCGATGCGGATCGAATTTCTAAACCGTCGATGAAGCTCCATCTGACGGCCACAAAAGAAACACAAAAGCTCAAAACAGAGCACTAATCTCATCTCCCTATAAAATGCCTCATCTGAACACCATCTCATCTCAGTAAAAAAAATTCAGATCTCATCTTCATCATTCTTCCAAAACAAAACAACAGTGTTTCAAAAAATTATTTCGTGAGCGAAAAAAATGTCAGGAAGAGGAAAGGGCGGGAAGGGGCTTGGCAAGGGAGGAGCGAAGAGGCACAGGAAGGTGTTGAGGGATAATATCCAGGGAATTACCAAACCTGCCATCAGGAGGCTCGCCAGGAGAGGAGGAGTGAAGCGTATCAGCGGTCTCATCTATGAAGAAACCAGAGGCGTTCTCAAGATATTTTTGGAAAACGTGATCCGCGACGCTGTCACTTACACCGAACATGCTCGCCGGAAGACCGTCACCGCCATGGACGTAGTGTATGCCCTCAAGAGACAAGGCCGTACCCTTTATGGGTTCGGAGGTTGATGATGATGCAATTCTGCTTCTGGAGTATATGTTAATTGTTGATTTGGGTGCGTTGGGTTTGATGTAGGAGTCGCTGTTGTGATATATCTGGGTTCTGCAGTGGGAAATATTCAATGAAAATTAGATTTTCAGCTCTTCAGTTTCAAACTTGTTGGTACTTTTTGCTCTCTTTAGATAACGTAAAATCTATCTATTTGGTTAGAAGAACAATGGAATGTGGATGTTTGGCATTATCAGTAATTGTTTTTTTTTATTTAATTTTTCTGGCTTCACTTGGAATTTTCTTCTGCGGTAATGCGAAAAACATCAAAATTAGATTGCTGCTATTTTTGTTTATCGTTTGCGCTCCAGGTGTTCGATAGTTTGCCTGTTAGGAAGATCTCAGCAATGACAGAAAGATGAATCTCTATTATTATCACTGTGAGTTGTTGGCCGTGTGTAATCAACTTGAGAAAACAATATGAAACTCGACCGGTGGCCGGTGATTGGACTTTTGGCAATTATTAGAATGCAAAATCTTTATGTAATCTGACGTTTTCATCAGTTTCATTGCTTCATGAAATCTTCAAATACGAAAGCAGGGGATTATCAGATTTCTTCCTTCTTCTTATAAGGAAAGAGAGTGAACATCTTAAGATAAAAAGTGTTTGTTAGGGGCTAGATTAGTTATGTTTGCCTAATTACTGATTTTGTAGTCCTATTTGTTCCACCTAAAAGTTTATGGCATATAGTAGTAGGCCAGAGCAAATAACCATTAAGTAAGACCAGTTGTGAGTTGTTCCTTTCCTCATTTACCATGACAGAACAAGAACATCAAGGAAAGGATTCGTACAACGATTATTTTTTCGTTGATCTTTACACATCCAAGATACCTCTACGCGTGTCAAATGAATGGTCAAGCACCCAGGATGATATTCACTTCAAGAATTAACAGCAAAAACGTCACCCCATAAAGTGAAGGAGAAGCTTTACACACTAGTTAGATAATCACACAGATAAAGTTAGTACTGTTTCCATGATGCTGTTTACTCAGATAAGCAAATCATAAAGGAAGGATTTTGTGAAAATGCACTAACATTATGATTGATAAATCCCAACCTACATCTTCGAAGACGCAAAGGCATGAATAATGTCCAAGTCGCAGTGAAACTACGACAATGGAATCCAGGGTTTCGAAACAGTGGATTATATAATGCAGCTAAGTTAACTATATACGAATACACATCAAAACCATCAAATAGTTGTTCAATGGCAATCGATGAACAAGAAATAACTTTCGCGTAATTCAATTGTTAGAATGGAAGCAAGAAATCAACCACTCAAATGTATGTTACAACATTTCGAAACCAAACATCCTCCGGTTAAGAACCAAAAATGTATGTCCTATAATGCTTCTAAATCCAACATCAAAACGCAAATCGAGTCTAACTAGTAAACTGGCTCATTCCTTTCCTGCTAGCAGTAGTACATTTAAGCCTCTCTATTCTCTACGAACCAAGTAAAGCTTACCCACAACATGAAGAATAGAAACAAAAGCAATGAAACCAATGCTCATCACAAGTACAACATTTGGCGAGATCTTCAACCCTGGAGCGTCGTCAGTGTAGAACTGAAGCATGGTCCCAGCTGCTCCTCCCGCAGCGCCACCACCACCGCTCGTCGTCCTCCTCCTGCGCATCCCTGCTGCAGCTGCAGCACTTCCTCTCGGGGGACCTCCTCCACCTAAAGCCATTCCTGCAACCGCAGCCGGACAAAAACCCAAAAAATCAATGTTTACAATCTCACACTCTATAAACAGGAAAAACAACAAACATCTAAAAGTCCTACGACCGGTAATTGGCTGATAATCAAGATCCAAATACATAAATCAATTTGGCAAATCCCTAATCGGGACGAAACAGATCTGCTCATCAACATAAACTAAAAGGACGAAAGCGGAAATGAAAAAAACACGGATCTTTGCTCAGGAACAAACGGGAAGGAGTAAGCGTAAACGTACCTGAGTCGGATGTGAACACAGACAAAGGGGTCCTGCAATCTGAGATTCTGAGATGTTTTGCTCGGTTTGGTAGAACAGATCAACAGACAGAAAAATACCCACGGGTCCGAGACGTGAGATTGAGATGCTTTAAACGTGTTGAAATGAATGAACGATGAAGATTTCTTCTCGGTCAACACGTGGACGGCTCCTAAGAGATTGTCCTATCCCTCAATTTGCGTACTATATAAAAGAAAAACCTCGTTCTTTTGATAATATAAAAAAATTCAAATTATAGAATTAATTACTGCACACCATTTTTGTGATAACCTATTAATGATTTAATAATATAATCAATTTTTAAAAAAATAATTATTGAGAGGGTCCACCATAATACGACTACCGATTATCGATTAGTGAGTTGGATTATGGAGTAAGAGAAAAATTCCATTAAATAATAAAGATAAAGCGTCCAACCCATTTTGTTCGATTCCCAAGATATGAAGTTTAGTAATTTCATGGCTTGAATAGAAGTAAATCGGGTGATAAATATACTGTTGAAAGAATGAGTAAGGTTTTTTTTCTTACATTTTATTTTTAACCCAAAAACATAATGTTAAATTTCACATCCAAAAAACATGTTAAGAGATTGCTCCAAGTACTCAAATTGTAAACTAGACCTGGTATCATTTTTGTCAATAATAATAATAAAAAATCTCATCATAGATATGTTCCTACTTCATGGTAAGCTTGGTTCGTTAATAACACCAGACTTTTCCTCTTCCACTTACTTTGATTGCTGCCAATTATATGTTCAATCCCACAATCAGGTCCAGATGACAGCAGCAAGATAATTTCTGGTATGCGGGATAAACAGCTTGTAAAAACTACAAGTAGATTGATGGTCATTTGTGCATAGATATGATTATAGGTTACTCTCTACAAAGTAGGAAGAGGCAGGTCTCCGAGTCTCCAAGCCTATAATCATATTTATGATAAAAATAAAAACAAAAACTGAAATGGACAAGCAAATAGCAGCTAAAAGAGCACAGCAAACCAAAAGCATATAACCAGGCCAGAAAACTGTCCCAGAGGAAGTAGCAAGCAAATCACCTAATATAGGAAATAATGACTCCAAAGCTTGAATTATAGAGGAGGTGCGATTAAACACAAAAACGATGCAACGAATTGACTGAGAAGAATCCTAGCAGCAGTACTATAATCAGGTAGAAAGAGAGACAGGACAAAACCATAGTACCGTGCAATCTTAGAACCCACCAGCTAACAAAACGTTCACTGAACAGAAACCTGTCCCTGCAAGTTTGAAACTCAAAACGTTGATGATTCTCATTTTTTCTCTTTTGTAATAAAATATTAAAATGTATCATAATCCTCGAAATGAAAGGACACGATTAAAGAGGATTCACTGCAAAGTTAAACAGAACACAGCATGAGCCCTGGAGCTAACACCCAAAAGTTCATTTCTTAAGGCAGTACAAAACAGCAGTAAGGACATGGTGAGATCATTACCAACATAAAAAGGGAACCACTAGATCATAACCGGTAAGACAGACTGGAATCTGCAATTGACATGAACACATGAACCAGATAAAGCCAATTTGTTGACTCTTGTTTATTCAAAGAGTGGATTTTGAAAAACATATAGAGCTATCTAGATGTACTTAAAATAATGCAAATGTGGACATGTAAGAACACATCTATGTTTCCACGCATCGAATATATACACACACAAACAAGGTACAAAGAGGAGTAGAGTATGCAAGAGACAGGCCACAACAAAAACAATTAAATCACCAAAACAAAACATAAAAAATCACTCTGCCATTATATGCGAATTTTAGCATCTAACAAGCGAATAGCATTGACTTACAAGCTTAAAACAAGTAGAAAAGAAAAAACAATGAGCTCTAGGCGGGAAATCAAGTTTAGAAAGGAAACCCTTTATGGAGGTTCTTTTTAGAGGTTGCAGCCAATCTCTTAATGCCTTTTGCATTTGTGTAAAACTCCATTAGCTCCTTAGCGACATCCTCTGGGTGACATGAAACAAACGCCCGCAATAAACGATCTTCCGTCATTCTCAGTGCCCTCAGCATTGAAGGTCCTTTAATTTTTGGACAAAGATCCATGTCCTCTAATTTTCCTGCAAGAAGTACCCTAGGCTTCAACACAATCTCCAGATTATTGTACAGTAACGATGGGTTATTAATGATCACGTTTGCGGGGAGTTTCATAGTGCCTACAATAAAAGTCATATTTCTTTGGACCTTATCAACTGAAAGGGTCAAAAGAAGGGGAGAACGCCCCAAAAGACCCCAAATCTCTTCATCAGAAATTCCAAACTTCTCCAAATTCGCAACCTTTTCATCAATTGTCTCAATCCTCGAGATGCCGATGAGGGTAACTATGTGCTTATACATCTTTGAATCCTTGGAAAGCCCAGTTTTGTGTATGTAACGCATCTTCTCATCATTAAATGAAGACCGTGCAAACAAAGTCGGCCTTGACAAAATCAAAGGAACCAAATCCTCTCTACTTATTCCCATTCCTTCATACAGCGTAATAGTTGCTTTAATCTGCTTATCAAAGTCATACGTCAAGAGTGAAGGATTCCGAACAATGGCTTTAAGCAGCATCTCCTTTGACCCAAACAAGGCCATAAGATACTCCAAACGCTCATCAAAGCAACGATTGATACGGCGGCTAAGGAAACGTGGGCGACAATTGATTATCTTAACAAGGTCCGGTGAAGTAATACCCAATTCCTTGAGTATACAAAGTTTATCTTGAAGGTAAGTAACGTCAGCTTTGCGTAAAGAGGGGCATCGCTTGAGAACAACGTCTATATCATTATCGCTACAACCCCATCTCCTAAGAACTTCCATAGAGGTCCTCGGTTGGTCTAGACCTTCGTTCAATGCATCTCCAACTTGGGGTTGGCTTATTGTCGAATACGTGGCAGCAGTGAATGTGCCAATGAAAGCAGGATAGATTTGAACTGGGTTTTTGTGCAAACAACGAAATCCTTGAGAGCAAACATATGGGGAACAATATTTGACTAGAAATTTAAGTTTCGATGTCATGTTAGTCTCTAAGGAGAAAGTTGGAAAAAAGAGAAATTGGGAATAGGTATTTGAGTTGTTGCAATACTTTCAACAAAAATGAAGGAAAGTATTCAGATATGTAATGGAAATTGCAGCAGGAACTAAATCTAAACAATCAGATGAGTAACAGCAACAATTGTTATTTGGTAGAGCAAAAGAAATGCCCTTTCATAGAACGCATATATAAATGTTAGTCTAACAGGGGAGTTCAGAAGACAAACTAGGAAAACAACTACCTAAAAGAATAAGAATAAAATAATGAGAGGGCTAGTTGAAGGTTGAGACCTGGAAGTGAAAAGAGAGAGCAAGCAGGACGACAGCGGGAGCTGGATTGTCAGGAAGAGCAGGCCAAGGCGGAAGAACGTTGGAGGGGAGGATGGAGAGGGTTTGGGCGGGGGGGTTGTGGTGTGGGTTTAACAGGCCGACTTGGCACGGTGTCGTCTATTTTGGAGACTTAACTCTTCATATTTTGTTTACAAGAAACAACCTATTCGCGTTATATACCCCCTCCTAATTGTATTAATTATCGCATGCATATTAAAAAAGCTGGATGACTCATTGTTTGAGACAATTTTACCTTTTATTTTTTCTCGAATATACGAGCATCCTTAACGTACGTTCGAGAAAAAATAAAAGGTAAAATTGTCTCAAACAGTGAGTCATCCGACTTCTTTAATATGCGTGTTCAAAGTCAAAATGACGTTTAATTAAAATGGGAGGGAGTAAAATATTACTCCCTCTGGGGCGGAACAAAAGTCGTTCTACGCCCCAAAAGCATGTCCCCAACAAATGTCGTGGGCGACTCCCCAGGCTGGAGAAGACGAGGGTGCCCCTTGCCGCTGCTGGTGACGACGACGACTCGGAGGTCGGCTTCGGCTTAGACTACTGACTCCTTATCCCTCAATTTTCAGTTTGAATCTCAAATTTTGGGGGGAACTGAAACTTTTCCCTATTTATACCGTGCTCGTCGAAGAAGGGCAGAATCCCAAAATTCCATCCTCAATTTCAGTTTTTATTTCTCTGCAAATCTGTAGTTTTAATTTCTACTTTTAATTTTTAATTTTCCAAATGGATGGTGTTGATTTCTGGGATGATTCCCAGGATGATAGTTGCATGCAATTTGATCCGGTTATGGGTATGTTCGTTCCAGATTCAATTGGAGTCCCTGGGGTTGAGGATGATGTCGCCGCGGTGGCGGAGGTCGATGGTGATGCAGTCGCGGAGGCGGGGGTTGGAGATGATGTCTGGCCGGTGGCAGTTGCGGCGGATGCAATCTGTGAAATGGATGTGATTGTGCCAGATACCTACGAGAGTGAAGACGACGTCGTGTTTGAAGAGATGCTGGCTGTGTCCGAGGAAGAAATGGCCGCCCGTGTGAGTGTTTTGGAAGCGGAGGAGGTTTCGTGCTCCACGGCAAGTGAAATCTGTGCAATGGATGTGATTGTGCCAGATACCTACGAGAGTGAAGACGATGTCGTGTTTGAAGAGATGCTGGCTGTGTCCGAGGAAGAAATGGCCGCCCGTGTGAGTGTTTTGGAAGCGGATGAGGTTTCGTGCTCTCTTGCCTGTGAAGAAGATGGGCATCTCGGCAGTAATCATGGCCGTCCAAAGAAGTATAAAATTCCTTATTTAAATCTACCTGCCACTGAGGATTTAATGCATACATCTGAAGTGAAAGTGGATATGGATTTCGATCTCAATAAGTTGCCAATCCGAGGTATGTTTCGCCCTAAAGATGAGCACCATTTCGACGAAGAGAGCTTCATCACAATGTTGCGTATTCTTCTCCCTGATTACTACTGAATATATTAAGATGTTGGTTGTAGACATAAGTGTGTTGACTTTTGGATGGCCTGTTTTTGCTATATTAGTGTTCCTGGTAGACAAAATGCTGTTTTCTGTTTGGATGGCCAGTTTCTGCAATGTAGTAGGGTGTTTATGGTAGTAGTAGGATGGTGGATTTAGGATGCCCAACCGTTGTGATCCATTTTAGGAATACTGTCCAACTGATGATGTATATTAGTCCTTTGGTTAATGAATTGATATTGGCTATCTCATTGTGTTCCCATTAAGGGTGTCTGATGTTTTTCTTCAATGGTGAAAGTGTATGTTTTTCTTCAATTTCCCCTATTTTAGGCTGTTGCATCCAGTTGCAACAGCTGCCCTGTACTTTTAAGTTGTTCCAGTTTTATGAGTTCTGAATTGTTGGGTTGGTTTGCATATGGAATTGCATGAGCAGAAGCAACTACACTGAGTACGGGCTCTTTTTCATTTGCTCTGAGGTGCATGACTTGCTATTCCTTGTTCATAAACCTTCTTCTTCTGTGCTTTGATTGCTTGGATGCTGCAAATAGAGGCACCTGGAATGATAATTATGAATGCCTATTGATGCAAGGTCAACTTGGAAATAATTGTTGGGAATTGATGTATTTTCGATAACAGTTCCCCAAGACCCTGTTTCCGATTGGACCATTCAATGATCTATACCTGAGCTAGGGATGGGGATTAGCCTAGATAACAGTTCCCCAACTCTGCACATTGTAGACTTGTAGTTGGATTCCCAATTACTACTGGAGTCATCCTTTAACATTGTCAAAGTGATGCAATGTTTAGAGTAATGGTATAGTGCAGGATGTGTGTATTTTTCATAACTGGTTTGGGTTGGATGCAATGGTTTGGTTTGTGTGTTGCGTGACAGTTTGACCATATCTACTGTTTGGTTGACATGCTCCTTTCCTTTAATGCACCTTATCACATAACCTCAGGTAACCCTACTGAGGCTCCTATAAATACCACCATCCTTTAACCTAATATGCTTCATCCCTAAACTGCCTCTCCTTCTGTTGTTTGCTGCTTATCTCCTTTGTTGTTTTAAGTTTTCTCTGTGCAGGTTGAGAATAATGGATCGTGAGAGGAAGGTAGAGATCCACGATGCTACAGGCATCTACTCAGGTCATCTGGACATGGACATCGTGCAGCTGGAGAACAGGATTCTTCATACCAACCAGGACATGGAAGAGTATAATGAGTTGCTGGAGGACTTGAAGGCTAGGAAGGATGAGGTATACGAAGATGCTGAGCATGAGGGGCTAGCACTGACTGCAATCAAGTCATACAGCGAGGCTATCAACCATCTTAACCTCTCCATTGCTCACGTCAACCAAAAGAGAGAGGGGCTTGATTGGTTGTTTATATTCGATGTTTTATGCTCTCTTTCTCTTGTGGATTAAGAGTATTTATTTGCTTCTTTTGGCCATTTACTTCCCTTTTCCTTTGTTCAGGCTTGAAAGATCATTGGGAAGGAAAAGGAGTAGATTTGGTGAAAGATAGAGCATTTCCAATCATTGCTGATTTTGGAGGTTGTTTGCAGAAATTTTCCCGTACTCATCCCTAGGCCTAGGAATGAGTCAGCCGATCTGGTGAAATTCTGGGCAGTCCGACCTGATTTTGCGTGCCAACGAATTTAATATTTCTTAGTGCTTTTCTTGTCTCCTAAGCATGCTAGACAGCTTCCCAACTCCACTATCTCGTGTTCCCTCATTTTTATTGACTCAAGAACTCCTTGGAGACTCCACAAGGAATTTATTAGTGCTAGACAAGAATATATTCTTGTCCCCTCCTTGTATTTGGAGCTGCATGCTTACCATTAATTTATCTTTGAGTGCTTGCTTCTTGGAGGGAGAACGGACACGAAGAGGGAGGAGATTGTTCAGCATGCTTACAAGTGACAAAGAACATTTTCACAAGGCTCCATGACTTGAAGACTATGCATTTATGGGTTTGTTCACTTGGGAATATTTTATTCTTTGGTGTCTCTCCCCTTTGCTGCCATTTATTGAAGAAGCATGAAGAGAGGGAGGTTGTGCTATAAATAGAGAGGAATTTCGTCCATGAGGAGGTTAGCAAGTTAGAGGGGACAAGTTGGGCTGAAGACCAAGAGAGGAACGGAAGAGAGGGAGGAGCAGCGGGCTTCACCATCATTCTCCAGCATTTTCCCACTTGAACCATAAGTTTTATTTTGTAATTTTAATTATGTTTTGTAACTAAATCTCTGATTCTTGGTAGAGATTGAGAGGTTGACTATGTATGTTATTGTGAGATTTTGTTGGACTTAATATGAATGTTTTTATATCTCTTTTCTTCTCACTTTAATTGTTAAAACTTGTTCTTGTTGAATCTTAAGTTTGGCCAACTTGTGAATTAATTTGAATGGGTAACGTCGGTTTCATTTATGTCAGCGTGATTCCTGCATTTATGAAGATTAAGTAGACAACTAGTGAATATTTGACATAAGACTTGTCTTTAGGATCTAGGTAGAAAGGAAAGAATGGGTCCTGGGTTCAGGGCTGAGTGCCGTATCTATCCCTAGGCCTAGGGATGGGTTTCCCAGATGGTTACAATTTTCCAGCAACTTGACAAATTGTTAGGAGAGTTAGGGTCATTATTAGAGTGTCTCTTTTAATTGACTTGTATAGGGGGAAACCTGGGAATATAGAGGGTCTCTTATTCCTATAACATCTCTATAAATTCATTCGGAAAATATATTTATCAATGATCAATTGCATAGGATAGTCACCTCAAGGATATCCCTACCAAGGATTGTTTTTCTACTGATTTTCTCTCTTCATTTGCGTTCTGTTCTTGCTGCAATTAGCTCACTCAATTACTTTCTTGTACTGTTTTATTTCTAGTTTATAGAATCATCTCACCCCCTTTGCATTTTACTTTGTCATTTTCAGGAGAAACAAAGATCAGACCGGCTTTTCTCTGAGGATCGAACCTCTTGCCGCTATGCACAATCCTTTTTGTTGCTTAGTGATAAGTTGTAATTTATTTTTGATTGGATTCGACACCCGTCAGGGCTCAACCTGGCTCTTAATAGTGCAAGGCTTGCTCTTGCTCAATTGAATCTCTTTGCTAATGCCATTCCAGGCATCCCAACCATCGATGATGAATCTGGGTCTGAGTAGTCCATGTGTCTGTAATCCACCCGAGTGGTATGTCCTTGGGTTGTTATAAATAAATAAAAGCACCGTCTCTTTTTCATGTCATATATTTCCTCACTTCTGTGTGTGTATAATTTCCAGTGCATTATCCGGCCAGCATTATAGAAGTCCAGTGTAACTAAAACACCAACGACCAATAAGTACAAAGAATTGAAACAATTATCATTAAAACAGAGTAACGCTCATCTAAGATGGTCATTATCTAGGGAAGCATTTAAGTAAAAGAATTTTTAAAATGCAACATCAATCACAGAAGCAAAATGACCAACCATCCACTACCAGTGAAGAAGATGGCCATATGGATTAATCATTTTGTGGAATTATTCATAGGGGGAAATTATGGTAATTGGTAGGCCGACCCGGTGGCCTAGCCAGAAGCGACCCAGTCTTAGTTATTTTTTCTTAATTTGTAATTCAAGTAAATTATGTTTGCGCAAATTCTACTCCCATAAGGGCCAATACCCACTTCATATTCTTCATTAAACAAACCCACTTGGAAACGCACCAACTTCCCATTACTTCCACTTTTACCTCTCACTTTTCAAAAAAACCCTGATCCCATGGCAAGCAAGTCAATCGACCCTCATGACACCCCGCTGTCCGCGACCGAACCAGTTTCGGCCCAGCACAAGGACGGGTTAAACAAATGATTGATGCAGTCGTCAGAGAAATAGATGCTGAACAGACGGTCAGCTTCAATAAGGATGAGTGTGCAGGAGAGGAAAACTCTGGGTCAGAGGAGAGCGTGAAGGGGAAAGACAGGGCGATTGAGTTGAGTGACACAGACGCGGGTGAGGGGAGCAAAACGAAAGTGAAGAGACCAGTACTAGAAGTTAATGGCAGAACAGAGAGGAGGACTAGAAGAAAAATGTCCTCAAGTTGCGATGGCAATGTAGCCTTTCGTTCTGCATTCAAGCGCCCCCGGATGAAGCAGGTTGCTATCAAGAAAGTCGTCAGGCCAAACCCTAGGAAGCTTGTGACGGAGACGGATATTGAGGAGGCAGCAGGGGCGGTCCATAAACGCACGACACGGCAAAGCTCTAAAGCCTCCACCAAATCACAAGGCGTACCCACCGGAAGTCCTCCAAATAAACACCCCTTTAGGAAAAAGCAGGTTCATATGAAGAAAGGGCAAACCTCTAATGCCTCCACCAAATCACAAGGAGACCGGTCACTGAAGGGAAAAGAGGTAGACCCCGATGCTGACATTGAAGATTTGACTGAGGATGCAGAGGATGAAGTCTTGGCCAATCTGACGGCCAAGCCCACCAAGGTACCCCCACTTGAATATTTGAGAGGTTGGTTGAGGTTTGATACTTTAGACCTCAAAGCCAAACTAGTGGAAAAACTTAGATGTGATATCACTCCGTATGCAACGTTTGATTTTGAATCTCTAGACCCCTTAGGAGTTGGTGACAGAATTAAAACTTATATGCAAAATATTGGTTGGGAATGCCTACTGCTGGTGTTGGATGCTGCTTATTCTGAACTTTGTTTAGAATTCCATACTACATTTTGGTTCGACCATAAGAGTCTGTCCATTAGGGGAAGAAATAGTCTGAATTTTGATGCTCCTGACGTTGTTAACTTCCAGTTGTGTGGTGTTTGGAACCATAAGTCAATAAATGAGTTCAATTTGATGCTTGGATGTGT
The DNA here is from genome assembly GCA_963691705.1 of Viola odorata. Classification (NCBI taxonomy): domain Eukaryota; kingdom Viridiplantae; phylum Streptophyta; class Magnoliopsida; order Malpighiales; family Violaceae; genus Viola; species Viola odorata. The sequence continues at coordinate 3,952,050 of OY829545.1, forward strand.
GAATGCGGATGAATTGCTATCCCCTGATCATTTGAATGCATTGTCTGATTTTCCCAAAGATTTTGATTTTGCGGCCGCATATCAAGAGTTGACTGGAGACCCTACGGCTTCATTCGACAAACACTCGAAGGCACACCAAATTAGAGACCCAGCCCTTAGGATGATCCACAGAGCATTGGCCTTTAACCTCGTTGGGAAAACTACTGTGTCTGGGAATTTGTCCAGACTTGAGTTGTTCTTGTTGTGGTGCATGATGCATAAGAAGAGGCTGAACCTAGCATATTGGCTAGGCAGGCAACTGCATGCATACCATCAGGGGGGTAAGATGATTCTGGGATCCTTGATCACCAAGCTAGCTGTCACTACTACAAGCTTACAGCTTCATCCTACTGATCTCCATAAATTCTGTGATGTTAAAGTACTAGATATGAGAGCCTTCGACCAAATGGGGTACTTCCATTTGGTAGATGGTTATGTTTATTACAATATTGGATTCACAGATGTGGAGGAACACATTTGGGGGAAGAAGTATGATGGAAGATTCTTCGTGAGATCAATCGTTAATGATGAAATACCAGAAGTTGGGATCGGCCAAGCCGCAGGGAGAGCCCAAGATGCTTCCAGAGGTCAAGCTGGCAGGACTGAGCAACCCTCCTCCTCAAGCTCCCCACTATCCTGGGCACGCAGCATCATGGAAAGCCAGCTAAACATGCAGCAGATCATCACCGGCTACCAGGACCAGCTCTCGCAGCAACATCAACTTATCTCAGCCTTAAATGATGACACCGCAAAGCTAGCCGAAAGCTATAAAAAAGCAGCCGCGTGCTTGTGGAATATCACTGACAGTATAAAAAGCCTTGACAAAGTGGTTTCAGGAATCCTTGGGCATTTGTTGAATGATCTCAAATCCACCTCATCAGTCCCAACCCCCCCTGGACGGCCAGCTCCCACTTCATCAGTCCTCAAGCCCCCCACTGATAAGGCAGCTCCAACTTCATCAGTCCCACCCCCCCACCCCCCCGATAAGGAAAGCTAAACCGGGAAGGATGTGTCTTTTGTAATATTTCGAATGACTTTGTCTTTTATTTATTGCTAATGATGACTTCATATTCTGGACATGTTGTGTTCATAAATATTTTATGCGCATTTCTGTTACAGTGTGTATGTTTGGGGTCAAGCATCTGTCTAGGCCACTGGCTAGGCCTAGACAAGTTCATCTTTTTAACACATGGAAAGAGTAACATCCGGAACAAGGAATAAACCCATTAATTTGCGGAAAATAAATTGCACATTAAAAAGTTAAAGTACACTGGATTGAAGATTAATAGAGAAGACAACAATTTAAGAGTTTTAAAGGAACACAATCTACTCATTAGTGGGGATCGCAGGCACGCCATTGGCAAACCTATTCATCTCAGTCCTGGCCTCTCCCACAGCATCTCGCGCAATACGCAGTCCAGAGAGCTTCTGCTCCAGCTTTGTAGCAGCAAGAGAGAGATGAGTAATGCAACCAGACATTGCATTCATAGTCTCGAACACCATGTAGTCGTCCGCAAAGATTTGATCATTGCGATGTTTGAGATCCTCAATCATGTCCTCAATCCGCTCAAGTTCGGTCTCCGTGGAGGTGATATTGGTGTCCAACAACCCAGTGTCACGTTGGAGGGTTCTGCTGGTGACGCCGTATGATTCTAACATCGTTCTTTTGTCTTGACGATTCATTGTTGATAGGCGGCGACAAGAAACGTAACAGCCTGAAGAAAAGAGAAAATGAAGAAGAAAGGCGGAAAGATAATGGGAAAGGTTGATATGCTGGATGCACCGGTAAAGGGGAAGTATACGGTTTAAATAACAAGGAAATCCCAACTGCCTAATGACCGTTAGGGGTCAGACGCCGTTTTATGGGAGACGAATATGGCAATTGTGACTTATGATTCTCTGTGGTGTATTGGGAAGCAAACACCTCAATTTGAAATTTAAAGGGTGAGACGTTTCCACCGAGAATTGATCCGTTAATCTTTAATTTTATTTAATGAAATTAAAGTAAAGATTGTTTACTTATTCGATTGGGAGCTTCAGTGTTGGCCAAGCCCTAGGCCAAGCTCGGGGTCAAGCCCTGAATTATCGTTTAAGCGACAGAGGTAGGCCAAGCTCATGGCCTACCTCAGTAAGATAACAATACATCACAGAAGGCAAATAAATATCCAACCACAACATGGACAAATCTACGAAATGGGGTAAAACTCGGCAACAGGTTGTGCTCACTCACAACCTGGGCATGAAGTAGACGATCATTAGCCTCTTGCCTTTTACGCTGGTTTCATTGGGGTGGACTCTGCAAGGAAATTGAGCAACATGATCATCATCGTCATCATATAACAATAAAAATTGCATACATTATCGTCGTCGAATTTGGTCTATATAATCATCACGATCATCATCATACAATGCATAAATTATCCATTCAACACTGCCCAGAAAATGCATTGTAAACCCAGAAAATGCATCGTAGTAGTATTTCCAGTTAACAAAAGCCATGATACAGGTCTAAACTATGACAGTGTTCACCTATATATCAACTACTGCCCAAGTAAATGATCTGTACTGATCATTGCATCATGGTATACGACCTGTACAACCTATATACTGCACAAAAAGTTGCTATTTCCTGCTGATTGCAAATGCAAACAGTAAGATTGATGGATACTGTGATCAACATCATTACCCAAAATATGGATCAATTATATACTGAACAAAAAGTTGCTATTTCCTGCTGACTGCAAATGCAAACAGTAAGATTGATGGATACTGTGATCAACATCATTACTTCTAATGCACAACCAAAAATCCCTTTCCACTGTCTACCACAAACTACGGTTGAAATCCTCATGTATTCCTGCAAGCATGTAATAGCAAATTAATCACAGCAGATCCATAACCACACAAATAACAAAAGCAAAATGATTATAGTAGATTACTTACAGGCTATGGGAGTAGATGACCCCTTGCATTTGCAATGATTAAGGAGTCACATGATAGGACTAGAGGGAGCAGCCCTTGCCTTTCCAAGGACTCCTTACTCATGTGAGGGATTTTATAGGTGTTATCCCCAAAAAGTTTCAGAATTTCAACAATACAGGACTGAAGAGTGAGAAAAATATAGTTACACTTGATATCAGGAAACTCAATAAAACTCTTATGTACGGCTGCAACCAATTCTGCCACAGACGTAGCACATTCCTGTTCTTGGAGAGATTGTATAGCCCTAAAGAACCCAAGATCAAGGACATTAAGATCAGGGGAGTTAGGGGGTTGACATGACAGTATAACATTCAATCCCAGAGAGGTAGCAGCTGAAAAGAATTCTTCATCATGAGGCAGGATGTGAGTCTTGGCATTATCCTGTTGGATAATGATTGGATCTCCAATGTTCTCTACAGGCCACTTAGCCCTAACTGAAGGCAAAACCTTATCAATCATGAAATTTCTAATGACATCCCTACCTATCTTTTGAATTGGATTCAATTCCATTGACCCTGCCTGTCTGTTTACACTAGACCTAACAGCACACGCTTCTTCTACCAAGGGAAATATACCTAATTTTCCATCAAAAGTGCATGTACCATCAGGCGCATACCTAGGCCTAGCTACAGCGCAAAGAAACATAATTTTTGGAATGAAATTAGTGGATTTAAGTTTCCTTACTGGATCATCCTCGTCTGCCAACAAGTAGTATGTTTGTGTCTTCTTTGTCATGTGAAACCACTTCTCGTCGATGTGCACCACATTGGCCATATCTTGGAAGCTCTGTTCAGCAGGAGGTGAATGTGGATCCATCATTGAGAGGCAGAACTCAATCCGTCTTTTTCGATTAGCCTCAGTCAAAATAGGCTTGATGGCATTAGAATGCCGCCTGACCTCTCCACTCTTCATGGCATATGACAAACATTTCCTGGACACCTTCAGTGCTTTGGAGAGATTCCTCATAGTGGTCCTCTTCCTCAGAGGAATCTCCCGGATTTGCTGCCACTCAAAGTCTACCCTTTTCCTCCCAGTATTCTTCACTCTGAGGCGGCTGACATTGTGATTCATAGACTCTCGGCCCCGTTTCCACAACCTCTGGACAGATCGAATTGAAATGTTGAAGGCTGCAGCGACCTCAGTTGTTGCTAGTCGCCCAAGCTTGTCGTCCTCACTCTTCCGCAACAGCATCTCATATGCCGCAACCCTGTCATCGTCGCCAATTTCTCTGCTCCGGGGCTTGCCTAAATATTGTCCTGTCACACACACAAACAGACTTAGGAAAATGAAAACAGAATTTATCTATGCTCATACACGAAAACAGTTATCAACTTAAATATGGATGACCTTCATCTTCACTTTCCGGCTGAGGCTCCAAGTTTAAGTCTGGAATGTCCTCGTCATTTCGGGGATCCACAAACTCCTCCTCTCCGTCATCTGAGAAAGCTTGGTTCTCGCCGCATTGGAGTAAGTGTCCTACATAAGCAGGGATGTTTGGGTCTCCGCGAGGGTCAGCGAAAGGGTTAAAATTCCCAATCTCCATTGATTCATGCATATTTCTTTGAAGAGAGGTTTTTTAGGGTTTGGGAGGGCAAACAGAGGTAGGGAGGGAGGGCAAACAGAGGTAGGCATCTCGGCTTTACAAAATTAAACAAAATTTGCTTTCAAAATGGCGGCCAATTCAAATTGTGCCCAAATTTTGCAAGCATATTGTGCGGGAATGGTTTAAACTTTTGCAGCATTTCACAATTTGGGGAAGATTGGAAATGGGGGGAGCTTGGATATTTGGAGCCGATGGCTCACCTATTTCCCTCAAGACGCAGTCGTTTCTGGCAAAAGCAAAGCCAGCCCAGCCGAGAAGCACTTGGCCCAAATTGCCAAGCCCGGCTACAAGCCAGCAGGGGCAGAAAGAAGCCACAGTCCAGGAGTAAATAGGAAGGGCAGGTAGGGGTAGTTTGGTCAAAAAATGCCTCGTTTTCTCCCCACCAATCATTTTCTTAAGCCACGTGCCCGGAGGGAGTATTATAGTGTGTTACAATTTTTTTTAAAATTATTTATATTATTAATTATTATTGTGATATCATCATTCACTAACCAACTTGGGTACATACGATGTACCCACTACTCAGTACATCATGATCTAGGATGATGACACCTATCCCAAATAGTGCTAGAATATCAGTATTCTTGACACTTTTGGACACGTGTCATCATCATACATTATGATGTACTGAGTAGTGAGTACATCGTATGTACTCAAGTTTTAGTCAATTAAACCACGCATTTATTTTTTTTACATTTACTTTCGATATTTTATAGTTTTTTTATCTTTTGTTATTTTTTATTCAAAACATTTTAGGCTGGAATCTCTCCTTGAAAATAAATGGAAAAGGCTGCTTGATGCCTTTAAAACACTCTCCAGAGTGAAACAATCAGGAAGTACACCTATTGAGTTCTAGAAATTAACAAAATAATCAGTGAAATTTAAACATGAAAGTTTCATAGCAAACTAAACATGCATCAACCGAAGTTCTAGTAAACTTGAATCATAATAATGACACTTAAGAAAAAAGGAGAAAAAAGTAATTTAAACTTTTATTATAAAACTTTCATTCAAACGCATACATGTTTAATTTAGTCTTTATATTCATAAAAAAATTCCAACTAAACCTATTACAAATTAATTTAGCGTCCATATTCGAAAAGAAAATCCCAATAAAAGGCCCTGCATGTACAACAATTTTGTTCAGAACTTAGTGATCTTATTGAATGGATGATAAACAAAAATGGCACAAGTCGGTTTGTGTTCTTCAAAATAAAGAATTATACCATTATGGATGTTGGCAGGAAGAGGAATCGGATAAGCCGGTCCAGGAGCATTGTCATAGTTTGTTGCATGGTGATGCCTGTGAGTTGGGACTGAAGGTGAATAGGCATGACTGTGGATCTTTTTTCTTGCAGGACTACTGAAAGATGGAACTGAAGGTGGCACTGCGATACTCGAAGGTGTAACGGAGATATGTGAATGAGGACCTACACAATAAAATGAGAGAAAATTCTTTGATTTCTGATAGAGAGACAAAACAAGCTGAGAACCTGTTGAAGCTGTTCTATGTAAGTTGAGAGATTAGAAGCAAACTCTCTCTCTCGATCTTTTTTCTCTCGTGTTCTCTCTCGCCGCAGCGGCGTTCCGTTCTCTCTCGCCGCTGCATTTTCTTCTCTACTCTCGGCTGCGTTCTCCTTTCTTGTGTTTTAGGGGATTTTTAAGTAATTAACTAATTAATTATTAAAAAATTAAATGAATTCTTCAACAATCACACTTATTTTGATATGAATTCTATTTTGTATTAATTTTGATGGTTCAATTCTGTAAGAATTGAATTCGTTTAAAAAAAAATATAACAAACACTGAATTTAGGAAGAGTTCAATCCAATAAATTGAATTCTTCCCAAATTTTGATACCAAACAACCTCTAAAGAAATCATATTTCTTGGACGAATTGGACTTGGATTAATTCGTAGTCCCTATATATACATAGTGCATGCCGCCCTCCTCAAAACATCGCACAAGCAAAAATTGATATCATTAGTGTTCGTTAATTCCCTCTTAATTATAAAAGGCATTTGTTTTATTTTCTTCATATTCGCTTTGAATCGAACTTCAGTCATCCACTTGAGAGACATTTCAATAATACTCCAGTTGCAATTAAAGAAGGGAAATTGCAAAAATTGGTACCTGTACAAGAATTTAATGAAATGTTTCATACCTCATGTCTAAATTGTTTTTAAAAGACACTTGTACAATAACAAAACGTCACATTTGGTACCTCCGACTAACGCCGTCCAACAATCAGCGTTAACTATCCTACGTGGCACGCCACGTCGGACACCACGTGGAACACGACTGACGTGCCCTGCCACGTCATCGCTTTTGAACGCCACGTCGGATGCCACGTGGCACACGACTGACGTGACCTGCCACGTCATCGCTTTTGGCTGGGTCTTTCCCCACGTGTGAAACGACGTCGTTTTGGCCAGGTATGAATGACGAGTCGTTCATGATTAAAATGAAAGACAAGTGGAAATCCAAGACTCAAACCCAAGACCTCTTGCGAAACAAGCGAGAATCATACCACTAGACCAAATGTTGTTCATGTGTTACAATTGATTACTACAAATACTTATTTTGTGATTCCAAAATTTGCTAGTTATTACTCCAAAACCCTTCCCATTACCGCACCACCTTTCTCTACCTCTCTCACTTCTCTTCGATTTGTTGAGTAGTTTTCCATGTTCATCTTTTAAAAATTCCAAAAATAATTTAATTAATCTAAAAATCCAGAAAAAATATAAAAATTCTAAAAAATTACAAAAATAATTTAATTAATCTAAAAATCCAAAAAAATGTACAAATTCCAAAAAAAATATACAAATTCTAAAAAAAATGTTAAAATTTAATTATTCTAAAAATTCAGAAAAAATATAAAAAGTGTAAAAAATTCCAAAAAAAATTTAATTAATCTCAAAATCCAGAAAATTTAAAAATTCCAAAAAATAATTGTAAAAATTCACAAAAATAATTTAATTAATTAATCTAAAAATTCAGAAACAATTGTAAAATTCCCCAAAAAATGTAAAAAATTATAAAATACTGAAATTAATCTAAATTTTTACAATAATTTTTTGGAATTTTTAAATTTTATGGATTTTGAGATTAATTAAATTTGTTTTGGAATTTTTTACATTTTTTCTGAATTTTTAGAATAATTAAATTATTTTTGGATTTTTAACATTTTTTTTAGAATTTATATATTTTTTGGGGAATTTGTACATTTTTTTTTGGATTTTTAGATTAATTAAATTTTTTTTGGAATTTTTTAGAATTTTTACATTTTTTCTGGATTTTTAGATTAATTAAATTTTTTTTGAAATTTTTACATTTTTTTGGAATTATTACATTTTTTGGAATTTTTAAAAGATGAACATGGAAAATTACTCAACAAATCGAAGAGAAGTGAGAGAGGTAGAGAAAGGTGGTGCGGTAATGGGAAGGGTTTTGGAGTTAGCAAATTTCGGAATCACACAATAAATATTTGTAGTAATCAATTATAACACATGAACAACATTTGGTCTAGTGGTATGATTCTCGCTTGTGTCGCAAGAGGTCTTGGGTTCGAGTCTTGGATTTCCACTTGTCTTTCATTTTAATCATGAACGAGATGACAGGATAGTTAACGGTGACATGAGGTATGAAACATTTCATTAAATTCTTGTACAGGTACCAATTTTTATAATTTCCCAAACTATAACCTTTACTAATTAGAACAAAAAAAACCCTAAAACAGTAGCATATCGAGAAAGGCTAAAACCCATAAAGCAAACCCCCAATTGAGGAAAAAGAGAGAAAGAAGTATCAAGAAAAAGAGGAGAATAAGCCTGAATAAACCTTGATGATGAAATCATGGAAGAAGAGGCGGAGGAGCTGAGGAGGGACTTCTTTGTGAAGAGAGTAAGTCTGAGTCATCGCCGAGTTAACAATGGATTCAGCTTGCGGCAAGTCGTGCGGTAGAAATCATATTCAAGACCACCTTGATCGGCCATGGGAGCGCCTTCAGGTTGCAGAAGAAACGAGAAACTCAGGTTTTCCATCTCAATCTTGAGTACTGATAAAGAGGAGGAAGTAGTTACGTTTTGGATTGTCGATACTACCCTTATATTGCCATTACGTTTTCGAATTGACGATACTACCCTTCCTTATATTGTAGTGGTCCCTATGTTTGCACTTTGGAGCATAGAGGTCCCTGGGTTTTATATTGGACCCCAATGATCCCTACACTTGTAAAATTGAACTCTAGAGGTCACTGTGTTTTCAAAATTGAATTTTCTATTTTCTACAAATTAAAAAAAATTCCTATATTATTATCCCAAATATAGTTGCCCTTTTATTTGTTCCAAATATATAATAGTAGGGTCATATCAATTATATCTTATATTTATCCAATAAGAAGAACTAATTTTTTTATAAAAAAACACGTGTTGTTGCTAACGTGGGGCCCACTTAGAGTCAATTTTTTTTTTGATACGGGGATCCACATCAGCATGAATTTTTTTTTTATATTAAATATTATGTCTCGTGGGATAGTAATATAGTTTTTAAAATTTCTAAAAATAGAAAAAAATAACTTTGTAAACACAAGATCATTTAAGGTACAATTTTACAAATATAAGAACCTTTGTGCTCTAAAAGTGGGATTCGGCTCCTCTAATGTTGATTAAAACATGACCTATCATATTAGGTCAATCTCATCCATTCATAATAAATATATGGTTGAGATTTGATTGTGTTTTCTTAAGTCTTAATAGGCAGCAGGAATTACATTGCTTTCTATTTTTGGACTCCTGTCATATATCATTTTAGTTAAATTCTAATGATAACTATTAGGTTCTACCATCTTTGTACTGAAAAAATGTATAAATATACGATTATTCTATTGGAGATAATGTAATATATAAACTATATTCAATATCATTAAAATATCTCAATATTTTTAGAAAACTTTAAAATAAAAATTGTGAACCATTGGAAAAAATATCAATTATAGCCAAGTTTGAGTTAAAATAGTTTATATTTTTTTGGTTTATACAACATTAAAATAATTTTATTCAAGGGCTTGTGCTGTGTGTTATGATTATATATGAGTGACGGTGATGAAGTTTCTACCGAAAAAATAAATGACAATATTTTTTTGTCAAAAAATATAATTGAGTGATATATTTTTTTGTAATGCTGGGATTTAACAGTTTTTTTGTTCCTCGAAGGGTGATAGCATTTTCTCAAGGTAAGTAATATATATTTTCTTTTTTTATGTATGTGAAAAAAAGGAAGTAGTTTAATTACTTGACAATTATTAAATTTGAAATAAATTCAATTAAATCTCAGTTATCTATTTGTAATGAATGGATGAGAGTGACCTAATATAATAGGTCATGTTTTAATCAACATTAGAGTAACCGGGTCGGCTGCAAACCGACCCTTGAGGTCATTAATTAAGCCTTTCCCTTTTTCTTCTCATTCTTTTTTTCTCAACGGAAAATTATAAAAATTATCCTCTCCTTTTTGGGTTAAAAAACATTATTTTATGGATAAAAATACAAATATAGGCCCATAACTCATGTTTTTAGACAATTTGTTTGGGCCGAGATCCGTGTCCATGCAAATTTTATGATTAATGAAACCCAACGCAAACGGATCCTCTTCTATCCGCATGCGGATATCGGTTTGTTGTAACCAAACTCTTTATTCTCAGTGAAGAAGAAAACACAATTCTATTGCGCATAGGAATAGGAATATATAGGAATAGGAAAACCTATCCCCTGAAGTACTAGGATTCATCGCAGTCACTCCTCCCTTGTCCCTATAAATACACTCCATGCCCCCCTCCTCAAAACATCACACCAGTCACACCAGCAATCCAAAACCCCTCCTTTCCTTCAAAACATCACACCAGCAATCCTGCAACACTATGGGTAAGACTGCAGCAGCCATTCTCATTCTCATCCTAGCCATCACCACTCCTTCTTCGGCGACAGTGTTCCAGGTTGGTGACGAGGCCGGCTGGACCAGCGATGTTGCGTCTGGGACCGACTATGCTACCCTGAAGTGGCGCGACTACTGGAGTTGGGCCCGGACGAAGAAATTTCAGATGGGTGATACTCTCGTCTTCAACTACGACAATCAGTTTGACTCCGTGATGCAAGTCACCGAAGGAGAATCCCAACTCTGCATTACCACCTCCCCAATCGCCACCTACAACAGCGGTTCCGACGCCGTCACGCTTGATGCGCCCGGCGACTATTACTTCATCAGCGGCAATACTAACCACTGCTGGGACGACAATCAAAAGCTTCACGTGTTCGTCGCCTCATTACCTCCAAGCCCAGCTCCTAGTATGTCTGTCACCCCATCACCAGCTGCTACTATGTCTGTCACCCCATCACCAGCTCCTAGTATGTCTGTCACCCCATCACCAGCTCCTAGTCCCACCCACTCCGGGCTTTTGTCTTCTGCTTCTCCGGGCAACAACAACCATCTCTCCTGCGTTTTTCTTGTTTTTGCAGCTGCAGTTGCATCTTTTCTTGTAATAGTTTAAGCGTCTTTTTGAGTTGTCTTTTTAAGCAACTCATATTAATTCATTTTTTGGTAATATCTTTTCATTGTATCGATTGAACATCATCAAGGTTTGAATTGTAAGCAAGGAATGAAGAGGCCTAATTGCATTTTAAGAACAAACTAACTAGATATGCTTGGTGAATAGAAGGCACAGCTAGTGAGTCTATCGAATGATCTTCTAAACGACTTCAAGAAACTGCTGATTATGATAAATTCCAGAAGCTTGTGATGCATCAGCCTATCACGTGCTGCGTGTGTGACAGGATAAATGAGAGTTTAAGGAGCCATTGTTCTATCGCCGCTGTATTCCACTGCTCCATTCTTGTTCACCATTGTTATATTTACGCAGAGTCGCCTAACATTAAGCATTTTACATAGAATTTGAAGCCCGACCACTAACTTGGCAGACATCGCACTTGTTTGCGATCCAACTTGTTGTCAATGTCATTGGAGAATTATGATATAAACAGGAACGCTTACCCGAGTGTTTTGCACACAACTTCAGGTTGCCTTGTATATGGCGCAATTCACCCCTCTTGATTCTGCCTCATCAATTTGGCTTTGCCTTTGTACGATCTACGAAACTATATCCGGAAGTTTTTTCCAAATTTCTTTCATCCATCAAGTTTCTCAACTTCCATGCACGGTCCCACGCCCCAGCTGCAGCATACAAGCTTCCCGTAACAACATAGTTCACTGAATTTTCTGGATCCATATTCAAGAGATGTGAAGATGCTACTTCTCCTAGAGAAATATTGCCATAGATTCTGCATGCATCAAGAATGGAGCCCCAAAGCAGACGCATTAGGCTTGATATTCATCTTGCACAGCATATCATAAGCCTCTTCCAGGTGTCCTCCACGTGCCAAGAGATCAATAATGCAAGAGAAATGTTCGGCTCGTGGCATAATGTTATATTTGTCAATCATGAGATTGAAGCATTTCCATCCTTCAACAGTCAATCCAGAATGACTACAAGCAAAATAGAAGAGACACGAATGTGACATCATTCGGTTTAAAACCTTCATCTTCCATCTGCTTACACAGAGAAATTGCTTCATGTCCACAACCATGCTTTCCATACCCAGTGATCAATGATGTCCATGAAATAACATTTTTTTCCTCCATCTCAGTGAAGGCACGATTCGCATCTTCAATTTGACCAGATTTTGCATACATATCAATGAGCGCATTGCCCACGGCCACATCATATCTTGGTTTATACTTCAAAGCAAAAGCATGGATTTGTCTTCCTGTGCTCAGTGTTGCTATATTGGCATACACATTGAGCACAGAGCACAATATAATGTCGTCAATCTCGATGTGCATCAATTGTATTTCTTTGAAGAGGCCCAGAGCCTCACGACTGTAGCCACTGCTGTGTGCACATCCAGTCATTAATGCCGTACATGATATGATATCTTTCTTTGGCATGCTCTGGTATAACTGATAAGCAGTTTTTATGCTCTCACATTTTACATATGCACCAATTAGTGAGCCAGTCAAAGCAATGTGTGATCCATAACCTATACGGAGAACAAATCCATGTATTTGGCAAACTTTGATAAGGCTGCTAGGGCTGCCAGATGCCTTTAAGACACTCCCCAAGGTGAAGCAATCAGGAATTACACCTATGATTGAGTTCTAGAAGTTAACAGACAAATCAGTGAAATATAAACATGAAAATTTTATAACAAACTAAATATGCATCAAGAGAAGTTCTGATCAACTTGAATCACAATAATGGTGATTTAGCAGAAGAAGAAAAAGCAAACTGACAAAGATTCTTTCTGCCATTTTCCCCAGTTTCTGATTCTTAAGTAGACACTTTCTGCTCTCTCTGTTTAAATAATTGCTTTCTTTTCTTCCCAAAGTAACATTAATATTCCTTATAACTCTACCAAATAACGCAGCATCTTCAGAAGACTTAATAGCAGATTTCTATATACTATTAATTAAAAAATATCAAGTAAATTGTCTCAAACATGATGCATGAGATAAACATGACACTGAATCAAAAGCATCAATCAAAACTAGCCATACCTTCTCGCAACATTGATCGAAACAATTGACCACATCCCTGAAGAGCACACCCACCAATCATGGCGTTCCAAGAGACCACATCCCTTTCTGACATCATCCCAAAACAAACAACAAGCATCCTCCATCTTCCCACACTTGGCATGAAAATCAACCAACGCACTTTGAACGAACAAATTACCAAAAAATCTACCTTTTTGAATACACCCCTGTACTTGCAGCCCTCTCTCTAAACACCTTAAAGCAGTGCACGCGCGCAAAACACTCTCATAAGTGAACTGATTCGTTCTAACACCCGCTCGATGCATCTCGATAAGATCCATTCTGTGTGTAACCAGAAATTTGGGCTGTCCATGACACGATGTTTCTTTCAGGCATTCTGTCGAACACTTTGCGGGCACCATCTATATGACCAACCTTAGCGTAGAAAATGATTAGCTTGGTGCTTAAGTGGAGATTTGAACCAAACCCATTTGTTATGATGTGGCTATGAATCAAATGGCCTTGTTTTGTTTCTCTTTTATCCACAGTGTTGAAGAATTTTCATGTACTTCAAGTAATCCAAATGTGCTTGGTTTGCAGCTTCATGTAAACTTCTTCTGGTGTTGCAAGGTAAATGGAGTTGTTCTTTCAAGGATTTAATGGTATTTGGAAGCACACTTCTCATTTATAGCAAGAATAATTTATTAATTTGGGTGGGTGACCTTCAAAACAATTCTACTAGAATATACTCCAGATGGGATACGGATTACTTGATCTACATGCCCGATGAGCTAAAGAGAAAGAAACAGACGAAACTAGGTGGCTTAGCCCCAGAACAGGAGACTGTTTGGAAAAGCAAAATTTATTCTCTTTATTCATCAAAAAATTTAAAAAATTACTTCAATCTTTCAACCTATTTTAAAATAATTGAAATAGTGAGTTCTTAACAAAAAAAATAAAATAAAGAATATATAGTGAGTTAAAAATATGTTAAACAACTAAAAAAAAAAGACAATCTTTCCAAAAAAAAATCTGTTTTTTTTAAAATAAAATGTAGTATTTCAGATTCCTTTTCGAGCAAAACTAATCCACACCTCACCGTATTAGAATCCAAAAATCAGCCTAAATGGTATCTCATGAATTTTGAAGCACCTGCTCACTCTAAGATTTGAACATGGCTGTGCCTTTTGGTTAAAGAAATACTGTTAAAAGAAAAACCAAAAAAAATCCTACAAACAATTACAAGTCATTCGCAGGTATGCTAATGTTTTTTTTTAAAATAGGCAAAGATAAGACTCGAAATCGAGCTTCTATTAGTAGCTTAGCTGCTGGCGACTTTTCTACTAATAAAACAATCATTTATTATTAATTAACTCAAAATTGCGGCGCAAGGGCACAATAGAATCACTGAACAGCTGAAACAACTGAAGCATCACAAATCAAAATTGTCTCACAATTTCTTCTTAGAAGCACAGCTTCAAAACAAAAACAAATGTCTCGAAAAAAAAAACAAATGAGTAGGAATCGTCAGTAACCTCTCAAATTGTTGAGAAGTCATAACATGCGAGTGCGTCTAATCTCCTCTCCTCTTTGTCTTCTTGAACTTCCTATCCTTCTTGTTGCCTAGATACTTTTCGACCTCATCCTCATCTTCTCCGCCCCTCCTCCTCTTGCCAGTAGCGCCAGTTTCTTTAAGTTTCTGCACAAATTTTACGAGAATCTTGCCAGTTAGTACATACAACTACACAACAGCAACAACTTTCTTCTCGTGTGGTGGGGGATTGAGATAGAACTCATTAGCAAAGAGCAGCATAGATGTATCATGTCTCTAAGCTCTAACTAGCATTTAACACACAAAAAGAGGAGAACAAAACAACATGATATCTAAGTTTAGATAACGACATCAATGTGGCAAATGCAAGATAAACATGAAAAGGAACATCCTTTGAATGCGGGGCACTTTCAAGAAGAAGGCAAGTCTGAAAACAAAAAGTACAATGAAGATAAAAGCATGAATAACAAGAAAACCTGAATCTAGAGGGAAAGGTTGAAAGCAAACACTTGGCATGCCCAACCAGATATGAAAGATATTTGAAAAGACAGGGAAACAGACAAGTTTTTGTGTTTTAGTGCTATCTTTGCATCCCTACACCCAACACAAAAGACCGTAACTGAACAGATACACACTCAACACTTACGTGCTTTAGAAACAATACATTTTTTGATCCGAAAAAAAGGTATCATGATTAATAAGTGGATCAGAGCAAGAAAAAAACAAAAATTTAGAGTAAACTAATACCAAATGGGTAAGTCTTGTTGCTTCTGTAACAGG
Source organism: Viola odorata (assembly GCA_963691705.1). Lineage (NCBI taxonomy): Eukaryota > Viridiplantae > Streptophyta > Magnoliopsida > Malpighiales > Violaceae > Viola > Viola odorata. Next base: position 3,967,595 of record OY829545.1, read on the forward strand.
CTCCAATAACACCATGACTTCCTCTTCATCAACAGTGTACTTAGGTAAATTTTTACCTGAAAATAGCAAATCATGAAGTCAAGAAAGACTCTTTAATTCAAATGCCCACACAAACAGTACTAGCATTAGCAACTTACCAATAAGCTTCTCTATAAGTAAGTACCACTCCAATTCATACTGATTTACAAGTGAGATAGCGACCCCAGATCGTCCTGCACGAGCAGTTCTCCCAACACGATGGATATAATCCTACAACACGTAGAAGGGGAAGTGCTATTTACCATCAGAAGGAACTGGAAATTCTCACATAAAGGCATAAATGTTCATATGCATAGACTCTCAGTCTCACCCACATGCTACAACTAAAAACAAATACATTCAGAAAGCAATTGCAACAACATGGCACAAAAATGTAAAGAGAATAAGAGCGCATCATCAAAAGAAATGGGAACAATTAAAGTTGTGCAGAAGTATTGCAAATACAAGCACACGAGGAACAAACAGCGACAGAGGGGTCTTAATTATTAGATATATAAAAATAAAAATAAACCAACAGTATCGCTTGCTATAAAAAATGAATGACTTAATTGAGTTATTTAACGAAAATTTCTCAAGGGAAGATGAGAGAGAAATTAAAGCTATGACCAGGGGGGAAAAATTAACCTTTGAGTTTGTGGGGATATCATAGTTAATAACCATATCCACAGAGGGAATATCAAGTCCTCTACTTGCCACATCAGTGCATATAAGAATATTGCAGTCCCCTGACTTGAACTTATTTAATGCCCCAAGCCTCTTGGACTGTGACAAAAACATATCAATGAAGTAAAGACGGGGAAATTTGCCAAAACAAAAAGATTCAGGCAAACATAAATTGGGAGAATAAAACAGATAGATATATGGGTCAAATCAAGCACAGCCATGTAAAATGAATTAATTGAACCTGATTCATATGACCATTAATTGGGATGGCCTTAAAACCGAGATTGCGAAGAAACATAGCCAAGAAGGTAGTCGCATCGCATGTTCGGGTGAAGACCATAGAAGTACTTCCGGCCATCTCAGTAAGGATATGTACGAGATAGCAATTCTGTAAGCACGAAAAACAGAAAGTGATTAAAGGGACCAGGAACAAAATATCCAAGTGAGTCTTAATTTAGGGATGCAAGAGCTTCAATGACCAACTAATTTGTTAACCATCATCTAGCATGTAAAATATGGAGCCCAGCAAAACTAGGTCTTTCATCTGCTAATCATAACTCGAATATGGATTTCGCGCACTCTATGACACATAAAGAAGCAATGAAACCATGAGAAAAAGAAAAACCTTGTGCTTAGCAGGAACGAAGCAAAACTGTTGTTTCAGTGTATCGACAGTAGAATACTTCGATGCCGCTTCTATCTGAAAGAATTTGGAGCTGATACGTTAATACAGATGAACCCAAGTGCAGGGAATGAAGATCATGAGAGAGAATTATCATCACACCTTGACAGGATTTCTTAGACAAGCCCTCTGGAGCTTCTTCACCTACAAAAAAAAGAGAACAATTTGATCAAACTTTCAGCATTCAGCAATTCATTGTGTTTCTATCTCTCAAATTGGAAATATCATTTAAAACATTTCTTTTATCATACAATCAATCTCATCGAATGATTCATTCCCTTGATGGCATGTCCTTGTAGAAGCCATAAGATAAAAATGAACAACATTATCTTTTTGCAAGCGAAACACTAACAATAAACATAAGCACCAACCAGAAAGAGTCAGTGATTATCTCACAATATACGGTTCAAACCTTATTGGTCATGGTTGCGGAAAATAAATAGGTCGTCCTATCTCGTGGAATTTCATCTAAAATTTTATCCAGGGACTCCTCAAAGTCAGAATTCAACAATCTGTCTGCCTCATCTAAGATCTGCTCAACAAGCACATAATCAGGTAACAAATCAATAACCAAGCAGGTAAATCTTGCAATGAATGCAACACTGCATGTAAATGTAAAGAGCATCCTCAGCAGGTCTCTTGCACTAAATTAAAAGGAGAATTACATGCATAAGAGCTACCTATGAATCTAACAACTTACCAAGTACTTCAAGCTACGGAGAGAGAAACCTTTAGTGTTTGTTAAATGATCCATCAGACGACCAGGTGTTGCAACCTGCAACAGGTAGAGAAACAAGCAGGAAATTCTTCAAAACACTGTATACAATTACAGTTACACTCCATAAAATATCATATGAACAAAATAAGCACTTACAACAACATGTGGACGCTTTCCAAGCAAAATAGACTGCTGCACCATGTCCACCCCTCCAACAAGCTAGAAAGGCAACATAATAAGCATAACATAAACATCGTATTGATGGATGGGCCAACTTGCACCAATTTTAAAAAGGAACAAGGAAAAGGAAAGGCAAAACTCAAAAAAATCTTACCACAGCACATCTTAGATGGATGCCGGATCCTAATGCTTCAAACTGCTCAGCTATTTGAATCGCAAGCTCCCTTCAATAAAAAAATAAACCAAAATTCAAACAAACAATCAAAAGACTAAAGCAAAACCTTTTACAGAGTTGTATGGAGCGGCTATTGTACCTGGTAGGAGAAAGCACACAAGCAAAGAATGTGGGTGCAGTTTTCTGCGCCGATTTTAGGAGGGCTTGAAGTATGGGCAGAGCAAAAGCTCCGGTTTTACCAGAACCTGTTTGTGCAATACCAATCAAGTCTCTGCCTTCAAGTGCGTGAGGGATGGAGTCAATTTGAATCTTAGTAGGGATTGTCCACCCTAAATCATCACAGGCCTCTACTAATTCATCGCAGATACCCAAGTCCTTGAATGTTTTCATTTCCTCGTTCTCTTCTTTCGTTTCCGCCATTGCTCTCAGCAGAGTATTTCCTTTCTAGGGGTGGAGGAGGTGGAGGTGGCGCGCACAGTTAAGAATACGGCGAAGAAAGCGTGGATGAGCGAGGGAGCTGTAAACGGCTGAGGGTTTTGTGTTTTGTGTTATACAATAGTTGTAGAGGTTTTATTGTCGAGGGGAAGAGAGCGGCTCGGTTCTTTACGTACCAAAGGAAAAAACGCCGTCGTTTTGGGGTAGTTTGATTAAAAATAAAAATCATAAATACGAAACCGCTGTTTTCCCTGTCGTCTCCATCTATAAACACGATACAGTCTTGAACTACTGTCTCCCTCTGCAAGAAACCTCCATTAAAAAAGCTCACCAATTTCCGATTCTGTAATATTATTATCGAAGAATGGGTGATAGCCAGTACTCCTTCTCTCTCACCACTTTCAGGTTTACATTCTCGTTCCTCCTTCTTTTTCCTTTTTTATTTTCACCATCCGTTTTTTCTAATTGTTTTTTTTTTCTTTTATTGCAGTCCTTCGGGTAAGCTTGTGCAGATCGAGCACGCATTGACAGCTGTTGGATCTGGACAAACATCTCTTGGGATCAAAGGTAGTATTTTTTTTTCAGTATACGTGTTTTGTTTTATGTTTATATCTGAAATCCTAATGCGTATGAAATATCTGATCACAATTGGTGCTTCTGGTGGTGGTTTCAGCTACTAATGGTGTTGTTATCGCCACGGAAAAGAAATTGCCGTCTATTTTAGTTGATGAAGCATCTGTAAGTGCTCGTGTGTGTGTGTGCAGTTATTGGTTAATTCATGTTGTTGTGTTCAAGAGTCTCTATTTGTTGTCTTTGTCTTTGCTTTGTTGCTAGTGCTAATTAAAGAAATGGTTTTGGTTTTATTGAGAATGCTTCCTGTGCTGCTGTTTGTGTTAGCTGAGGGGAAATTGGGAAAGTGTTCTGTTTTTTCTTTCCTATGTATGTGCATTTTCCTGCTGTTTGTGTTTGTTCTATGATTTTGCTTCTTTGAAGAAATAGCGCAGTTTGGTTTCTTTGTCATTCAACGCTAGTCTGACTTTTTGGCATGCTTGAGTGCAGGTTCAAAAGATCCAATCACTAACACCAAATATTGGACTTGTTTATAGGTTTGTGTTCGAACTTATATTTTGCATATTTTCAAGTTTGGGTATTGGATTAAGTATGAATTTCTGCAGCTTGACAGCATGCAAGCATCATTAGGATTAGAAAATCTTTAATTTCTAGGGTTTCATTTGGTGATTGTTGTAATTCCAGTTTTACCAAAAATGTTTTCTCACTTTTACAGTGGCATGGGTCCTGATTTTCGAGTTCTTGTTCGGAAAAGCCGGAAGCAGGCAGAGCAATATCACCGATTGTACAAGGTATTTTCTGAAATACTTGTTACAAACTTTAACTCTAATCGGTGGAAGTACTTGAAGGTCTGGTTTTTTTTACACCTTTTTTTATCATTCTGAGTTGCAAATGAAATAATGCTACTATTCCACAGGAACCGATCCCTGTTACACAACTCGTAAGGGAAACTGCCACTGTCATGCAGGAATTCACCCAGTCTGGGTAACTATTATGATACTCCTCTAGTTACATGATTTTGTTTCTCCGAGGGAGTGCTTTGCGTTTCAAGACTTTGTTTTCTTTTATTTTGGTAGTGGTGTTAGGCCATTTGGAGTATCACTGCTGGTTGCTGGTTATGATGACAAAGGTCCACAATTATATCAGGTATAATAGCATTTGCTTATGAACTGATCGTGGATTGCAATTTTTAGTGGCCATTACATTCTATTTAAAGATCATTCGCTATTATCATCTTTACAAAGTTGAAATGGTCTTGTTATGTTTTTCTTCAAAAATTAATTTAAAGGATTTAAAGTCATTTCCTGATGCACACGAAGAGTAGTGATCTTGCCAAGTTTTGAGTCTTGAAATGTTTGAGCCTATTCCCTGAACTTTTGTTTGAATTGAACCATTCTATTTTTGTTTCGGTGTTTTTTACTTAATAATGTGTACCTGGTGTTGAGTAGCTTTTGTCATTGTGCCTAAGGTGTTAGTTAGTGGCGTGCTTTTAGTAGGACTGACTTTCTGTTGAAGTAGACAAACAAGATGAGGCCACTGGCTGAAAATACAAACCCATAGAACTGCTTCTCTGTTATCACTTTTCACCTGAAGTTATACCTCGATATTTCATTCAGGTGGACCCATCAGGTTCATATTTTTCTTGGAAAGCTTCAGCCATGGGAAAGAATGTATCTAATGCAAAGACATTTCTTGAGAAGAGGTAAGTAAGGCTAATGGCTGAATGTGAGAATTTTAATAAATTTCTTCAATAGTAGATTCTTCAAGATTTGGAATCGTGCTGCATGGCGTATTTGATTGGTGGATTTAGAATCTGAACTCAATGTTCTTTAAAGTTTTCCAGAAACAAGCTGCAATTGTAGTGACTTTGTCCTGACTTAAGTTTCTATCCAATCATTTTCTTCTAGGTACACAGATGATATGGAGCTTGAAGATGCTATTCACACAGCAATTTTAACTTTGAAGGAGGGGTAGGCATTTTAACTTTTTGGTTCTTCATTTCTTTTATGTTATGGGTTCGTGATCATCTGATGCATTGTTGTTCCCTTGATTTGTATTTTGGCCAAAAGTTGTTTTTTCAGAACTCAGAAGGTTGAATTGTTTCAAGTAACTCAAAGTAACCTTCCTTTTTGCAATCGCTAACAGGTTTGAAGGACAAATCTCGGGTAAAAACATTGAGATTGGCATAATTAAGGATGACAAAAAATTCAGGCAAGTTCCTTTTTCTTTCCCTTATTATCTCATCATACATGCAGAAGAAACTGCTGCAGAGATTTCGCTTATTCACTGTTTTTGTTGAAGGAAACGTTGGGTGAAACAACCAACACTCAGTATTAGCAAGGTCCCATAGTCAGTTGGTAAAAACTTAGTGACTTTTTTGTGAGGATGTCTAATAGGTTTTTGGTTCACTTGTTTTATGGCAGGGTCCTCACACCGGCGGAAATTGATGATTACTTGGCAGAAGTGGAGTAATTTAAAAGAAATTATTATTTTTTTGCTTTCTTTGGGTGAGAAGAATTGCCGATTTCATGTTTCACGGGGATAGAAACGATCCGATAATGATTGTAAACTGAACCAGTTGTATTTTCAGGCTAGTTGAAACTTTTATACAGCAATTACCGACTTGTTTTAGTAATTTCTTAGTTTCCTTTGAAAAATCTTTGAATGAGGATATTTACATTTTCATTATAAGTTAAAAATATATACTTCCCTACTTAGAGGGTTGTTGTGTTTTATGGATTTGTATTATTTGTTAATATCAACAAACATATTATTATTAAATAGACAATTATTGGCATTTTTGGCATCCAAACTATTCAAAGGTCAACTTCCTCGTCTCCGATTATATATTCAGATATCCAAACAAACAAACAAACAAAAAACTTTCCCAGGAAACTTGTGGTTTACAATTTTAAGTACAGTGCACGTTGTTTCCTTGCACATCGTTTCAAGCTACAAAAGTGCACAATCTGTAAAATAGCTTGGCTACAATGTGCGGCGCTGCATTGGCAGTCGTGTCCGTAACTCGGATGGATTTGCTTTAATTAGCATCTGACAAGCTCGGATAACTCGGATGGATTCGCTTTTATTGGCATCTGACAAGCTTGGATTCGCTTTTATTAGCATCTAACAGTGTTCACTTCAATCTCTCCAACAAGCATTGCTACGATGTGGGGTGGCAATGCGGCTTGTTGCGTCTGGCTGCACAAGAGAGCAACAACACCTATATCTCGAGCGGATTCGGTTTTATTAGCATCTGACAAGCTCGGATCCACCAGTGACGAACTTTGGTTACTTTTGATGCAGTGTACATGCTGCCTACAAGCATTATATGCATAATTAGTTACACAGACAGCAAGAAAATAAAATAAAAATGGGGAAATTTTTTGGAGCCAAAAGGAAAAGAAAGTGGAGTTGTTTTCATTACCCATTGAAGAATATGGATCTCTTCATTATCCAAAAGCAACCATCAGTTTGGTCTTCCACTGAGGATTCTCCAATGCAACAACACCAAAACAAAAAATGTCAACCTTCTCTGTCAGATGTCCATCTATATAGCATACTCTGGTACAAATACATTGTCCCAGCAACCCAAGGGCTATGTGTGTTCTCTTGTTCACAGCCTAAAATGTGAAAAATCATTCTACTCGTCCAAATTGTTACAACAAACGAGCAACCCAGCTGATTCAACAGGTCTCTGCTTCTTCATCTTGCCGTTGGCATCACTTCCACCAAGGATAGCTTATTTCCCGTGCCTGCAAAACAATAACAGAGTACTTGCTTACTATGGTCACATACCCCAAAAGTTCAGCAAGGACAAAAGGAGCAAGATAACAACATAACAAGCACCAGCCATTTGCTTATATATGAGAGACAAGAAAATGAGCAATAGGTCTATCATTGTTTGCCATCCTAGCCAAAGTCTTTTCTTTCATTCACTTATCTTAAATATACTCCATGCTTAACAGAAATGTGTTTGCAGAATATAATAATGCTACTCATTAGATCTTCAGAAAATCTAAAAAGATATTCCACCAAATAATTAATTTTACAAATTGTATGCAGACCAGTAATAGCTCATTCTGAAAGAAAGAACAAGAACGCAGCAGGAACGTTCAAGTGAGAGGTAAGAGAAAGGAAACTTCCAAAACATGCAAAAAAAAAGGGAAATTGATGGGCTTCCACTCATACAGAACTTAGCTTATAGGTGCAGCAACCATCAATATTGCAGCAACTTTTTGACATGAATAAAACCATTGTTGTACACAAAGTTGCATGATGGCAACCATGGAAACAAAAATGAATAAGCTTTAAACGATGACTATTTCACTTCTAACTAAGAGTTCCTGGAGGATTTTATCAACAACCGCAGTACCATAAATGTAGTGCAGGCCAGCAAAAACTAGCCCCTATAATCGCTCAAACACACAACCAAGTAACTAGTTTCACAAACTCCCTCTCTATAGGGTAACATAACAGGAAAAGTAGCTCATAGTGACAGTCATTTTGCTGCAAAGGCAAGAAAATTCACCTGACCACTTTTTTCTTTATGTAATAACAAACTGTTTTTTTCCTTTTGTTATCAGCAAACCCAACAGAAGCCGGTCCATCCAGTAAATTTTCCTAATTTTTTCTATCCTAAATAACTTGTAAAATTGATAAAAAATGTAAAAGTAATTGGACAGATAACATAAAAACGGAATATTGATTATAGACGGTAAGAGCGAACAACAGATTGATTTTGGTGAGCCCAGGCAAAAAAAACACCCTAGAATTTAAACTAAATGAAAATTTCAAGAATCCCCATAACAAAGTCTCAACGAGATTTGCTCATGAAACTAAACAAGAAAAGGGTTGGGATTTCTGTAACCACAGCATGCACTTACCGACTATTGGTGAAATTTCCTGCCCAGATGACATTATCCAAATTTCAGAACAGAATAAAGGAAATCACACACTCTTGAACTGAAAGTAAGCAACTGCCAAGAGGAAATTTGGAGCTTCCGAGGCTTTAGAGTGGATGAAATTGTGGAGAAGGAGGAGACAGCAGGAGAACCCTAGTCGTGAAATGACAACAGGTTATCAGACAAGTGAAGTGTTTGTTTATATAGCTGGTATAATTCTAACATTTTCAAACAAGGTTAAATATTTTGCCCACTTGAAAATACATTACCTGTCCCAAGAACTCTAAAAGCAGAAAGCTTCAATTGTCAGCTTCCACGAACCAGTGTTTCATATAAAAATCAAGGTTTGGAACCACAAAACTCAACTGTTTTTAGTTAACTAAACACTCGGTTTCGCCACCTCATCACCGCTCCAAACTCGATGGCAAACGAAGCCTTGAGTTGATAAAACTGTAAGCGTGTCAGAAGCTGTAAATTCCTGAGCTGATAAAAAGACCCTTTATTACCAGTAGTCAGAACAAGAGCACTGACCACTGCTAAAATGGTGAAACCGATAGGGATCCCTTAGAATGATTTTCCTCCCTAAAATTCCACTAACAAATTTGTATACAGAATGACAATCCCCGCAGACACGAAGGTTCTTGAAAACTTTAACTGTTGAACCTTCTGGGGTATTGATCAAGCCAAATGCTAGGGCAAGTCTCTCACTGTGGTTCCACAAATTGTGCTCCTTCTGTTCTTCATCTGTATCTTGCAAGGCATAGCTTGTGTCAGGGATATAACCCGCTTCTTTAATGATCTTCTTAAGTTCTTCCAACTTGGCATAGATCTCACTGCTCTGTGGATGGGATGTGTCTCCTATTCCAAAGGAACCCAACTTGTTCCTCAACTTGACCCAACTACAAGCAGGATTCTTCTTTATGTTATTTGATCCCATTTGTTTCCTGATGTTTTCTACATCCTCCCATTTCCCAGTGCTTGCACAAACATTTGAGTAAAGAACATAAGCTGAATCATCTGAAGGGTCCAATTTCAAAAGATTTTCGGCAGCTTTTCTCCCAAGCTCCAGATTGCCATGGATTTTACATGCAGACAACAAACTCCGCCAAACATAGTCAGTTGGTGGGATTGGCATTTCCTTAATCAAAGATTCAGCCTCAGCAAGCCTTCCTGATCGTCCAAGGAGATCAATAATGCATACACAGTGCCCTATTGTTACTGGAACACCATACTCTTTTATCATAGAATCATAATAGGCTAGGCCCTCCTCCACAAGACCCCCATGACTGCATGCAGAGAGAAGAGAAACAAAGGTCACATGATCAGGTGAAACTCCGACTTCTACCATTTCATGAAAAGTTTCCTTAGCCTTCTCAAAATAGCCATGTTTGGCATAAGATGAGATCAATACATTCCACGATAACCGTGACCGTTCAACTGACTGGGGAATAATTCTCAACACGTCACCTAGTTCCCCACATTTTCCATACATATCCATTGTGGTATTTCTAACAAAAGGATGCGAGTCAAAACCAAGTTTGACTGACAAACTATGAAGTTGCTGGCCTTCCTCCAATATAGCCAATTTAGCAGTGGCAGCAAGACACTCTGAGAAGCTAAACTGATCTAAATCCATCCCCGCACGCCTCATTTTCACAAGAAGTTTCAAAGCCTCTTCCAAACAGCCTTGATGAGCATTTGCAGCCATAATAGCATTCCACGCAACAGCATTCTTAATGCTTAACCCATCAAAGATGTAGTTACTTGAATTGAGATCACCACACTTACCATACATTGTTATGAGTGAATTCTGCACATGTTCATTCGATTCAAATCCATTCAGAACCACATAAGCATGGATTGGCATTCCATAGGTTAGAAGATCATTAGCAGCCAGACAAGCACCAAGAACATTTGATATTGTTATGTAGTCTGCGGGTATACCTTCTCCTCTCATCAAGTTAAAGGCTTTTACTGCTTCATAAGATCTTTCATTATCTGCATGACCACCAATGAGCGCATTCCAAGTCACTATGTCTCTCTTGGGCATTGCTTGAAATACCTTATTTGCTTCAACCATCAGAGCAGACTTTGCATACAAAGTAACCAATGCATTGCCAATGATCAGATTTTCTTGCAGACCTGTTACGATGACCAGCCCATGAAGAGTCTTACCTTCAGTGACAAATTCAGGGTTAGAACAGGCAGCCAAAGCACTTGTGAAGGTTACAAAATTTGCAGCTTTTCCCACATAAAATATCTTATGAAAAATTCTCAAAGCATCTAGACATTTACCATCCTGGCCATAACAGGCCAGGATAGAATTCCATGAGATCAAATCCCTCTCTATCATTTCGTGGAATACATTTTCTGCATCTTCAAGTTTTCCACTATCAGAGTACATGCGCATAAGAGTATTACATATACAGAGATCTGAATCCAATCCGAATTTCAGTACAAGAGAGTGGATACCCCTGCCCCACTTCAAATTACCTGTGGAACCGCATCCTGTTAACAAAGTTGAAAGTGTTGTAGAATTTATTTCCCTATGAGAAAGACGCATGGAATGGAAACATCTTAGTGATTCTTCACAAAGACCATTACGACAATTTGCAGCAATTATTGAGTTCCATGAAATTATGTCACGTTCATCCATACCATCAAAAACATAGCAAGCCTCTCGCATTCTACCAGAACAACCAAACATGGATACAAGGGAATTTCCCACAGAAAGGTTAGCTTCTAGTCCAAACTTTATAACATGCCCAACAACTTGACAACCCAACATATCATCCTCAAGTGACGCACAAGAACTGATTACTGTAGCCAATGTGTTTTCATTACAACTCACGGCTTCATGCCTCATATGCTGATAAATATCCATTACAACACTAGGATCTCCATAATCTGAATAAGCCACCATCAGCGTAGTCCAAGAAACTACATTTTTACTTGGCATCTCCTCAAAGAGCTTCCTTGAATCAAAAGCCAGTCCATAATTCCCATAGAAATGCAAAAGGGAAGTGCCCACATATACATCATATAACAAACCTACTTTAAGAACGAAGTTATGAGCTTGAACACCTTCACTAAACATACTCCGAGACCTATCACATGCAGTAATCAAACTTGAAACAGCATACCCACTTGGCTTAACCCCTAAGTGCCTCATTTCATTGAAGAAATTAAATGAATTACGATAGCAGCCCGCACGAACAAACCCAGACATCATGCTATTCCAAGAAGAATCATGCTTTTCAGACATTCCATCAAACACATAGCGACCAAGGCCTATACGGCCAAACTTTGAATACATAGTAATCAAAGAATTATCAATGAACACGCTTAAATTATCTAAACCCTTAACGTAAAGTGCGTGCAACGCTCTCCCAGTGGCTTGCCTGGTGATTCGAGAGAAACCCTTTTGATAAAAGCAGGAGATTTCCGGGTTCGGGTGTTCTGAGAGGTGAAAAGCATCGTCGTCGCCATGATTTGAGCTCATGTAAGTGGGTTCTCTTTCCTCTTCGGATTCTCTGCATTGCAATGCGACTCCTGAGATAAGTCTTGTATTTTGGCGGGAAAAGATGATGGGTTGGGAATGGTGTTTAGGTTGCAGGCTGCAGAGGGCCCTCCTGGTGAACCTAGCCAGCGCGAATTGTTTGATTAGGCACCGAGTCAGCTGGAGAAGTAGAGGATGAAGAGAGAGTTTCTACAACAACTGGGGAGAAGGGTACAAAAATAGAGAGGAGAGAGTAATGGGTTCTGAACTAGTTTGCAGTTTTGCACCGAAAGCAGAAGCACGGAGCAGGGAGGGAACTCTTTATTTATTTATTATTATTATTTATTTTCGTTTTATGTTTTTAATGTGCATTTTTATTCCTTTAATCAATTAAAAAAAACCATGTTTTTTCTTCTTCTTATTATTATTATTAATTTTTCTTTAAGAAATACTCTGTGTCCATAAATAATGGACGTTTTAGTCCAAAAACAGTGACCTTTTTTAATTGACGTCATTGACAATTGTGTCCACTTTGTTAGTGTTCTGACAAAAATGCCCTCAAACGACCCATCGTTTTCATACTGAGCTACGCGTCATACAAGGCAAAAAAGGGAAACGAAAAACTTAAAGGGCCACATTTGAATTTTGGCGGGGGACATGGGAAAGAAAGTGTCAAAAAAAGCTGCAACAATTTGGCCCTTTAATCTTTCCTCCTCCGATTTCAAATAGAAAATAAAACAAGTTTGGACAACATGCTCACGAAGGTGACCATATATTATTGCCGGAAATGACGAGGCAAGCAGAACACAGGTGGTAGCGTCCTCAACGGTGACCGGACGTGTCGGCGCGTGAACGGAGCGGCGTTTGCTTCAGCGGCGCGTGGCGGCTATTCGACGGTCGGAATGGTGCCGTTCTACCTGCTCCCGACTCGAGACGTCCTTCAGCTCCTTTCTGCGGACACCATGCTCAGTTTTCTTAATCCGAGTGATTTGCTCCCTCGCGTCCATTATTTATGGACAGAGGGAGTACTAGACACCACATTATATTTATATCAACAGAAAAAAAAAGAAATAATGCATTATTATTTATTACTACCTCATTAGTCATTATTGCTGATTTTAACTATCTAGTTTGAAAATGAGCTTGGGTAAGACCTATCATATCTCAAACGTAACGGGTCATAGGTTGATAACGCAAATCAGCGATAGTCCCAACTCCAAACCAAATGCAGCTCATGTTTGACAAATGTGGTTGCACAGGCAGGCAGTCTCACACGCATACTAGTAAATAGCAGCAGCAGTTTCTAAAATGCAGGGATGCAGCCCGGCAAGCAACTTAAACAAAATATTATGCACTGCAATAGTCTCTCTCGATCTCTATCTTGCTCTAGCAAACCTCGAGAGCGAAAAAGGAGAGAAACAAACAAGGCTCAGATTCTGCAACTCAGTGTACCTTATAAGCATTTCATGGATCAACTGACAACGAGGATAATGTAATCTAGCGGTTTCCCAGTATCCAAGAAAACGCAAGGTTCCTACCAAAAAGTAATAGTAGTAACTAGCAACACGTGTTGACATATACACAGCAAAACAGATTCATTCCTAACAATACCAATGGTGCTCTCATCTTCTTCACTACTTTTTGATTTTCCAGTGATGGGCTGTCCGTGGCCCTTTTGAAATGCCCTCATAGTATCGGGATTCGAGCTTTTTACCATTCCAGACCTTCACAAAATCTGAGAACAGTTTTCGTGCTGATTCTGATGAAAGATCAGAGAAAAATACTTGTTTATCTTCCATAAGCCAGGTAGAGAACTCATTATTCTTAGAGAAGTAGTCGTCGTTGGAGAGCTCTTGGATTTCACCTATCTGAAGGAATAAAGGCAAAATCAACATCGCAACTTTAAAACAACAAGGTTAAACCTGCTTGTGTTCATCAACCAAAATCACATCAAAGCACTTACAAAAAAGGAAGAAAAAAAAAACAATGGAATGTAGTAGGAGCTGAAAAAATGGTGTATAATATAACAGTATAAAAGTGGGTAGATTTTGTTCGCAACTCAAAACGTAAACAAGGGTCATCATGTTAGACACCAGTTACAAACTCACGTCTTAGGCAAGGGTTATCATGGGTAGATGTTGTTCATGAATTCATGTCTTACAAAAAAACAAGAGTTATGATCAAACATCATATCTTTAACTGCATAGGTCATCAAACTTGAAAAACTACGAGTATGAGCATATTTTCACTACAGAAGGATGCCACTAGACTTATAACACCCAAGTGGAAGCAAAATCATATCCCAAATTGTATTCACACAACATAATAAAACATCAAGGATAGCTTCAGGAGTACAGCCAGAGAACACATACCAGTTGGTGATCACCTTTGTGATGCTTAGTTTTGTGCTTATCCTTTGACTTCTTTTCTGAGGCAATAACAGTATGTCAATATGATAGAATTATCCACACAAAAAATCCTATTTCCTGGTAGAGCATGTAGCGATGGTACATTATTTAGATAGAATTAATGAACAAACAACCAGCATGGAAATAGCTTGAACACATAACAAGAACACCAGCTAGTTCTTCTCATTCATAGAAGAAACCAAATCAGATTAAACCATACCTTTATCTACGCCACTATGAGACTTCTTGTCCTTTCGCTTCTCTTTCTTATCACTCTTTCTGCTTCTCCTTTCCCCTTCTTCTTCCTCCTTTCTCTGCCTTTTCCTACTTTTTCCTTCATCTGTACATTCACAATCAGGAGAAAATTTTAAAACAATTAACCCCATATGTTACATTTAGGTGCCAAAAAGGAACACAAAGAGAGACAAGAACAAAAAAACGACATACTTCCTAGCTCGAACGCCAGAACACACCCCCACCCCCCCCCCCCCCCCCCCCCCCCCAAAAAAACAAAGTTCAAGCCATGAATTATCAATATCGAAAAACATTAATTTAAAAATGAAGAAAAAAAATCAAATACTGTGAGCTAATAAACAGGAACCAATGTGTACAAATTATTACTACCAAATAGATAATTTTTTACCAAAAAAGCAACAAGTAATCAACCAACTAACGAAAAGTCTACTAAAATGGAAAATAAATAGCAGCATTTTATTCATAACAGAAGATGACACATCAAAACCCTAAATTCTTCGTATCTGTTAACGACTACGTGGCCTAATCTGAGATCGGTCGTGTTATTCAAATTTTCAGTCATTTTGGTTTTCTCAGGAAACAAAAGCATGGTATAAATAGAGAGAAGAGAGATTTTGAGAACCTTCAGATGAGGGGCTGCGTCTCCTACTGCTCTTTTGCGGCTTCTCCTCCTTCGACCTCCTTTCACTACCCATTTTTTTTCCGCGAAAATAATTTCAGAGCTGCAAGAAAATCATGTTTATTATTCCGACTTAATTACCGAATCACACAATTTGTTTGTGGGCTAAAACTCGCATGGACCCGGATCTCGGACCAAGATGTTATGCTCGCATGTCCTTGAAAGTAAACGACGCGTCAGTTTACGGAATTTTTTTATTTATTATTATTATTCCACCTGATACTCTGGTTCGAATACCGTAGGGTCTCCAAAGGGAAGTGATTCTTTCGACATATTGTTTTTATTGATTGAATACTCTTTTTGTGCACTTTCTAATCTATTTTCTTGGTTGGGCGAAAGTGGATTAGGTTTTTCTTTCCTCATTATTTAAGAGAGAATTTAAACAGATAAGAAAGTTATTTAAAAAATACAAAAATAAGAAAAATAAATTAAATTTTAAATAGTGACATGTTTTTAAAAGAACTATAACAAATAAAAGAAATAGGTAATTTTGTTGAAATTTTTGAAAAAAGAACATAAAGCCACAAAATTGAGTAATTATACTTTTAGTTTTGTTTTAATAAAAAGACCATACATGTAGCTTATTAGTTGTTTTAATAGTGATAAAAGATAGTAACATCTATCACCACTAACTTTTATAGCCTGGTAATCTCATTTTTATTTTATTTATTTTTGGTGAGAAGCCTTTTTTTTCTTTTTTTTTGTTATTTATTAAATTTACGGTTATTAATATTTTTTATTTATACCAATTTGATTCTTATTTATTTTGTTAAATTTAACGTGTCAATCAAGTGACCCACGTTCAATTCTCTCATCCCTATTTCCATTAGGTTGTAGTCTGGAAATGAAAATTTTATAATTCAACCGGGTTCAATCGGGTTCGACCGGATTGTAGATATTGAACCGTTTTGAACCGTTCACACATTGAACCGTTCAATTTTAGATGATTGAACTAGATTGAACCGGCTGGGTTAATGGCTGTAATGGACCGACCCATGCCTGTAATGGGTCGGCCCATCAAAATTTCAAAAATAAAAAATAAAAAAATACCAAAACGATGTCATTTTGAAGAAGAAGCATTGAACCAGTCGGATCCGGGTCGTCGGTTGTGTAAAAATTGACCGGTTCGAACGATTGAACCCGGTTCGCATGCATATCAGGTCAGATAGCTGAATCGAACCGAAAACTTAAATTTTCGCAGTTGAACTGCACGGTCCGGTTCGGTTCTCATAACACTGGTTTAGAGATAAGATATATTGACCCCTTCATTCATTTTTTTTTCATTACACGTGTAATTGGTAGTTTCTTTTACTCTCTTTTTTTCATAAAAAATACTGGGAGAAACTACCCGAAAGTCCCTACGGTTATTATTTTCATTTTAGTTGATCCCTAAAGTGATTTTTGGTTCAATTTAGTGCCTGACGTTATGCCCGTTAGGCACGCCAATCCCCGCCGTCAAATTCGAAACTAACGGACACTAACGACCGTTAACTCCGAATTTTTTATTATTATCTCTGAAAAAATACATGACACTGGACCCCACTAACTAGATTTTCCAGATTTCTTATTTTCTTAATATCTAAAAATATTAGCTTTATTAATTAGTTAATTTATTTATAAAAAAAAATTAATAAAACTTAAGTTAAAAAAACAAAGAATATATTATTAAAATTCCAAAATATTTTTCTTAATCCCACATGCTTTCTTTTTCTTTTCCTAAAATCACTAAGGACCTGTTTGCCGTTCCGGTTCTGCTCCGAAAAGTGCTGTGGAAAAAGCACTTTTGCGCAAAGCAGTGTGCTGTTTGGTAAGCATTTTTTAAAAGTGTTGTGGGAAACGAGAAGTTCTTTTTGGTGTTTGGTGTTTGGTAAACACTGCTTTTAGAAATATGGTTTGAGTGTAAAATGACTATAAAGGGCATCAGTCATTTTTAGTATTATTTATTTACATTATTTAATTCAATCTTTTTTTCTAAACAAATAATTTAACTATAATTTTCTAAAAGCTGCAATTTAAATCATTTAACTATAAAGGACACAATTTGTTTCAAACATTAAAATTAATATTTTTTAGTATATATATAGATTATTTAAATCAATCTATTTCTTTAAACAAATAATTAACATTTTATTAAATAAAGTTAAATATTGAGCACCATTTTAAAATTTTGCATATATAAAATCACAATTATCTATTCATCATTAATCTATTACCCATTGAGTTACTTTTTTTATGCGAATACATCAATAATATTTTTTTAATTTTTTAAGAAATTAGTGTAACATATGAATTTCTACTTTGACTCCATCATATTATTCAAATAAACATAAAAGTTGGTAAGTAACATTACAATATTTACTATATGGTTCAATTATTAAAATACTCTACTAAATATTTAAAATATTAGGATCTTATTTGTTATTTTGGTATTGTCACTAACTAATTGATATCCAATCTTACATTTGGGGTTGAATTGAGGGCATGTTTGAAATTATAATTAATATTTTTTGATATATATATAGATTATTTAAATCAATCTATTTATTTAAACAAATAGTTAACATTTTATTTATTACAAAAATTAAAATTTCAATAATAATAATAATAATAATAAGAAGAAGAAGAAGAAGGACGAAATCATAAATAATTTAAAACATTTTTGTTATTGAAATAGTATCGAGTTATTTGATTTAAAAATTATTTAGAGTTTAAAAAGTTAAAATGCTGTCGTGTAAATTTAAATAGAAGAATAGTATCTGGTTTTGCGATGGCTGCAGAGTGTCCTTAATTTGTCTATCCAAGTACTCTGTTTTTCGTGTGTTAAATTGGATCTTGTTCGCGTAGTTGTTTTTTGAAATCACAACGTAGTCCGACAAATTAAAATAACTTGGAACTTTTTGTTCTTTTATTATGAAATAACAACGGATAACAATAATTACTTATAATTAATCAGAAACTAACTAGAAACTCTAAAACACAACTGAAAGACGCTTAAACTATTACAAGTAAAGATGCAACTGCAGCTGCAAAAACAAGAAAACCGCAGGAGAGATGGTTGTTGTTGCCCGGAGAAGCAGAAGACAATAGCGCGTGGTTGTTGTTGCCCGGAGAAGCAGAAGACAAAAGCCCGGAGTGGGTGGGACTAGGAGCTGGTGATGGGGTGACAGACATAGTAGCAGCTGGTGATGGGGTGACAGACATACTAGGAGCTGGGCTTGGAGGTAATGAGGCGACGAACACGTGAAGCTTTTGATTGTCGTCCCAGCAGTGGTTAGTATTGCCGCTGATGAAGTAATAGTCGCCGGGCGCATCAAGCGTGACGGCGTCGGAACCGCTGTTGTAGGTGGCGATTGGGGAGGTGGTAATGCAGAGTTGGGATTCTCCTTCGGTGACTTGCATCACGGAGTCAAACTGATTGTCGTAGTTGAAGACGAGAGTATCACCCACCTGAAATTTCTTCGTCCGGGCCCAACTCCAGTAGTCGCGCCACTTCAGGGTAGCATAGTCGGTCCCAGACGCAACATCGCTGGTCCAGCCGGCCTCGTCACCAACCTGGAACACTGTCGCCGAAGAAGGAGTGGTGATGGCTAGGATGAGAATGAGAATGGCTGCTGCAGTCTTACCCATAGTGTTGCAGGATTGCTGGTGTGATGTTTTGAAGGAAAGGAGGGGTTTTGGATTGCTGGTGTGACTGGTGTGATGTTTTGAGGAGGGGGGCATGGAGTGTATTTATAGGGGGACAAGGGAGGAGTGACTGCGATGAATCCTAGTACTTCAGGGAATAGGTTTTCCTATTCCTATATATTCCTATTCCTATGCGCAATAGAATTGTGTTTTCTTCTTCATTGAGAATAAAGAGTTTGGTTACAAACCGATATCCGCATGCGGATAGAACTAGAAGAGGATCCGTTTGGGTTGGGTTTCATTAATTAAATTCACGAATTTTGTTTGTGGGACTAAAATTTGCATGGACACGGATCTCGGCCCAAACAAATTGTCTAAAAACATGAGTTATGGGCCTATATTTGTATTTTTATCCATAAAATAATGTTTTTAACCCAAAAAGGAGAGGATAATTTTTATAGTTTTCCGTTGAGAAAAAAAGAATGAGAAGAAAAGGTAAAAAACAATATTTTACTTGGCATGACAAAAGAAAAAAGAAACGAAAAAGGGAAAGGCTTAATTAATGACCTCAAGGGTCGGTTTGCACTTTTGGGGATCGATTCCTCTAATGTTGATTAAAAACATGACCTATTATGTTAAGTCAACCTCAAGCTACACATTTGAGGAGTTTCTGTGGACGATCCTCTTACCACCATTTACAAACCCTCGTGAGTCATGATAAGTTGTAACTCTTCCCTAATTCACACTTGTTTTTATAACTATTTTTTAACGCTTTCAACAGCCGACAGACGATTAATAATTTTGTTAAAATTTTTGAAAAAAAAAACATAAAGCCACAAAATTGAGTAACTATACTTTTAGTTTTGTTTTAATAAAAAAATCATATATGTAGCTTATTAATTATTTTAATGGTGATAAAAAGATAATAGAAACTCGCTATCTATCACCACTAACTTTTATAGCTTGGTAATCTCATTTTTATTTTATCTTTTTATCTTTTTGGGTCAGAAGTTTAGGTACATAGTTATCAGAATCGGACCGGTCGATCCGTTCGATTCAACCGAGTTTTTTTACATTTCCGGTCCGATTCAACCTACTGGTTCAATGACTGAGGAAAACGACGACGTTTCCAATCCAAACCCAGCCAATCAAACCGGCCACCATCTCCCACGGCCAAAACAACCCACTACCATCATCAAATCACCCATTTTCGTCCTCCGATTCACACCAATCACCACGCAACGCCCAAAAACTCACTACAGTCAAACCATTGCCGAATCCTCGCCACCACCACAACCGATCGCATCTAACGAAAATGTTTAAGTAAGAGATGCAAGGATAGAAAAGAGAAGTGGCGAGAAAAGGGAAGGAAGGAAGAACTAACTTGGTGAAGAAGAAAGGGGATCGAGTGAAGAATTACTATGGCGGCTGAAGTAGATGCCAATGCTGCTGCAACAAATTGGATCTTGTTCGCGTAGTTGT
Organism: Viola odorata; assembly: GCA_963691705.1. Classification (NCBI taxonomy): domain Eukaryota; kingdom Viridiplantae; phylum Streptophyta; class Magnoliopsida; order Malpighiales; family Violaceae; genus Viola; species Viola odorata. The sequence goes on from OY829545.1 coordinate 3,987,908, forward strand.
TTTTTGAAATCACAACGTAGTCGGACAAATTAAAATAACTTGGAACTTTTTGTTCTTTTATTATGAAATAACAACGGATAACAATAATTACTTATAATTAATCAGAAACTAACTAGAAACTCTAAAACACAACTGAAAGACGCTTAAACTATTACAAGAAAAGATGCAACTGCAGCTGCAAAAACAAGAAAAACGCAGGAGAGATGGTTGTTGTTGCCCGGAGAAGCAGAAGACAATAGCGCGTGGTTGTTGTTGCCCGGAGAAGCAGAAGACAAAAGCCCGGAGTGGGTGGGACTAGGAGCTGGTGATGGGGTGACAGACATACTAGGAGCTGGTGATGGGGTGACAGACATAGTAGCAGCTGGTGATGGGGTGGCAGACATACTAGGAGCTGGGCTTGGAGGTAATGAGGCGACGAACACGTGAAGCTTTTGATTGTCGTCCCAGCAGTGGTTAGTATTGCCGCTGATGAAGTAATAGTCGCCGGGCGCATCAAGCGTGACGGCGTCGGAACCGCTGTTGTAGGTGGCGATTGGGGAGGTGGTAATGCAGAGTTGGGATTCTCCTTCGGTGACTTGCATCACGGAGTCAAACTGATTGTCGTAGTTGAAGACGAGAGTATCACCCACCTGAAATTTCTTCGCCCGGGCCCAACTCCAGTAGTCGCGCCACTTCAGGGTAGCATAGTCGGTCCCAGACGCAACATCGCTGGTCCAGCCGGCCTCGTCACCAACCTGGAACACTGTCGCCGAAGAAGGAGTGGTGATGGCTAGGATGAGAATGAGAATGGCTGCTGCAGTCTTACCCATAGTGTTGCAGGATTGCTGGTGTGATGTTTTGAAGGAAAGGAGGGGTTTGGATTGCTGGTGTGACTGGTGTGATGTTTTGAGGAGGGGGGCATGGAGTGTATTTATAGGGGGACAAGGGAGGAGTGACTGCGATGAATCCTAGTACTACAAGGAATAGGTTTTCCTATTCCTATATAATTCTATATTTTCCTTCCTATTCATATGCGCAATAGAATTGTGTTTTTCTTCGTCATTGAAAATAAAAAGTGTGGTTATAAACTTCTATCCGCGTGCGAAACAGATTTTTTATAATATTCCGTTGAGAGAGAAAAAATGAGAAGAAAATTGTAAAATTGTACCTAAATGATCTTGTGTGTACAAAATTAATTTTTTCTATTTTTAGAAATTTAAAATTTTATATTACTATCTCACGTGATATAACATTTAATATAAAAAAGTTCCATGTATTTTTACTGACGTAAATACCCATATTAAAAAAATTATTTTTGACACCAAATGACCCCACGTGATTTTTTTTTTTAAATTTAGTTCCTTTTATTGGACAAATATAAAATATAATTGATATGACTCTACTATTATATATTTGGAACAAATAAAAGTGCAACAATATTTGGGATAATAATATAGTTTTTTTTTTTTTTAGAGAATAGAAAATTCAATTTTGAAAACACAAGGACCTCTAGAGTTCAATTTTACAAGTGTAGGGATCATTGGGGTCCAATATAAAACCCAGGGACCTCTATGCTCCAAAGTGAAAACACAGGGACCACTACAATATAAGGAAGGGTAGTATCGCCAATTCGATAACGTAATGGCAAGCAATATAAGGGTAGTATCGACAATCCAAAACGTAAGTAACTACCTCCTCCTCCTCTTTATCAGTACTCACCATTTCGCGCTCTTCCCCAAGCAATTCTCTCTGCAAACTTCTCTCTCCTTCCAATGCCAAAAACAAACACCAGAGCTTCTCCCGGCAAAGAAATGGCGGATTGGTTTACTCTCCATCTCAAGAAGCGACTATGGGTCTTCGCGATTCTGCTCATAATCCCTGTTCTTCTTTCTCCGAGAACTGCAAAAGTACCCAAGATTGAGATGGAAAACCTGAGTGTCTCGTTTCTTCTGCAACCTGAAGGCGCTCCCATGGCCGATCAAGGTGGTCTTGAATATGATTTCTACCGCACGATTTGCCCGCAAGCTGAATCCATTGTTAACTCAGCGATGACTCAGACTTACTCTCTTCACAAAGAAGCCCCTCCTCAGCTCCTCCGCCTCTTCTTCCATGATTGCTTCATCAAGGTTTATTCAGGATTATTCTCCTCTTTTTCTTGATACTTCTTTACCACTTTTTCCTCATTTGGGGGTTTGCTTTATGGGTTTTAGCCTTTCTTGATATGCTACTGTTTTAGGGTTCTTTTTGTTCTAATTAGTAAAGGTTATAGTTCTTTAATTGCAATTGGAGTATTATTGAACTCTCTCCCAAGTGGTTTTGATTTGGTTTCTTTATGTAAAACTGTAATTTTGTGTTTCGGGTTGCTGGGTTGGAAGGTATTTGTCATTTCTCGATGTTGTTCTGAGAAGTTTGTGATCTTTGATCTTCTAGTGGTTTTCTTGGTTTTTGATCAAGACATGTTGTATGGCTATTGAGTTTATACCCATAAAGGATTTTGTTGCAAGTTTGATGGCTTTCTCTATACAAGGTTTACCTGTTTCCATTTCTTGAACCAGGGTTGCGATGCTTCAGTCTTCCTGGATGATAGCAATGGTAATCAAAGCCATTCCACTGAGAAGCAGGCCATTCCCAACCTGACCTTAAAAGGTTCTGATATAATAGACAATATCAAACAGAAACTCGAGACTGCGTGTCCGGGGGTGGTTTCCTGTGCTGATACACTTGCGCTTGCTACTAGAGATGGCATTGTTCTGGTATTCTCTTCTTCTTTGGCCTCTTCATCTTTAGGTTCATAATTTAGTGTTCTTAGGTATTCATTGTACTGCTGAAGTGTAGTTTTAGATGCTTGATATATACAGTTGAGATGATTCTGCTATTTCAAGTTAGATTTCATCACTTTGTTACCCTTTTGCATCTGTTTGTCCTTCCGTGCTTTCACCAATATTTTCTCTCTGTCAAGATAAATGGTTTATGCTAATTAGGCTGCTTCCAATATGTTGCAGGCTGGTGGCCCATTCTATCCAGTGACTACAGGCAGGAAGGACAGTACGCAATCCTACTATCAAGAAGCATTGGCCGATATTCCAAAACCTAGCGGTAACATCACTCAGACACTAAACCTCTTTGCTGCGAGAGGTTTTAACACAAGAGAAACAGTCAGTCTTTTAGGTATTTTGCAGCTTTCTCTGTATTTCATTCTGTGACATTTTATGATAAATGGGAAACCATTAGTAGATTGAGCTAACTCTTGATTCTCTGTAGGTGCGCATAATGTGGGGATAATCAGCTGTGAGTTCTTCATCCGGGATCGTGTCAACAACTTTGCTGGGACAGGCAGGCCAGACCCCTCCATGCCTTCTGATTTCGTCCGTGAGCTGAGACTGAAATGTCAGGAAAGTAATGGAGCCACCCAGGACAGTGGTGTTCCAACTCCTGTGATGTTTCAGCAAGGATTGTCTGCTTCAATCTCATCCGGGGGGGGTTTTGATGGTCACTACTACCAGAACCTGTTGAAGGGAAGAGGAGTCCTCTTTGCTGACCAACAACTGATGGCTGATCCGGAGACTGCAAGGTTTGTGAGGATTTATGCTTCAGATGATGGATTTACCTTTAGAAGGGACTTCTCCAGGGCCATGATGAAGATGTCGAAGTTAGGTGTCTTGACCGGAACTGCAGGAGAGGTCCGAACCCGTTGCTCCTTCCCTGTCAGCCAGTCTTGACTGACAAGTCCAATAACAGTTGACTCTTCAGAGCAATGAACAAGTTGAGGAGGAGTAAGGATTCCAGTTTTCGATGATTGATCTTCGCACAATGTTCTCAAGTTCCATTCTCTTTTTCTTTCTTGCATTCCTTTGTATATGTTGTGTCCATAGATATCGATACAGAACAGATCCAGGCATGTGTATAAGCAGGAAATATTGTAGGATTTGTCCACTTCTATAACTCTTGTGTGATAAATCATCAGTTCTGCAGTTTTGTTCTGTTTTCTACTAGAGATGGAATCAATGTAGAATTTGGTTTGAGTTTTTCTGGTATTTGTTTCAAAAATTTACACAGTAAGAGAATGACTTGAAGCCCAACTGCAGATAATAACAATTGCACAGGAAATTGGAAAATGAGGATGATGATGAGGAGGAGGAGGACGATTGACACTTAGTTTAGTATTTATATTTGGATAATTAAATTTGCATGTATTGCAAATCTTTTCCTGTTACAGTGTTCCTACCTTTTCTCATTCCTAATTTGGTTTCACTTGAGATGCCACTAATGCCGCTGCCACCGCCACCGCCACCGCCATCTGGACCTCTGTTGGTGCTAATTCCGGCCGCCGCAAATGTTCCTCTACTGGTATAATCGAAGTTTTGAGCATAGTCTTGAAGGGTATAGACTGACGCTTTGGCTGTTTTGTCTTTGGAGACGACGTAGGAAGGCAATCGCCACCGCCAGCAGCACATGACATCATTGATCACTGGGTATGGAAAGCATGGTTGTGGACATGAAGCAATTTCTCTGTGTAAGCAGATGGAAGATGAAGGTTTTAAACCGAATGATGTCACATTCGTGTCTCTTCTATTTTGCTTGTAGTCATTCTGGATTGACTGTTGAAGGATGGAAATGCTTCAATCTCATGATTGACAAATATAACATTATGCCACGAGCCGAACATTTCTCTTGCATTATTGATCTCTTGGCACGTGGAGGACACCTGGAAGAGGCTTATGATATGCTGTGCAAGATGAATATCAAGCCTAATGCGTCTGCTTTGGGGCTCCGTTCTTGATGCATGCAGAATCTATGGCAATATTTCTCTAGGAGAAGTAGCATCTTCACATCTCTTGAATATGGATCCAGAAAATTCAGTGAACTATGTTGTTACGGGAAGCTTGTATGCTGCAGCTGGGGCGTGGGACCGTGCATGGAAGTTGAGAAACTTGATGGATGAAAGAAATTTGGAAAAAACTTCCGGATATAGTTTCGTAGATCGTACAAAGGCAAAGCCAAATTGATGAGGCAGAATCAAGAGGGGTGAATTGCGCCATATACAAGGCAACCTGAAGTTGTGTGCAAAACACTCGGGTAAGCGTTCCTATTTATATCATAATTCTCCAATGACATTGACAACAAGTTGGATCGCAAACAAGTGCGATGTCTGCCAAGTTAGTGGTCGGGCTTCAAATTCTATGTAAAATGCTTAATGTTAGGCGACTCTGCGTAAATATAACAATGGTGAACAAGAATGGAGCAGTGGAATACAGCGGCGATAGAACAATGGCTCCTTAAACTCTCATTTATCCTGTCACACACGCAGCACGTGATAGGCTGATGCATCACAAGCTTCTGGAATTTATCATAATCAGCAGTTTCTTGAAGTCGTTTAGAAGATCATTCGATAGACTCACTAGCTGTGCCTTCTATTCACCAAGCATATCTAGTTAGTTTGTTCTTAAAATGCAATTAGGCCTCTTCATTCCTTGCTTACAATTCAAACCTTGATGATGTTCAATCGATACAATGAAAAGATATTACCAAAAAATGAATTAATATGAGTTGCTTAAAAAGACAACTCAAAAAGACGCTTAAACTATTACAAGAAAAGATGCAACTGTAGCTGCAAAAACAAGAAAAACGCAGGAGAGATGGTTGTTGTTGCCCGGAGAAGCAGAAGACAAAAGCCCGGAGTGGGTGGGACTAGGAGCTGGTGATGGGGTGACAGACATACTAGGAGCTGGTGATGGGATGACAGACATAGTAGCAGCTGGTGATGGGGTGACAGACATAGTAGGAGCTGGGCTTGGAGGTAATGAGGCGACGAACACGTGAAGCTTTTGATTGTCGTCCCAGCAGTGGTTAGTATTGCCGCTGATGAAGTAATAGTCGCCGGGCGCATCAAGCGTGACGGCGTCGGAACCGCTGTTGTAGGTGGCGATTGGGGAGGTGGTAATGCAGAGTTGGGATTCTCCTTCGGTGACTTGCATCACGGAGTCAAACTGATTGTCGTAGTTGAAGACGAGAGTATCACCCACCTGAAATTTCTTCGTCCGGGCCCAACTCCAGTAGTCGCGCCACTTCAGGGTAGCATAGTCGGTCCCAGACGCAACATCGCTGGTCCAGCCGGCCTCGTCACCAACCTGGAACACTGTCGCCGAAGAAGGAGTGGTGATGGCTAGGATGAGAATGAGAATGGCTGCTGCAGTCTTACCCATAGTGTTGCAGGATTGCTGGTGTGATGTTTTGAAGGAAAGGAGGGGTTTTGGATTGCTGGTGTGACTGGTGTGATGTTTTGAGGAGGGGGGCATGGAGTGTATTTATAGGGACAAGGGAGGAGTGACTGCGATGAATCCTAGTACTTCAGGGGATAGGTTTTCCTATTCCTATATATTCCTATTCCTATGCGCAATAGAATTGTGTTTTCTTCTTCACTGAGAATAAAGAGTTTGGTTACAACAAACCGATATCCGCATGCGGATAGAAGAGGATCCGTTTGGGTTGGGTTTCATTAATCATAAAATTTGCATGGAGACGGATCTCGGCCCAAACAAATTGTCTAAAAACATGAGTTATGGGCCTATATTTGTATTTTTATCCATAAAATAATGTTTTTTAACCCAAAAAGGAGAGGATAATTTTTATAATTTTCCGTCGAGAAAAAAAGAACGAGAAGAAAAAGGGAAAGGCTTAATTAATGACCTCAAGGGTCGGTTTGCAGCCGACCCGGTTACTCTAATGTTGATTAAAACATGACCTATTATATTAGGTCACTCTTATCCATTCATTACAAATAGATAACTGAGATTTAATTGAATTTATTTCAAATTTAATAATTGTCAAGTAATTAAATTACTTCCTTTTTTTCACATACATAAAAAAAGAAAATATATATTACTTACCTTGAGAAAATGCTATCACCCTTCGAGGAACAAAAAAACTGTTAAATCCCAGCGTTACAAAAAAATATATCACTCAATTATATTTTTTGACAAAAAAATATTGTCATTTATTTTTTCGGTAGAAACTTCATCACCGTCACTCATATATAATCATAACACACAGCACAAGTCCTTGAATAAAATTATTTTAATGTTGTATAAACCAAAAAAATATAAACTATTTTAACTCAAACTTGGCTATAATTGATATTTTTTCCAATGGTTCACAATTTTTATTTTAAAGTTTTCTAAAAATATTGAGATATTTTAATGATATTGAATATAGTTTATATATTACATTATCTCCAATAGAATAATCGTATATTTATACATTTTTTCAGTACAAAGATGGTAGAACCTAATAGTTATCATTAGAATTTAATTAAAATGATATATGACAGGAGTCCAAAAATAGAAAGCAATGTAATTCCTGCTGCCTATTAAGATTTAAGAAAACACAATCAAATCTCAACCATATATTTATTATGAATGGATGAGATTGACCTAATATGATAGGTCATGTTTTAATCAACATTAGAGGAGCCGAATCCCACTTTTAGAGCACAAAGGTTCTTATATTTGTAAAATTGTACCCTAAATGATCTTGTGTTTACAAACTTATTTTTTTCTATTTTTAGAAATTTTAAAAACTATATTACTATCCCACGAGACATAATATTTAATATAAAAAAAAAATTCATGCTGATGTGGATCCCCGTATCAAAAATAAAATTGACTCTAAGTGGGCCCCACGTTAGCAACAACCCGTGTTTTTTTATAAAAAAATTAGTTCTTCTTATTGGATAAATATAAGATATAATTGATATGACCCTACTATTATATATTTGGAACAAATAAAAGGGCAACTATATTTGGGATAATAATATAGGAATTTTTTTTAATTTGTAGAAAATAGAAAATTCAATTTTGAAAACACAGTGACCTCTAGAGTTCAATTTTACAAGTGTAGGGATCATTGGGGTCCAATATAAAACCCAGGGACCTCTATGCTCCAAAGTGCAAACATAGGGACCACTACAATATAAGGAAGGGTAGTATCGTCAATTCGAAAACGTAATGGCAATATAAGGGTAGTATCGACAATCCAAAACGTAACTACTTCCTCCTCTTTATCAGTACTCACCATTTCGCGCTCTTCCCCAAGCCCCTTTCTGCAAACTTCTCTCCTTCCAATGACAAAACAAACACCAGAGCTTCTTTCTACAAAGAAATGGCGGATTGGTTTACTCTCAATCTCAAGAAGCGACTATGGGTCTTCGCGATTCTGCTCATAATCCCTGTTCTTCTTTCTCCGAGAACTGCAAAAGTACCCAAGATTGAGATGGAAAACCTGAGTGTCTCGTTTCTTCTGCAACCTGAAGGCGCTCCCATGGCCGATCAAGGTGGTCTTGAATATGATTTCTACCGCACGACTTGCCCGCAAGCTGAATCCATTGTTAACTCAGCGATGACTCAGACTTACTCTCTTCACAAAGAAGCCCCTCCTCAGCTCCTCCGCCTCTTCTTCCATGATTGCTTCATCAAGGTTTATTCAGGCTTATTCTCCTCTTTTTCTTGATACTTCTTTACCTCTTTTTCCTCAATTGGGGGTTTGCTTTATGGGTTTTAGCCTTTCTTGATATGCTACTGTTTTAGGGTTCTTTTTGTTCTAATTAGTAAAGGTTATAGTTCTTTAATTGCAATTGGAGTATTATTGAACTCTCCCCCAAGTGGTTTTGATTTGGTTTCTTTATGTAAAACTGTAATTTTGTGTTTCGGGTTGCTGGGTTGGAAGGTATTTGTCATATCTCGATGTTGTTCTGAGAAGTTTGTGATCTTTGATCTTCTAGTGGTTTTCTTGGTTTTTGATCAAGACATGTTGTATGGCTATTGAGTTTATACCCATAAAGGATTTTGTTGCAAGTTTGATGGCTTTCTCTATACAAGGTTTACCTGTTTCCATTTCTTGAACCAGGGTTGCGATGCTTCAGTCTTCCTGGATGATAGCAATGGTAATCAAAGCCATTCCACTGAGAAGCAGGCCATTCCCAACCTGACCTTAAAAGGTTCTGATATAATAGACAATATCAAACAGAAACTCGAGACTGCGTGTCCGGGGGTGGTTTCCTGTGCTGATACACTTGCGCTTGCTACTAGAGATGGCATTGTTCTGGTATTCTCTTCTTCTTTGGCCTCTTCATTTTTAGGTTCATAATTTAGTGTTCTTAGGTATTCATTGTACTGCTGAAGTGTAGTTTTAGATGCTTGATATATACAGTTGAGATGATTCTGCTATTTCAAGTTAGATTTCATCACTTTGTTACCCTTTTGCATCTGTTTGTCCTTCCGTGCTTTCACCAATATTTTCTCTCTGTCAAGATAAATGGTTTATGCTAATTAGGCTGCTTCCAATATGTTGCAGGCTGGTGGCCCATTCTATCCAGTGACTACAGGCAGGAAGGACAGTACGCAATCCTACTATCAAGAAGCATTGGCCGATATTCCAAAACCTAGCGGTAACATCACTCAGACACTAAACCTCTTTGCTGCGAGAGGTTTTAACACAAGAGAAACAGTCAGTCTTTTAGGTATTTTGCAGCTTTCTCTGTATTTCATTCTGTGACATTTTATGATAAATGGGAAACCATTAGTAGATTGAGCTAACTCTTGATTCTCTGTAGGTGCGCATAATGTGGGGATAATCAGCTGTGAGTTCTTCATCCGGGATCGTGTCAACAACTTTGCTGGGACAGGCAGGCCAGACCCCTCCATGCCTTCTGATTTCGTCCGTGAGCTGAGACTGAAATGTCAGGAAAGTAATGGAGCCACCCAGGACAGTGGTGTTCCAACTCCTGTGATGTTTCAGCAAGGATTATCTGCTTCAATCTCATCCGGGGGGGGTTTTGATGGTCACTACTACCAGAACCTGTTGAAGGGAAGAGGAGTCCTCTTTGCTGACCAACAACTGATGGCTGATCCGGAGACTGCAAGGTTTGTGAGGATTTATGCTTCAGATGATGGATTTACCTTTAGAAGGGACTTCTCCAGGGCCATGATGAAGATGTCGAAGTTAGGTGTCTTGACCGGAACTGAAGGAGAGGTCCGAACCCGTTGCTCCTTCCCTGTCAGCCAGTCTTGACTGACAAGTCCAATAACAGTTGACTCTTCAGAGCAATGAACAAGTTGAGGAGGAGTAAGGATTCCAGTTTTCGATGATTGATCTTCGCACAATGTTCTCAAGTTCCGTTCTCTTTTTCTTTCTTGCATTCCTTTGTATATGTTGTGTCCATAGATATCGATACAGAACAGATCCAGGCATGTGTATAAGCAGGAAATATTGTAGGATTTGTCCACTTCTATAACTCTTGTGTGATAAATCATCAGTTCTGCAGTTTTGTTCTGTTTTCTACTAGAGATGGAATCAATGTAGAATTTGGTTTGAGTTTTTCTGGTATTTGTTTCAAAAATTTACACAGTAAGAGAATGACTTGAAGCCCAACTGCAGATAATAACAATTGCACAGGAAATTGGAAAATGAGGATGATGATGAGGAGGAGGAGGACGATTGACACTTAGTTTAGTATTTATATTTGGATAATTAAATTTGCATGTATTGCAAATCTTTTCCTGTTACAGTGTTCCTACCTTTTCTCATTCCTAATTTGGTTTCACTTGAGATGCCACTAATGCCGCCGCCACCGCCACCGCCACCGCCATCTGGACCTCTGTTGGTGCTAATTCCGGCCGCCGCAAATGTTCCTCTACTGGTATAATCGAAGTTTTGAGCATAGTCTTGAAGGGTATAGACTGACGCTTTGGCTATTTTGTCTTTGGCGACGACGTAGGAAGGCAATCGCCACCGCCAGCAGCACATGACAATACTGACTCTATTTTCTTCTTAACTTTTGCACAACTTTCCTTCGTCTTCTCCATTGTTTGTTTTCTTGCTTTTCTTCTTCGGCAGAGAAGTACGTTTGCTTCCTCAATCGATAGGCAGGGCGTGCCCCTGGTACCAACTATATATAATTAGTGATTGGGTCAATTATATTAAGAAATTTCCATATATACTCTTTTTGTCGAAAAACAGGAAAAAAATTGTGCTCAGAACAAGAAAAAAATAGACTATTTTAATTGGTTTTTTAATTTTAATTAATGCGCAAATAAAGTGTAGCCCATGTTGCAAATCAAGCTGCACGCCTATGGATTCACTACCACACCAACTCCAATTTTTCCTGTTTGTGCAACTTTCCTAAATTGTAATTTTATAATAAATTTAAATTATACTTTTTACATAAATACAACTAGGGTTTAAGACGAACACATGAATAACTCGGTTACTCATTTAAAAAAAAAACATATTACGAGTATTTTTCTCCAAAGGAATGTAGCTTCTTGAATACAATCTCTACAGAAGTGAAATCAACATCAAAACCGTAACTTTGTCCTCCGTACTGTACATAAAGGTATTCTTTGGGAGACGAGGGTGGGGGTAATATCTCAGACATCTGTGGCAAGTCTGGCGATGGTGGAGAAGGCAAGCCTTTCGTCTTAAAAGAGTAGTATACATCGGCTAGTAGAATCCAAATCAAATCAGCGTCGATAGTCGCGAGACCGTGCAATGCATTTACACAAGCATCTCTAAGCCCAGCTACACCACTACAAGCTATGCCCACAACAATACCACTAATCTTTTTGAGAACTACTGCTAAGGCAGAAGCACTCCTTTTGGTTCGAGACAAGTCAGCAATCATGTTAAGTAGTGCAATCTGTACCTTCAGGGCCGAAATTTCGGCCATCAAGTCCTCAGAAGAAGTTGGCGCGCTCCTGTATGGAAGTTGTAAAGTCGTTCTTTCTTCTTTTGCTAAGGGTTTCCTGTGAAATGGAGATGTAGAAAGTAGTCTCCAAAAGTGCTGGCCATCGGTATGGAAGCGACGTGAAAAGAAATCTCCTCCACAATTTTGTATTACATTGCCAATGACACGAAAACATCTCCTGACAGCCTGCATAAATGGCTAAAGTTGTAATGCAATGACAACAGATGTCTGATAAAGATCCTATAGCCATTCCCGTCATAGGAAATAAAATAAAAAAACATCCTATATTATGTTCACTCCCCAGAAAGCTAAGTCTCATGCATTGTTCATTCATGTATGAAAATAAGTTCTTGCTGCTAACGCAATTTTGCCCAATGTCAAACCTAAAGTAAATATAAGTACTGAAATAATAGCATTCAAAACCACAAAAGGTCTTCTTAATCATGTAACAGTAATATATTTCAAGCCAACCAATGGACATCATTTTTCCAAGGCAAGCATCAAGGGGATACAGATAATTGCACAGTAAGTTGCCAAGCAAGGGACACAGCCAAAAGAAGATGCGTACCACTGGATTCTTATTTCGGACACAAGCAACCAAGAAAGGCCATATTTTGTTCACTGCTGGAAGCAACCTGTTCTCATCAGTCCCTTCCTCAGCAGCATCCAACATATCTTGAAGCTGATGTAAGGAATGCGATTCAATAAACTCCTCAATTTCCTCCTTAGTTTTTTTCTCACATCGAAAGGCTTCTTCCACCTTGGCTAACGTTACAATCCCATCCTAATAAAGAAAATCACCATTACAACACAGAAGAGCTACTATTTCTTTCCATATGAAATTATAGGAAGGAAAACAATGGGCATATTCACATTTGATGGAATTGAATACTTCCATTCTTTTCTTTAACAATAATTTAATGTAAGGAAAAGGGAAACAAAAAAAAAGAGAATGAAGAATGATCATTATCAATAAATTAAGGTCGACATGCGGAAGTTCCAACATATATGCATGTAATGTGTATCTTGTAATCAAGTGCTTTTTGCTTTCAGAAAAGAAAAGAAAAAGGTGTATTTTATGATCGTAGAGAAGTCATTTATAAGAACCCTAAGATTAAGGGTCCCCTGCCACGTTTTCCCTCAATTAATTTAGGCTTCAATATATTAGGTTTGAAGCACCACAACTTAATACAACATATTAGACAAACTAAATGAAATTTCAACCGTCATAAGGAGATCCAAGTTGGAGCTACAAAAAAATGCAAGAGGTGAAATTTGCACGTTGGGTTTCATATTAAGTTCCAGCAGCTTAACTCTTAAGTCTTAATACATCAGGACAGCCAGGTAATCTCCAAAAGCTAGTATTTGGCAAAGTGGATACCTCAACTATATCAAGAGCAACCAAGCATTCTTCTTGCTTCATTGATGCTAGAAGAGGTGTAGTGGCCGCTAAGCATAAACCACCAATAGATCCCACAGTTCGTCTGTATCTTTTCGCATCATTCAAATTGAACAAAACTGTCTCCCACTCCCCTGCATTTATCATAATATAATTAAAATGAGAAAAACTTTCACTCTTGCAGAGAAATGCAAAAATCAGAAGTGCTGCTATCTCTAAATATGCATACGCATGCTAAGAAAATATCAGAACATTACACAGGATGAAAAGAAAACCGATTTAAATACAAGATTAACACATCATTCAATATTATTCCGACAAAACAGGACCACAATATTAGCCACGTCTAAATGCTAAAAACAGGTACTAAATGCCACAAACCATTTAATGAGTCAAAAGGTATTAAGGAGCATGCAGTCATATAGTGTCTAACATTATGAAAATAATGGCAGCAAAATATGGCAAGTCAAATAGAAGTCTCAAGCTACCCATGAATGCCATAAAAAAGAATGGAAGTTATCAAAGTAAAATGAGGACATGAATGTAGAGGTACAATTTGTGGTGTATGAGAAGAAAAATGTCAATATATGTGGACAAGAAATGCCATGTAGCCATTGCCAAGTCCAGGAACAGAAAAATGTTTAACAAAAGGAACATACACATGAATAAATGTATTGCCTCTCAACAACTTTCCAGTTGGCAGCAAAAGCAAATAATATTGTTGTGACCATCGACTTAGAATAGTGCAAAAGCAGCGTGTAACAAGAAAAGAAGGTAGTATTAACCAGATGCTATGTAAAGCATATTAATGTCATTGTCATGGTGAGATGGCTCGTGGTGGGATTCCGCTCTTACTTCCTTTCCCACCTCAGACATTTTGGCTTTGACATGTGTAAGATAGGATTCTGCATGATCTGGCAATGAAGAGGCCTCACGTTTAGATGCCTTGACAATTTCTGCTACAGCCTAAACAAAGGATAAGTTATAATAAGATACATATGCTGTGACATATTAAGAAAATTATGATGACAAAGACTGCATCCCAGTCATGACAGATGAAAAGCATAGTCACAGTTTTCAAACACAGTTCAGCCTAGTTATGTCTAACAACAACAGTGGCATGAATGCAATGTCGCATAGATGTGAAATGACAAAAAGAAAAAAGAAAAAAAGAACCTTTAAGAAGGGAATATTTAATTCTGGGTGCTGATGCCTGCCAAGAATCTCAAGTTCTTGTGAAGCGGAGCACATCTGTACAGTTTTACAACATTAGAGGGACATAAGGATCGGGACTGAAAAGTAGTAAAGGAAGTTAAACCTAAATTAATCCGATGATCAATGTATCCCCAAAGCGTAAAAACAAGACAATATAAAGACATAAACCTTAAAGAAACACAGCAGACACTACAGTGAGCAGAGAAAGAGAGAGGGACTACAAATTTGCTACAAAAAACATATCATTAGATTGATTTTCCTAATTTAGTAGATTAACACTGATCTTCAAAATGTTGACATACCGGTTCCTCCAGCAAAGGGAGAATCTTATGCGCTACTCCAATGTAGGAAAGCATAGAAGAAAGTACGCTTGGAACATGCGGGTTAAGATCCAAATGCCGTAATTGTTGACATATTGAATCAATCACATAGTCTGCATTTTGCATGACTAATTGCCCAACCTACAAATGTTAGCATAGAATGGGTTATCGACAAACAACATTCAGCCCCATGTAAAGCTTTCCCTATACAAGGCATGAGCTCACCGTTGGATTGCCAGAAGTAACAGAAAGAACATGCAGAACAGCATCAGCAGCAGTTCTAACTTGGAAATTTGAACATATAAGGTTCTCGAGCAACAAATAAAGAGAGGAGTGAAGAAATCCACTAGAAGAAAAATCTTTTCCAAGGCATAAAGCAAAAATGCCTATTCCATCAATAATAACCTGATTGAGAAGGCAAAGACTAGGATCAGCTCTCTGTAAAATGCTATGCACGGTAATAAAAAAGCATGTACACAACTAAATGCATCTTTAGTAGTAGAAAAGTATTGAGTACCTGTTGTAACGCAGCAGCATCATGGAAGAAGTGCAAACTAATCTCTTCGGCATCAGATCTTATGTAGGAAGACTTGAAATCAACAGGAAGGTCCCACAATTCAGAGCATAGATATTCATGTAAAATTCTACCAACGCAATCAATTAAATGACTCCTAGCAGCCTTTTCATTTGAAACCTTCCAAGCAGATTGAGAACTTTCAGGAACTTCAACCCTTGCATCAGATTCTAGAACCTGTTTCCCTCTCACTCTGGGCTTCTGAAACATTGCTACAATATTATAGACTGCTTCATCTGTGATACCAAATATCATCTCGTTCAGAATACATGCTGCAGTGCTGGCCTGGCGCAGTAATTGTCCTGATCCAGTCCTATCATACCAAGACTGCCAGGTCTCCTTTCTGTATTCCTTCACGCGAACCTCAGATACCAATTTCCGTAGATAACTCAGTGGAATATCAATGACAGCTGACATATTCCCTTCAGTCTTAAAGTCTAGCAAGAGGAGAAGAACAAAAAATTAATGTAAGTATAGTGCAGATAGCAAAGAAGTTTAATAAAAGAGATCCAATTTCCAGGAATTGAGATAACCTGCCATTAAAGATAAACCTACTAGTCTGAGAATTCCTGCCAGAGCCTCGTACATTTTCTGACTTCCAACATGAATAAACCAAGGGGGAATGTGTGGAACCTTGTAATTATCCTGTACGCTTTCTGAAAGGCATATAATTCCTTTCCCCTCAATACTCCTGAGTTTTGAGACATCAGATGGAACAATATCCTTGATGTTCTGAAGACCAGGGGCAAGTCGAGAACTAGCTTTCAGTTCAGTAATAGATTGAAGATATCCAACAGAGGATGGCATAGCTAACATAAGCTTGTCCAGAGCACCAGTAAAAGCAGAATTCTGACTCAGACAGAGAGCAAAAACATCTAAAAAACGTGAAGCCATTACCTGTTAATACAAAAGAAAACATCCATCAGAACCTTTCCGCATAGAGGGAACAAAACAGAAAGCCAAAACCTTCCTCGTGCTATAAAGAAAATTATGCATCTTAAGTTTCAGTCAAGGACGTACTGGAGACTGAAGGTGGTCCAATACAAACTGAGGACCTGAGTAATATATGACTACAAGTAATTGCCGAGCATGTGAGAGTGCAATTGATTCCTCGTGGCCAAGCACCACTTTTGGAAGTTTCTCAATGAGCCTGAAAGTCATAAGGAGAAAATTACTATGATAGCAATAACTCCAAGAAGGCAAACAATCTGAACAATCACATATAGGACAAACCTGTTAAAAATTTCAGCAATATCATGTCGTACATTATGTTTGTCACTTGATGAGAATAAGTGTTCAAGAAATTCCTGAGCAGGTGCAGAGACCTCTTCAGAGTCATCGGCAATCAAGACGAAGAGGCACTCCTGCATGATCACAAGTTTAAATATGCACCAACAAAAATATACAAGTCAAAAGATTAGCAAAGTTTTGGCAACATAATTGCATAGGCGACTACTAGTTGTAGTTCTAAGCTTACCAAAAGCATCAATCTGCTTTCCTTTAGAGTGTAACTGCACTTTGATAATAGTCCTTGTATGCCAGCAAGCAATCCTTGTCTCACCTTTTTTGCTGGATGAACACAAATCTAACAAGTATGCAATTAGCAGCAAAAGAAAACTACAAAATCTTTAGAAGGAGAACAATAAGGAAAACAACTAAAGACTAGCTGGAGTAAGAACACACATGCGGAAAAATTGAGGTCAACAATTTATGCACATGAGCTGAAGTCTTCTCAATCCAGTCTCTTGTACGGTCCACATGCAATGATCCTTTCTCCTCTCCCAAATTTGTACTTGTTTTTAACACGATTTCCGACGTAGGAGCAGCTGACTTTACAGCTTCAACTGATTCCTTGGAAACAGTTTTACTGTGATTTTGACTGCTAGTAGGTAACCGGCGAAGCTCATTGAGAAATGAATGGACAGACTGATTACTGTCCGTACTGAAGTCAGGCATGGCAATTAGGGAGACATCAAGGCCAGATAAATTAGCATCATCATCAAGGACTATCATTAGATACTCGGCCAATGCTCTCATTGCCTGGTCAAAAGCTTCCATGCTTCCAGCTGCCCCACTAATCATTGTCTTTGAAACATGTAAGACTTTACCAAATTGACTAACAACACCAGGAAGAAAGAAAGCCAATGCATCTGCAGTACCAACCTGCCAAAAGTGCTCTCAGTATGCAAACTGGCTAAAGTTTTACATTAAAAAATTAAGAGAAATTTGTTGCAATGGAGCTGGACGTAGGGTTCTATTTGCCCAATTCTGAATAGGAATTTTATTTTCTTTATATCTTAACTGAAAAATAACTAGGTCACTGACAATCAAACAATTGTATTTATTCCCCTAAACAAATTCTTAATCTCTAACATCCAAGGGTTTCACAACACAACACTCATCATGTAAAACAAATAATTTAGGGAACCACTTGCATAACACAAAACATTCCTGACAGTAGCAAATTTCAACACCTTACTATTAGTATCTCTTTGATACTGTGTGTTAGATAATTACCTTTGCAACAAGCAGACGCAGGGTCATAAAGGCTTCAGTACGAATCTTAGCATTTCCCCGATGCCCTCGTACCACCTCAGCATCTGCAGCCTACATACAAAACCCATGATGAATCCAATAAGCTAAAGCATAGCGCCAACTCAGAGAAACCAAAGACTAATAAAAGGCCCTAGAAAATCTTACTTTAAGAAGCAGGGATAGCCAGTGTCCAACTGCAGCAGCAGCAGTTTGGGACCGTAAAAATGAAAGCAAGCACTCTCCGCCTCCTTGCACCAAATCACATTCCGAAAATTTCAAACCATCTCCGCTTCTCTCCGACAGTGCAGGGAAGCCAAAGCTTACTTGCTGACATGAGCAAACATCATCATCTGAGCACGGAATTAAATTCACAAGCAAAGCTCTAAAACACTTAATCACTCCTTCACGAAACTCCTCTGACGCCTCAGATGAAGTCAGCATTGCTGCAAAAGCCAGTTTCTTCATCACCACCACCATCTAATCACCAGCAACAAGACATCACATTCTCATTCGAACGAATAAATAAATAACAAAAACGTGTAAACAATAGTTTTCAAATTGGCTAACCTGATCCACAGACTGTACGCGGCATTTTGTAAGAAGAGCTTCCAAACACTGAACCACGCCTTCCGCAATTTCATCACTAACTGTACCTTTTTTTGATGAGCGAGATTCAACAGCTGCGTCTAGTAGAAGCAACAGAGGGAACAAAGTGTAGCTGAAGCAAGACACGTAAGTAAGTGAGCAAGTATACAGAGATTGACCAATGCAAAGGAAAAATGATAAGTAATCAAGAGAACTTACTCAAAAAAAGGATGAAGTGAAGACGAAGGAGAGGAGCGGAGGAAGAGAAGTAAGGAACGGAGAGAGGAGGAGGAGGAGGAATGGGCGTTAGGGTTTTGGATGAATTCCAGAAGGTTTAAGCACAGCGGTTTCAGCTGGGAGAAGATGGTGTTTCTTGTGTGTATGGTTTCTTCTCCCTCTTCCTCCACGGCGTCGTTTTCTAAGGTGGAGAAATCGGTGCTGAAAAGACTGGACTCCATTGGAGGAGAAGGGTGAAACAGAGAGGGAGGAGGGAAGCTCGAAATTGAAAGTTGTTGCTTCGGTTCTTCAAATTCTGGAGTTGTGGAAGAGGAAAGGAGACGAGGGTAAAATGGTCATCTCCGAAGGTTTTTTTGGGCCTTAATATTTTTGGAAAAAAGTAAATAAATTGGGCTTTTGGTACCAAAGCCTTTTTTTTCTGGAAAAGGGCTGCAAGTCATTTTCTTCTCTAAAACAAAACATGGATCGGCGGTTCAAACATGATCAAAAATCCACGCACGGTTGCCTTGTCGCCTATCGAGTGTCTTACCCGACTCGAGTCTAATGGTGATTAAAAATCGGATTGTCTTCATAAAAAAAATTAAAAATAATCTGAAAAAGAAAAGTCATGGAGTACTACAATAGACAATATTGACAAATGGGACTAAATGTTGATATTGGCCATATCCTCTTGTTTTGTTAGTTTGCTCTACCAAATTGAAATTGACAATGTATCTAATTACACCTGCACTTTATTATTATTATTGTATTTTATTTAGCACTCATGTTTAGTCTTCAATATATATGTTGAAAGTCAAAATGTTTACTTATATTTAGTAAAAGATTTCTAAACAATAAATATATATATATATATAAAAATTATTTATGTAAAGAACGATCATTCTAGCTTATTAAAAAAAAATAAAAATTATCATATAATAATTTTATACACAATAACTGAACAAACGACTTTTTAAATAGTAAAAGATTAGAGTTTTTAACCGATGATCTCTTACTTTAAGGACATTGCATTGAGATTTTTCCTACGTCCTTAAATTCTACATGGACGTCAAATCAATAGATGACTATATAGTAGTCCATCGTTTGGACTTTGGCTATATTTAATTAATATTTATAATATTTATAAATAGTATATATATCTATATAATTTCATCAATTCGTTACGCTTCCAAGCAATGGGGACACAAGAAATATACAATTTTTTTAGTGTGCTTCGTTCATGTGTGGGAAAAAGTATTACTAAATACCAACCCACTAACCTAAGAGAAAACAAATGATGGTGGCCGTAAGTAACTTGAGAAAAAAACTTGGGTACATTATGATGTACCTATATCATGTTTTAAGATAATGACATGTACCCTAAATAGTGTTAGAATACCACTATTCTTAACACTTTTGGACAGTATCATCATCCTACGTCATGATGTACCAAGTTTTACTCGTAAGTTGAGGAATAAAAAGAATTAACTCAAAGTACGACATATTAATTTACTCACCTGCGGTAAAAAATAAAAATATATATATATATATGGTTTTTTATTTAATTTAGTTGCGTGGTAAAAAAGAAAGAGAAAAAATTACTCAGAAATGTAACTTATAATTAAGTAGAGGTTTTTATGACAAATCTTCTTTGTGTGAAGAAGTTGATTAAAACTTTAAGTAATTAAAATAAAGTGGCATGCCTATAATTAAAAGTTGAACTAGTTTTGTTTATCGAAAAAGAAAAAAACAAAGTTGACCTTTCGAAGTTGCATTCGTGTACTATTTTCTGAACGTTAGTCCGAGTGAAAGGCGTGAAATACAGAATTGCAAGCAGCAATTGGCGTCAATGTCATAGAGTGATATGAGATGCGCCGGGCCACACGACATATTTTTGCATATTTTCCATATGTTAATTAATTAGGTGTGTCGCCAAGTTTGAGGATTATCTCCAACATTTCCCATGCGTAACCCTTGGGACATTAATATATAGACCCAATGGTGCATGGCAATAGTTTCGATTCGAGTGGAAAGAGATTTATATATTGTTCATTCAAGTTTTAAGTTCAAATAATAAATAAATTTGTTTTTTTAATGTAGAGTTTTTTTTTTTTTAGATTTAACAATATTCGAGCAGAATTAGTATTTTGATCAAAAGTGATGGTAAAGATCCATGGTATTAAAATTTATATATCGATCACATATGTTTTATGCTCAAGTCTAACTAGTGAATAGAGAAAATTTTGATGTGAGAATCATCTCTCTTTCGGACATGAATATGTTGGGCAAAATTAATATATTGACTGAAAGATTCAGAATGATAAATGTTGACTACCCCACTTGAGGAAAAAGCTTAAGTTAGAGATTGATGCACATGTATCAACTAATAATTTCATTTGTCTACAATTAGCTAGCTTTTCAAAAACTTTGAATCATGCATGTATACATAATTTATCCCATCATACATCAAACCCAACAACAACAACAAAGACCTACTTGGCTAGAATTCAAAAGTTAGCTAGCTAACTATTTAGAACAACAACAAAAATGTCCCACCTAAAAGAAAATTAAAGTCAAGTTTTCACAAGCTAACTACTGATCATGATCAAAATATCAATTAATTAAGGACTAAATTGATTGTTTCCAACCGCAGCTGGATCAACTGCTGCCTTTTCAGTACCCTTGTTTGCTGCTAAATCATGATCATCATCTGCCTTTGTAGTAGTAATTGCCTGATGATGATCTATCCCAAGTTCAGTCTCCAAGAAACGAACCCACATCCTGTTCTCAATCTCAGGATGGAGTGTAGCGTTTGAGCCATGAATCGATTGCAGGTAGTTTATGCCATCTAACATGTCCCAGAAATCATAATCCACCTCCAATGGAATCTCCTGATGATCATTTCCTTGCACCTGATCTTGATGATGATGATGATCACGATCGTCCGGTCGCGATTTGTTCACTTCCTCTAAATTAGAATTGTCAATTAGATGATCACTAGGCAATAGTAGTTCTTCCATGTTGGGTCGAGCCTTCTTGGTCGTCACACACCGATCATGATCATGATCATCAGCTTCTTCCAATTGATCATGATGATGATTAATGTCAAGTAATTGGGTCTGATGATGATCCATGCTCCTTTTCTCACCACTTGAAACAATATTATTTGTGCTATTAGATGAATATGAGGATGTGGATGATGAGCATTCCTTATTGGATATGGATTCACGATCATCCTTAGTCAGTCCCACTACCCTTTTCTTCAAATGAGTATTCCACACATTCTTGATCTCATTGTCCGTCCTTCCGGGCAAATAAGATGCAATTTTTGACCACCTACAAACATAATTATTATGCTGCGATTAATCATCAATTGTTATAATATGATAGCAAAATAAGTTAAAATCAAATTATGAATCTCACTTATAAATCATAATTTTTAAGTACTGTGATTACCATAATTTCTATTAATTAGAATCTTATTATCCACGTATTTAGTTTTAAAAATAATATTTAATACATTATAGGGTGGATATGTGCAAGTTTTAAACCAAAAAATTAAATTTTCACTTGAGCGGCTTAGGACTAGGGGCATGTCCCCCAAATTTTTTGGTTCGAAGTTCTGTTTTATTTTTATCAGTCATTAACTTATGCCCCTTCAAATTTTTAGTTCTTTTATAACGGTCTATTCTTTTTTAATTTATTATTCATATTCACTCCTTCAAAATTTTAATTTTTTTTCATAATAGTCCTTAAAGTTTAAACTATAAAATAACATAAAAACTTAGAATGATCTAATTTGTGTAACAAAATGTTAAATATTATTTTAATTATGTTGATTATTAAATCCTTAAAAAGGTGTCATTGCACATTACTTAATTACTAGTAGAAAAGAGAAGAGGTTTATAGTGTTTAATTACTTGTTTCCTAGAGTTTGATGCAGCTTGATTATGATATCCTCTTCTTCTATGGTGAAGTTGCCGCGTTTCACATCAGGCCTTAGGTAATTTATCCATCTCAAACGACAACTTTTCCCGCACCTCAACAAACCTGCAAATCAAAGAATATAAACACATAAGATACCACTAAAACATGAATTATAGGTTAGAATTTTATACGCGAACTCGAACCTGAATCCTACTGATACTTTAATAAAAACTGATAATATATCCACTAATCTAACACGATATCAATTTAAGTACACAAAAGATGTCCAAGGTGCGTGTTAGAATTGTTACATAATCTATATAGGTTGGTAATTTTAGGTACTAGGCTAGGTAAAAAAGCATTTTGTTATGACCTTTTCAAAGTTATAATCTCTCTTTTATTTATCTTTTATTTCTTTAATCAAATTTGGTATTCTAGATAGTCAAGTATTTATATATATATGTTCATACATAAATACATAGTACTAGTTTATAGTGGCATCATGTCAAACATATTGAGAAAATTAGAAGCAATATATGGTCCCACCGGCAATTTGATGTGACCATCAATTTGCTCTCTACCTTGATTTGGTAAGAAAAAAAATCATCTTACTTACTTACTTAGCCAAGTAAGACCGGTTTCAAGTCTACAAGTTTTTCTTCTTACTTAATAAAGTAAATGCCAACAACAAACACCACAATTTTTATTTTTCAACTACGCACACTAAAAATTCTTTATTAATACTTTAACAAAATTAATAAAAAATTACCTCAGATATGGTTACATACGTTATCGAGACAAACCCTGTTTGAAAAACGATTTTGTTTTTCTTTATGAGAAACTCATTAAAAACTTCACAAGTATTGCAACTAATATATATAACATCTAAAATGTACCAAGTGATATTGATTGAGATTTTCATTTTTCTTTCTTTAATAAGATCTTTTCTATCGAGTACAAACGTTTCAAATCTGCCTGCCTAACAATGTTAGTTCATGAAACAAAAACGAATGTTAGATATGTGTAACAAAAAAATATATATAGTGGGGAAAAAAACTGGAGAAAATTAAAGATAGTGCATTTTATTCACCAAATATACCAAATTTTTTTTTTTAAAAAACATCACGTAGAAAACCTCTCACTGATTGTTTATTAATAGTAAAATATCAGTAGAATTCGGATTCAATTTTTAAAAAAAAACATGAAATATGTATGCATTTCCTTCTTAAATGATCATAATTATTATGATGGAGGTCATTATAATTATAATGAATAAATCCAAAATGCAAAAGAAGGACCATGCAACTTAATTTCATGTTTAGTGAGAGAACAAGAAATTAATTAACACTAATTAGTAATTACCAGCTTGTTTAGGGAGAGCTCTCCAGTTTTCATGGCCATGCTTCTGAATAAAAGTGATGAGCCTCAAATCCTCAGCTGGACTCCATGGTCCTCTCTTCACCTGATTCTTGTCGCAACAAGGTGCCCTTCCTTTCCCCATACCTCTCCTTCTTGATCTTCTTGACTGATACTAATCTTCCGGGGAAAAAATTGAATTCCTTTATTGTTATTATTATTAGTGTTTTCTAATTTTCTCACCCCCTCCGTTCAAATTTATATAGAGAAAGAAGAGAGCAGGAGAAAGAGACAACTGGGGTAGCCACGTACACACGGTAGATTTACACACCAAGAAATAGAATGGGTTTTTGGGTCGATAAATAGAAGGAGAGATCCAAACAGATCACTAAATATATATTTTTTCCATCATTTTCTATATTCTATATATTTATTATTGTTTAATTATTTCGTACTAATCTTGTCCAATTAATTAATAATACTTCATATTTCGTATCAGACACATATCACGAGACTCAAACCTGAATCATACTAGTACTTTACCATCGATGAATATTCGATAGTCACAAATTCATCCCATACGTACCATTTTTGCTAACAACATGGGTCCACCGAATCCTGGCCACTCATCAGTACCAAAATGACAACAGTTAGCATTTTAATGATGTCAATAAAATGAATCCATGCAAAAACTCAACCCAAAAAAAAAAAAAAAATTTATCTCCCCTTCCCCTACCCCTACTCAACCAAATATCCCTGGATAGCACTGCCAAGATTTGTGGATTTACTTGTCTTAAATTTGGTCATTCTTCCTATCTTAAACCAATTTTCTTTTTCAACCCTTATTATTATCTATCCCTTTTTTCCATAATGTCAGTATTGGGAAGTTTTCTTTTCTTTTCTAATCATTTTGGGAAGTTTATATATTAGGATTTTTTTGCCTATTTAAGGTGATTTTGTTTGGTTATGTACTATAATTGGGTGGAATTAGTGTCATGTCACATTTTTTTCTCTTTTTGGTTCCCACTTTTATGCTCGCATTTCTTTTAAAAATTGAGGGGGGGAGTTGAATTGGGTACATTCAGGTAAGTAACTAATTGGACTAAAAAGAGTAAAAAAGCTGTCCATGATCATCGTTATTTGAATTTGATTTCATATCTAACACTCCTCCACATTCCGACCAGGTGTAACCACACGTTAAATACGTAACACATTTTTATTGGTTACGCGTTATGGGGAGATTGTACAACCTTAAAAATTTACAATTTTTCTACGTGAAATGATAATGTTTGTTTTAAACATGAGCCCTCAAAATTTTCCCAGCAGGAATATACTGTATGATCATGAATCATAGGCATAAACAAGCATGCATGGATGATGTATCATATGATCCTCCCTCATTCTTACTAGTAGTATTATATTTCTGGTTGATCCATTTATTCAAAAGCAAGTGGAATGTTTATGAGGTTGGTGACGTAAACGTTCCCAAGCACACGTTAGCAAGAAACAAAACAAAAAGTTCTTAATTAGTCTTTATGGATTTAGGTCACCAGCCAAAATTAGCGACTTTTTGGATATGTAAGATAAAAGTTTGATTATATATTCTCTTTTTAACAGTGGAAGATAAAATTCGAACTTACGTACGTTTGAGTCTTTACAAATACCTTTATGAATATCGTACTATAAGTGAATACACTAATATTTAGGCCAAACCCATGCAGACCCATAAGTCTAACGTTTTGAAAATGACAATAATTACTATTAATCATAAGCATTAAATAATTAATCAATTAAGAAAAAAATAATGTTTTTAATTAAGTCTTGCATGCAGGCTCGCAAGTCTAACTATTTGAAAATGACAAGAATTAATAATTATAATATATATAAAGAATTAATTTAATAACAAATTCACGTTAATTTTTAAGTATTTGTGTTAGGGAACTAATTACATCGCATTGGGTCACCATTCAGAACCTAATCTTGACATCTTTCTTTCTACTTTGGTTTAATGGTTAGTAGCCGCACTGTAACCAAGACTTTCTCATGACTACAAAACTAATTAAGTCCAGGCTAATTAATTAATTAATTAACTAAGTCTGTCAATGACACGTATAACTTAACCTCATGCAACAGTATGGAGTATGCATGACGCTAAGCTTGTGTATGCATTGCATACCTAAGATCTAAACTCGACATTTGTTCTCTTAATATGTACAGTCCGTTCGTAATAATTACTCAATTGATGTGAATAATTCGACATTTTCATCCTTAAATGAAAAGTCGATATGAAAATCAATATATTATTATGTAAATACTGAGATTTCAAATTTAGTTTTATAAGGTCACACGAATGTGTTTTTTTCTTCTTCTTTCTGGCCGAAGAGAGTACTAAAAGAGCAGCACGCATGGAATTTTGCTTTGCAATATATATATATATATATATATATATATATATATATATATATATATATATATCAAGTAGCTAGTAGTAATTAATTAAGAAATGGTGACAAATTAAGCAGTAAGCACTACCCATGCCTTCCAAATATTTACAATTACGGAAGCTGACCTAATCATATTTCCACATGTCGTCCTCTCGTAAGTATCGTTCTAGTAGTTTGATATGAAAAATGCACACTTGTATATGTTTTGAAGCTTAAATAAATTAAATTAAATTAAAGAAAGTCTCTGTAATTATTTAAATAATTAGTTAATTAATTAATTCCTCGTTGAAGATTTAATTTGATAAAATGATTAATTTCCAGTGCTGTCGGCGCTAACAACACAGCATGTCGCATGCATAATTCTTACTCATTAACTTCAGATTCATGTATAAAGACAATCTATATATACGTCTCAATTGCATGCGTCATCTTTTTTTGGATCTAAAAAATAATTCAGGATTTCAAAATAGGTAGAGAGAAAATAAAAACTCATTTAAACACATTTAATTCACTATTTATATTTTTGACATATTAAGTCTCTATTATAATTTCAGTAACATTTTAATTTTTTTTACTGTGTGTTATTATCTAATTGGCAGAATAATAAGAAAAAAAAATAAGATTATCTAAGTAATTAGATAACGACACGTCAACAAAAAGGATTTAAAAAAACATAGTAAATAGACTTATTATCAGTAAATATAAATAGAAGGTAAAATGTATCAAAATGGGCTGAGAGAACTTGACTTGAGGCGCAATTGCAACGTACTGAAGTTCAACTCCGTAGGCCCAAGCTTCGGACTTTGTGGGCCTCGTGTGAAGCCCAAATAATCGTTTTAGCATTACCTTGGGCTTTTGTCTCGCTAAGGTAGGTGCTTAGCGGGGCTTCCATTTCTTGTTGGGCCGGCTCAGTCTTAATTCTATTTAGGTTGGTGGTATTTTTGCAACCCGAAATTTTTTTTACTAGAAATTTATTTACTGTATTAGCCCTTCTTATAGTTGATAACACAAGTCTTTTATAGTTAAATAGGGCTCTAGTATTGGAATAATATTTGGGGGTAATAAAATTATAGTATGTAGGAGGAAAAATATATTCAAAATGTATTTTAACAGAAAATCACAGATTTGAGCTGCTGCAGAGAGTTGAAGCTTGTGCCTTGTCCATATTCTTTTCCCAGGTTGAGAAGAAAAGACCCATAAAAAATCCATGTGCATGGTGATTTTTTAAATAAATAAAAAGAAAAGTAAGAAGATCTTTAAATAATTATAATTATAAAGTACAATATATTAAAATTGTTGAAAGTAACAGGGCAAATTTAACAATAATATCGAGTCAAGAAAACTAAGCAAATTGGCTCCCCGTCACACTCCCTCAAGTTTTATATCCACACATTACAGATAGTCTAGTCGCAAGAGAGTTTCTTTGAAACAACAAAAGGATCATCATCTAAAAGCAACCTCCCCTCAGGGCAAGCACGAGATGAAGCACAGAGCCGCCTTCAATGTTGTAGTCCTTAGCCGTCTTGTCATCTCCAAGCTGCTTACCGGCATAGATTAGCCTGCAACCAGTGACGATAGAATGGATGAGATCAGGTTCGGACACCCGTGTCATTAAACAAAAAGGACACTACTGATAAGAAATAGCAATGACACGCAGTTGAACTGCTTTACTACAACGACTTCTGGGACAATGATAATGTGGCTCGGTACTGATCCACAATGCAATGAGGATGCTAACTATACACACATATAACCCGTTGTTATTAAAACACCAGCCATGAAACAAATTATCGCATATTAGAACCTCTAACAATTATAATGCATGTAAAAAAAATTGTTGCTGAAACTCAAACATGCAACAAGAAAGATGATCTACAGGGTGAAGGGTAGCTAGGATTTCCTGAAAGGTTGTGACTCACAACTTAGGTCAAATTCAGAAATATGCAAAAGAGCATCAGAAACAAGCAATTACCTTTGCTGCACGGGAGGGATTCCTTCTTTCTCCTCAACTCGTTCCTTGATACGATCAATGGTATCAGTAGGTTCAATGTCAATTTCAATCTCTTTTCCAGTAAGAGTCTTGACCTTGATCATGGTTCCTCCCCTAAGCCTCAAGACAAGATGAAGGGTTGACTCCTTTTGGATGTTATAGTCTGCGAGTGTTCGGCCATCCTCTAATTGCTTACCGGCAAAGATCAATCTCTGCTGATCCGGAGGGATACCTTCCTTGTCCTGAAAACAATAATCAATCATTAAACGAAATTTCAGCTAACAATAACAATACAAGCAGCATATCTTCCAGAATCAAAACATGATGGCAACTAAAACCCTCTTAATCAAAACCAACAACGAAACCACAGCACCGACCACCTCTTTATAATCTGTTCCTAAGTTCTTATAGAGAATAATAATCGGCTCAAATTGGTCCACAACTAGCAACTATTAGATAAATCATTCAAAGTCCCTCGTATCATAAAGCCACCTAAACTTCAAGGAAACCTAGGTAAACTGTTAGCCTCATAAAAAATTCTAATCATGCAATTGCAGTTTCAATGCCACGCCCAAGTACAGACAGAACCCAACGAAATCTTAAACCTTATCAACAATTCTGCTAAAAAGCTCGTATCTTTTTTCCATTCTAAGGCAACAAGAAACATACCCACAAAGCCAAACAATAATTTTCCGCAAGAGCAAGTATTTTTCAGAACGAAACAAACAGACCCAGAACAGAAAAACAGGTGGAGAAGAGAAACCCTTACCTGAATCTTAGCTTTGACGTTGTCGATGGTGTCACTGCTCTCAACCTCGAGAGTGATAGTCTTTCCGGTCAAGGTTTTCACGAAGATCTGCATGTTTGATTCTGATTCTTTTTCTTTCTTCTGAGAATCTAGAAAGAAACTAAAGAGGGCTAAGGGATTGCGCGTCGAAACTAGGCTAAGAGGCGCGTTTGCGTTTGTGTTTGGGTTTGGGTTTGGGTTTGGGTTTGGGTTTGCGAAAGACGAGAGGAGAGGGTAGCGTGGGTTGGGTATTTATGGTGGACTATTATTGTATTGGGTTGGGATGGAGATCTTGTAGTGGTAGCAGTCGGAAATCAGTGGGCCTCAAGAATATATTCTTAATTTGTGTTGGAAACAGAAAGCTGAATGCTTGCTTTGGATCCTATTACTAATCTAGGATCGGGTGTTCTTGCACAAAATTTAAATGCTATCTTATTTTTTCTTCAATAAATTAATGAATTTCATAAAAGTAATCACACACAAAATATATTACGAAATCAAAACATATTAAGAAGGACTTTAAAAATGCAAGTTTTAAGGAGCTAAAAGTCAACCCGTAGTTCATATTAACTTGTCCGATTATAAATGCATTTCGAAGAGTCAATCACTTCGACAATAAAATATGAAAAATTTGGATTAATTGCTAAAATCCAAGTTACTAAACGCCCAAAAATTAAGTTGATAACACGAAACAAATTAAACTCTACCCGTCAAAAACAACCCAGTGTCGCTCTAACCATACACTCCAAGCAATAACATAAAGTAACATTTTCCATGTCATTGTTTGAAATTGAAACTTACATTTATGCGAGGACTGCATCAACCAAGAGTAGTTTATAAAAAAATTAAAAATTGTAAAAATCTCGGGTTCAACCGTCCGTGTTAACTCATTCAATCGTTCAGTTCCCCTACTCCAATTGGTTTTTCTAAGTTTAACTGTTTTTTTTCTTCTTAAAATATCAAATTAAACTAACCGGAAGTATGAATCGTTATTAAACCGGTTGAACTAACCAATATATATTAATTATGTGATGTTAACACTGAACAAATAATTTTAATTCATCATGACATCAACAAATGCGTTTCAAGTTAGAAAATAATAAATAAATAGTTTTTAAATTATTTTACAAAAATTAAAATATTCAATTCGGTTTATCTATTGGGACCAATTATACAAGTAGAGGTATGATTTAAACTAATATAAAATGAAGGATGTTATGTGAGAATCTTTTACATATTTAGGATGCAATTTGATCACTAACATTTTTTAAAAATAATTAATTTTACTATACATTCTTTTAATTACAACAAGAGTCTCACAGAATGAATCGAGTCATGACCTATATAAAGACCGAATATACTTGCATTCTTTTTTTACCCGGAATCTAATATTCCACCAATACAAAATATTACAATAAAGCCCATTTCCAATGGAAATTAGAAAACTCCAGTGGTTGCCCAAAGTCCATAAAACAAGACATTTACATCTAAGCCCAGCCCAGTACTGTACTAACAAGTTGTGCTGGTTAAAGCTGATTTCATTCACTGACTTTATTGTTTTTTTTCTACCTCTTTTGTTTTTTTTTTCTTTCAAATTTTCCTCATATCCTCTTTAATTACCTATTTTCTCTTTTCTACAACAGTTTTTGTTTCCCTTCAATGTGTGAACCTTTTCTGTGTGTTATGTGTACAGCAAGTAATCATCTCTTTGTATTTATACATGTACCTGATCTAGAAGAGGAAGAATTACCAACACATATATAATAAAAAAGAAAAAAGATAAGAAAAGGAGAGCCGATCGAACGGTTGAAGTAGATCGGTATTGACTTCGTCTCTTGCCGATTTAAATGATCATTAAATGTTGTGTGGTCTGTCTTAAATACTTACACCCCCCAATGACCGAAGCATTATATAAAAGGAAACAGAAACCTAATGGACGGTATATATTTAATTCAAATATTTATTTCTTTTTTTATATATTTTTTTACAGAGGTTGAAATTCGAAACTTAAATTTTAATTTTTAATGATGTTTTTTTCATGTTTTTTTCTTCTTCTAAGAATCGTGTTTTCCTTATTTATCTAATGATTTGATATCCATTTTTAGTTACAACAATATTAAACTACACATAAAGTTAAATTTATCAACAATAGTTACGGTCAAATGGTTTGATCGATTGACGATGGATTTATTTTTAACTCTTTAAATATAAAGAACATAAAATCGTATTTAGATAATCATTTTTAAAAGAAATTAATAATTCAATACGGATATCATATATTGCCTCCTAATTTTTTAATTTTTAATATGTTTTTTATCAATTTTACCGTATTCTATTTCATACAAATTCAACATCTTATCCTATTCCCACTCAAAATAAATAGATAAACTCATTAATACACCTATAAGTGAAAGCCTTTTAGTTTCACGAACGAATAATTGTATAGATAAGCTGAATTGATTGTAATTAAACAAGAAAACGATATAATTCTGACTCAACCGTACGTTCCCCATAAACCACACACCAGACATTTCGGTCTTACGGGAACTAAAACAATTTGCCTATTTTCTTGAATTTCATAATTGATCGAATTATTCAATTTAATTAGATTGTTTCAATTGGACAAACGCGTTAGAGTCTGTTTGGTTCTGGAAATATGGAGGGAAAACAGATCAGAACCAAACTGTGTGTGTTTAAATGTATCCTTTGTAAGTTATGTACAGGGGATGTGGCCCCTTTAATTTCCCCTTGTGTGTGTGTGTTTTTTTTAAATGTATCCTTTGTAAGCTTGACGCTTCCGCAATCCACACGCAGTCACCTTATTAAGCGATTTCACCTTATACTTTATTTTCTCTTAAATGCTTACACCATCCTTTAGATGGAAACAAATGAAGTATACATTCTTAGACTAAATGCTTAGTTTATCTCTCCATCTCATAATTAAAGATTTGTAGTTAAGTGATAAATACACACTTGTCGTTAATGTATAATATCAACCTTTTGACTATTCGACACATCTCTCTTCGTAGTGACATTTTTTCGCATCTATTTAATAAATGGATTTTGGTATAACGTATGCTTAATTTATATGCTAAGACTTTTGTTCATTATCACTAAAAATTGTATTACTGCTAGTTTTTTTTTTCATCACTATGGTTTATAAACATATAGTACTTATTACTTTCGGTTTTATCAAAGTTTAAGTCACATGTACCTATCAAACAATTCATTTCATCAAAACTCAAAACTAATTATGTTCCCACCAATTTAAAAGTAAAGTATTAATAGCTGATAATTATTTTTTATATTTAAGATATTTTATCAACAACTTTTTAATTAAAAAAATGAGAGTTTTTAAATTGGTTGAACTGACTAAATAACTAAAATCATTTTTAGGCCAAAATTGGAACGAAAAACCAACCGGTGCCCTGTTTTCCTATTGAATCGACTGATCTGGTCCGGTTTATAGGAAAATTATGATTTTGTCCCGCAATCATCGACGGAGAAATTTATTTGCTACTTTTGTACTTACATTGACATATATAACGTGGTCAAATATTTGATCGGATAATTTCGTAGTTTACAATGAGGTTCAAAAGGTCAAATACTTGATTTTCAATTTCTTCTCATCGATATTATTATAACGCGTTAGTTTCCTCTCCTTTTTATTTATATTTTTTCATTTGATTTTATTTAAATAAACCATTTTTATAATTTTTTAAACGATAAATTGGCCACCATACTTACTACGAACTTCTCATTAGTCACTGAACTTTACATTTAGACGTATTGTCCAACTAATTTTAAAATTCGATCAAATTAACTACTATATTCATAGATGGGACCCACACATTGGTTAACAAAATTATGTTGAATGACTCATGTCAATCACATACTCTATTACTCAAGAAAGGAGCATCAATAATCAATCATTTCTCACCCGAAATGAGCGTTCGCTCCTTTATTGAGTTACGTATCATGTGTTTGATAATATGTCATGTAACTAAATTTTATTAACTAATGTGTGGGCCCATGAATGGAAGTGAGCAATTTGATCAATTTTGAAAAGTTTGATGGCCAATTTGTCAAAATATAAAGTTCAATGGCTAAATGGGGAACTTTTGAAAAGTCTGTTGGCCAATTTGTAATTTACAATTTGTGTGCTCGCGCGTGTAGACCAGGTGTGTGTCACTGAAGAGGAGAAATCCAATTTCATTTTATCACTATTTTATTTTGAATCAGTATAGAAAATAAATAAATAAAACTACTCCCTCCGTCTTTTATTAATTGTCGCTTTTCTACGTTTTTCTACTATTTGAAGTACTTGTCATTTTATCTTTTCCGAAACATATTTTGTGCAAATGATAATTTTTTTTTTTTGAATCAACCCAATTTGATGATGGCGTGGTAATTTGAGTGAAAATTATAGGTAAAAATAAAACAATATGAAATAAAATAAGATCAAAGATCATTGTCTTACGTTTTTTTACTATTCTAAAAAGTCTATTAATAAAAAACGGAGGGAGTAATAAAGTAAAAATAAGAAAAAAGGAAAAAAGAAAAGAAAGGATTAAAAGCGATGGGAGCGTACATGGTGAAGGATCATAAATTAGGAACTAAAAATGTGGACTGGTAATTCAAAAGGCATTAAATGCGCGCATTCACTTACGTGCCTTCCTTTTCTTCAATTCTCCTCTTCGGATCCAGCTCTTCTAATTTTTCCTAAAACATGACCAGTTATGTTAGAAAAATCTGAACCATTCAACAAAATTGGACAAATGAGATTAAAATTTAAGTTATTAATGAGTTGACCAGTCAATAAAATTTAACAAGTAGTTAACTCATTAATTACTTGAATTTTTAATCACATCCGTCCAAATTCTATTAAATGGTTCGGATTCTTTTAACATGACTGGTCTAGGAAAAATTAGAGGAGACAAATCCTCCTTCTTCCTCAACTTCGACCATGTACCCCATTAATGACTCACTCTTCTAATTAACACCATATAGCATTAAATGAAACAAACAATTAATTTATAAAATAAAATAAAAGTTAATAATCAATGCCAACTTCAAACTCTAAAAATTTACATAAAATTTAAATTATTAAAGACTATTCGGTATTCTATCATCATATTCAACATCAATTGTTACACGATTTGAATCAGATAAGACATGAAAAGACGACAATTTTTCCTTCGTAAATTTTAACACAATTAAATATACATAATTCGAACTTAAAGCATCTAGTTAAGGTAGAGAAACTCCTACGGGTAATTATTATACTAGTGATTAATTAATCAATTAGTTACACCAATTTTAAATCATCATAACGTTACACATCGTCCTCTCTTCCGGTCTTCCTCCCTTATATATTTATACACGCACTCACCTCTATCTCAATTAGTAGAACTAGAAAATAAAAAATAAAAAAAAGAGAAGAGGAAGAGTCTCTGTTTATATATATATATATATATATACTCTGTCTATCTAGGTAAAGAAGAAGAAGAAGAATCAAATTAAGTGGATATGGCGGCTGAGGTGAGTTCTCTGATGAGGGTTATGAATGGATACAAGGATGATCGGACGGCAGTGAATGAAACAGCTGGTGGTGGCACAAAATCAACGGCTATGATCACGAGGGACTTGCTTGGTGTTGATCATCATCATCATCATCATGGTAATTCCATGGTCGTCTCAGAAGAAAATGATCAATCTCAAGAATTGGACCTTGATTTGGAGGTCCCTTCTGGCTGGGAAAAAAGATTAGACTTAAAGGTATTTTTATATATTTTCCTTCAATTCTTCTCTTCTGGGTCTGTTTGCTTCCTTGGAAAATACAAAGTCTTCTAATTAATTCAATTCAAGAATCCTTTAATTTCTTGATTTAGTTCCCAAGTTTTGATTTTTTACCATGTTGGGTCGGTCTGTTTGAATTGAATCCTCTGTTTTTTTTTTATCTATGCTCTGTTTCTCTAGCCAGAGGAAGCAGAGGAACTGAGATATGAAACAGAAAAGGTCAAAAGTCAAAATCATTGGTTGGCTTTTGATTGAACAATCTTTTTATTTTGATTGGCTTATCAAAAGAATCTTTTCGTACTCCAACTCGAGTCTTACTCATACTTTGCCACCGGCAGAACAATTTTCTGTTCCATTGGATTTGTTCTTATTTCTTAAACACTACTATCAATTTCTTTTTTTTTTGAAGAAAAAATGATTTCTTGCATTAATCCCATCATTAAATCGAATCTCTTTCATTAATTATTACCTCAATTACCTCCTTAATTAATAAATAATCTCTTTCCTTAATTTTTGCAGTCAGGGAAGGTTTATTTACAGAGATGCAACTCTGCTGCAAACTCACCATCTTCCTCCTCTGATCAGAAGCTGAAGCAATTGTCTTCCAATCAAACAGTACAGAATCCAAAGTTTCAAGATTTGAATTTCCCGCCAAACCCATCAAGAATCACTCTCAATCTCTTCGATGAATCCAACTTGGACTTCAAATTAGTCTCCGATTCACCTTCCTCTTCACCGTCTTCATCATCGCCACCCACCAACAATATTTACCAGAGCGTCTGCACTCTGGACAGAGTAAAATCCGCTCTGGAGCGAGCGGAGAAGGACCAGATGAGGAAACGATCATCGGAGTCGGCGTCGGCGACAACAACGTCGTTGTGGAAATCCTCCATGTCGCCTTCCTATTCGTCGTCGTCTTCATCCAAGAAAGATCAAGAATTTGAGAAGAATCTTGAAGACGAGAGATTGGGGAGTATGGGCTCTTGCGCTTCCCCTGTTGCTGCTGGGTGTCCTGGTTGCTTATCTTATGTGTTGATTAGCAGAAACAATCCGAAATGTCCGAGATGCAATTCTCTTGTTCCAATGCGTACCCCTAAAAAGCCAAGAATTGATCTCAATATCTCAATTTGAGATTTCGATTAAATTAATTTTTACTAGTATTATATGTTTATGGTTTTTTTTGTAAATGATACAGTATTAGGTTTTAATTAGTTGATTTCTTGATTAAATCAGTAGGTGATTGAAATTGTTACCAAGGAAGCAGAGTATGGAGGAAATTGCTGCAAAGAGGGGGGAACAACATTATGGTTTTTATTAGAATAGCATATATAGAAGGAAAAAAATATTGGTATGCTTTTATTTTTCAAGAACTCAATTGCATCCAATTCCATAATTCCATTACATCTTTTTCTTATATCTTGATGATGCTAGACTTTAATTTTTCAGTTGAAGATGAGAATTTTTTAATATTCTTTTTGCCTTTGTAATACGTCTGTCCATTAAGAGATTAGACACAACTAACGAAAAAATAAATAAATTTTAATGTACAAAATTGAATCGACAACCTTTTATTTAAGATTTCGAACCATTTTCGAACCCCATTTTCATGAATATTTACAATTATGCATATGCTTGGGATCGAACTATTTTAAGTATTGAAAGGTATTGATTATGAAATTTATATTTGCTGACCACCCGAAGTTACGTGCATTTAAAGAACTCTGACCTAACAAAGAGCCTAAGAGAAATAAGTATACATGATAACTAACTGCTTGTCCCAAGTAAGTATTTTATTTATATTTTTTCTTATTGAGCAGCTTTTATAGAATATTTTTTTACCCATTTTCCTTTTTAAAATTATTTTCTAGGTAGGAAGTGTGGAACACATGAGCAATAAAGGAAAGAGAGAAAAATGTACTAGTAGCACATTAATGATGGGAACATTAATATGAGACTGTGACTTGTAGTTGTATCCATGAGGTTTGAGTGCTAAACAATTTAAGATATATTCTTTCAGATTATTTTTTTAAACGAAAGATATTTTAAAATAAAAAGATTATTCTTTAATGTTTTTTATTTTATATTTTCTGGGCAGAAGAGAAGAGCCCAATTGTAGGATGGTGATGTAAAAAATGAATATAGAATATGGTTGTGTCCTATAAATGTTTGAAAACTGCATTCACCTACACTTTGTCAAATGATGAGCTTTATGATGGGTACTGCATGAACCTAATTATGGCCATTTACTAGACCAATTCATTGATATTACCCAACTCACAATAAATGACAAATTTAATTCTCATCATGCTCTTATAAAGCTTGCCCACCTACCTGCTCCCTATGTGTTTAAATAATTTCCTAGTTTTCTCAACCAATTTTATACTCTAAATTGTTTATAACTAACCAACAATTTACATGCTTCGCTCATTTTTCAGTGTATACAGCACAACGCAGCATTGTACAAACACACCATAAGCATAAACCAAAACATGTCACTCCAATGCATGCACCACTAATATCATCATCAAACCCTTCTAATTGTATGATCTATCCTTTTGAAAGAACACAAACCCATTTCTAAACACCAACCTTTTAAAAGAGTGCATGAAAAAATAGAAGCCATGAACAGTGTGTTACAACTTCTGTTGTCAAAATCGCGAGTTTAGAATATAAAATTGTATAATTTTACGTTTTCCCAAAACGAGTCAACTCATATATAAAATCGACGCATCAATTCGATAAATTCGATATCAAATTTAGAAAATATACATTTTTTATAACATCAATTCCCTAACGAGGCCTACCATCAACGACAATTTTATTAAACTATAAACACTACAATAGGTCTTGATTTATTTTCAATATCGAAGCATAACATGAGATTTTGAATTCAAATACGCGATATATGATAAATGGTGTTAAATTTTCTTGAGATTTGATTGAAGTTGCTCTCAGATTGCTGAATTGAATGCAAATGCTTGTTGCTTGGTTCTATTATTCTTGTACGAAAAGAAAGATTTGATCAACTACTGTGCTATATATCAAATTATCCTAACAAATAGTAACAAAAATACTATACAGTACTATATGTTATTATATTATAATATGAGGGGCCGATGATGATGAGATTGACAGAGACGTGACCGTAGTAAGTCTGTAATTAAGTTAGAAAATGTTATTATTACTCATGCCATTATTTGGGTCCAACAATTTTTCAACTCATTTGGTTGGTCAGCTATTTTAATTGTTTACCTTGTACAAACATAAATTGCACATTTGCATTTTACCTGCACACCCACTTACTGCTTCTCGAAAATGGAAAGTTTTTAATACCTACACCTCCACATTAATGATCCATCAAGTTTTTCTTTTTCTTTTTAAAATATAGTAGTAACTGAATTATCAGATAGCCTCCGTCGAAAAATAAATTAAAAATTTGCTCGTCAGGATCGATTCATAGTAGCTAAGATCCGGTTTATAATTTTCCTATTTTTTGTGTTTTAAAGATCAAATTTAGATTTTTTCAACTCATACCTTATAATGCTTTCAATAATATTCAACTTTAAATCATAAAATTATATAGGAAATAAAATGTCAATATATCAATGTATTTATTTGGTGAATTTTTTTTCTCTTTTTTTACCATTGGACGTGCCAATTTTAATACAAATTTTATAGTTATAATATTGATTATGATGGAGTGTTTAAATGATGTTTATCAATTTTCAATCTAAATGTTAAATTTGAACTCGGTCAAAAAATGATGCTGAAAAATGGTCAAGGGTTTTAAATAAAACCCCAAATTCAGGTGTGTCCATAAATGAATGAAAGGATCACATACCTAAACTTCATGGAAGGGTGTATTTATAATTTTCTTCCCGGCCGGAGCTATTAATTTAAGGCATGCAATGTTTAAAGACCAATTTATTTATGCACCTACCTGGCATTAAATTCGAATTGAATCATCTACCATTAATTTAAAATAAGAAAAAAATACAAACATCAGTCTTTTTAATTTCATTTTTATTTTTAATTAATTAAAATTATCCTCAACAATCTTAATTACTCCTCCCGGTGTGACATCTGAACCAACAATTTAATAGCTAGGCACCGTACAATATTTTCATCACTCGATCATAATTAGTATAAATGATAACAGTTCAATTTTATTGTAAATATCGTAATAGTCCACCATAAATAAAAAAATAAAAAAAAAATGTAGTCAAATTGCACTATATATTATATCCCTGTTCAACGGTGTTAGGTCTGGAAGGAAATGAAGAGTTGAATTGTTAGGCCCTTAGTAATTAATAAATATTTATGAAGCAAATGAACAATGTCTAGAATCATGATTCATCAGACTAAGCTCATGCATTCATTATGGGATGAAATCTTCCAATGCGTGTTGACCGTGTTAATCTACCAATACTAAATGCAGCCACACCATTTAAGGATTTTGTCCATGGAATGATCGTATTTATCTGTTCACAGTTTTTATTATTTGTTTTATAGGCGGATTAATAGTTAAAATATTCATATCTTTTTTATCCTTCGGGTGTCTTCTCAATTAAGATTAGTTTCGTTTGAATTCTGTCGAATCCTCAAAAAGTGATAACTTGAACTCAAAACTTAAATTAAGGGCAACATTAATATATAAAAAATATTATAATATATATAATAGTCTTTAACTAAAAATACTTAATAATTATACATGTATACTAATATTTTTTTATATTAAAATGAAAGAAATAATAAGATAACTACATCGGTACGGTTTTTAAGAATGAAATACTTATACGATCATATTAGAACTTTAAAATAAAAATTCAAATTTTAATTTGATTTAAATATTAAAGTTTTGAGTTACCTAAAATTCTAATTGTACTAAATAAGTATATATACTAAATATAGTAATAATTTTTATTAGTAAAGGTATAACTTGTTAAAATATATATAAATATTTTCTTACTATTTTTTTATAGATTTAATTACAAATAAATATAAAAATAAGTAAAGGTATCCACGTACATTAATTTTTTTGGGCAGGGGTTGGACGGGCTTGAACCCACTCCTAGCTCCGCCCATAATTAAGGTTGATAAATTTCTTACCATAATAAATATTTATTAAAATATTCATTTATTTACCGATGAACTTGTAAGTTTGAGTCTTCTTAAATATCTATATTTGTATTTGTATTAAAAAGAATACACGGTTATATGAATAAACACGTGTAGAAAAAAAAAATATGCCGACACATTCTTTTTTCTTCCGACTGAATTTGTTTTTTTTTTCAATCCAAAATTATCACACTAGTTTGATTGGATACACGTCATTTATGCCAAAGTTGCAAAATTAATTACTAATTTTCGAACTCTTTTCTTTTTTTGCCATCGAGGTGTGATTAAGAGCATGAAGTCGGAACACATCAAGGTAGCGTTTAGATCACGGAATGTTACTTTCCCCTTTAGAATCACTCTTCCGGGAGAGTAATATCTGGAAGAGTGAATGAGGGGAATGTCAATTTTTTGTGTTTGGTTGAGATTTAAGATTCTCGGGAAAGTAACATTATTGTGTTTGTTTTGTACCTGGGAATCCTCGAGGAAAGTAAAAAAAAGAGACTATTTTATCCTTTTGTTAGGTATTTTTTGTTATCTTGTTAGGTGTCTAATTATTTTTTTCTATATATATTATGTTACACAGTTTCCTCTAAACACGTTAGACTTTCTCTCTATTTAATTATCTATCTTTCAACAATTAAAATATCAAATGAGTTTGTTTTATGACTATGATTTTTTGCAGGTTAAAGAACATAACAAATGACATAACCTTCGTATTAGAGTCTTTGAAAATTATAGCAAAGTATGACACATATCGTTCTAGCAATGCAAAAAAAATATAATTGCAACAATAGACAAATTTAGGATAGGGATTTCTTGGATGATTTATTTCTGTTTCTAACCGTATTTTCTTCTACATATTATTATTTACATCATTACTATGTATTTTTTATGTGATTATTATAATTTTGATGTAATTATTATAATTTTGATGTAATTAATATAATTTTGATGTATTTATTATAATTTTTGTATAATTAATATAATTTGGAAAGTCAAAGCAGTTAAGGAAAGTTGGATTCCTGGGGAAAGTGATTCCTTGTCGCAACCAAACGCAATAAAGTTCGGAATGTCAGATTCCCGAGTTACTTTCCTCCCTGATTCCGTCAACCAAACGCTACCCAAATGTTAAGAATTAAGGGTGTTTTTGACATCGTTTCTGTTTATAGTTTTTCGTTTATTTTACTGAAAATAAAACAGGAAACATATTTAATAAAACTATTATTTTTCCTGTGAATAATTTTTAAAACTAGATATATCATTTTTAAAATTAGAAAAATAAAAAAAAATAGAAATAGAAATGACCCGCACCTTCAATTATTTAATAGTATTGTGATTCATCACTAATTCACTATTATATTTTAATAAAAAAATCATCGATTCGATTTTTATATGTAAATAATTACCAACACTCCATCAATAAAATTATTTTTAATTTAGTGGGCTATTCAATTTTGACAAATTAAGGTATCAACCTAGTTAATTTAGCTTAAGCTAATTAAATTGCGAGAAGAACGGGATTCTATTCTGGTACTACTACTCAAATTAAGTGGGTCCGATGTTCTAAATTTCTGACACATGTACACGTACTCATCATTTAATCATAC
This sequence comes from Viola odorata, assembly GCA_963691705.1. Lineage (NCBI taxonomy): Eukaryota > Viridiplantae > Streptophyta > Magnoliopsida > Malpighiales > Violaceae > Viola > Viola odorata. The sequence continues at coordinate 4,029,499 of OY829545.1, forward strand.
TGTAGTCTTCAGTTTCAGTTTTCTGTAGCAGATAGAAACAGGTTTTTAATATCAACAAAAAAGAAAGAAAAAAAAAACTTCTTCTCATCTTCTTTTTTAAAGAAACCGCAATTCTTAAACCATGTCCCATCAAATAAATGCCCATAATTGTGTCCACTGGAGCCTTTTTATTATAATGTTATTTTATTTTCTATTTTACCCATAAATGTAAATATTTTTTTCCAAACTATATAGATCTTGTGTCTCTTTATCTTTTACTTTTGTTCATGTCTTTTTATTGCATAGGCTTGATTCATCATAAATTATAATTATTCACACACAAAAATTATATCTCGAATTTGAACATATTAACTTATAAATTTATTGTGTGGTCAAATAAATGTAATAAAAAAAATCATAAGATTAATAGTGATGGTAGATTAAATAACCAAGTAGCCTTTTAAAGGCCCAAATTGTCTGTATGGGCCAGCACAACGAAGCCCAAAAGACCTAACTAATGGCCCAATAAACTTATAGTTGGGCCAGACCAATAAACGATACAAATGCTTACATCTTGTGGTGCAATCTGGCCAAGAAAATTCAACAAAAATAAATAAAAATAAACATAACAGGATAAAAAATAAAAATTAAAGATTCAGCATGCAGCATTTGTTGAGTGTATAAAGCCTCTACTTTACTTATTTAGATACATTTGATTTTTTATTTACATTTTTAATACATTGAGTTGATTTCAGTGACATTTTAAGTCATTTTTGTTGATATCTCGTTATATAATTGGCAGAATAAGAGAAAAATAAGGAGATATCATACTAATTAGATAATAATATATTAATAAGAGAGATTTAAAATGTCATCGGAATCATAATAGAGGAATTTAATGTGTCGAAAATATAAACAGAGAATAAAATATATCTATACGAATAAAGTAGATAGATCAATAGTGCAATTTATCCGTATAAATGTTGAGATTACTGCTTCAAGCAACAGAAGGGATCAAGTTAAGGTTTGTCTCTCTTCTAACAGTAAGACCAAAAGCCTCAGTCATGTCCAAATTTTCCAACTTTTCTCCACTGGCAAGTTTCCAATCAAAATGGTATAAAAGTTTAGCAAGAGGAAGCTCAACATTTGCCAAACCAAAAACCATAGCAGGACACATCCTCCTTCCTGACCCAAATGGGATAAATTCGAAATTAGATCCTTTGTAATCGATTGAACTATCCAAGAACCTTTCAGGGTCGAACTTGTCGGCTTCATTCCAATACTCGGGATCCCTTCCGATCGCCCAGTTATTGATCATAACTTTTGTATCCGGACTTATGCTGTACCCGCTAAGCTCGCAATTCGTTGTGCATTCCCTCGGAATCAATGGCAATGGAGGGTGCAATCTAAGAGTTTCTTTGATGATTAGTTTCAAGAATTTCAGTTCTTGAATGTCTGCCTCATTAATGCTTCCTTTCTTGCCACCTACTCGCCTCACTTCTTGCTGTGCCTTTCTCATCTCTGTTGGGTTCTTGAGTAGTTCTGACACTGCCCATTCTAGCAATGTTGATGATGTCTCACTTCCAGCACTGAACATTTCCTGAACAGGGTTATCAATTGACATAACTAATTAGTACAATATTAAGTAACGACGACACTCAAAAGTCATGATTTGTAACCCAGACTCAATATATAGTATTTGAAATGACTCATGCTGAGTTAATGTTAATTGAATATAGATGACATGATGCGAAATCTTGACTGTTTGGTCACAGACGCTTTGATATCTGCGCTCAAATGTCATGACGTGTGAGTAAGACAATAATCTAACTAAGAGCATACATATATATGTAATATAATATACTAACCATGATGATTGCTTTTATGTTCTTGGTTGTAAAAGGAAATTCAAGATTCCCTTCATCTTGTTGATCCAAAAGAACATCCAAAAGATAGTACACCTGATCACTCCCATCATTAGTAGCACTTGTCTCCATTTTGCTGGCTCTACACTCACTTATCAGGTTTTCAAGAATCCTGTCAGCTTCCTGATGCATTGGCTTGAGCTTACACCTCATCCCATTGATCCAATGCAGCAACTTAAACGAAGGGAACATATCAGCAGCACCTAAACCCCCCAATGCTCTTGTAAATTCCTCCACGATTTGCGCGAAAATGTCAGGATTCTTGCATTTCTTACCAAAGATTGTTCTTGCGGTGATGTTATTCGTCAGAGAGAACAACATTTTACTAAGGTTGACCGGCAACCCTGCTCCTGCCCTGGCGGAAATGGATTCAACAAAACTAGACACCTCTGCTTCCCTGATTGATCTGAATGTTTCGACTCGCTTCAAGCTAAGCATCTCCATCTTACAAACCCTCTGCAACTGCTTCCAGAAACCGCCGTATCGACAGAAAGCAATGTCATTGTACTCGTAGAAGAAGAGGTTTGCTGCATGGAGGCGAGGCCTTTCAAGAAAGTTTACTTCTTGGATTTTCATCAGTTCTTTAGCTGCTTCTGGAGAAGAAATGACAAGAGTAGGTGATTCTCCTAGCTGAAGTAGCATGACGGGTCCATAAATTTTGGCTAAGTCTCTTAAACGATGGTGAGGCATATAACCAAACATCTGGTGGAGATTTCCCAAGATTGGTAATTTCCATGGACCAGGTGGTGGTGGTGATTTTGATCTTGATTTTTTGGTTCTAATTACTCTAAATGTCAAGAAGATGAAGAGGAAAAAGGGTACAATGATAGGAAGGAGAAAAGGGTATTGTTTATTTGTATCCATGATTGCGAGGGAAAGGGAAGTGAAGTGATATGAAACTGAAAATTGTTTCTGTACTCTTTTTAAAACAGAGGAACTGGGGCAGAACATGTGGGTTCATTTATGGAGAGTGATGGTTTTTCGATTTTTGTATTGTTTTTTAAGAGTATGGGCACTAATCTGGTATTAGCGGTGCCATGTGCACTTGATGGATCCAACCAACCATAATGGGTATATGGTGGTGATAAACTGATAATGCAGTATGCAAAAAATTATTTGGGTTAAGGTTTTGATGACAAAATCATTTTAAACTCTGCAATTTCCAGGAAAGAAGAACAAAAGACGGATGGTTATGGAGAGGCATGATGCTGCGGACCCACATCATTAATTTTTGTTACGGGAAGTAGATACTCCCTCCGGTATTATTTAAACGACATTTTAAGTAAAAAAATTGTGCCCAAAATTAATTGACGTTTTTGCTAAAAAAGTTACTTTTTTCAGCCGCCTGACTGCTTTTGTTTGCTGCACTAGTTGCCCGCTCTGCCTTATTGTCTTGCTGCCTAGAAGCTACTTTTTCAATTTTTTTATAATTTTTCTTAATCTGTGTGATTGGAGCAAAACGTCATTTAATTTATATTGGATAGAGTACATTATATCCCATGTTTCAAATTAAATAATTCTTTTTAGTGTTTTACACATATTACTAGTATTCTTCTTATTTTACTCTAATTTATATAATTTATTGTTCTCACTAATCATATCTTCCTTAATAATAAGAGGTAATTAGTAAAATTAGACAAAAAAAATCACTTAAAAAATAGTAAAATATTATTTTATTTGAAATAACCAAAAACCTCAAAGCATAGTTTAATTTAAAACTGAAGGAGTTATAACGAGCATAATCAAATTTGAAATCTCTTACTTAAAAAATGAGAGTTTCAAATAACTCACACCAAAACTACCTGTTATATCACGATTCTTATTATAAGTTACCCCCCTAATTTATAAAATTTATTCGTTATATTTTACTAATTACTAATTAGTTTTATTTTATGTTTTCCTATAGGCATTTTCATTTTTATTTACACCAAGCATAGTTACATGGAGGAGAATTATATAAAAATTATATAATTTACAAAATATTTCAATTGAGAGGAAACTACATAAAAATTATATAATTTGTAAAATATTCTACATTAACCCATATAGTTTAAAAAGGTGCAATCGAAATCCTACAGTTATAATTTTAATTTTTATAATAATTGAAAAAATTAAATAAAACAGTAAAATGTTATGAAATTTAATATTGTAGTACCTAAAAAAGTGAAACGGCCTCTAGAAAAAAAAAAAAAGAGGAAAAATATGGGCCGGAGTACAATCAGAAAGCCCATGTAGCCCAAATCCCTAAAGTCTCCCTCTTCGTTGCGGTTGTGAACAAAAATCTTCACTCTTCAAACCTTAAACCCTAACTAAGCCCTACCTCCCTCCTATCAGGACCACCATTTCTCTAGTCCACCACCAAAATGGGGAAAAAAGACAAGCGGAAGCAGCAGCAACAGCAGCCGGGAAAGATACCCGACCTCCCGCCCGACGTACCGGAGCACGAAATTGAAGTCTCCGATGAAGACATCGATTTCGTCCAGCATAATCTCGATTATGCCGGTTTCGTTTCCCGCTTAGACACTAATTCCATCACAAGGTCCTCTTTTCGCACTCTATGACACTTCTTTTCACTATCAGAATAGTAACTGATTTTGTTTCTTTTTCTTCTTTGGGCTGATGGTTATTTAAACAGACATGTGACTCGTGCTGCTGATAAGGAAGAAGATGATTTGGAAGCGTCATACCAGCAAAGGTTACAGAAGAGAAAGTCTCAACAGAAAGGAGATGGGGAGCAGACCATGGAAGTTGACCGCGTTGATGCTCTTCCTGTTAAAACATCAAGTGGAGAAATTGTTTACCGAAGAGGTAACAGCTTCTTTTCCCCTACAATTATTTACTATTTTGATATACTTTCCCGGATTGAATGAGCTGACCGAGGTTGTAATAATTAGTGACAACGAGTGTGAAAAAAGTGGAGGAGGATGAGGAAGAGAAGGAAGAGGAAGGTGACAATAAAGGTGTGGCGAAGTTAACGAAAGTAGAGAGAAGGGCGAAGATGAAGAAGGCCAAGAGAGAGGCTAAGAAACTAGGGAAGGTGGAGGAAGAGGAAGCGGAGGTGGAAGAAGCTCCACAAGCTGCAGCTTTGGTATTGCTATTCTTACCATTATTAAAATCGTGTAATGGTCTAGTTAGTGAGTTAATTATGTTATTGTTAATGAGGATGTTGTTGCTGGTGGTGCACTAATCCTGAAAATTTCATACTTCTGTTAGGCGGAAGTGGCCAAAGAGATTACGGCTGGAGAGTTGCTTGAGAATAAGAAGCTGAAAATTGCAGAGATGGGAACTGCAATGTGGGCAGATCCAGAGGCAAATGTAAGTCAGTTGAGAGAAATGTTGAAGATGTGTGATGATGAAGCTATTGCTAACCTTGGGTTGTTATCGCTGTTGGCTGTTTTTAAACATATTATTCCAGGGTAAGACACCAGTGTTGATCACTTTGATTTTTTCCCCCTTTTCCGTTTTTTGCTTGCGAAATGAATTTGTTTCTCATTCCTGCCTCCAATGTGTATGACAGTTATCGGATTAGGCTTCCTACTGAGAAGGAGCTGGAAATGAAAGTTTCCAAGGATGTTAAGAAGACGCGGTACTATGAATCAAAACTTCTGTCTGCATACAAGGTTTGATGCAGTTCTTTGGATTTGTACATAGTAGCATAACTGTTTACTCCTTAACGTATTGCACTGCTGATTTCGGTGCAAGTGAGTTCAGGAACATTCTACTTGCTACTGAGTGCCGTTATGCGTGTTTCTCTTGATTAGTTTATGTGTTATATGTGCAAATTTTAAATCCTTGGATGTCTGTATTGTTTTTTTCTGTAGCCACTCAATGCAAGGTGTATGACGGATACTAATGTTTGCTTTGTTAATTACAGGCATACTTGCAGAAGCTGATATCTATGCAAAAGCGCTCTAAATTTCAACAAGTGGCTGTCCGCTGCATTTCTACTTTGCTTGAAACAGTTCCTCACTTCAACTTCCGTGAGAACTTGCTTGGGGCAGTTGTTGCAAACCTAGGCTCCCCTGATGATCTCATAAGGTTTTGATTTTTCTTCTCTTTATTTTCATGTGGAAATTCTTCATCAATGTAAAAGCTGAGGTCCTTTCAAGTGTTGGCATAATTAGGAATTTGAAAAATTAATAGACTCAAGCTACAACATATGATCTTTCTTCCATGGAATCACAATGCCAATGTTTATTCATGCACGAATACATCTTTATTAGGCTATGGAACAAGGGCTCAATTTTCTTGTTCTTTCCTATACTACCTAGTCCACATCCTATTGCTGCTTCTAAGTGCACTTAGTTGTCTAATGTTGACTACTTAGATTGTGCATGACCTTGTGACAGGAAACTTTGCTGTGGTTCTATTAACTCACTTTTTACCAATGAGGGAAAGCACGATGGTGAACTTACTGTTGAGGCTACCCGGTTAATTGCAGATCATGTTAAAGCTCATAATTGCCAATTGCATCCTGATTCTATTGAGGTACGTAATGATTGATTTTTGGCAGTGGCATTGATATAATATGCACTAGATGACCATGGAAGTGTTCATTTATATTATGAAACTAGGGTCATTAATGGAGGAAAAATCAAAGAGAACCATTAGGGTGGCACATCTAAAAGGTGTTAGAAATAGTTTGTTTGTAACGGAAATACCTTTCAAGTACTTTTTTTCTTCTGATTTGTGAGGAGGGGACTGATTCGTCCTCCCTTGTGTCATTACTTTCAGATGACAGTGTCATTTCCTTGTGTCATTACTTTCTTAGGTTTTCATGTCGTTGTCATTTTATCAAGACCTCCGTAAACATGAAGCAGAAGAAAAGGAAAATAAGGGTAAAGGAAAGAAAGGGAAAAAACGGAAGAATGTCGAAGAACCAGGTCAATTGCCAGAAAATGACAGGAAAAAAAGTAGGAAAGAATTAATGACAAAGATGAGAGACGAGGTATTTGTTGTGCAATAAGAATCCTAACTACTTTATTTTACTTGCCTTTTAGGAAACATTATATACCATTAATTTTCAATTGTTTTACACAGGTTGCTGCAGATTACAGAGCTGCTGCATTGACCACTGATGTTAAAGAGAAGAGAAAGATGCAATCTGAGACACTTTCTGCAGTGTTTGAGACCTATTTTCGCATCTTGAGGCATGCCATGCAGTCAACGACATCCAGGTGAGTGTGTATGTTATATTTGTATTTGAGATAAAGTTTCTGAAGCCATCTTGCAAAGAGACCTAAAGTTACCCATTGATAGTGGTCGCAAGAGAAGATTTATTCTTGGATTGCTCAGCAGTTGTTATCATATACAGCATTGCGTATTGAAGTGCACTTGTTTTCTGTGGTTCTGTATGCATTTGTTTCAGAGCAACTATGATTTAGAATGTTTCTTGTGGTAGTTAATCTTAGATTTATTACATTATATCCAGTAATTTATCATAAGTTTTACCCAGGTTGTTTCTTAATATTTTTTCTGTTTTGTTGTTCCAGTTCTGAGGCTAATCATAAAGTAGATGCTGGTGCTGGTGCTCACCCACTGCTTGGTCCATGCCTGAGAGGATTAGGAAAGTTCTCTCATCTAATTGATCTAGATTACATTGGAGACCTTATGAATTATCTAAAAAGACTTGCTGGTGGGGGTGGCAACTTCGATACTTCTTCCAAGAATCTATTTAAGCAGTTAACTGTGTCTGAACGCCTCCACTGCTGCATCCTTGCATTTAAAGTGATGAGGAGCAATCTTGATGCACTGAATGTCGATTTACAGGGATTCTTTGTGCAGCTCTACAATCTGCTACTTGAGTATAGGCCTGGCAGGTTCGTGCTGCACATCTTGCCAACAAAAAAATTGATGAAACTTTTTCTTTTGTTCCGAAAAGAAATGAGCTTTGACATGTGATGCTCCTGTTTGTGGCGTGCCTCTCTCAATATTGCATGCTTTATCGATGAATGCTATAATTAGTTGGTTCAGGACTAGACAAAAGTTCCCAGTATCCTTGAAAGTTGAAACGCCTGTACCATCAATTGGTTTATAGTTTTGTTTAATATTCTATAATGTGTTTTGGGTCAGGCAGTTATACCTTATTGGTTTTCTTTGTATGGTTACACATTCTCCATTACACAACATGTGTCTGTTGGAACAATCCAATGATTATTGTTTTCTTGGAATTGATGAGATGAAGGTCCTGTGAAATTATTATTAATGTGAGGAGGGGTTTTCTCATTCTTACTTTTGCCATTGTTGTTGTACTGTGTTTTTTGCAGAGATCAGGGAGATGTACTAGCTGAAGCTTTGAAGATTATGCTGTGTGAAGATAGACAGCATGACATGCAAAAGGCTGCTGCATTTGTAAAACGGTTGGCTACATTCTCCTTGTGTTTTGGATCAGCAGAATCCATGGCTGGTAAGCTTTCGTGTCATGATGCCTAATAGTTTTTTCATACTTATTGTTCTTGTTAGCTTGCATCTTATGTCTTTTGTATCTTTATAGCATTGGTGACATTAAGGCATCTTCTCCAAAAGAATGTCAAATGCAGGAATCTGTTGGAAAATGATGCAGGCGGTGGCTCGGTTTCTGGTTCCATCGCGGTAAACCTCTCTTTTTATGGTTGTTGACTTGTTGCAAGATAGAGGATGGGTTATTTTGTTGTTTGAAATATGCAGTGATTGCACATGTGCTCCAGTATGGAAACTGAAATAAGGTTTTACGTGAACCTCATTGGGTCCCTTTAGGATTTGTTCCATGCCTTGTAAACTTAGATGTTATTTCAGATGATTCTATCGTAATAATATACAGATATTTATACGTTCTGTCATTTCTAGATTGTTATCATTCAAATAGATTGCAATGATGTCATTCTTCTTCATGTCCCCAACTAAAAGGTTCCTTATTTGATTTCTTACGCAGAAGTACCAGCCATATGCGACGGACCCAAATTTAAGCGGTGCGCTTGCTTCGGTCCTCTGGGAACTCAACCTTCTCTCGAAGCACTACCATCCAGCTGTTTCCATGTTGTCTTCAAACATCTCAACTATGAGCGATTCACAAAACCAATTTTATCTCACTGCTACGTCTCCTCAACAAGCTTTTGCTGAATTTTCCCTAGACCAAGAGTCATTCAAGCCTAAATTTGACACGAAAAAAGCAAACAGCAAGAAGAAAAAAGGAAGTAGGTCGTCAAAATCGCCCCGTCTTGAACAGACTCCTGATGCAACCACTTCAGACGAAGTTGAGCTGCAAAAGAAATTTGCTAGCCATTTTAAGGTTCTTCGTAACAAGGAGAATGAGAGATTGAGAGTTGAATTAGACCGTACGAATGTAGCCTTGGAATTATATGAAGAGTACAAGAAACAGAAGAAAAACACAAGAACGCACCCTACAAAGAAGACTATGAACCCCACCAAGTGAGTACTCTGGTGGCTCGATGTGTTGAACCCTGGATCAACCATTTCCGGTGAACTAGACACTAAACCTCAACAGTATTAGACCTACTCTCATGAGTGTAGAGAGGCTAACGGCAATTGAGGTAAAAACAAAGAGTAGAAATTTGCTTAGTGTATGATTATTTACTTTTTTTAATGTATCGGAAGTGCGATTTTGCAGTGTCCAGATTCTTGACTCAAATTATTGCCTTGTGCTTTGCTACCTGAAAATTTTGCTAGAATACCTTGCAATTGAAGCTGCAAACGTTTCATTCTTCTTACTGTTATTATTATTAATTGAAATTTAGGAGACTCGAACTGAAGACCGAGCTCCTTGGTGATTACGAATTGATCTTACTATTAGGTAATCACTCTCTGGTGCATGTGGAGTTATGGAAGTACTACTTGATTGAATAAACTTGAGGGTTTGTGCACATGGTAAAACCCAACCTATGTGGTTTTTAAATATGGGAATCCCTGAAACCGTGGATGATGATGGATCACATCACATAACTAAGTTCTCTTTTTTTTCTTCTTTCTACTAGTTGACTTGTAATCATTGTCATTTAAAAGTGCAGATTGACACTCTCTTTGCTGTAGAAAATCTTCCAAAAAAACGTCAGAATTTTATCTTATTAATCTCCAATCTTTCCCATGTGACTCTGAGTCCAATCATACTATATCACATGGATTCAAATTCCTTCACTTTTCTTTGAATGATTATTATTATTTTTTTTCTTTTTTTGGGAAAAAAAGAGTGGGAAACCAAGGACAAAAAGACCTTTGGTTTCTCAAAAATGATTAGACAAAGTGGATGACGATGATGATCTTCCTTAAGCAATGTCCATGTGCTTCTACCGTAGATGATGGACGATGATTGTCAATTCTCCTCTCGCTTGCTACTACTTACTTGCTAGTTGCTACTACTCCACCGGTCGTTCCTACAAAGTCGTGGGTCCCACCTTTGTTACGACAGTTTTGACATTTAGGTATGTTTTTAGTCTATAATTCGGATTCTTTTTCTGCAATTTCAAAGAATTATGAAAGCTGTAGTTATTCTTAAACCTCGAGTTCGCGTTGTAAGGAGTAAAATATTCATAGCATAATTTATCAATATATAAGTATCAAACCTGCGGCATTTTACTTAACGTATAAAAGTGTTAAACCACTTATACTAACGTTTTTTTACCAACATACTTTTGCAATTTTAAAGAATTAGCTTAATTTTTGTTCCAATATTCTCAATTCATCGTCAATTCATCGTGGATGAACCTTAAAGAGTTTATTTATAGTTCTACCGTACACTATTGATCATGAGAGTGGATCCTTTAACTTTTCTTGGAAGAAACTAATGTTTGAATGTAGTAATAATATAACAACAACAATAATTTTAATTTAACACTAAAACTCCGGTCAAGAAAATATACTAATTATGTATTCCGAAATTAATTATTGCATATGAAATTGTAACTCAATTGATTAGTACGTATATTTCGTAAATTATGAGTTCGATCTTTGATATTATAATAATAATTAATAATATAATAATAAAAAATAATTGCACTGCTAATGTTTTTGGGGAATTTTATAGTTTAACTCTCACGTACCAAAATTAAATCTCATCCTAGTAACCGGGAAAGAGAGTAGAGCAATAATAGATTTATAAACTCTAGAATTTATTATTTAATATTATTAATTGTTAACACTATTATGAGGTTGAACCGTTAGGGTGATACACTTTTATATAGTAACGCGGACTCTACATTAACTGTCACACAAAATTTCTTGGATGTTGGGAAACACTGAATTTGAAGGTGGAGAGTAGTATAACTGTATAAATTTAAGATTTAATTTTTGACTCGGTTCTGCCAAAAATGCAAAATACTATATAATATAAATGTATATTATTTTATTATATGGTATAGTATATCTGTACAATATAAGCATTTGTATAATCAATGGAACCAATCATGGAGACCGCGTCTCGTACGTATCCTTGTTGTTAGTTTAACAGTTGGCAAAATATTCACTGTATTTTTTTAATTTTTCAAAGGTGACTTACATAATTTATTTATTTTGTTGAGAAATAAAACCTAATTTATGTGTATATTCCTTGTGGTTGTAATCCTTTGGTACAGAAGATTATATTTTTTATTGACTTGATACTTTGATCATGTTATAAACCTTAATGCCAGGAAACTTAAATAAAACCGTGTTCATATTATCCAAATTCAAAGTCGTTTTTCTTAAAATATAATTAAGTTAGTCCAGATCCATCAATATGTTAAAAATATATTCAAAACTCTAGTCGATATATTTCTTTATTTAGCAAGTTGCTAATTATAATGAAACCTTCCCGATTTTTTTCTCCTTAATATTTAAAATAGATCGATACATCTAATGATTTTTTGTTTATTTAGGTCATTGATCTTCTAAATGATTTTTTTTGCTTTGTGTAGTCTTTTGAATAGATGTTTTATTTTAGCTTTCGTTATTTTTGGGAGTAATATACTAATGATTTCCCCCGCTAATGGGCCCTTATAATGCGATTTGTATTTTGTTTGGTTTGTAAAGGTTTGTGCTTGACTTTTAACAGCTTACTTATTCTTAACACTTTTGGAAACGTGTCATCATCCTACATGATGTATCCAAATTTTACTCCTTATTATTTATGCATGTAATAATGTGGTAAAATAAAAAAATAGGGGGTTATCAATTTATTCTATCTTTCATGTGTACATTCTTATTTGTGGTTATTTGTCGAGCCGTAATGTTCTTGTGATAAGGTAAACGGTTGAGAAAATGAGTTAAGAGGATCACCAACCAGCTTTGTTTTATCGTACACCTCTTATTATGTGCACATTTGTGTCTTTTATGGGTCCTGTGTTTATGCTGTGCACTTTTCATGTGTGTTTGTAATTGAATTGAGCATGAAACTTTGAGTTGGATGAAGAATTGATGTTGTAATTCATCTTTGATTCTTCTATTTGTAAAGAGATATCTCCTACTCGTTTTTTAAGCAATAAATCATGCATTCGCATCTGGTTTTCTGGAATGTGTGCATCCTGTCTTAAAAGCCACACAAACTTGACCAAGCTCCTCAACGACCAACTTTCAACCAAAAATGCCAATGCCGTCATTTTTAAAAGACTCAAAAGTGAGAGTATTATGTGTTGCTACCCAAGTTACACTCACTCCTTTAGATAAAGGGGGCAAAATAAGTTACAATCAACGTTTTCCAAGTTGCCACCAACCACGATTTAAGATTTTAGGGAAGGTTTAAATCCATCTCGTATCTATCGAATTACTTTTAATTTAAATTTCATCGTATGAAAAATAACTCTTCAACCCTTAAAGTTTTTTATTCGTACTAATTGTTTCACGTATGATTATTGTTAATTCATTAAATCTCACGTGATCGAGTGTCCCAATAATTAATTAGGATCGTAACTATTACAATGTCACAAGCTTCTATTGTTAAGAAATCGTCCTTCTGTTCAGCAATCGTAAGAGATTCGACTTTCTCTTTTCCTTCAATTAAATTTGCCGAGACAGATTGGAAATATTGTAAATCTCTTTTGAGGTTTTGATGAAATGAACACAGTCTGTCATTCATGGAATTAAAACCATTTACGACTTTATGTAGCTGTCTCCAATTTCCTTCAATTGCAGTGTCTCCATCCATTTTTGTTCCAATAAGAATTACATAATTTAAGTAAGATTAACTAAACTATAGTTCCTCCCATAAGTTTGACACTCTCATCTTTTAAACATGAAGTTCTAAGTTCGGTCATTGTGTATAAATAAATTATATGATAGAAATATTTTATTTTTTAATAGATCAACTCGATACGAATAAAATTAATCATAACCTAATGGGTTTAAAGATATGTGATTTAGATTTAAAAAATTATTTAAAATTATTATTCAGAGAAGTTCAGAGAAGATCAGTTTTACCCAAATCAGCTCGGTTAGCAAAAGTTTTCATTTTTATATTTTTCTCAATTTATAAAGAGTACTATGAGAGCTTGGTGTCCATGGAGTCAACAAAACAAAAAGCAGCCTTACTCTAAGTCAAGAATGTTGATTAGTTGGTCTCACATTTCGGTTGAGTTGGTACGCTTATATATATATAGCTGACTCGTCCTTTCCTTTTCAATCAACAATTAGTTCGTGTTTATGTAATAGGTTTGTATACTCTTGTGTTTTTCAATTAAGATATCATCAATTCCATCTTTAGTATAAGATAATTATTTATTTAAAATATTTTTTTCTCTCACCACTGACTGGTTCTTATTTTAAGAGGACTATAATAATATTTGTTATTTTAAAGAAGGCTAAATTAAACAGACTCGTTACGAACAAAATTAATCATGATCGCTACATGTGTAAACTCATTGCATTTACATGACAAGTCATCATGTGACACCACATTGGGAATGCTGTCCCGATCCCATTCCGATTTGTCCCGTTCTTAAGGTTCGCACTTCGCACTCTTCAATTATCATGTGGATCGTAAACATGATATACCAAAATCAATCTACTACTTGATTGGTTTCTTGATTGATTTTGTTAATTATTCATCAATTTTTATTATCTACCCAATCTCTTTAATCATTGACATGATTTATTTTGAGATGCCTTTTATAGTTATCACTCCTTAAATATTGCTTAAAATTAATTAATGATAAATTAATTTGTGCTAATTATTAAAAAATAAAGAGTGGCCCTTCGCTTGTGGGTCATCAAGAAACCGAAAGAGATGAGGACTATTCTCCCACTACTACTTTCCGAACCCGGCCACCTACTTACGCGTAATTTATATAATTATATAATTTTAATTTTAATTTTAAGTGCTCTTTTTTGCGTTAATATTTGGAATAACCGTTGAAATATTCATGTGTTGAAAGAAGAAAAATGACGTTAGTTTGTCATATATGTCAAGCAGTAGAATATGTATACGATCGCTAATTGCTCTCCATAGTATATTTACAAAATGAAAATACAAATTATAGAATAAGAATCGGTTTTTATTTTTAAGTTCCTAATAGTGTTGAACTAAAGAATTAGGATCATCGGATGGAATAATCAATATTAATCATCGATTAAGTTTGAGTTACGGCTAAATTCTGACGATAAAAAAAATTCAATTACTAAAATCGTCAGCAGGCCACCATTGGTATCTAAACAACTTATTAATTATAATCAAAATCTTAGTTCACTCGCATAGTTCTAATAAAATTTGGAGAAAATTAAGTTTCAAATTGGAGCTACCCGAATTTAATTGCAATTTTAATCTTTCATTACACAAAAGAAACAAGCCAATTGTATACCAACATTTTTTACCAGAAAAAGAAAATTGATAAGCATAGTATATATCCGTACCTGCATCTTACCTAATGCTTTTAGGTGGCAGACATTGTTTTAGGTGATGAAAAGACCGCTGCCCTATAACCTCACTTAAATTAATTAATTAACCATCTAATGTCATCAAAATGGTTTGTTTCAACAAATGAAACGGTTTTTACAGTTTTGTTTCTTTCATCATTACTGTTGGCTGATTAACTGCCAGATAATCCGCCTGCTTGTCTTTAAGTTGTTGTCTGTCCTGTAAATCCCAAATGCGTTCTTCGTCTAACATTAATTATATATTTTAAAATGGTCAATTTACTAACCAACTTGTTTATCCTCAACTCAGCTACTAAGCTCAAATTTGTGTGCCTACGGGCCCCCAGGAAGGCTCATTCCAATACGCATGTTCTTAGGAATATCCGGAAGACGCTTTGCAATGACGAGACTACCCCCCTCTCACAACCCTCAAAATCATGCATCAGCGCCACATGACACCCCTCACCTACCCAAAAATCCTCTAAGCCAGCCGCCGCGGCAACATGGCGGCTCATCCCTCGCAACAACCATTCTCAGCCGTCGTTCAGATCACAAGTAGTACTAATTGGTAACGCCAAAAGGGACATAAACGTAAATAAACCCAATGCCCAAAAACAATGTAATTTTACCCATTCCACCTCGGAATTATCAGAATTAAATTATTTAAATACTGAGAATAAGTGCAAAAAATGAAGAAGTAATCTCTATTTTTTTCCAATTGCTGTTTTCTTTTCAGTCCATTGCTTTTCCTTTTTACAAACGGACAGTAGAAAAAAAAGAGGAACCCTACAAATTTCATCGTCATCATCCAGTTGGCACACCACCACCATGATCGACCGATCGTCATCGTCCAAAAAGCCGAAGATCGTAAACAAAAGGTGTATTTACAAGAAATTATAAAAAAAAAACCTTTCCTCGCTACGATCTTCTTTCTTTTCTTGACTTTCCATATATACCTAAAGGATCTAGAAAAAGAAATAATGATAACAATTCACTAAATTTTCTTTTTAGAAGTACTCCTCCGCGAACAAGGAGTTGAGCAGATCCTCGAGGTCACGTGACCCCAATCCCAGGCGCAACGCCTCCATCGCGCGCTCAAACACCAGCACGTGACACGGAATTCTCAGCACGCCTTGCTGTTCGTAACCGTATTCCTGCGCCGACTTGTTGAGGAGTCCGATAAACACGGGATGATTCAACAGCTCCGCGCTCACCACAAACCGCTCCATCTCCTCCCCGACGTACACCGGCACGTGCCCCTGCGGCACCTCCTTCGCTCCCGCCCTCCTGAACGACTCCCCTCCTCTCCTCCGAGAGAACCTCAACCCTCCGCCGTGCCCTCCGCCGCACACGGCGGAGTTACGGTCGGATCTGAGCAGGCTGTACTGAGAAGAATCGGCGACGCGAGAAAGACGGCGAATCAACTGCTTCATTGTATGATTTGAAGAAGTAGTGAATCTTGATTTCCTTGCGATTTTGGAGAGGTAGGAAATGGAAATTAAAGAAAAGGAGAGAGTGGTAATAATGAAGAAGAAGAGAGAGAAAGAGTAGGTGTATTATTATGAGGAGTGAGGGAGAGAAGGATTGAGGCGTTTATATAAAGTGGGGAGGGAAGGGTAGACATGGAAAGGCGATGAGAGAGGTACAGGTAGGAGTACTTGCAAGGTACAATCGGTGAGTGGTGAGAGAAATCCTATTTTAGTTTATTTAATACTCCAAGTCCAACCCTTATTAGGATTATTATTGTTTATTTATCTATTTATTAGTAGTAACAAACATTTGTTTTTTTTTGTGCCAACTAATTAAACAAGTAACGCGTTATCATCAAGCCTAACTGTTTGAAGAATTTAATTGTTATTATCTAAATTAACGTGTATATTGAGACATCTTGTTGTTATAATTTTACTAATCAAACTATCTTTTGACACTTTTATTCTTTAATTAAAAGGTTAGAGATTTGATTAGCGTCGGTATGAATAAGATTTGTTATATATTAGTAGACTCAACATGGTTGTTCATGCTTTTTATTTTTGAACTGATATGGTGATTCATGCTTGTGTGTGGGGTGTGGCGTGATTGTATTTTTTAGATTATTAGTATTGTTATTAATATTCGTTATTATAACTTTCACTCAACAAGTGAGGGACAAAGACCCATCGAAATCCGAGTTGACTCAGTCCCCTCTCTTTGGTTCAGTGAGTTAGACTACTTCCGATTTCTCACATTGAGTTGGACTTGGTTTTTTCCTTTTCCCGGTTGAATTTAAATTTCTAGAAACAAGGTGTTGAACTTAATCAATGTTGATTGCGTCTTGAACTTTCATTTCAAATTTGTCTTCTAGAAAATTCTAATTTCCCCAAACACTTTGAAGTTTTTTTCTATAATTATTTCATTATAATTGGATCCTTATAATTATCCTGAATCAATACTTTGAGGCATAAAATTTAGAAATTTTATTATTTTCGTTGAAAAAATCTTAAATACATTGAGGGTATTTATATAATCGTGGTGCCTCACGAACGAGCCTTTAACCTTACATCTAAATCTAAATAGTTTACAGGAGGACGCAATTATGACGTACATTTTGCAAATTGAATTTGGAATTGGAATCAAATCAAAATTAAATTAAATTAAAATGTGAAAGATCACATCATCAACCGGCCATGGCCAGATAACCTTTTCAAAACAATCTCTCCTCGTTATATAAAACAGAAAGAAAGAAAAAAATATTTTGTCACGCGACAAACACAAAGCCAAAAGAATGTCACTTATTTACTCCCCTAATCTCAAATTATTGCTACTTTCATGTAATCTAATCCTAAAGTAATAGTAATTAGGGGTATTGTGGTAAAGTTAGTCTGACATTTACTTTAAAGAATACTCCTTAAAATTGACTATTAACTCATTATTAACTCATTTTTACAGTAATTTTTTTTACTATTTTAATGTATTTTTTACCAATTATTTTTAATCGTTTTATTAATTACGCTCAATCAAAACTAATTTAAATTCCTCAATATATTAGAAATGATGAAAACGACATTTTTTTTCAAAAACAAAGAATAATAGTGAGGACGTCATTTAATTAAGTATGGATGGAGTAATAAAATGGAAAAATATCTTTTAATATGAGACAAACCAAACTTTCGATTTAATTTGAAACGAAGAAAATAAGTATTTTATTTATAAAAAAATTAAAAATTATTGAGATAATTTGATTGGATAATTAAGGTAGGAATTAGAGAAACACACAAGAAACAAGAGGTAACTAGGAAAAGAAAGTGAGAGAAAAAAAGAAGCTGGTCAAAGAGACAAAGGAGCTCGAAAACGTTGGATGAGCGCAATTACCGGATTATATATATCTTGTGTCACCTCCGTAGTCCGTTGCAGTACAATTCCGTGACTCTCAAAATTCTGATTTTTCTCTCTTTTTTTATGGAAGAAAAAACGTCTTTACTTGTTTTAACTTTTTTCCCTACGTGTCATCACGCCATGCTCTGTTTCACTCCACGCGATCTTGTTGTGCGTGGTCCACACTATCCAATTAAATTGACGGGATTAGGGGGCACGTGGTGCACGAACTGTATTGACGACTGGAAGACGAGACTCTGGTCCTTGTTGGCGAATGATGGAAAGAAGTAACTTTACGTATTATTGGTATGAGACTCTATCCTTTTGCTTTTTTCGCTCACAAGTACTTCCTCCGTCCTTTAATAACTAACGTTTTAATTTTAGGCACGCATATTAAAAAAATCAGTTGATTCACTATTTTAAATAATTTTGTCCTGAATTTTTTCTCGAATTACATGAATGGTACGCTCTAAGTTCGAGAAAAAGTTCGGGGTAAAATTGTCTCAAATAATGAGTCATCCGGTTTCTTTAATATGCGTGCTCAAAGTCAAAGCGTGAGTTATTAAAAGAGGGAGGGAGCAGTACTCTATAATTAAAAAATTATTTGTTTAATCTGGAGAGAAATTAAATATTGTAAATATTTGTATAGATCTAACTTCCTACAAACGTGATTAATTTTACCCTAATTTCATTCTTTTTTATTTTATTTTATTATGGATAATTAATCCACATTCAAATCAATGTGAGTGACATTGAACAAGCAAAATAGAAAGTAAACAGAAGAGGAAAAAAAAATAGAGGCACAATTCTCAGGTATAAGACAGAAAATAAGATTTTCACTACGATAAAAACGGTTTTATAATATAAATTGCATGAAAATCCTTAGGGCCGAGGCTTCATTGTCAAGTTGTTTTGCTCCTTTCAATTTGAGAAAAAATAGACAAACACTGTTAGCAGTAATTGAGAGTTGGATTAAATTTATCAATAAACACCTAGCTCGTCGATTTCAGATTCAAGGCTTGGTCTATAAAAGAAGAAGAAGCATTGATTTGCCATGATTAACAACTCTTGACCTCTAAAGAGAATTTCTTTCTTCTTTTTATCAGGAATTTTCAGAGGACGTACATACGTGTATTGGTGTATATATGTATGAACACGCAATATATAAATGGGATTATTGTGAAAAGATGAGGTTGGCGATTGAGATTTATATAATCTCTAGTCAAGTGTTTTCAATAAAAGAAGAAGAAGAAAGCAATCAATCTGAATATACACTAAATTACAACTTCTTAGGTTGAAATTAGTGTCATGGTTTCGTAATAAGAAGCATAATATCATACTACTTGTTCTTAATTAATTACTTCAGAATGTTGAAATTAGGGTTATATGGTTTCATAATAAAATAAACACCCTTGACTAATTACTAAATTACTAGTCCTTAGTTGAAATTGGGGTCGTGGTCTTCTAATCAAACGTAAGCACCGATACATCAAGTGTCTTTGTATGAACTTGAAAAAATAAAGAGTTTTTAGTAAAAAAAAACAGAAACCTAGAAGGTTGGTTGGTGGAGGAGGGGTTAGTGATCTTTATACGCCCATTGGGTTCTTTATATATTAATTAATAATCGCCTAGTGATATACAAATTTTCTATTTATCCATTGGAAACAAAATTACAATTCGATAGTGCGAAAGAACAACTACACTAAAAAATTATAAATCGTTGTATCTCAATACACCTCTCTCAAGTAAAGCTATTTACAGAATCATCATATACTACATGCTGAATTAATATTTGAGCAATAAGATTCAAATTCTCGACCATTTAATTATAAAAACTCTGCTACTAAATCAAAGTAATTACTGCAATTAAAACTATGATTTAAATGTGAGATTCAATGTTTATTATTTATCATTTAGTATATAAAAAGTGGAAACACCCGGGAGAAGTAAAAGTTGTCACACTCTACACTTTTAATGTATGGTTTGAAAAAGGAGTGATCTATAGAGAGTTAGGTTAACAAGCTATGATGTGAGCAACACTATTCTTAATTACAACGATTAATTTAGCTTTTCATGATAATGAAATGACACCTTATAAATCTTTGAGATTAAGGGGCACGCCAATGCTGATTATGCTGATAGAGATGGTTCGACATGGCAGGGCCAAAAAAAAAACACAACTACTTATTCCCTCCCCTTGGATACCCCAACGGGCAACGACCAAAATGGGAGGGGAAAAAAGTCAAAATTGGATATAATATAGTTGATTATGGTATTTATTTGCATGATTGAAGATATCATTAATTTAGCACAAGAAAACCCAAGGTTGAGCAAGCAAATATAAGTTGTTTTAATAGAAAATTTATCCCGTTTGGATTAGATCCTATAAAAACGACTCTCCTGATATAATATTTTAATAAAAACTAATGATATATCCATTCTCTCTCTACTAAATTCATAACTTCTTTTAACCTACCTATATTTCTTAAACTATACATTAAATTGATTAGATTACTAGGTTTGTAATCACCCATTTAAAAATAAAATAAAATAATAGAAAATCATGCAATGTAGCATCTGAATAATCCTTGCTAGAGCTGAATTTGCCATATGCTTTTATTTATTTTTATTTGAATCAACTGTTCTGCGAAGGTCTTCGTGCTGATAAATATACCCACACGAATTCCGCAAAGCACGACCCGGGAAGAGTAATAATTCTACCATTATCTCTTAATTAATTATACCTCTCCTTCCAGATTCAGCAGTAGTTCTTTTCTTAGGATTATGAAAGTGGCCCCACTTTTTAAATATAATATAATATTCTAATATCTACTTCCTGCATTCTCTCAGGCACAATGATACCACCGTAGAAACCAAGTGTACAACCTGTCATCGTTATTTTAATTGGGATTCCTTATTAGTAGAGAATCCGTTTTGACTGATATTTGGAAAATAATTCAATAATTTACCTTCATTCATTATCTTAGTGCAATATTCAAATGCTGTTAAATGTAATTGAATTTTTTAGTTTTTGCAAATCACATTTATGCTTAAATCCAATAAAATCAAACTAATCATATTCGCATCATATTATTTTTATTAAAACGATAAATATTTCTAGTCGGTAATTATTTTATACATAAAAATTGAATTATAAACTGTTGTGTCTCCCACTTCAAACTTTTCGATTCCTCCATCACGATTAAGAGTTTTCCAATACAACATATTGTTTGATTTCCTTAATTTAACTCGCAATATTTTTTCATATACAGTAAATTTTAAAATAAAGATAGTTTACCTTGAACTTATTTTTTAAAGAGAGATTTTGCTTAAAATGTTGTAGTGTGAACTAAATTCAATCATTGAAATTTTGAATTGCATTTTGATACTTTCATGCCGCGTAAAGGATATGGGTAGTAGCTTTTTTTCTATTTATATCCTATCATCAGGTCCCACCTAGTCCCCACAGCTGTCAAACCCAGACTTTTAAGTTTAAGGAGGTCAACACGTGCTTCTTGATCAAGACCATCCGATCAGTTTACTTTCGAACCTTCTATGCAATCTTCTAAGGAATTCCAAGCTGACAGGTCCTTCAATCAGACGATCCATATCATATGGCCCCTTTTAAGTTTAACTGCTCAAAAAGGAAGAAAAGAAAAACACAAAAAAATGTTTAGTTTCTATTTATAATTTATATAATTATTTTGAATAGTATTTATAAATAATTGTTTAAAAACATTCTGTTACGTAGAGGACATGTGCTCCGTTTGAATTGGAAGACTTGTAGCTTGGTGCCAACATAGTTTTAACAATGGTTTTAGTAATGATTAACAATTTCCAAAAGCCATCAATTACAATTTCGGCCTAATTATTAATCAATTTATTTATTTATTGATTAATTGTCGATATTTAATTCAAGGGTTAATTACTTACCGCCAGGATGTGTTAGTTTTGGGTAACGTGGCGTCCAAATATCATATTAAATTTATCTAATTTGGTCCCTAAAGCATGATCACTTTATTTAATTTGGTCATTTGACATGTAACATGTAACTTATACGTCAATACTTTTAATCGGTGAAAAATAAATTAAACAAAAAGTATGATAAAATTAAATAAAGTGTTATACTTCACTATTTTTTGACCAACGTAACTAAAAGAAAGAATAATTAAAAGTATGTTTTCCAAGTTTGGAATTGTAATACATACTTCAATGTTTATTATAGTAATAATTAAAAACAACACTGCCAAACAAGTTCATTCTATAAGTAGAGATTGTTTTTGCGTGCATTAACAAACAACTAAAAGGAAACAAAAGAGGCATTTGCACCAAAATGGACATGAACTTTTGATCCTCATCATTTTAATTACAACTTAGGATAAGATTAGGATCAAGTTTCTAGGTAGGAGTGATTAAGCGCGGGAATATATGTTGCCAGCTAGTTTGTGGTTGGAAGAATGCCTTTGGAGTTGGAGGATATATACTATATATAGCCGAAACTTATATACTCCATATGTGCATATCCGAACCAGTAAAAATTTGTACTCCTTTTGGTTTTTATTAAATGACTTTTATTATTTGGGTACGCATATTAAGCAGGTCAGATGATTCACTATTTAAGATAATTTTGTCCAGAATTTTTTCTCGGACGTACGTTCGAAAAAAATACGAAATTTTTTGGGGTCAAATAGTGAATCATCCGGTCTCCTCAACATACATACCCAAATAGTAAAATTCGTTTAATTAGAACCGAAAGGAGTATCTAATTACATATGCAATCACTAACTCTTGCATAGAAGTTTAAAAGAATACTTACGCTAATATTCAATATCTTATAAATGTCAAATTAACAATATATATATAATTAAAAAATTATAATAAAAGGTTGATTGTTGTCTTTAAAAATCAAAACAAAACAAAAAACCGGAAAAGAATATAAAAAAACTTGAGATGAATAAATCAAAATTTAAACCAAAAATAAAGAATGAAGAAAAGTAAAGATACACGTGTCCAAGATTCCCATGTAGCACTGATCCTCAAATTAAAGAAGAAGCAACGGTGTCAATTCGGGATGACACATCGCACAAACGCATAGCGAGGAGAATCACGAAAAATGAACCAAAGAAAACAGAGAACAAAACGTATTGTATGGTTGACGTATAGTGTTAATTAAGTGTAGAGAAAACAATTTATTTATATATTTATTGTGCAGGTACTATTAAAAAAATAAAATTACGAGCATTAATAGATACTATAAAAATCATAAATACTATCTAAATATCATGGTTTTTGTGCTATGCAATCGTTAAATAAATCCATTAACAATCAAAGCTTTATCTATTTCAACGTAAATAGATATTTTATTCGTAAGACTCGAATTTACGTATATTGATACATATGTTCTTTTTTGGTAAATTAAAATTGAAATAATTTTGATGATATTGTCTAGGGAGAAAGGAAGTGTGGGAAGTGATGAAGGGAGATGGGACCCACCCAGGCGAGGCGGAGGAATTAGTATGGCAGTGGTGTTGGCTTTTCCGCAAAAACGCCGTACAGTCAGTCTCATTATTCGTACAGGGAGACCAAACACGGAGCACCCCACCGACCGGTCTTTCACGCTCTTTTCTTTTCTCTTATTATATACTACTATAAAATAAATTTTTTTTTACGTACAGGGCGAGGTATAGACAAAAATAAAAGAGAATGACGTGTTAAATTGAATAAAACATGATTCCATGACATGGAATTCCACCACACCACCAAGTTCTAGTACCTTTTCTTTCTTTTATATAAATAAACTCTTGTCATCGCGTGGAGACTTTGCAATTTCTAAAATATAGTAATTCCTTCTCTTTAATTTCTAAAACTTCAAGGTTTATTTGTCAAACCTTATCATACATTTACTAAATTTTCCAATTAATCCTCTCTAATAAAATTAGACTTATTATCTAATTTTTATTTGAATTAAACTGTGATAGTATTTTAACACAACGTATGAAATTAAAGTGTTTATAATGTACTCTCTCCCAGTTTAATTAGACGTCGCTTTTTGAGAAAAAATAAAAGGTAAAATTGTCTTAAATAATGAGTCATCCGATTTTTTTAATATGCGTGTTCAAAATCAAAACGATAGTTAATAAAACTAGGAGGTAGTAATTAATAAAATTTAATAAATATATATTGTTATTAGAGAAAAATTGACAAATGTATAAAGTAAACGCTATAAATTTAGATCTGGACTACGAAGCCAAAACTTCATAGGTTGACTAGGAAAATTTAATGCTTTACGGTCTCGAAAAAAATGAGGAAAAAAAAAAGAGTTTCATAAAATGGCATTGGCTGAAGAAAAGTCTTTCTATCCATCCCATCAGACACCGATATCTCATAAATGCGAATTTATCATTTCAGCTTTTCTTATGGGTCCTTTTGCTCAACAATTCTCATTTAGAATTCTTTTAAAAAAAAAAAATTCAAACAAAAAAATTAGGTAAAAAAAAATGGTCCATTAATTAGGAATTGAATGAGGACAACAACATGGGACAGACAGCCGTACAAGTTCCACTTACGGTCATACAGTATGAGTGACGAAATTGAGTGATGAGTAGACTTTGTAGTGGAGTTGTGTGTAATTTGAGGCCCACTGCCTGGAAATAGTTGGCAGACGTGGGTTGCAAGTGGGCTTAACTTGCCCCATGTCATAACCCATTAAATACCAGTTCTGAATTTAGGTGCCGCATCACTTATTCATTAATTCCTACCACCCCAGCACAATTTACCCCACCCCTATTAGTTTGTTGGAGTATTGATGTTTCGCAGTATCCGCGTATCCAGCATGCTGGTGTTTTAAATTTTTTATCAAATTTTTTATCCAATTCGTATCTAACCAATTTTAAAATTTACATATTCGACCCTACACCCAAACTCTTAAAAGTTTATAGAATCGGGTTGAGTATAGTTTTGTAATGTGGAAGACTAAAATTCAACTTTCCTTAATTCTGGAAGGTTTATGTAAGACAATTACATAAAAGTTTCATAGGAGATAAAGAAAGGAGAGAAGGAAATATACCTTACTAAGTATCATATTTTAATCATACTACAAACTTATCGGGTCATGCTAACATTTAAATCTATAAGAATAATTCAAAAACGAACACAACAAGAATAGAAATTAAAAAATATACCTCGACGAATATTATATTTTAATCACATTACAATTTTTTCCAATCAAATTAACACTCAACCCTATAAGAATAATTCAAAATTTGATCGACAGCTTTATGTCAATTGAACTTGTAGTTTGGATGCTAACATACTTTACTTTTTAAGGATTATTGCTATTGGGTGCTTGTAACGTGATTTCTTTACGATATGTATTATTATATGTTTTTGGTGGAAGTCCAACACTAGGACACCTCTTACTTGTACCAAATGCCAATGATGTTTTGGGTCAAAGTGATGCATGCAAAGCAACAAACTAAGAGTTCTCTTCTCAATTCTCATGAGAAGAAAAGAAGAATTGCATTTGCGGCACTAACAATTTTTTGGGTACTGTTTTTCCATTAAAATAGTGCATCATCTTTATACAGATGAAATTGAAATGCATGCTTTTGATAAGATTCTTGATATTGTTATTAATGCATATTGTAACTTTACTTTGATGGATTAGTGCTGAAAATGACATCGACAGTATCATTATCTCATTCAACTTTTTGAAATATTTTTTTCTAATCCTTACATTGTGATCGTACAAGTAGGTTTATGTTGTGGTTAAAAAAGTTCTCTCAAACGCACTCACTCTTTTATAATTTAAAAAAAGTTATAATATGAACCTGAAGTTTGTACCGAATGTTTAAATCACACTCTCTTATTTGTAATATTATGTTTGTCAATTTTAATAAATCGCACCCTAAATTTTAAATTGATTTAAAACATGTTTGATTCGTTTTAATGTGAAGTTTTTTTTTTTATAATTTGTATTTCCATGTAAGTGTTTGAAACTAAAAAAAATAAATTCACATTATCTTTTTAGTAATTTAATTTCCACCGTAGCTAAAAATAAAGTCAACCAAATAAATTTTAAGCCAATTTTGAAATTAAAATATAATTTTCTAAAATTAAGAAATATAGGATTTGATTTGACTCGAATAAAAATAAATAGTGTAATCTGAACATTTAATACAAACGCGGAATTTATATTATTACTTTTCCCTTTATAATTTAAAGAAACAGTACGCAACCTTTTCCCAGCAGGCTACGGAAAGGAGCTGCTATTTGTTTTTGGGCTTAGGCCCTATTAAATCATTTTGTGGACTTATCGGTGATGGGCTTGATCTCCTAGTTGGGCTGTATTGGAAGAGGAAGTTAGATAGGTCCTTGTTTTTTAGTTATGTAATAATTAATTCTCTTAGTTTTAAATACTAATAGTTCCTTGATGACACTAACGTTTATTATTTTGAAAATGTGAGCCCACTCTTCTGCTTTTATACATTTATAGCAACTTTTCAATTAAAATTAAAAAAATGAGTTAAATCCAACCTTTCATTTGTAACACAAGTTAAGATAAGCTAATGTGTTTATAATTATACCTAGTAAACTACTGCATTTTTTCGTTCAATTAATAAATTTAATATAAACAACTATTACTTAAAATAGTAATACCTCATTTGACACCTTATAAATTTATCTACAAACCGACATAATTATACTTTTAAAATAAAAATTATCATGATAATTTCTTTCTCCGTAAAAAAAAGAGCTGTAATAAAGTAATCTCCCAATTTTTTTCACCTATTTCTCTTTTTACAAAACTGTCATGTTTAGGCAGTAATGCTCGGATTTACTTAATAGATTACCTGACGGGCCTAGGGTCGGGATTGGGCCTGGACCTTCACCCCATACACCGCCACAAATCTCACATACCTCACCAGAAAATCCGCAATGCCAACACCTTAATTACTAAAAGAAAAACAAATCTCTCTCATAACTTTTTTTGGGTACCACTACAAAAGATCTAAATTTCCTCATGAATAGTCCCAAGCTCACAACCACGACCCGCAATAGCAACACATGATGATACGACACTAACACGATTAACTGGAATTTGCACAAGTTCATGTGCAACATCCTTGAATTCAAGAACTCCTCCTTCTTTACACCTCGACATTAAGCGACTAGCTTCTTCTTTTGTCATCTTAACTTTCACTCTAATCACTTCCTTCTCTTCACCATCACCATTAGTATTATGAACTTTGCTTCTGCTCTTTGGCTTGTTTCGTGATGGGGACGACAACGCCGTTTTGCTCAGCTCGTCGAATGAGAACAACCTGTTCAAATTAGCATAATTAAAAGATTTAAACATTTTTTCCCTTTAAATCAAAAGATGAGAATGTATATTGGTAGTGGAAGATGTTGTGCGTTTATTAGGAAGTTATAGTGAGTATATATAGGCAGCTAGTTAGTGATATAAGTGGGGATCGTCGTTGATTTGAATTAGTAAACGAAGAGGAAATGAGAGGTGGTGCCCTTAATAGACGCAATTTGGAAGTTTTGAAGTGGTCATTTTGCTGTCACTAATTGTATAATTATTATATACGTGACAATGGAGAAGGCATTTATGATTACAGTGTACAGTGTCAGCTGGGCCCACAATTTGTTTACAAATCAAAGAAAGGTTTTAGGCGTAAACCACACATTTATCTAAAAGCACGTCAAGACTAATCCTATTTGCACGAAATCGGTCAACTAAAAGATAGTAATTAATTATTATATATATAACGATGAATTAAAAACTTTTTTTTTAATAGAGTGAAAGTGTTGACCTATTCACACAAATTAATTATTGATGTTTACAATAAATTTCAGATCTATAAATATATACGTAGCTCATTGATTATCTACGGGTGACAATGTACCAGTAATAACTCATACTTACATAATTCGAAACTCATCTCAATCTATAAAAAATTAAATTAAATTGCGAGAACCATATTGTCTAATTTCGTTTTCTTCAATTCCACGACATTTTATATGCGTGTTTCTAACTCTTTATCATTATTCTAGTATACCATGTGTAATTAACCATAAAAAAAAATTGGCCAGTAGTAGTTATACTCTCTCTAAGTAACGACCAGAATTTGTGTCATTATTGTGTAGTCCCAACACGTGTGACATACAGTAATTAATTTAGCTTGTAATCAACGGCGGAGATTCCTCATGACTAGGGGTGTTAGCCTTTAAAGTTTTATTTTTTTATTAGTCTAGTTTTTTTAATTCTTCTATAACAATTTTTAAAATTATATTATTTTTAATTTATTTTTCATATTCACCCCTAAAATTTTTTTTTTTTTTATAAAAGTTCTTAAAATTCAGTTTTTTTTTTTTAAAAATTGATCTTTCATTTTCAACCTTTAAAAAAAATCTCAACTTATATCGCTCGAAAACGTTTTATCTACGCTCCACCACTGCTTGTAATTAACAGAGAAATTAAGACTTTGACGTGGATTGAACGTGAAAAGAGAGCTACAAGCCTACAACAATTTCAATCAGTAGAAGTAGACGTAGGGGAAAAAGATACCTACTTGACTTGTTCTTGAAATTGGGATTGATGTCCTAATTCCACGTCTTTTTGGTTTAGGAAGAGACTAATATACCTTGTTTGACCAAGTCCTCTTCTTCTTTTCTTTTTTCTCTTAAATTTCCAAGTAATTTTTTCTAGTTGTTGAAACGTCTAACAAGAGGAGCAAAAAAAAATTTGTACCGCGAATAAAATTATAATTCAACTAATTATTTTATATCATTTTTATGATATATGTAATTTTTTTCAGAAAAGAAAAGTTTGAATGGTTAATTATTGAAACATAAACAAACATCAATCAAACTGATATTGAGTCAATAGCTCGACTTAGTTTGATCATGTTCGGTATGTCACTGAAATATAAAATAATATCCATATTTAATTGACTCAATTAGTTTGCTCGGTTGTTTGGTTCACTCAAATTGATCAGTTCAATTTTCAGTTCAAATGATCAGACCGAACCATTTTGATATCTAGTTCATCGGTTTATCGACGGAATCAAACCAGATTGGTTCAGTTTTTATAACTACAATAACTTGTTTTTTTTTTATTCTTCTTTTTCTTTTTTTCTTTTTTTAATGAAAAGAGATATACTATATCTTTGTTTGCATCTATATTTCTTTTCATAGCCCGGCCCATTTCCACTAGTCCGTGAGTGGACACTATGCAGGAAAGGCCAATCTAGTAGTAACAGTGGTCAGCTGGGCCCAGATGCGAGATCATCGATCACGCTCGTTAACGCTACTCCGTTCAACGTGCATCCAGAAACAGTCAACCGCGTCTAGACTCGTTCTTCTTCTTTTTTTCCCTCTAATATCGCCGCCCATCAGCTGGAATCTTCTTTTTCCTCTCGCTTCTTCTTCTTCCGACGCTAAGCACGAAAAACGGAGATGGGAGCAGAACAAGCTTTGAAGAGAATCCCTCTCATCAAATTCCCTCCACGACATCTCAAACCGTCCGGTTCGTCATCTCCTCCTCCTTCTTCTTCCCTGCAAAACTTCCTTTTGTTACCAGTATTTCTTCCATCTGCTCTTTTTGCTTGGTCTGTGATGCATGGAGGACAATCTATGATTTCAAATAAAATATTGTTCCCTGCATGTTAATCAGTAGATTTAGAATCGTTTGTTTTCGAGTTGTATGCTTGAATTTTGTTCAGATTTGTTTTAGATATTTAAAGTAATTTCGGTTGTATCGCTGGAATATTGTTTAGCTCGTTAATAAAGAATTTAGCTTTTGGACCATTGACACTTCTTCATCGTGTTAATGGTGCTGGATTGATGTTATTGGTGCTGTATTGATGTTAACGATGCTAATGATGTTAATGGTGCTGTGTCGAGTATTGTTTATAGCTTGTTAACGATGAATCTAGCTTTTGGAGTATTGATACTTTTTCATGATGTTAATGGTGCTGTATTGATTATGTAAGATCAGACTAAATGTCATAGGCCATAATTTTTTTTCCCCTTTGGGTAGCAGGCCTTTAGTTGTTCGGCTCGTACTTTGGTTATGTCTCATATATTAAAGAATCAGCTTTAAAAATCTTCTTCAACCTTTTCTTCTAACATTTTGGATGTGCATCTAAACATCTCAAATTCGCTTCTTTGTAGAAGTGCAATGTGGCATACCAAAAAGAACAAAAATGCCTTTGCCTTTGATCCACATTGTTAGAATTGTGTACCTTTTGATATGAGAATGTAGACACTGCCGACTGTTTGGTATTAAGGGGGTTAATTAATTTTGCAGGTTCCGCATCTCAGCCTCAACAAGCATCTACATCTGGAAATGCTGATGTAACTTTCTTCTCCGGTTCACAGGCTTCAGTGAGTCTTGGTGGGAAAGCCTCACTTCAGCCCAAACGAACACCACTTTCTAATGAGGAGATTGAGGTGATCCTGGTATGTAGAAACCCATGCTAAGATTGAAGTATGTTCTCTGTTTTTGTTCTTTGTCATTGTTGTGCACTTTCATGGTACTCTAAGACTTGTTATCTCATTAGCTGTGAAGAATGAAAATATCTTGGATTGATTGAGACTCCTGGGGTTTAGCTTCAGTGGTGAAAGTATGAGGTGTTAGTGGTAGAGAAAGGAATGAATTGGGGGGTTGGTTGGTGGTCAAACAAGTTCAACTTTGTTGTGTTGTATTGTTAATGCCAGGCACAAAATATACTTTTTTCCACAACTTGTAGATTTTGCTGTTGCATTGACGACAGTAGCTTTTCTAATCGAGAAGTGCTGGTTGTGAATGAACTTTAAAGTTCAACTAAAGAAAGGGAACAGTTAATTGATGGCATATTATCTTTAGTAATTGTCTGAAATTCTGATCTTTTGAGTTCAGTAATTGATGATTAGGCTTGTTCTTTTACTTAAAAGTGGTACATCCAACAGACTTTTTAGTATTCCTGGCACGCACAACTTGACTATGATGATTTACATTATACAATAATACATTATAGCATAATGCATCTCCTTTTCGACTCCTTGCTTGCTCACTCTTAATATATTTCATTCACTTGCTAGCTATAATTTGTTTCTTTTGATAATCCTTTGACAGTTGGGTGGCTGCATCTGAGCTCATGGATCACAAGGAGAGTAACTGAATTCTTATAGTAACTAAAAGACTCGTGATCAGCTTGGCTTTCTTCTCAGTTTCACTTTTCAGTTTCAGAACATACTTCTGCTGATGCAACTCCTTGTACGATGAATTTCATTAAAGCGCATTTCACTAATTAAATCATTGAATGAAAAGTTGAACTATCTTTCACATTCAAAGTTCATTGATGCTTGATAGTGGTAAGTTCCTTACGAATGGATTTTATTGCTGCTGAAAGATACATACATATACATACATACTGCATATGAGCAATCATATATACAACAGAGACATGTGAACAGGCAGCTCATTGTGACTCCTTTTCAAACAAAGCTTCTAGTACAGCAGACTTGGGATTTTTACCAGGAGGGCCTTTGATCCGCTGCTCAAGCTCGTTGAGTTCGAAAGTTACCAGCCTATCCCAAACTCCTCCTTCAAAGATGACCCCTGCCTTCCCATCAGTAATCCGCTGAACAATGCCACAGTACATGTAAAATGGATTGTTTGGATTCTTCACAATTGCAATCATCCCAGGCATCAGAAGTGGCAACTCAGGTGGTTTCGGCTTGCTCGTAATGGTAAGTCCTACACTCTTGGAACCTGACTGTTTCTTAGGAGGAGGGTTTTCCTGGATGAATTTCTCCAGTCCCTTCTCTCCACCAGGGAATCCTCCTGTTAACCCCATGAGCTCCTTGTCGAAACCATCTTCCGGGACACTCTTGGTTGTCGATGTTTCGGATGTAGTCGAACCTTCGTCTTCAGCTGTAGTTGGCGATGTTTGTTCTTCGCTGGTGTTTCTCTTTAGCTCTTGCTGGATCCCCGCTTCTCCATTCAAGAGTCCTCTGCCTCCCATGATCTCGAAGAGGTCGAATTTGGCGCATGTTTTTAGCTTACATCTCGGGTCTTTCGGAATCAAAGAGTATGGCTTATGAGGACGATTGGTGAGGTTGTTTTGACCAAGAAAATGGGATCTAAGTAGGGTTCCTTGAAGGGTTTGGAGAGTGATCGAAGAAGCCATGCATAAGGCAGTTCGGAGGAAGAGAGAGTTGGCAGACAAAGCCTGCGCTTCTAATTATAATTTTTTTTTTTTTTGGGAGTAAGGCTTCTGCTTCTCGTAATGGCCACATAAATGGGTTTTTGCTGGATAGTGCTATCTTTCCTCTACAGTCGGTACTAATGCGCTTCTGCCACGAGTTGTTTGATCTTTTGATACATTGGATGGGACCCATCCTGAATTGAAATTAAGAATAAACTGCATCAAACATTGTACTATAGTTTTATTATTTTTAATGAATAAAGAAAATAAATTTTGCCTTTTGAAACACCATTAAATCCTTAAAAGAACACCTCCAATTCACCTTGCAACTTGCAACTTGTGCAAATACCCATCGTACTAAAATTACTTTACTGTTCGGTATATCGAATTACCGACCGAACTTTATTCGATACGGTCCGGTATTTGTTTTGATAATTTCGGTAATACCGAAATTACCATACCGTTTTTAATATTAATATATTTTATTAAATATTTATTAAGTAATTAAAAATAAAATAAAAAATACTAAAAGTAGGGAAATAAAAGAGTATATATAAAAGAAAATTTTCAGAAATTAACAAGTTCACATGATTGGGCCTACCAAAGAACCTTATTCTCTAACTTCAAACCTCACCATTATTTAAATACACATTTTATACATTTACTCAGTAGCTAATTATGGATACGAAATAAATCTAATCATGAGAGATATAGCTTGATAGTTATCTACCGATGATAAAATCTGAAAAATAATTCAGATTCGAGTAGCGCATGTAACTAAAGTAAAATAAAGAAATAAATATTATCACATTAAAATATGATTCGGTGGGTAGGAAAACAAGGCCGCGTTCCCAACTTTGAGGTCCACGTTGTTAGTTTTCAGCCGAAACCCAGATCTTAAAAACTTTCCTAAAGCCCATCCCAGGACAAAAATAGGCTCACTGTTATGGGCCACTTTGAGCCTACATAACGGCCCATACCAGTTCATCTAAATATTCAAGTAAAATTGAACAACGAGCAGCTTTGCTTGCAAAGGAAGACGAACAAAGAAAACAAGCAAACCCCGAAAGATTCACTTTCTATTCCTTTCACTCCAACAAAAGCAATCTACCAAAAATCCCCTCTTTAAATAATTATACTTTCATTCCTTCTCCACAACAACCAAGAAAAAAATAAATTCCCACAACTAAAATATGGAGACCAAATCTTGGGTTATTGGTGCGATCATGGCATTGTTCTTGGTCGTTTCGGTAGTTAATGGCGATGGCGACGGGTCGGCTCCGGTGAAAAAAGTGGTGGAGATAGTGAATGGGAAGAAGGTGTGCGGCAAAGGATGGGAATGCAAAGGGCTTTCTTCGTATTGTTGTAACGATACAATTTCTGATTATTTCGTACATATGCCTTATATATAGATTTTTTTTGCTTTTTCATTTTTATTTTAATTTTTTTTTGGACAGATGATCCGGTTGGAATTGAACTTGATCAATCTTACTGATACTTATCACTAGTAAACAACCAATTGATTTTTACTTCTTTGTTCGTTCAATTTGATTTAGCGAATATTTGGTTGCTTTGAAGCTTTTACACTCTCATTTGGCTATTTGATTGATGAATATGCAATATTTTAACCTTTCCTGTTCTTTATCTAGGTTGATGAGAACTTTGTTCTTCGGACCTTTGGAAGATTATGGCCTATTGCTAGTGTGAAGATAATGTGGCCAAGGACAGAAGAAGAGCGAAGACGACAAAGAAATTGTGGGTTTGTAGCATTCATGAATAGAGTGGATGGACAGGCTGCAAAAGACGAAATGCAAGGTTAGTTTTTTAGTTTTTTCATTATGCTCTTGAGGTAATCTTGGTCTTTGCTTACAACAAATGTACAGGTTCCAACTAGAATAATAAGAATGGAACTTCCAGTTTCCTACAATATTGAGGAGGGGTAAACAATTGTTTGGTTTTTTTTTTGTTTTTTCCCCCCTGAAAAAACGGAAGGTGAGCTAGGAGGCCAATATGGATAGATCAAAGAGTATATTGATTCTATACCTTCTGTGATCATTGTCTAATGGTGTCTAATTTACTGATTCTTGGATGGATTTCTTAAGATGGGAGCCACTTATTAATGAAATCATTATGCAACCCGAACAACGTTTTGATATCAATTTCAATTAGCAGGAGTTGTAGTTTATGAATATGAATTGAAGATTGGATGGGGAAAGTCTGTAGCCCTTCCATCTCAAGCGCTGCCTGCTCCACCACCAGGACATATGGCCATTAGGAGTAAGGAGGTCTGCTCCATTTTACCACCAAGAAACCTGCAATTTGTGTTTGGTTGATCTATATATGAATGTAGCCTTTTCATACGCGAATCAATAACTTTCACATATTGTGAAGAGATTCATGCATACATGAAATTCTATGATAATAAGTCCGCTATTTGAAGTAAGGATGTGGCCCATATCTCATTCATTCCTATCCTTATCCTAAATAGGTAGCCAGTGAAGCGCTGCCTTCTGCCTCCTTGGGTTTGTAAACCTGATGTATTTAAACTTTGGTTCACAGGGTGCAACTGTAATTCTATCCGGTCCATCTGGCCCACCAGTCACTTCTGTACCAAGTTAGAATTCTGAACTCGTAAGTTCACTAATAATTTCCATCTAAATTATGCTCTCGCATTCTGTCTTTCTATCTCAATTTGGGATGTGTCTTTTTTAGTAATTCATTTTCTATGCCCCTGTTTTCACTGTTATGCTAGTGACAATTATTTGCAGTTATAGTTCTCTAACATTCAGTCTGCTTGATATGTTCCGCCTTTGAACTTGGAAAGAAGTTTTAGTTGTTGCGTGTTTTCTCTTGTATGGGAATTGAGAATGTTTGATTTCTGTGGGAATGGAGGGTGATACTCTACAGAGGTGGAGAACATAACCCTTTATCATGATAACTGGCGGTGGAAGGTATCTTATGTTTCGATTGCTATTGAGGTTTGTAGCTTTAGAAGGATAAAATAATGATGGCCTGATGATACTTATTTGTTTAACTATCTAGATGGATGCCACCACCTCTGCCCACCTTGAAGTGCCCCGAGCTTGAAAAGGAATCTGGCAGCACTTATGCTGCTGGAAGAAGCAGGGTACGTCTATGCTATTATGATTCCTGGATGTAATGCTTTTCTTTATTATTATTATTATCCAACTTGAGAGTTAATTTGTGGATTTAAATATTGCAGCGGATTGATCCAGAACGAACACTGACAGATCCTCAGAGGGATGACTTTGAGGACATGTTGCGTGCATTAACATTAGAAAGAAGTCACATAAAGGAAGCTATGGGTTTTGCCTTGGATAATGCTGATGCTGCAGGAGAGGTATTCCCTGATATTATATGCTTAAGTTTATTGTCTCTTGCATAATTTACTCAATAGTTGGGATATACCTCTCTTTTCCTGTTTCCCAATTGAGGTTGCCTCAATTTCATACATCCTTTGGTTTGCATTTCAGATAGTTGAAGTGCTGACAGAATCTCTAACTCTTAAAAGAAACTCCAATTCCAACAGAAGTTGCGAGGCTTATGCTTGTCTCTGATGTTCTACGTAACAGTAGCGCTCCTGTAAAGAATGCATCTGCATATCGTACCAAATTTGAAGCTACCCTACCTGACATAATGGAAAGCTTCAATGAGTTGTATAGTAGTGTAACTGGAAGGATTACTGCGGAGGCCCTTAAGGCTGTATTCCCTGATATTATATGCTTAAGTTCTCTCTTGCATAATTTACTCAATAGTTGGGATATACCTCTCTTTTCCTGTTTCCCAAATGAGGTTGCCGCAATTTCATACATCCTTTGGTTTGCATTTCAGATAGTTGAAGTGCTGACAGAATCTCTAACTCTTAAAGAAACTCCAATTCCAACAGAAGTTGCGAGGCTTATGCTTGTCTCTGATGTTCTACGTAACAGTAGCGCTCCTGTAAAGAATGCGGAGGCCCTTAAGGTAATGTGTAAATGAAAATCTGTATGTTAGCTCCCTCCATTGTCTTTCGCCTGTATGGCTTGTTTAATGTGATATTATTTGCTTTTCACCAGGAACGAGTTCTCAAAGTATTGCAAGTGTGGTCTGATTGGTTTCTGTTTTCTGATGCATACGTGAATGGATTACGAGTGACTTTTCTTCATTCTATATGTGTTGAGGCACCAGAAATTGAAAACAAAACTAACTCAGAGGGCATAGTCAATGGGATTAAGATGAATCAAGATGCAGCACTGGCGATGGGCAAAGGTGCAGCCACGAAGGAGCTAATGGATCTTCCACTTGGTGAGCTTGAAAGACGGTGCCGGCATAATGGTTTCTCTCTTGTTGGTGGCAGAGAATGATGGTTGCCCGCCTACTAAGCCTGGAAGAAGCAGAAAGGCAGAGGGGCTATGATTTGGATAATGAATTGAAATTTGCTCCAACCAATTCGAGTTCTGGTAGAGTTTCAAGTGGTCGCAGAGAAACAAGCGTTGAAGCAGAGCCAGTGAGATCGTCTGGTTGGAATCATTTTGGAGATGGTGACATGCCATCACTAAACAAAGGTTCTGTATCATTGGCTACAATCCTTCCAATTCCACAACCTGAAGTACTCTCCAATAAAGAGAAAAGTGATCCTGTTATGCCAGCCTCTAGATGGGCCAGGGATGATGATGAAAGTGATGATGAGCAGAAGGGAAGCTCCCGGGGTCTTGGGTTGAGCTATTCATCTTCTGGAAGTGAAAATGCTAGTTTTACTGGTACACTGATCCTAAAGCTGGCCCTGCATTCTCACAGGTCTGTCTGGATTAACATCCTTCGGTTAATCAAGTCGATCTCGAACCCTAAAGACTACGGAGTTCTTTAATCTGATGTTTTAATCCGCAGGAGTTTGTTGGTATCATTTACGCAATGGGTGCAGTGGCTTCTATACTAGGGGTTTTGATATACCCAAGAGACTATCCATTCAGGAAAACACTCTGTGCACAACTCCTGTATGGTCTAAGAGGAATGCCCGATCTCATCTTCGTCCTGCGTTGGAACTCATTCCTGAGGATTCCAGACTGCGTCTTCATCATCGCTGAACAATGCATGTCCCATGTCATCAGCATAATTAGGTGGATGCCTATGATGGTGTTGAGCACCAGGCTATGCCCTCTGATGGGAAATTCAACACAATAATAGCAATACGCAGCGGATAATAATTTCCCCAACTTGCTGGAATCTATGAGGAGCAATAACAAATTAATGGCAGCAACTAATTCATCACACACATGAAGAGACAACACGATTTTTACGTGGAAAACCTTCTCAATGCGAGAAGTAAAAACCACGGGCACAAGCCAGTCAATCAAGCTCCACTATGATCAAAATCAGGGTACAAGAGTGTCTCAAATCACAGCACAAATTGTGCTCAACAACTAGGCAAACAGCCAACAACAAGTATGAAACTAGAGAACCAAAGGAAGAACACAAAACCAGATTTCCAGCAGCTACTTGCGGGACTCGATTCCTCCTGCTCAGATATCGTCTTACCAATCCAACCAGTCAGATTGAAGAACCGGATGTCGTGAACCTGCTGTCTAAATTTCAGCCCGATCTGACGGTGAACGAAGGCACAACGATGAATCTCCCACGGCTGCGCAGAGATGAACGAATCTGTTTTCTCTCTTCTCCTCTCTCTTTTCTCTCTTTCTCTTGTTTCTGTTTTTGCTTGAATGAGCTGCTGCCTTCTTACCCTAATTTAGAGAATAAGATGAGGGACTAGTGGGCTTGCATATTGGGCTTCTCTCCACATATGTTGGGAGCCCAAACCCAACAAATCTCCCCCTCACAACTATGTGGAGATGACCGCCAAACCGGCGATCTCACAACAAGTTTCAAACTTGCATCTCGGTAACGCCTTAGTCATCATATCAGCACCATTATCATCTGTATGAACTTTGGCCAATTCCAACAACCTAGCATTCAATGCATCACGTATCCAATGATACCTCACATCAATATGTTTGGATCTAGAATGGAAAGTTGAATTCTTACCAAGATGAATTGCACTCTGACTATCACAAAATAGCATGTATTTGTCCTGGACAAAACCAAGCTCCTGCAAGAATTTCTTCAACCAAAGCAACTCCTTGCAAGCTTCTGTAATGGCAATGAACTCTGCCTCAGTAGTGGACAATGCAACACACTTTTGCAATCTAGATTGCCATGCCACAGCTCCCCCTGCAAACTTAATCAAGTAGCCCGAAGTGGACTTTCTGGAATCAATGTCTCCAGCCATATCAGAATCAGTATAGCCCACAAGGATAGGTTTATCACCTCCAAAACAAAGCCTCAAACTAGCAGTACCACAAAGATACCTCAAAATCCATTTCACAGCATTCCAATGCTCTCTACCTGGATTTGACAGAAATCTACTGACTGTACCAACAGCATGTGCAATATCTGGTCTTGTACACACCATTGCATACATCAAACTACCCACAACAGATGCATAAGGAACCCGTTGCATATCTAGTCTCTCAGCTTCATTTGAAGGACTCTGTTTAGCACTCAATTTAAAATGAGTAGCAAGAGGAGTGCTTACCGCCTTAGCATTTTCCATCTGGAACTTCTGTAGCACTCTTTTGACATAGTGTTCCTGTGACAGCCAAAGTTTCTTCTCCTTCCTATCACGCATGATTCTTATACCAAGAATCTGATTAGCAGCTCCCATGTCTTTCATGGCAAATGACTCCCCCAATTGATTCTTTAACCTGTTAATCATGGAAATATTTTTCCCAACAATAAGCATGTCATCAACATACAATAACAGGATAATGAAATCATCATCAGAGAACTTTTTAACAAAGACACAGTGATCAGAAGTAGTCTTCTTGTAGCCTTGCTCTGACATAACAGACTCAAACTTCTTGTACCACTGTCGCGGAGCTTGCTTCAACCCATATAGACTCTTTCTCAGTCTACACACATAGTCTTCCTTTCCTTCAACATGAAAACCATCTGGTTGCTTCATGTAAATTTCTTCCTCCAAATCACCATGAAGGAAAGCAGTCTTTACATCCATTTGCTCTACCTCCAGATCAAGAGTAGCAGCCAAACTCAACACGGTTCTAATGGATGACATCTTCACCACAGGAGAAAAAATCTCATTGAAATCAACACCCTTTCTCTGTCTGAAACCTTTCACCACTAATCTGGCTTTATACCTTGGGGATGCAGAAATACTTTCTTGCTTCACCCTGTAAATCCACCTGTTTTCCAAAGCCTTCTTACCTTTTGGCAATTTCACCAAGTCAAATGTGTGATTATCATGCAAAGATTTCATTTCATCTTGCATTGCATCCAACCACTTCTTCTTTTCTTGACTCTCCATGGCCTCATGAAAACACTCAGGTTCACCTCCATCTGTCAAGGTAACATATTCATCAGAAGGATACCTGGTAGATGGCTTCCTCTGCCTAGTAGACCTCCGAGGTTGAACTTGAGGTGGTTCAGGATCATGTTCCTCTTCAGAATCATCAATAGGAACATCTAAAGCATCTCCAACCTGCTGATCACCAACATAGTCATGTTGCTCACCATTCTGAATATTGTTCTCAGCAGCATCCATATCATGGTTAGGTGTCTGAACTGGATCAATATCAGACAGACTACTATCTTTCTCAGGTGTAGTCTTCTCCATCTTATCAATGTCTTCAATGGTTTGGTCTTCCATGAACTTCACATCACGGCTTCTGACAAGCTTCTTCTCAACAGGATCATACAACCTGTAACCAAACTCATCTTCACCATATCCAATAAAGATACACTGCCTCGTCTTCGCATCCAACTTGGATCTCTCATCCTTTGGAACATGCACGAATGCCTTACAACCGAAGACTCGCAAATGATCATATTTGACATTCTTGCCAAACCAAACTTTATCTGGCACTTCAGCATTCAGGGCAACTGCAGGACTGAGATTAATAACATGCATTGCCGTGTACAATGCCTCACCCCAGAAATGCTTAGGTAGCTTAGCTTCAGAAAGCATGCACCTAACTCTCTCAATCAACGTCCTGTTCATCCTCTCTGCTAAACCATTCAGCTGAGGAGTTTTGGGAGGAGTCTTTTCATGTCTAATACCCTGCTGCTTGCAATAACTATCAAATGGTCCACAATACTCACCACCATTGTCAGAACGAATGCATTTCAGCTTCT
Organism: Viola odorata; assembly: GCA_963691705.1. Classification (NCBI taxonomy): domain Eukaryota; kingdom Viridiplantae; phylum Streptophyta; class Magnoliopsida; order Malpighiales; family Violaceae; genus Viola; species Viola odorata. The sequence continues at coordinate 4,069,970 of OY829545.1, forward strand.
TGCTTGACTGTCTCTCAACCAAAACTTGGAATTGTTTGAATTTCTCCAGCACCTGGTCCTTGGTCTTCAATGCATAGACCCAAAGCTTCCTGGAGCAATCATCAATAAAGGTAACAAAGTAAAGTGCACCACCAAATGACTTTACCTTTAATGGACCACAAACATCAGAATGCACCAATTCAAGCAATTCTGACTTCTTTGAGGGAGGATGCTTCTTAAATGATACTCTGGTCTGCTTACCAGCCATGCAATGAGAACATTTCTCCAACTCAGCACTCTTCAATCCCGGAAGCACATCCTTTTTAGCTAAACAATTCAGCCCCTTTTCACTGATATGACTAAGCCTTCGGTGCCACAAAGAAGCCTCCATATCCATGGCATTCACACTGTCTTTAGCAACCAAAGCTTTTGTCCAATACAGTTTACTAACTTTCTCCCCTCTGGCCACAACCAAGTTACCTCTGGTGAGTTTCCATTTTCCAGAACCAAAGTGATTATCATAACCACCATCATCAAGCATCTGCACAGAGATCAAATTAAAACGGACATCTGGAGCATGTTTGACTCCTCTAAGCAATAACTGCACTCCCATGTTGGTTTGTAAGAAAACATCACCAATACCAACTACCTTAGCAACACCATCATTACCCATCTTCAACACTCCAAAATCACCAGAAGTGTAAGATGTGAAGAACTCCTTCCTCGGTGTAACATGCAGTGTAGCAGCACTATCAATTACCCACATGCTCTCATCTGATACAAGATTAACTAAATCATGATCACGGAGAATAACAAGATCATCACAAGTAGCCGCAGAAACACGATCATCACCATCTTGATCCTTCTCTTTCTGCTTACCATTATTGTCTTTTCTCTCCCTTTTCCATTGAAAACAGTTCTTCTGTATGTGCCCCTTCTTGTGACAATAATGACACTCCACATTCTTGTATCTGGACTTGGACTTACTTCTGCTCTTGTCCCTACCACCTTTCTGTTCCTTTTTCTGACTTCTCCCCCTGTTTTCAGTAACAAGTACCTCGGAATGAGATGAAGTACCCTGTGCCTTCCTTCTCATCTCCTCATTAAGAACACTTCCCTTTACATTTTGCAAAGAGACAACACCATCGGAAGCCGAATTCGAAATTGAAACCCGAAAAGTTTCCCAAGAGTCCGGTAGAGTATTCAGTAGCCATAGTCCCAACACCTCATCATCAAACTTGATACCCATTCCTGATAATTGATCTAGGAGTCCTTGAAAATCATTCAAGTGATCTGAAATGGAAGTCCCATCCTTGTACCTCAAATTCATCAAGGAATTCAACAAATACAGTTTATTACTCCCTGATTTAGAAGCATACAAAGATTCAATTTTCTTCCACAAGGACGCTGCATGTTCCTCATTAGCAATATGATTATAAACATTGTCATCTACATATTGCCGAATAAAACCACAAACTTGCTGATGCTCAAAATGCTAAGCCGCTTCAGTCATGGATTCTGGCATCTCAGTAGAAAATACAGGAAGATGCAACTTTTTCACAAATAATAGATCTTTCATTTTTCCCTTCCACAAGTGATAATTAGTGCCATTCAAACTCAACATTCTATTTGTATTTGCCTCCATCATTCAAGCAAATCAAATAAACTCAAACCAAGAGCTCCGCTACCACTCTGATGGGAAATTCAACACAATAATAGCAATACGCAGCGGATAATAATTTTCCCAACTTGCTGGAATCTATGAGGAGCAATAACAAATTAATGGCAGCAACTAATTCATCACACACATGAAGAGACAACACGATTTTTACGTGGAAAACCTTCTCAATGCGAGAAGTAAAAACCACGGGCACAAGCCAGTCAATCAAGCTCCACTATGATCAAAATCAGGGTACAAGAGTGTCTCAAATCACAGCACAAATTGTGCTCAACAACTAGGCAAACAACCAACAACAAGTATGAAACTAGAGAACCAAAGGAAGAACACAAAACCAGATTTCCAGCAGCTACTTGCGGGACTCGATTCCTCCTGCTCAGATATCGTCTTACCAATCCAACCAGTCAGATTGAAGAACCGGATGTCGTGAACCTGCTGTCTAAATTTCAGCCCGATCTGACGGTGAACGAAGGCACAGCGATGAATCTCCCACGGCTGCGCAGAGATGAACGAATCTGTTTTCTCTCTTCTCCTCTCTCTTTTCTCTCTTTCTCTTGTTTCTATTTTTGCTTGAATGAGCTGCTGCCTTCTTACCCTAATTTAGAGAATAAGATGAGGGACTAGTGGGCTTGCATATTGGGCTTCTCTCCACATATGTTGGGAGCCCAAACCCAACACCCATTAGGTATAGAAGGGACATTTTTCGCACTTCTGATGTGCTTTGACAGCCTGGGCTCCCTTTCATCAAAATTTGATTTAAGGAATTGAACCCAGCCAGCAGAAACATTATCTTATGACATACCGAAAGGGTTATATCCATTAGATGGGCTATATTTTGTGCAATGAGATTAATAATTTATTTGTTTTAGTTTGGTAAATCAATGATTATATTAGAAATTTAAAATCATTGTTGTATAAATGGGTGCAAAGAGGTTATCATATTATTATTATTATCATTATTAAATTTATTTGTTTTCTTTTTCAGAGTTTCAAGAAATCATTAAGCTGATTTTATTTAATTTCTATCGTAAATTATATTGAGTATAGATGAATAAAATGTAATGGTAATAAGGTCCAATGATAACAATTTGAGAGAATAAGTTTTTTTTTTCTTCACAAGTTGATTGTAACGATCACATAAAGCATCATTTTTTATAAACTCGTATTTAGGGATGACAAAAAATAGGATAAATATGGGTCTTGGTTTTATTTGGAACAAAAAATCATCTTATTTTGATGTATTTAAATTGTTATCGACTTTCGAAACCTGTTATTATCCCGATCCTATTTATATATTTTATGTGTATTAAAATTTTAAATAAAAAATCCTAAATTAGATTAAAATTTAAAACCCTCAATCAAGTGAATCATTAATTCTCAATTAATAATTTGACTCACTTACCAATCAACTATAAATATTTTATAAAATTTCGGTATCCAAAATATAAATGAATTAAACCAATTAATTTAAATTATAAATAAAATAGAAATCAAATGTCAACTTGAACTTTTCCAGGTAAAAAATAATTTTTTTAATGCTAAAAGAATATTTATTAATTAATTTTTAAAAATTTATTTCATTGGCTACCGTCAAAATAATGAAGAAATTCATATTAGTAGAATATAAAAAATGGAAACTAAGCGGACATTATTAAAAGGAGTTGTAGTTAATAATAATAACAAATTGGGCTGAAGGGACACAACGGTAAATGCAAATGAGTACAATCATAACCCTATATATCACCGCTGGGATCTGCATTCTTCTGCGTGTTCGTAAAGGTAATTGTTCTCCTCAATCTCTGTCTCGCCAATCACTGATTCGATCTGCTTCCCAATGTTTCTGGCCAATTTGTTTTCTTGTTTTCTCTCCATGCGTTCATCATCTGACCAATTTGTTTTCTTGTTTTCTCTCCATGCGTTCATCATCTGACCAATTTGAACCCTCCCATCTTTTCATCGTTTTCGTTCCGCCTCCCACTCTCAGGTAAATACTCTTCTCAGGAACACGCGTTTAGCATATATAAGTCCACCAAATCCTGCCTTTTGTTTGTTTGTCTGATATCTCATCTGTTCTGCTGTTATCGGAACTCTGTGCTTGACCAGATACCTGTTTTATATGAGCATAGATATATTAAATGTTGATGGATTTCTTGTGCACTTATGATTTTGTTATTATTTCTTAGCACATGTTCTTGTCAAAGGTTAGTAAATAGCATCAGCACCTACGTAGCGTAGCAAGTAACCAAGTGACATAGCTTTGATCTCCACTCGGTGTACTTTGATCAATCTCATTGAAGTCGTGTTTTATTTGTTACCAAAGAGATGGAAGCGGCCTCCTATTTTTGCTCACTCAACAACAAAAAGATTGATTTTGGTTCCCATTGCATTTATGCTTTCTCTGATGCCAAGACAATCAGAATTCATTGAAAATAAATCAGTTTGACATAAATGTACTTATATTTTTTTACATTTACTTCCGGACATGAAAAGTGGATTGCATTGCTTTTTTTTTCTCATTTTAAAATCCATTAATAACCTTTATTCTGCTTCTATTTTCTATTACTCGCAAATCAAGGGAAGTGTTTAATGTGCTCAAGTGTTGTGAATACTGTGAATATGCTCAAGTATTTGACTGATCTCAAGTCTTGCTGTGCATATTAATGTGTTGTGCATGATCGTGATTGTTACAGACCTCATATCTTTGGCACAAATTCGTAGTAAGTTGACAAAATACATGAAAAGAAGTCTGGAGCTGTTGCGGATTTGATCAGGTATATGGTGGCTTCTGCATTCTTCTGTTTGTTCTCAGAGGTAATAGTTTTCGTCTATGCTGCTTTGATCCTCCTGACAATGTTTCCGACCATTTTTTCTCGATTTTTTTGCATCCATCTATTTTGGTGCTATTTATTCTTCTTCGTACCCTTTTTCTTCATCATTTTCGTTCCACCTCCCACTCTATACATTATACATATACATGTTTTGATTCAGAATTTCAATGGAGTCAGATGTATACTTTGTCTTTTTGCTGCTTTAAATCAATGTGATTAAAATTGCTGGTATTTGTGTGTAATATCTGCTGATATGCATATATTAAGCAAATTAGTTGAGTTATAAATCAGCAGTGGATTACAATTACATGAATTGCATGCAGATACATAACAATGCAACGTGGGAGTATGAACAAGGAAAAGAAAATAATAGAATCCAAAATCAATGAGATGTAAGTTTTGTAGAATAAGTTCCTCTGTTCTAGTTTTAGTTAGCGATTTGATTGGCTTATTATTACAAGTTTTGGTTGTTTATAATTATTTAGGCTTTTGAATCTGAAAACTACGGAAGAAAAGCGATTTGATTGGCTTATTATTACAAGTTTTGGTTGTTTATAATTATTTAGGCTTTCGAATCTGAAAATTACAGAAGAAAATGAACGAGGAAAAGGAAGTATGAACGGCGAAAAGGAAATGACAAAATCTGAATTCAATGAGATGTAAGTTTTGTAGAATAATTTCCTCAGTTTTAGTTAGTGATTTTGTTGGCTTATTATCAAATGTCGAACTTGAACTCTTCTAAGTAAATAATAATTTTTTTAATGCTATTATTAATACGGAGGTCAAATTAGAGTGTTCATGCTTCATATACCAGAACAATAAAACCCTAATGCAACACGGGTAAAAAATTATAAGTGAATTTGACGCGCAATATACATGCCTCTTCTCCACGTAATTATGAATATGAATAGTTGGAAAAGTAATCAAATAAAATATCATTACGGTTCGATTTAAGAGAGGTGTAGCCGTGTAGGTCTATAGAAATGGAGAGTGAAGAGTGAAGAGAGAGAGTGAGCGGGCGAGCCATAATTATATGAGTATTTTTTTTATGGAAAATTTGAACCTTCTCTTTATACCCCTCCGTTTTCTTATATTCTCTCTTTCCTCCTATTTTTGATTTTCTACTACATTAAAAATGATAAAAATGATTTTTTTTTTAAAATTTAAAAAAAGAAAAATGAGGTCTTAAAAAGACAAAAAGAGAGCAGTAGTATTTAAGGTCGTGAATCTCGTACCAGTTAGTGTCTCGGTTTTGTCATTGGTAAAATACAGGTTGACATCTCAAAATTCTATTTTTATATATTTATACTCACAATTACACGTAAATTTAGAATTTGGCCACGAGACAACGTCGGCAAGAGGAACAGATCCCGGATTGTAGACGATCGGAAGAAAGCTGTGAAACGCAGGTAAATAATTTGTTTGTGATGTGATTATGTTTCGAAACTCTTTGATTTATTTTATGATTTTTACATTAAATTGTTAAATTATAATTTCCCAATCTAGCGCCCACTCCGGTGGCAAGAGGAAGAGGTCCCTGAAACATAAACCCAAAGAGGATGGCTTCGGTGATGAGATTTACGTGCCCAGGTGATAGTTTTGACTGTGATGCGATTGTTTGGGGGAAAAACCCTTTGATTTATTTTGAAAGTAATGATTCAATTGCCTCTGAAATAATAGCATTGTTTGGTGGCTTGTCCTGGCATCTAGATTGCCTTGACCTTAAGCAAGACATGTACTGACTTCTTTTGGTATGTTGATTACAGTTTGGATTTGTGTAATTTAGGTCAAGTGTGATTTTTCATTGTGTTCCGATGTCTAGGGTTTAAGCTACAATGTTGAACACACCTGTTACATTTTTGCTGTGCATGTCCATGAGTCTGTGGACTTGTAGGGTTTTCCAGTGGTTTTACTTCATTTGAGGCTCAATTACTAAGGAGTGTATTGATATTGCATGAATAGTTGTCACTTGTTGAGATGTGGTTCAATCTGCTGCCAGAGCCTCCTTAGTTATGCAGTGAATGGTACATGATTGATTCATATCACTTAGCCATGTAGGATAATTTCAAAGTTGAAGGGCTCCACAAGCTTGGTGGCCCATTTTTGAAACTAAATCCTAATTCCCTAATTCTACGACCTCTCCTACCGAACCAAATCCCTAATTCCAGAAACTAATTTGGCTTCCCCCTCCTCTTCTTTTGGAAGGTTCGTTGAAGAGAGCAAAGAGTTTAAGGTTGAAACAACTAGTTGCTTCTTGTCATCTTGCAATTGCTAAAATCGATTTGTTTGTAAGAATGTTATTTTTTTTTAGTTGGAAAGTACTGTGTTTGCATGTAATTCGGTATGTAATTTAGAAAGAACTTTGTTTAGTATTTATTAAACTAATGTTTGTATGTAATTCGGTAATACCGAAATATCAAAATACTGTACTGAAATTATTTTGGTAATATGATAACGGTATCAATTAATAGAAACTATGGTACGGTATTTAATTTTTTTAATTTGGTATACCGAATACTGAAATTTTTATACCAAAAAATTACGGTACCGACCGATGAACACCCGTACTTGCAACACCAGAAGAAGCTTACATGAGCCAACACGAGAAGAAGCTTACATGAGCCAGCAAACCCAGTACATTTTAATTACTTGAAATACAAGAAAATTCTTCAACTTCTTCAACTATGTGTGGAGAAAAAAGCTGAAAAACAAAGCCATTTGATTCAAAGCGGCATCATAACAAATGGGTTCGGTACAAATCTCCACTTGAGCACCAAGCTAATCATTTTCTACGCGGCAATTGGTCATGTAGACAGTGCTCGCAAAGTGTTCGACAGAATGCCCGACAGAAATACATGAAAATTCTTCAACTGTGTGGGGGAGAAAAAAGCTGAAAAATAAAACCATTGATTCAGAGGCGAATCATAAAAAATGGGTTTGGTGCAAATCTCCACTTGAGCACCAAGCTAATCATTTTCTGATTAGCGAAAATTGGTCATGTAAACAGTGCTGGCGAAATGTTTGACAGAATGCTTGAGAGAAATATTGTGTCGTGGAAAGCCCAAATTTCTGGTTATACGCAGAATGAATTATATCAAGATCAATTGCTAGTGTTTCTGGAAATGCGTCGAGCGAGTGTCATAGCCAATCAGTTCTCTAACGTCACTAGTTTTCTTGGAGACTCTTGGAACGCTGTCGTGTAAATTTGAATAGAAGAATAGTATCTGGTTTTGCGATGGCTGCAGAGTGTCCTTAATTTGTCTGTTTTGTGTGTGTTAAATTGGATTTTGTTGCGCGTAGTTGTTTTTTGAAATCACAACGTAGTCCGACAAATTAAAATAACTTGGAACTTTTTGTTCTTTTATTATGAAATAACAACGGATATCAATAATTACTTATAATTAATCAGAAACTAACTAGAAACTCTAAAACTCAACTGAAAGACGCTTAAACTATTACAAGAAAAGATGCAACTGCAGCTGCAAAAACAAGAAAAACGCAGGAGAGATGGTTGTTGTTGCCCGGAGAAGCAGAAGACAAAAGCCCGGAGTGGGTGGGGCTAGGAACTGGTGATGGGATGACAGACATAGTAGCAGCTGGTGATGGGGTGACAGACATAGTAGCAGCTGGTGATGGGGTGACAGACATACTAGGAGCTGGGCTTGGAGGTAATGAGGCGACGAACACGTGAAGCTTTTGATTGGCGTCCCAGCAGTGGTTAGAATTGCCGCTGATGAAGTAATAGTCGCCTGGCGCATCAAGCGTGACGGCGTCGGAACCGCTGTTGTAGGTGGCGATTGGGGAGGTGGTAATGCAGAGTTGGGATTCTCCTTCGGTGACTTGCATCACGGAGTCAAACTGATTGTCGTAGTTGAAGACGAGAGTATCACCCACCTGAAATTTCTTCGTCCGGGCCCAACTCCAGTAGTCGCGCCACTTCAGGGTAGCATAGTCGGTCCCAGACGCAACATCGCTGGTCCAGCCGGCCTCGTCACCAACCTGGAACACTGTCGCCGAAGAAGGAGTGGTGATGGCTAGGATGAGAATGAGAATGGCTGCTGCAGTCTTACCCATAGTGTTGCAGGATTGCTGGTGTGATGTTTTGAAGGAAAGGAGGGGTTTTGGATTGCTGGTGTGACTTGTGTGATGTTTTGAGGAGGGGGGCATGGAGTGTATTTATAGGGGGACAAGGGAGGAGTGACTGCGATGAATCCTAGTACTTCAGGGAATAGGTTTTCCTATTCCTATATATTCCTATTCCTATGCGCAATAGAATTGTGTTTTCTTCTTCATTGAGAATAAAGAGTTTGGTTACAAACCGATATCCGCATGCGGATAGAACTAGAAGAGGACTAAAATTCACGAATTTTGTTTGTGGGACTAAAATTTGCATGGACACGGATCTCGGCCCAAACAAATTGTCTAAAAACATGAGTTATGGGCCTATATTTGTATTTTTATCCATAAAATAATGTTTTTAACCCAAAAAGGAGAGGATAATTTTTATAGTTTTCCGTTGAGAAAAAAAGAATGAGAAGAAAAGGTAAAAAACAATATTTTACTTGGCATGACAAAAGAAAAAAGAAACGAAAAAGGGAAAGGCTTAATTAATGACCTCAAGGGTCGGTTTGCACTTTTGGGGATCGATTCCTCTAATGTTGATTAAAAACATTACCTATTATGTTAAGTCAACCTCAAGCTACACATTTGAGGCGTCTCTGTGGACGATCCTCTTACCACCATTTACAAACCCTCGTGAGTCATGATAAGTTGTAACTCTTCCCTAATTCACACCTGCTTTTATAACTATTTTTTAACGCTTTCAACAGCCGACAGACGATTAATAATTTTGTTAAAATTTTTGAAAAAAAAAACATAAAGCCACAAAATTGAGTAATTATACTTTTAGTTTAGTTTTAATAAAAAAATCATATATGTAGCTTATTAATTATTTTAATGGTGATAAAAAGATAATAGAAACTCGCTATCTATCACCACTAACTTTTATAGCTTGGTAATCTCATTTTTATTTTATTTTTTTATCTTTTTAGGTCAGAAGCTTGGGTACATAGTTATCAGAACTGGACCGGTCGACCGTCCTGTTCAACCGGGCTTTTTTACATTTTCGGTCCGATTCAGCCTACTGGTTCGATGACTGAGGAAAACGACGACGTTTCCAATCCAAACCCAGCCAATCAAACCGGCCACCATCTCCCACGACCGAAACAACGCACTACCACCACCAAACCACTCATTTTCGTCCTCCGATCCACACCAATCACCACGCAACGCCCAAAAACTCACCACAGTCAAACCATTGCCGAATCCTCGCCACTACCACAACCGACCGCATCCAACGAAAATATTTAAGTAAGAGATGCAAGGATAGAAAAGAGAAGTGGCGAGAAAAGGGAAGGAAGGAAGAACTAACTGGTGAAGAAGAAAGGGGATCGAGTGAAGAATTACCATGGCGGCTAAAGTAGATGCCAATGCTGCTGCAACAAATTGGATCTTGTTCGCGTAGTTGTTTTTTGAAATCACAACGTAGTCGGACAAATTAAAATAACTTGGAACTTTTTGTTCTTTTATTATGAAATAACAACGGATAACAATAATTACTTATAATTAATCAGAAACTAACTAGAAACTCTAAAACACAACTGAAAGACGCTTAAACTATTACAAGAAAAGATGCAACTGCAGCTGCAAAAACAAGAAAAACGCAGGAGAGATGGTTGTTGTTGCCCGGAGAAGCAGAAGACAATAGCGCGTGGTTGTTGTTGCCCGGAGAAGCAGAAGACAAAAGCCCGGAGTGGGTGGGACTAGGAGCTGGTGATGGGGTGACAGACATACTAGGAGCTGGTGATGGGGTGACAGACATAGTAGCAGCTGGTGATGGGGTGACAGACATACTAGGAGCTGGGCTTGGAGGTAATGAGGCGACGAACACGTGAAGCTTTTGATTGTCGTCCCAGCAGTGGTTAGTATTGCCGCTGATGAAGTAATAGTCGCCGGGCGCATCAAGCGTGACGGCGTCGGAACCGCTGTTGTAGGTGGCGATTGGGGAGGTGGTAATGCAGAGTTGGGATTCTCCTTCGGTGACTTGCATCACGGAGTCAAACTGATTGTCGTAGTTGAAGACGAGAGTATCACCCATCTGAAATTTCTTCGTCCGGGCCCAACTCCAGTAGTCGCGCCACTTCAGGGTAGCATAGTCGGTCCCAGACGCAACATCGCTGGTCCAGCCGGCCTCGTCACCAACCTGGAACACTGTCGCCGAAGAAGGAGTGGTGATGGCTAGGATGAGAATGAGAATGGCTGCTGCAGTCTTACCCATAGTGTTGCAGGATTGCTGGTGTGATGTTTTGAAGGAAAGGAGGGGTTTTGGATTGCTGGTGTGACTGGTGTGATGTTTTGAGGAGGGGGGCATGGAGTGTATTTATAGGGGGACAAGGGAGGAGTGACTGCGATGAATCCTAGTACTTCAGGGAATAGGTTTTCCTATTCCTATATATTCCTATTCCTATGCGCAATAGAATTGTGTTTTCTTCTTCATTGAGAATAAAGAGTTTGGTTACAAACCGATATCCGCATGCGGATAGAACTAGAAGAGGACTAAAATTCACGAATTTTGTTTGTGGGACTAAAATTTGCATGGACACGGATCTCGGCCCAAACAAATTGTCTAAAAACATGAGTTATGGGCCTATATTTGTATTTTTATCCATAAAATAATGTTTTTAACCCAAAAAGGAGAGGATAATTTTTATAGTTTTCCGTTGAGAAAAAAAGAATGAGAAGAAAAGGTAAAAAACAATATTTTACTTGGCATGACAAAAGAAAAAAGAAACGAAAAAGGGAAAGGCTTAATTAATGACCTCAAGGGTCGGTTTGCACTTTTGGGGATCGATTCCTCTAATGTTGATTAAAAACATTACCTATTATGTTAAGTCAACCTCAAGCTACACATTTGAGGCGTCTCTGTGGACGATCCTCTTACCACCATTTACAAACCCTCGTGAGTCATGATAAGTTGTAACTCTTCCCTAATTCACACCTGCTTTTATAACTATTTTTTAACGCTTTCAACAGCCGACAGACGATTAATAATTTTGTTAAAATTTTTGAAAAAAAAAACATAAAGCCACAAAATTGAGTAATTATACTTTTAGTTTAGTTTTAATAAAAAAATCATATATGTAGCTTATTAATTATTTTAATGGTGATAAAAAGATAATAGAAACTCGCTATCTATCACCACTAACTTTTATAGCTTGGTAATCTCATTTTTATTTTATTTTTTTATCTTTTTAGGTCAGAAGCTTGGGTACATAGTTATCAGAACTGGACCGGTCGACCGTCCTGTTCAACCGGGCTTTTTTACATTTTCGGTCCGATTCAGCCTACTGGTTCGATGACTGAGGAAAACGACGACGTTTCCAATCCAAACCCAGCCAATCAAACCGGCCACCATCTCCCACGACCGAAACAACCCACTACCACCACCAAACCACCCATTTTCGTCCTCCGATCTACACCAATCACCACGCAACGCCCAAAAACTCACCACAGTCAAACCATTGCCGAATCCTCGCCACTACCACAACCGACCGCATCCAACGAAAATATTTAAGTAAGAGATGCAAGGATAGAAAAGAGAAGTGGCGAGAAAAGGGAAGGAAGGAAGAACTAACTGGTGAAGAAGAAAGGGGATCGAGTGAAGAATTACCATGGCGGCTAAAGTAGATGCCAATGCTGCTGCAACAAATTGGATCTTGTTCGCGTAGTTGTTTTTTGAAATCACAACGTAGTCGGACAAATTAAAATAACTTGGAACTTTTTGTTCTTTTATTATGAAATAACAACGGATAACAATAATTACTTATAATTAATCAGAAACTAACTAGAAACTCTAAAACACAACTGAAAGACGCTTAAACTATTACAAGTAAAGATGCAACTGCAGCTGCAAAAACAAGAAAAACGCAGGAGAGATGGTTGTTGTTGCCCGGAGAAGCAGAAGACAAAAGCCCGGAGTGGGTGGGACTAGGAGCTGGTGATGGGGTGACAGACATAGTAGCAGCTGGTGATGGGGTGACAGACATACTAGGAGCTGGGCTTGGAGGTAATGAGGCGACGAACACGTGAAGCTTTTGATTGTCATCCCAGCAGTGGTTAGTATTGCCGCTGATGAAGTAATAGTCGCCGGGCGCATCAAGCGTGACGGCGTCGGAACCGCTGTTGTAGGTGGCGATTGGGGAGGTGGTAATGCAGAGTTGGGATTCTCCTTCGGTGACTTGCATCACGGAGTCAAACTGATTGTCGTAGTTGAAGACGAGAGTATCACCCACCTGAAATTTCTTCGTCCGGGCCCAACTCCAGTAGTCGCGCCACTTCAGGGTAGCATAGTCGGTCCCAGACGCAACATCGCTGGTCCAGCCGGCCTCGTCACCAACCTGGAACACTGTCGCCGAAGAAGGAGTGGTGATGGCTAGGATGAGAATGAGAATGGCTGCTGCAGTCTTACCCATAGTGTTGCAGGATTGCTGGTGTGATGTTTTGAAGGAAAGGAGGGGTTTTGGATTGCTGGTGTGATGTTTTGAGGAGGGGGGCATGGAGTGTATTTATAGGGGGACAAGGGAGGAGTGACTGCGATGAATCCTAGTACTTCAGGGAATAGGTTTTCCTATTCCTATATAATTCTATATTTTCCTTCCTATTCCTATATGCGCAATAGAATTGTGTTTTCTTCTTCATTGAGAATAAATAGTTTGGTTACAAACCGATATCCGCATGCGGATAGAAGAGGATCGGTTGGATAGAAGCGGATCCGTTTGGGTTGGGTTTCATTAATCATAAAATTTGCATGGACACGGATCTCGGCCCAAACAAATTGTCTAAAAACATGAGTTATGGGCCTATATTTGTATTTTTATCCATAAAATAATGTTTTTAACCCAAAAAGGAGAGGATCATTTTTATAATTTTCCGTTGAGAAAAAAAGAATGAGAAGAAAAAGTAAAAAACAATATTTTACTTGGCATGGCAAAAGAAAAAGGGAAAGGCTTAATTAATGACCTCAAGGGTCGGTTTGCACTTTTGGAGCACAAAGGTTCCCAAAATTGTAAAATTGTACCCTAAAATAAATGATCTTGGGTTTACAAAATTAATTTTTTTCTATTTTTAGAAATTTAAAAAACTATATTACAGTGCCCACGTGACATAATATTTAATATCAAAAAAATTCCACGTATTTTTGCTGACGTGAATACCCATATTAAAAAATATTTTTGACACTAAGTGGGCCGACGTTAGCAACAACACAGTGATTTTTTTTATAAAAAAATATTAGTTCCTTTTATTGGACAAATATAAGATATAATTGATATGACTCTACTATTATATATTTGGAACAAATAAAAGGGCAACTATATTTAGCAATGATAATATTAGGGCAACTAGAAGCAACAGTTCGCGTCCCAGACCAAGCTCGCCTTTTCATTAGTCCAATTGACTCTGGTCTAGCGCACTGCGAATCCTCGCCTTATCTCAGACTTAAGATTTGGGATAGAGTATGCTCTCTTTTCACCAAAACAACTCTAAACAGATGCTTCCAACTCCCTTTTAAATAATCTGCTTCACAGCCACTGGTTCTGTAAAAAGGAACAAAAAATCATTATTCAGCAATATCATATTCTAAAAGATACCCAAAACATTTAACGATTCAATCATTAATCTCATTTTTATTTTTTTATTTTTGCCTGGTAGTCTCTAATCCTTCTAAAGCAAATTGAGGTGAAGAGTGGCAATTTTGTTTTATCCAATTCATTAAATTTACGGTTATTAATATTTTCTATTTATACCAATTTGATTCAATTATTAGCTCAGACCCTTTTTTTTTGCTAAATTTAACTTGTAATTGGTTGTTTCTTTTACTCTCTTTTTTCATTAGTTTATTTAATTTGTGTGTGCTTCCAAAATTATTCTTGGTATTTTACTATTTTTCAGTAGTTTATTTTTCAATCATTTTCATAAATTAATAAATTATTGTTGCAAAAATGAGAAGTGGGTGCTTCCAAACACCATTAAATCCTTAAAAGAACACCTCCATTCACCTTGCAACACCAGAAGAAGCTTACATGAAGCAGCAAACCCAGCACATTTGAATTACTTAAAAGTACTCCAACTATGTGTGGAGAAAAAAGCTGAAAAACAAAGCCATTTGATTCAGAGCGGCATCATAACAAATGCGTTCGGTACAAATCTCCACTTGAGCACCAAGCTAATGGTTTTCTTATTAGTGAAAATTGGTCATGTAGACAGTGTTCACGAATTGTTCGACAGAATGCCTGAAAGAAATATTGTGTCGTGGACTGGTTATACGCAGAATGAATTCTATCAAGATCCATTGCCAGTGTTTATGAAAATGCGTCGAGCGGGTGTCATAGTCAATCAGTTCTCTAATGTCACTAGTTTTCTTGGAGTCTCTTGGAACGCTGTCGTGTAAATTTAAATAGAAGAATAGTATCTGGTTTTGCGATGGCTGCAGAGTGTCCTTAATTTGTCTGTTTTTTGTGTGTTAAATTGGATTTTGTTGCGCGTAGTTGTTTTTTGAAATCACAACGTAGTCCGACAAATTAAAATAACTTGGAACTTTTTGTTCTTTTATTATGAAATAACAACGGATAACAATAATTACTTATAATTAATCAGAAACTAACTCTAAAACACAACTGAAAGACGCTTAAACAATTACAAGAAAAGATGCAACTGCAGCTGCAAAAACAAGAAAAACGCAGGAGAGATGGTTGTTGTTGCCCGGAGAAGCAGAAGACAAAAGCCCGGAGTGGGTGGGACTAGGATCTGGTGATAGGGTGACAGACATACTAGCAGCTGGTGATGGGGTGACAGGCATACTAGAAGCTGGTGATGGGGTGACAGACATACTAGCAGCTGGTGATGGGGTGACAGACATACTAGGAGCTGGGCTTTGAGGTAATGAGGCGACGAACACGTGAAGCTGTTGTTGGGAGTCCCAGCAGCGGTTAGTATCGCCGCTGATGAAGTAATAGTCGCCGGGCGCATCAAGCATGACGGCGTCGGAACCGCTGTTGTAGGTGGCGATTGGGGAGGTGGTAATGCAGAGTTGGAAATCTCCTTCGGTGACTTGCATCACGGAGTCAAACCGATTGTCGTAGTTGAAGACGAGAGTATCACCCTGATAATCCAAGAGTGGATGAGAGGGCTTTTCCGTCTAATGGCATGCCGGGGAGCGTGGTCGGAGCCCCTTGAGCGACCTGCAAAACCACCGGAGGCTTGCTCCGGTGGTGAATCTCCGATGCCAAAGTCAGTGTTTGGATTAAGATGCAGAGAATGTATATCGGAACAGTGTCGGTCTCTTTTTGGGAGCTCCAGATCTGTCCTTCCTCTCTTTCCCCCTAGTCCTTATGTAGGACTAGAGTGGTTAGAGTGGTTAGATCTACTGACACCTCTCCTCTTTTTTCCACAAAGTGGTTTAAAAGTAAGAGTTAATAATTATAAAATAGAGACCATACCTTTGGGAGGATAAATATTCCTCCTGGGTAATAGTTTTATAATGGTTGAGTGGGAGCAGGAAATGCTGTCTCCCATGTGTGGCTTTGACCACTGATTTAATAGAAAAAGTATACAGTGTACCTTTATTGTAGGCTTTAAGCCGTTTATACCGAATCGGCAAGGTGCCGTTTGTAGCGAATCGGCACACTGCCGTTGTGTGGAATCGGCATGCTGCCGTTTGGAGACCCTTGACCTGGTCAATGTTTGCAGAGGTGTCGATCCGTTTCCTCACAGCTTAGCGAGTGGATCGGCTTCGTGCCGTTTTGAGGCGATCGGGCTAGACTTGTCCTTTGGTCACTTATTCCCGTTGACTTGATCAATCGGTCACGATGCCGTTTCATATGTTTGACTTGGTCAAACCGGTCATGTGCCGTTTTGACTGGTCAACGGTACTTTGTGCAGGTACAATGTCTGTTATGCCCTTGTGATATACTTTTGTATTATCAGAGGCCCAACAACAAACGAGCCCGAGTGTTTACCAAGGGCTTGCCGTTTCTGGCTTGATATTTGATAATCGGCATGCTACCGTTTGTTTTAATTTGATGCAGTTATTGAGCTTTTTTCTCTCAATCCTGCAAATAAATAATAAATGTCAATAAAGAAGGATTAATGCATTTAAATGCATACCTATTGACGTGGCATTTTCCCATAAAATGATGATTGCTGGTTGAACTTTCTAGGAGGAAAGTCTCTTCGTTCTATGACAGGGTTTGAATTTCGAAATTCAAAATTTGTCAGAAACGCATGCGCCGTTTTCTCATTTAATGCTCTGCAGCTTTAGTGACGTGTGTCAGTCTGATCACAATCGGTCCTGCCACTTGTCATCGTTTCGTTGGAACGGATGTGAGTTGAAGAGTTTTCTCCTTTCAAAAGTGGTTTCTCTTGGAAACCCTAACTCATTTTCTTTCTCAACGCCGCTCTCACTTTCTTCTTCCTCACAAATTTTCTCTCATTTTCTCTCTCATTTCTGCAACTTCCTCCCGCACTTCTGGGTTCCGTTCTTCAAGATCTCTGCATTTTTAGGTATTTACCCACTCCTTTTCCCTCTTCGATTTATCGCTTGAGACTTAGGAATGGCACCCAAACGCCCTCTTGTTACTGATGAGATCATTGATAGAACTCCCACTAAGTTAGATAGTGAAGACAAGTTGTATGCTGAGATGGAGGCTTTAGAAATTGAGCTGACTGATGAGTATTCTGCCATTGTTGCTTCTCCCGATGTTAGGTTGAACAGTAGTTTTGATGATAATACTAGGGTCTTGTATTCTAGGATGTTTGCCTTTGGTTTTAGGCTTCCCCTGGATTCTATGATCAAGCAGATGTTCACTCAGCATCTGTTGAGCCCAGCCCAGATTACTCCAAATTCCTGGGCTGGAATTTATGCTTTTTTGAAGGTCTGTGAATTGAATGGGATTAAATCGCCTTCACTGACTCTGTTTAAGTTTTTCTTCAATCTGACAAACCGTGGGAGCTTGATGATGATTCGCCCCCGTCGGGATTCTCATTTTAACGAGATCTTCCAAAGGTATGACTCTTCTGTCAAAGACTGGAAGGAGCGTTTCTTTTTGGTTACAACATCTTCTTCGGCCGAATGGCCTTCTGGGTTTAATCGGGAAATGAATGAGAAACACTGGCTCAAGCCAGATAACCTTGGTGAGCCTCTTCAATCCCAAGTTGACCTGTTGCTGTCGGTTAACACGCCGTTCCACACACGGTACCTGGCAATCGGCTTGCCGTTGTCTGATTGCGTTCTTGGTGAGCTTTTACTAACTCCAGCCATATTCCGTTTTGTCCTTGTTGTATTCTTACACAAATTCCGTTTTGCAGGGAAGGCTAAGAAAGCTAAGAAGGTTGCTTCTGCTTCCATTTCTTCAATTCGGCCGATTTCTGCTAAGGCCAAAGCTCCTGCCGAAGACAGAATGCAGACTGATGATGAATCGGCTGAAGACCGAACTGAGGATGAAGGTCCTCTGGTCGATGAGCCGATTGATGAGGGAATGGTGGCCGAAGAGGCCGCTGAGGAGAGAGGTGAGCAATCGGCTATACCAGACACAACGGTGAATTTTGCGTTCGATGAAGAAGAAGAAGAAGAAGAAGAAGAGGATTCCCCTCTTATCATCAAACGGCGACGGGTCAGCAAGACGGTTGAGACCTCCGATCTGGCAGATCCTGATCCCCAAGTCCTGAAAACTGCCAAAAGAATTCTCAGAAAGAGAAGGAAAGTTGAAGCACAACGGGCTGCCGATGAAGCACAACGGGCATCCGCCGTTTCCGAACCAGAGAATATCGAAACGGCTGAAACCGTTTCAAGGCCTGCTCCAAACATTCCTTTTCCTGCTTGCACTGATGGCTCAGGGGCTTCGGTTCCCCCTTTGGAGACGCCGTTACAGCATCACTCTCCCGTTTTCGCGGGCACATCGGTCGCTTCCGAGAGCATTCCTGATCCAGTTCAGCCAGGTCCTTCATCGCCGATGCCGATTAACCTACACTGGGTTGCCGGTCCACCTTTGCCTGAGCCGTTTACTTCTGATGATCATGCAGTCGCTCCTCCTTCTGTTCATAGAGGTTATCTCTCAAGTCATGGTCCTGACGGGGAGATTACTCACACGGTTAGCTTAAACAATTTTAGAGAAAGCTGCCGCCGATCTCTCGGATTGAAGAGTCCTGGCAGCAAAGATTATAGGACCGGTCAACTGATTGGTGAGATGTTTGCCAACGATGCCGACAGGAAACATTATCACCGTTTGGAGTTGAGTTGTCATTTCTCCCATATGCAAAGTATTTTCTACAGCGGCTTGTGCGCTACCCGTTATGCAGCTGAGGCCGTTGAGTTAAAGCTTGAAAAGGGCAGAGAGGCACTTCGGCAATCAACCGCTGAAGTCGCTTCCCTTCAGAAAGAGAATGAGACTTTGAAGGCCTCTCATGAGACGGACAAAAAAGTTGTTATGGATGCTCGAAGCAGACTGGCTGACAGCCTAAAAGAAAGAGATGGTCTTTCTGCCATGGTCAGGGATGAGCAGAGGAGAAACGGTGAGCTGCTAGAGGAGAAGACTGCTCTATCCGATTCCGTCGCCTTGCTCTCGGGAGAGAAAGCTTCTCTTGCCGATTCCGTTGCCAAGCTAACTGAGGAACTTAGCGCAGCCCGATCCGATTTGCAAGCTGCCAGAAATGACATTGCCGTTAAGGAAGCAGAGCTGCTGAAGGTTCCTGAGAAGATTGGTTGGTGGAGAGAGAGGATGAAGAACATCATGTTGGAGAGCTATGTCTCCTATTATGGCGAGAAGAATTTCCACCCTGACAATCTCTTGCGATATGTTGCTGCTGGAGAAAGGATTGCCGAAGCTAAGGAGTATGAACCTTTCTCCGATTCAGATGTAGACGAAGATGATGATGATGTTCCTGCTGGCCCTAACGCCGCTTCTGGATCTGGGCCGTTAGTATGAACATTTAGCCATGTTTTGGTTAATGCCGATTTGGCTCATTTTGTAATGAACAATTATCATTCGGAATATATATATAATTTTGCAATTTTTAGTAATTGCTACTGTTTAATGATTTCTGTTATATATATATCATACTCCAGAAAAATAAAAACAAAGATAGAACAATTGAAATTGAACTTATCTCTTTTTGTTTAGCAGAATCGGGCGCTTGCCGTTCTGTTATGGCCGTTTTGAGGTTTGCAACCGTTTTGACTTGGCCTCTTTGTCGATTTGGCACTGGGCCGTTTTGACAATATTGCCGATTGATAAGGCAGAAGATGTCTTTGAAAATTTGCCGCTTGCAACGGACCTTGTATCTTTGCCGTTTTGGAGCGGACTTTGTAATTTTGCTGTCTGTCTGATCAGCAGGACCAAGATGGTCTTTAAGAAAATATGATGACAATATATGCCTCAATAACGATATATGCATCAATAGCGATATATGCATCAATAGCGATATATGCCTCAATAGCGATATATGCCTCAATAACGATATATGCCTTGGTGGCAATATATGTATCGTTGGCAATATATGCATCGTTGGCCATATATGTATCGTTTGCAATATATGTATCGTTTGCAATATACGTATTGTCAATTCTTAGATTTTGGTGACGTGGTTCAGCCTAAAATGACTTACGTCCACGGTTCTTGAATTTTGGTAATGATAGCATGTTTTTATGCATGATTTTCTCTCCATTTTCTCCCCTTTTTAAGGCATGATTCCGCTAATTTACCCTTGTTTCCATTACTATTGCAGATTTAGGCCTAAAATGGGAGTTTATGCGAAAAGATGCATTTCTGGACCATTTTGTGCAGTTTTTGAGCTTCAAGACCCAGAGTCGAGGTCCCGAGTCCGAACCAGCGTTCAAGGTCCCGAATCGGATTCCCAGTTCGGGACCCCGAAGGGCAAAGGATGTCATTTCCACGTGTCATCCCACCTAAAACGCCCATGTGACTCCTCTGACACTGTTCCTGCGCTCTGCACTGATTACCAAACACCCACCGAACTGACCAGTTCAGCCTCGAGCTCAGTCCAGACCTGCCCAAAGCTGGAAAAATCAGACAGCTTTATGCTTTTCCAGCTTTGTGCTTTAAGGAACATGGATCCACTTTCTTAGGCTTTCAATTAATGCATTTTGTCCCTAGTTTTAGGCTGAAGATATTTTGTGCCTAAGGCTCTACTATATAAAGGGCATCTAGGATTAGTTTAGATCATCTCTTCCTAGCTTTTAATCACTTAGCATAATTTAGAAGTAGCTTAGACTTCTCTCTAGTTTCTCTCTCTAGCCATTGTTAGCTTCTTCAACATTGCTGCCGAGCTATAAACGGAATTTTAGTAACAAGTTTTCTTCCCTTCATCTATTTATTTACTTGTTATGCTTTCTTTAATCGTTATTTGTTTATCCTTAAGTATGAGTAGCTAAATTCCTAGTTCTTGGCAAGGCTGATTCAAGGGTTGCAAGGGCAGATTCGAGGCCTTAATGTGCTTAAAATATTCTTGATGCTATATTCAACTATTCATCGGTTTAATTATATCTTTGCATGATTTAATTTGAGGCTTGATCAACTGATAATTATCTTGTGTAAAGGCTGCCATTTATGTGATGAATACGGAAGGAAAATTGCATGAGTAAGTAGGCAACTATTAAGTCTTGACTGTGTCAAAGTGGTCTTGAATAGATAGGTTGGGTAGTTGATTAGGGCTGGGTCACGAGCCTGACAAACTGAGGGACTTTAGCTCTAGATCTGTCTTTTCTTAGCTTCATGGGCAGTTTGAGTATGGCCCTCCCGTATTCGTGCCTGGAGGGATGGCAAACTGTCAAGACTACCTCATATGTGGAAACGGGGGGTAGTTTCTCTTAAGAGAAAAGTAGGGGATATCCGAGGAATCTGGTCCCCATGTCATTTCTATGACATCTCGAATGGAATACCCTTGAGCTGATGACGATCTGGTCCCGAATGCAACCCAGAATGCCTTTGCCGAGAACACTTCCTCCATCTGATTATTCGTGCTTATTTCACTCTTGATCTATTTCACGCCTGCGTTGATACTTCTGCATCTGTTTCTGATTTGTTTTATTATTTCTGGAATTATTTGCTTACTTGCTTTATTTTATCATTCGGGACTCCCGAATTGACACCTCGGGACCCCGAATACTGCTTTCCTAGATAAAAATTGTTAGCTCCCAAAATCTGCCTTGGCCAACTCGTTTGGCCAAGAAAAACCCCCCCTAAGTGTTACCCTTTGTGCTCTTCTCCCGAATACATTCACGACCATAAATCAGTTTCTCACAATCCCTGTGTTCGACCCTGACTACCACTGTACACTTTATCTCTTGTGCACACACGTTTTCAGGCACTATAAATTTATGTATTTGATTGACGATCAGGTAACGTGGTTCAGCTTAACCTACATCCACGGCTGGATTTTGGTAACGTGGTTCAGCTTAACCTACATCCACGGCTGGTTTAATTTTTGTTTTCTCGAGATCTGCAATCATATGAGAAACAATACTTGCGAATATATATTTTTCATTGTTTTGAAATATTTGATAATTCATGTTATACATAATATTCCAGAAACAATTAAAAAGACAAAACAAATTGGACTTATCTCTGTTTTGACCGTTTGGCCAGATGCCGTTTTGAGAATACCGTTTAAGGTCATTCGGCACTAGGCCGTTTTGAGAATATTGCCATTTCCCCCTCTGATCTGGACAACGGCCTTGAAGGGAAAATCGGCTGCCCAACCTGCATATCGGCTTTCTGCCGTTTGCTTCTTTCTCAGCTTTGGAGATCGGGTTCCTCCCGTTTCCTCCTTCGGTAGTCTGCTTCTTCCATTCTGGAGTATTTTCCTACCTCAATCCGCAAAAGATCCAAGGTTTTAGGAGTGTTTGCAATCAGAGCATTCTCCAACTCTCTGTATTTACAATTTCTTTTCAGCGCCTCTGCTGCAAGATTGGGTGCTACATCAGGAAGAGTTGCTAGTTCTGTGTTAAATCTAGCCACGTATGCAGCCAACGATTCTCCTGACTGTCGCATCATGTCAAACAGAACGGCTGAAGATTTCTCCGTCGGTATACATGAGCTGAATCGGCTTCTGAATGCCTTTTCTAGTTGCTCGAAACAGTCAATGGATCCGGCCGGTAACTTTTCAAACCAAGTGTTGGCTATCCCTTTAAGGGTTATTACAAATATTTGGCACAAAGCCTCATCCTTTCTAGTAAAAAACTTAACATGTTTCTTTACTAAACTCACATGAACCGTCGGATCTGTTGTCCCATGGTAGTGATCGGATGGTAGCTTGACATGCCTGCTCACTTGATGTTTCCGAACCCGAAGTGTTAACGGATTTCTTGGATCATCGTCCTGTTCCTCGCGATCTGGTTGCTGAACAGACCGTTTAAACAGATCTGGATTATCTCTATCATGATCTCTCTTTGGTTGGTGTGGAGTCACCGATCTCTCTCTGCTTCTCATTTTCTCGGATCTACTTTGAGATGATTGTTCATGGCTCCTTCTTGCGCTGCGTTGAGCTATTTGGTTGACAAATTCTTCTATGTCTTCCCCTCTGGGTAGATCTGCACTTTGATGCCCTGGTGGTGGCTCCAAAGATGGTTCTACTGCCTGTTGATTGTAGATCCGTTGAGGAACAACTGGCTGGTTGACTGGTGGAGGAACTCCTCCTATGAACGTTTGCATCATCACGTTCATCCTTTGGTGCAGGGCAGCAAACTCGAGCATGATGGCTGAGTTAATGACCTCTGAGGTTGTGCCTGGACATGGGATTTCTGGAAAATTAGGTTGTTGAGCCGTGGTGTTTAGTCCCACATGAGGAGATGAAGTTTGCACCGGTGGTGATCCACGTTGATCAGCAGCAGCACCAGCAGGTTGATTTAATTGAGAATTTTGATTGGACGCCATTTTTGGAAATGAAAACCCCAAATTATTGAGAAGAAAGAGCTTTGAATCTCAAGGCTCGCTCACTTGAAACTTCAAAAGCTCTCAACGAGAGCACCATTTGATAATCCAAGAGTGGATGAGAGGGCTTTTCCGTCTAATGGCATGCCGGGGAGTGTGGTCGGAGCCCCTTGAGCGACCTGCAAAACCACCGGAGGCTTGCTCCGGTGGTGAATCTCCGATGCCAAAGTCAGTGTTTGGATTAAGATGCAGAGAATGTATATCGGAACAGTGTCGGTCTCTTTTTGGGAGCTCCAGATCTGTCCTTCCTCTCTTTCCCCCTAGTCCTTATGTAGGACTAGAGTGGTTAGAGTGGTTAGATCTACTGACACCTCTCTTCTTTTTTCCACAAAGTGGTTTAAAAGTAAGAGTTAATAATTATAAAGTAGAGACCATACCTTTGGGAGGATAAATATTCCTCCTGGGTAATAGTTTTATAATGGTTGAGTGGGAGCAGGAAATGTTGTCTCCCATGTGTGGCTTTGACCACTGATTTAATAGAAAAAGTATACAGTGTACCTTTATTGTAGGCTTTAAGCCGTTTATACCGAATCGGCAAGGTGCCATTTGTAGCGAATCGGCACACTGCCGTTGTGTGGAATCGGCATGCTGCCGTTTGGAGACCCTTGACCTGGTCAATGTTTGCAGAGGTGTCGATCCGTTTCCTCACAGCTTAGCGAGTGGATCGGCTTCGTGCCGTTTTGAGGCGATCGGGCTAGACTTGTCCTTTGGTCACTTATTCCCGTTGACTTGATCAATCGGTCACGATGCCGTTTCATATGTTTGACTTGGTCAAACCGGTCATGTGCCGTTTTGACTGGTCAACGGTACTTTGTGCAGGTACAATGTCCGTTATGCCCTTGTGATATACTTTTGTATTATCACACCCACCTGAAATTTCTTCGTCCAGGCCCAACTAAAGTAGTTGGTCCACTTCAGGGTAGCATAGTCGGTCCCAGACGCAACATCGCTGGTCCAACCGGCCTCGTCGCCAACCTGGAAGCCGAAGAAGGAGTGGTGATGGCTAGGATGAGAATGAGAATGGCTGCTGCAGTCTTACCCATAGTGTTGCAGAAAAGGAGAGGTTTTGGATTGCTGGTGTGATGTTTTGAAGGAAAGGAGGGGTTTTGGATCGCTGGTGTGATGTTTTGAGGAGGGGGGCATGGAGTGTATTTATAGGGACAAAGGAGGAGTGACTGCGATGAATCCTAGTACTTCAAGGAATAGCTTTTCCTATTCCTATATATTTATATATTTCTATATATTCCTACATATTCCGATTCCTATTCCTATGCGCAATAGAATTGCGTTTTCTTTTTCATTGAGAATAAAAAGTTTGGTTACAAACAAACTTCAATCCGCGTGCGGATAGAAGAGGACTACAGCTCCTTAACTACTGCTGCTCTGCTCCAACCAAAACACGCCAATAAAACGAGGTGCAAAATACTCAAACACTTGAATTTTTTTTTCTTTTTTTATTCATTAAACATGTAATTTGAAGTTTCTATTACCATTTCTTTCATAAATATTATCTATTTTTTCATTTGTTTCTTTAATTTGTTCAGCTTTGTAAGCCTTACCAGCTTTATCTTTTTAATTTACATCATTTGTTGTATTTTTCTCTCTCTTTCTTAATTTTAATTTTCTTTTCTGATTAGTTTTTGAAATTTTGTAATCTGTTAGCCCTATTATTTAGTACTCCTCCCGTCTCAAATTAAGCGTCGTTTTGGCTCTAATCACACAGATTAAAAAAAAATTATAAAAAAGTTGAAAAGGCAGCTTCTCGACAGCTCGGGTAGCAAGACAATAAGACAGAGCGGATAGCAAACAAGGGCAGCTGAAAAAACAACTTTTTAAGCTAAACAACGTTTAATTTTGAGCAGTATTTTTTGGCCTAACAGAGGGAGTACTATTTAATGTAATTTTGGATTCTTTTCTTGAAGTCTTAATATTTTTTATTAATTACCATTTTTTTCTTCATTCACTTAAGGGCACCGCCTCTCATTTCCTCTTCATTTACTAATTCAAATCAAGAGTCCTCTGCCTCCCATGATCTCGAAGAGGTCGAATTTGGCGCATGTTTTTAGCTTACATCTCGGGTCTTTCGGAATCAAAGAGTATGGCTTATGAGGACGATTGGTGAGGTTGTTTTGACCAAGAAAATGGGATCTAAGTGCCTGTTTGGGAGTCTGGGTTGGTTACCCAACCCAGTATTCCCAAACTGAAATGGGTTGAATGGTGTTTACCCATGGGTTGAATGGTGTTTGGTAAACACCATTCAACAAATGAAAATGTGCCAATTTGGGTGGCCAACCCAGGAAAATGCAATTTTGGGGAATGGCCCGAATTTGGCCATTGGCAAGATGAGGAAAATGCCATTTGCGGGATGAGGGTGTGGGTTATTTGTGGACAAAAATACCCCTCCTTGTCTTTGGTAATTACAATTGTACCTACTATATAATTTTGTTAAATTTCCCATTCTCCTCATTCTCTCCTTCCTTCACCGAATTCGCAGCTCCACCTCTCTCTCTCTCACCCTCTGCCGATCTCTCCTCGCCGTCGACGCCCAGCCTCACCGCTGCTGCCTTCTCCTCTCTCACCCTCGCCAACCACCCTCTCAAACCCTGCTCCACCAACTCTCTCTCAAACCCAGCTGGGATCCGATCTACTCCATCTCCTCTCCCAGCCGCAGCCGTACCACCCATCGCCGCCGGCAGTCTCCCGACCAGCCTCTTCCTCCATCGCCAGATCTCCTCCAAATACCAGCCGGATTCGCTCACCATCGTCACCGAGTAATTTCCTTTTTCTTATTTGTCAATTATTTCTTTTAATTAGAATTTGTTTGTTGTGCTTGCTGCTGGTTGCGTTGCTGCCATTTTAGTGCTCAATTGTTACTCATTTCGTTGTTAAATTTTGGTGCCAAAAGGCTGCTCATTTTGCGGCCGAAACCATGCCCGTTTGTTGCTAAATTCATGCTTATTTTGCTGTCAAATTAGTGTTAATTTTTGCTGCCGAAAGGCTGTTCATTTAGCTGTTAAAATCATGCTCGTTTGCTGTCAATTTCGTACTCATATTGCTGCTGTTTTCATGCTCATTTTTCTGTCAATGTGGTGTTCCTTTTGATGTCGAAATGATGCTCGTTTTGCTGCCGAAAGGCTATTCTTTTTGTTGTTGAATCGTTGCTTGAGATGTGGCTCTTTTTGCTGTCAAAGTGCAGTCCATTTAATGCCCAATTGTAGCTCATTTCGTTGCTTGTTTGTGTTGCCAAAATGCTGTCAAAATGCTGTTTAAATTGCTGCTCAAATGTTGCTTTAATGTGTGCTTGTTTGTGGCTGGTTTTCATGCTTATTTTTCCGCCAATTTTCATGCTTGTTTGGTTGGTTTTTACGCATGTTCTTCTGCCCATTTTCATGCTCTTTTTTTGCCAGCTTTTGTGCTTGTTTCGACAGCCTTCCGTTGCTTGTTTCGCTACATTTTATTGGTTAATTTCGACAGCATATTCTTGTCTGCTTACCAGTAATAGTTGATTAATTAATATGAGTCATAATGAGTTTCGAATTGCAAAAGCTTGAGGCTGTGCTGGTGCGTCAATTAATATGAGTCATAATTTAAAAATTGCTCATTTACTTCTCTGCATTGCTTGCTTGTCCATAACTACAACAACGCAAGTGTTATTGGCCATTGGATATTTGGTCCTAGTCTGGAAATGCAACCCATCATCATGCCATGCCTTTGGCATTTACTTCGGTGATGGATGGTTGAGTTCTGTCGTCTACGTGGACGTGTAATAGGGCCTTAGTAAATGCTGATCATGTGTTTGGCTTTTGCTCTGAAGATGCTGCTTTTTTATCTTTTGGGACTTGCGTTTTATACCGATACTAATAATGTCGTCTTCCATTTGTATTCTGACCACTTTTTTCTTGTAATGGGTTGTGGCAGACGGGGGGTTTGACCAACAGACAGAAGGAACACAAAAAACCAATGCCTATTGCAGCAAAGAGAGCCAAGGTAGCAAAGAATCGACAACTGAAAAACAAAAAGAAGGACCGCAATGGCAAACAGTTTCGAGGGAAGAAAGCATGGAAACAATAGGGTGGCACGATCCACACCATGAATCATAATTTTGTTCGTTATTTTTTTAATCTTGAAGATTTTTCGCAACGAAATATTAGATTTACTTAATTAGCAGTTTTGTATCTATCACCTATATTTCAATCAGAATTCTTGGATAAGTTATAATGTTATTATTTTTTTTGATAAATAAATATAAGATGCAAAATGAACTGTTATACTTTTTATGTTATTTTTTGGAAACTTTGGTCCAAAAAGGCAAATTCCATTTCAGAAATGTGGTGAGTTGTGTCGTGACTTTTGTACAAAATGCTCCTGTCTAACTTTATTGTTTTTTATTTGCTGCCTCAGTTGATGTACATATTTTGCTAAGTTTCAATTTCTATTTGGCTAAGTTTCAATTTCAATATCTATGTAAATATCGGCAGGAAATAGAATGAAACTTGCGGCAACTGTATAAATGTTGCTAAATCAAAATGTATATATATAGTAATATTAATTATCGTAAAAGAAAAATGTATATATATATTAATTACAAAGTACATTTATAATCTTAATTAATATATAATTAAGTAAATTATTTCTATATAGCTCACAAAATATTTTTATTTTGAATATTTAGTTTCAATTATATTTTCAATAGAAATCAACAAATTTATATAACATTGTTATTCAAAATAAACAATTATATATAATTATAAAAAAATCCAATTAAAAAAATAGCATTTCTACGATGGTTACCATTTTCGAACAAATTTTTGTTGTTTTATATAACATTGTTTTTTATTTTATTTTAATAATATATATATATATATATATATATTAGCTAATTAATTACATAAACTTACTAATTAATTAATATGTAATTAAGTAAATAATTTATTAGCTAGCTTACAAAATAGATTCATTTAAAATGATAAATAGATAATTGTGATTTTATATATGTAAAATTTTAAAATAGTGCTCAATATTTAACTTTATTTAATAAAATGTTAATTATTTATTTAAAGAAATAGATTCATTTAAATAATCTATATATATACTAAGTATGTCGATGAGTGATGTTTGTAACTCAATTGCTAACAGCTTAATGCTTAATACGTAATTTTATTTTATTTTAATTTAGTTTTTAAGCAATGCAAAGTGTAAGACACAATGTCTTATTTATGGTATATAATAGATCAATTTTATTAGATGTTAGATTATAAATAAATTGATTAAAAATATATATAAAGATAAAAAAGTAAAAAAAAAATTAAACACTTAAAATGAATTATGCCTTTTATGGTCATTTTACATCCAAACCATAGTTTTGGAAAACTGGACTACCAAACAGCACCCTCCGTTTCCCAGATATCGTTTTCCCACTGAATTTTTACAATTGTTTTACCAAACAGCACCTTCCGTTTCCCAGATGTTGTTTTTCCACTGAACATTTTTTCACTGACCATTTCCCCGCTAAACTGGACTGCCAAACAGATCCTAAGGCAGACAAAAATGGGTTTGGAGAGTGATCGAAGAAGCCATGCATAAGGCAGTTCGGAGGAAGAGAGAGTTGGCAGACAAAGCCTTCGCTTCTAATTATAATTTTTTTTTTTTTTGGGAGTAAGGCTTCTGCTTCTCGTAATGGCCACATAAATGGGTTTTTGCTGGATAGTGCTATCTTTCCTCTACAGTCGGTACTAATGCGCTTCTGCCACGAGTTGTTTGATCTTTTGATACATTGGATGGGACCCATCCTGAATTGAAATTAAGAATAAACTACATCAAACATAGTTTTATTATTTTTAATGAATAAAGAAAATAAATTTTGCCTTTTGAAACACCATTAAAAATCCTTAAAAGAACACCATTAAAGCCTTTTGAAAATTCGTCAACTATGTGTGGAGGGAAAAGCTGAAAAACAAAGCTATTTGATTCAGAGCGGCATCATAACAAATGGGTTGGGTACAGATCTCCTCTTGAGCACCAAGCTATTCATTTTCTACGGGAAAATTGGTCATGTATATAGTGCTCGCGAAGTGTTCGACTGAATGCCTGAGAGATACTGAGGTGTCTTCAGAAAGCTAATCATTTTCTACATGACTACATGAAAATTGGTCATGCTAGAGCCAATCAGTTCACTTATGGGAGTGTTTTGCGTGCATGCACTGCTTTGAGGTGCTTAGATTTAGGGCTGCAGATATTGGCGTGTCTTCAGAAAGGTAGATTTTTTTTGGTAATTTGTTCGTGCAAAGTGCATTGGTTGATTTTCATTCCGAGTGTGATTTTCATTCCGAGTGTGGAAAGATGGAGGATGCTTGCTAGGGACGTGTGGATGATTCGTTTCATATGTTTCGATCAATGATGCAAGAAGGTATGGCTACTTTTAATTGATGCTCTTGATGCATTGTCATATCTGAGACAATTTACTTTATACTGTCGAATTAATTGTACATAGAATTCATCGATTATTAAGTTTTCAGAAGTTTTCTTGAAGTCGTTTAGAAGACCACGCGGTAGAATGTGGTCTCCTGGACTCACTAGCTATCCGTATCTACATACTGGGTATTGACCATAATGGTCTGGACTCGAAGGTTTTGTTCTCTAATGGTCACTAACTAGTTTGTTGGAGGCTCTTGGAGAGCTGTCATGTCCATTGAAATTGAAGAATAGTGTCTGGGTTTTGCGATGGATGCAGACTGTCCGAAGCCCTTGATCCATACCGATCGATGTGAGTTATGGTTTTGCAAATCAGCGCGGTTGTTGTTGTTGAACCTGAACCCCAAAGGGGTACTATGTATTTTTTGCTAATTGAAACGAGGTCTTGGCTTGCGCACTGAGATTTTGACTAGATTCCTCCCTTTGATTTGGTTAAAAAAAAAAGAACCAAAACCACTAGCTGCTCCCAAGGACCATCAGCCCACGTATCCTTAAGGGCCCAACCCAAAAGAACCAGCCCATCATCATTCACAAAGAACTGAAAGAAGGATAAACATTTGCTACAGAATTTCAATGAAAAATGCTGCTCATGTTCTGTGTTTCACCTCGGATTATTAAAAAGAGATCGTAACATGTAGAAGTATATACTATATAATATTTATTATTAGATTCTTAGGAAGAATTATTCTTGAACATTTTCTTTTATAGTACACTAGTATGATGGCTTTTATTAATATATAGATTCTGGTTTTAGTATATACAGCTAGCAGCAGCAATTATCATATATTATTGGTAGTATACTGAAACCTGATTATTCACTTTAAGAAACCATGGAAGGTACCTATAGCATACTTCAATTGTACAAAGTCAAATTTTATTTATAATCTAGCGTTAATTAATTATTTTTTTCATTGGAATTTATTTTGAATCAATACGAACTGAATTTTTTATTCGACGTTTGCGCGAGAAAAAGGAAAATTGACTTAATAAATAAGACCTAAATTAGGGGTATGATGTTGATATTGTACTAATAATGGCCGAGGAAAGGAACAATAAGATTGGACGTTTACTCACATGACTTGTCGTCTACCAGCCTATGCAAGTCCCCAATTCTGTTTAATTAATTAATTATTTATTTATTTATTTATTTAAAAAAGGGCCGACCACCGTATTTGCTCTTTCACAAAATCTTTTCTGCAATTTTTTTTCGAATTTTAATTAATCGCACACATTATTTAAAATAAGAATTTCATGCATGGCCAAACAGTAACAAAGTCCACGTCCTGAGTTTGGGCATAAAGTTTTTGTAATTAGATAAATAAGTTAGTTGGTTAATTGATCCATTGAAAAGAAAAGAGAAAAGCCACTATGAAACGAATAATTAAGATTTATGTTTTTTCTAATTAATATAGTGTTCACTGTTTTTATAGAAAAAATCTATAATGAAAGAAAATTAAAATTAAAAGTAAAAAATCATGAGTAATATATTAATATGGTGTTACTGTGTACATTAGATTGTAGTTTAACTCATTAGTAGTGCATGCGTTTTTTACGATAAAATCCTTAATATTGTAATGATAATTACTAATATAACTTATTTTGATGTTATTTCTCGAAGTATTCCTTCAACTCCATCAATAGTTTGGTGCAGACTCCAAGTGGGAAGCGCACAGAGCCTACACCAAGTCATTGATGGGGCTGAAATTACTCTTGGGAGCAGTCATTGGCCTCAGAATTGGTAAAGAAAATGGAAAAGATGAGAAAAAACCCGGTCATAGCACGAGGAAAAGTACTAGGCATTTATAGAAACTAGAGAATTGATTGATAGGAGATTGGATTTATGAATAGGAAAATACAACGAAGAAAGCTGAGACTACATTGATGAAGGATTTGATGAGTATGTTTGATTACAATGAAATGATCTCTATTTATAGATGAAAAGAAATGTAAATTAATTCCATAGTGCACCACCATAGAAATGTTGTGCACCACCTTCTTCATTGTGTGTTACCTCTTGTGTGGGTGCTCCAAGGCATCATGCATGAGTCATTCATGCTTAGAGGAGTGGTGGAGGAGAAGGAGATGATATTTTGGGCTTCATGGGCTGGCTGCTTGTGAGCTTCTGCACATGGCCCAATAGCATTGGACATCCAACTTCTGTAATACTAGAAGCACAATTTTGCGTCAATGACGCAGGTACGGAAATAATTGAGTGCAAAAGTTCAGTACTTGATATTTTGCGTCATGTTTATACTTTGAGGAGCGATTGTTGGCGGAAACTGGATGATCCTGTGCCCAACAATTACTATCTCGTCCATGCAATCACTCCTGGTTTCCATCATCAAAGGCGAGAAACCGACAAAGTCGAAACATTCTACTGGTATTCGGGGGCCTTCATTGTTTCCTTTGACATGAGTGATGAAGTTTTCAAAGAAATCCCCATCGCACCCCACCCTTCTTCGTTAGCGATTCACGTCTTTTGGTTGAGAGAAAGGTCACTGGGTATGATCTTGTTGAACGAGGAAAAGAGTGCTTTTCAGATATGGGCGCTGCTTGAAGCTGCAGTCGTACAGTCCTTCACTCATTTGTACACCATCGATTGAGTTACTGGACTTCATAATGGGAGTATTTATTTGTATAAATAATACACGGGGCTGGGATTTTGGAGGAATCGCTACCTTTTCCACACAGAAAGCGGTCAACTTATCATGTGCGAGCCCTCCAAACGAGAAACGAAAGCTATCAACATTGGTAAAACCTTTACATTCTGTTGGGTTGTTCCTTATATGGCTTCCCACAAGCCTCTCCCGTACACAACTCGTATAGTCTAAATCTCATTTTCAACCTACATTGTGTTGTTTTTGCAATAATCAATAAAGAATAGATTGCTACTACATTTGCAAAACTTTGCTCTCCCCTATATCTATATGTTGTTAGGAAATCTTCAGTGTCGGACCCGTTGTTGTAGGTGGCAATTGGGGAAGTGGTAATGCAAAGTTGGTAATCTCGGCGGGTGACTTCCATGGACCATGACATTGTCAAATTGGTTGTTGTAATCGAAGATGAGAGTATCCCCAACCTGAAATTTGTTGGCCAATGCCCAGCCTTTGTAATCAACCCATTTCATGTTAGTCCTGCTCTTGTAATCATGGTAGTTGAAATCAATCTAAATAGCGCTGGCCCATCCGTACGAATCGCCTACGTGGAACTCAGCAACCAACGAAGTCGTGCAGAGAGAAGCGACAATGGCTAAGACGAGAATGACTGAAGTCTGATTCTTAAAAGCCATTATTGCAAGCGAATACGAAGAAAATAAAACAAAATGAAATTAATGGAGAGTTGCTTGTGCGATGTTTTGAGGAATAAGCAATAATTTCACCCGGTGATGTCTAAATTAATTTAGTCTATTCACACCCTGCTGCGTTTGTAAAATTAATTAGTCACTTTAAAAGTAAAAATTAAACCAACTCTCATATGTAAAGTGGTACAATTGTTTGTTTGGTTAACAATATATTTATCTGATTTTGGACTTTGCGAATTACAAAAAAGGGTATTTGTATTTAGGGGTGAGCCACGGTTAGACAGATTTAGGTTGAGTTTAAATCTAAGATCCATTGTGTGTAGGGGTATTCATTCAATTCAGTGCAGTAATTTTTTACAATTTTATCTTAGTGTTCGGTTATCGATACTAACATTTTACCAAACCGAATTACCCCAATTAAATTCAATTCAGCACTCGATTATGCAACTAAACTGAAATTTAATGTACTACAAAACTAATAACAAAACTATACTACCTTACATCATAGCAATTTTCAAAATTGACCACACATTTTTGTGCTAAAAGAAGATTGAACAGGGGAAGAAAATTGCCCGGGGATGAAATTAATGGCATAGTCCCCATTAAATATATTCCACCAAAAAATGATAAAAAAAAAAATAGTAGTTAATAAAAAAATAAAATACTAAGAAAGAATAGAGTAAATAATAAATAAGTCCCCATTAATTAATAAAGAAGATTAAAAGAAGGAAAAAAAATTGAAAAGTAACTATACTACCTAACCGACTACCTGTCATGTCATATGTCTACAGCATTGGCGGGGTCAAGAACTGAAGGAGCTCCTCTCCTCTCCTCTCCTCCTCCATTACCCGTTTTCTCCCTCTTTCCCTAGTCACCAAAACAAAACTAAAAAGGTCTCTTTCTTCATAGTTTGTACGGATTACTGTAAGTACCCAATTATGCCCTAGAACTTGTTATCTTTTTTATCTTCTCAGTTTCAACAGATCCTCTTGTTTTCTATTTTCACTTGTATGATACGTAAGTTCTGCTGTAGTTTTATCGTTTTCGCTATCCTCTTTTGATCCGGTTGGATTAAGCAAATTTGAGTTTATGTTTTGCTACTTCTTTTGTTTCTCTTTGAGCTGGTTGAGTTTTTTCTTTGTTTGGGCGAATTGGATTTTTTGATATTTGAGGATAATTGAGGTTGATCATAGTTTTATAGAGAGACAAGAACTCAAAGTTTGGGTCTTTAGCTTTTGTGGGCATAGTTGTATGCATATATTCGTCCTGTGTTCTAATGATCAACTTGCATATTTGTTTTGGTTCCATACGTTCTGTTTTGTAAAGTTTCAAAAGATGGAGAGGAATAGTTTGCTATCAGCAATTATTCCCTTTGATTGTTCATAATTTGACAAACTTCCGGAATGTGACATTTTGGTGACTCCAAGGTTTTTGGTAGTTTTGTGCCCTAGCGTGATGCCTTGTAAAAAGGCTGCTAAAGCTATGTGATACCTTTTCTTTGGAGTGGTAAGTGACTGCATTTTCATTCTGTAAAGATGGTAAGAAGTAGTATTAGCAGACAGCAAATTAGCTCTACGAGTCTTCATCAGAAGGCATAATTTTTGTTTAGATGCAAGTAAATGAAGGATTATGTTTTATATAATTTGATCTTGAAGTTCTCAAAGTGGTGATTCTCTGGCCCATATGTTTTCTGATGATGTTTTGTCCCTGGCTTATTTTTGTGCTTCATTGAAGTGACTGTACGCACAGCTTCATGGATGTTAGTCCTGGGAAGATAAAGATTATTCTTGATCACTTCCAAGCTTCAACTTCCAGTGAGAAAGGAGACACTCCTATAAATAGCACGCCATCTACTTTGCAGCCAAGAACTGATAACTCATTGAGGTACTTTTTTCCCTTTATTAAAGAGAGATGCGAAATGAATAGTTAAGATTTCTGTTCAGTCTCTTCCTTTGGCTTAGAGTAGGTCCCATAGCCGTTCCTGGGCTGGAAGAGCTGCATTCATGCTGAATTTGTTTTCTCCTCGACGACTGTCTTGGGGTTCTAGCTCTGGTGGTCAGGAAAAGGTTTGTTGAATAGGTTGTTTCCCTTTGCTTGTTTGTTACTCTGAATTTGTAAGTTCCCTAACCTAAAAAATGTTTTTAACTAACAGGTTGAATTAACTGTGGCAGAGTTAGAATCGCTTTGGTCAGAACTTACTGATTTAGAAGAGAGGGAAGCTTACTTGAAAGCTCAGTAAGGATGATTTGATCCTGGATTTGATTCTGCGATATGAAATTTCATGTCTACTAATTATTTTATTAGAAAATTAAACTGTACCTTGATCCTTACAGCAATGACAAGCTCTGAAACTAGGTCTCCATATTCGAACGTTTGGTTTGGACTAAATACTGATGGTAGATTATGATGAAAATGGACATCCTTCTCTTATTTGTGATTACAATGTTTGATAAGGCTACTATTTACGTTACTGAGTACGACAAACTCCAGTTTTTTAAGCTAAACTAGTCTTCATCATTCAAATAGGAACATCAGGATTCATTTGAGGATAGTTAACCTACAAAACAACTGTTAGTTTTGATTTCAAAACTCCTATTCAGAATAACGAGTTTCCATTTTCAATTGTTTCAAGGTGACAAACAGTGAAACTAATTCCATGTCAGTGTGTTTCCAAATTTCTAGAAGCGCGGATTGTCTCTTAATCCTTTTCTTATACACAGGTTAGAACATGTTGACGAGGTTCTTCGCTCAGCTCGTCTCTCTGGCTACTTGTACATCCGCACGGTATTGAATCCTCTTAATTTATGGCAGCACCGTGCTGCAATATTTGCGTAAACATCACACAGCCGTCTAATATTGGTTTCCCTTTTCCCCTTTCGCAGAGGTGGACAGCTTTACCTGGAGAGCCTCCCCCAGTTGATGATACTGATGTTGATGATTGGCTTCCTCGCTTTGTTGTCCTTCAAGGACCTTGCCTTTTCTTTTATTTACTTTGCACTGGTAACTTGTTTTCCATTTGTTTTATCATACTCTGTGTTTATCCGCTGTGTAGTAGTCAATTTATGCCCATAATAGACTGCATCTAACTTCAATTTCTCTCGTGATAGTTGAACAATTGCACACCTACAGGAGACGTCATATTGAGCATTACTATAGGCTTAATAGAAATTTCTTTGATAATAGTAATTTCTCTAAACGGTCTTTTGATGTTTCTGAAATTTTTTCTGGAGTGACATTGTTGGTGATTTTCATAAAGAATGTTTCCCGGCCTTAATGTTAAAATTCTGTATTTAAGAACTGGAATATGTAACGACTTATCCATGTAGAGTGTTCGTTACTCAAAGCTTCATTGGTATTGCTCGCTAATGATTAATAAAACCTTTGCAGATTTAAGTCCTCAAGATTCCACTCTTCTACCTGATATTGTTGAAGTAGGTTCTCAACCAAGCTTTACAAGAGAAGATGGTGAGACACGGCACTCATTTTATATTTTGACTTGTCATGGGCTGCAATTTGAGTGCTCCAACAGTTCTAAAGCACAGGTACTTCAGTATTTTTCAACTCTGCGTAGTGCATACTATAGTCTTTATGGTGTTGATGATTTGCAATGTCGATTACTTTCCCGTACGTGTCAACACAATTATGAGTCTTTTTCATGATCATATGTGAAGCTGAGCTTCTACTTTATACCCACGCAGGTGGATTTGTGGCTACAAGAATTACTAAAAGAGAGCAAGGATGGTCTCAGCACAGAAACTCCAAATGCTTTAAGCGAAACCTAGAATCACTTGAATATATGTTGTATTGTATATAACCCAATTCTTCTGTAAAATTCAGATCAGTAATTGTTAGATCAGAACTTGTTATCACTAACCTATTGGTTTCGTTCCGTTCTTGTAAATAAAATGACATTCTTAATGAACAAGAGTGGATAATATGACCAATGGTTTATGAGAATCATGTTTCACAGGCTACACAAGGTTATGTTCTTGCATTTTTGTTGAACCTTTCTTGTAGCGTGACCCGAAGCGGTATTGGTGGCAGAGGATATGTAAATTAGCCTGGGAAAATGGGGACCGTGAGTGTGCCCTTAAGCAAAGATTTCTTCAATTTTTTGGGTTAAAACTACAAACCTGTCACTATATTGTGCTGAATTTAAAACCTGCAAAATTGTAGAAGATCTATGGTCTGGCACTTGGAGACTTCGTCCTCTTGCACTTTATAGAAAGTATCACTGAGCTACGTGTTCATTTGTCCGCCCAAAGTAGCTTAACTCGTGAAACAGAAGAAGAAATTCATCAACACGTTGAGCCTCCGTAACCTGCACTCCTTCCATCCCCTGGCAAAGAAGCCTAATGAATAACCATGGTCCAAGCCTCATAAATAAAAATATGGCCCTTCCTATCTTCTCCTAATCTTTATCGGATTAGATTCATCTCATAAATAACTTATCACAAGAGCCCAGCTGGCCATAACCACTTAAGTTAGCAGAATCCATGACCAGTCACTTCATTGCTGCCATTTTTCATGCCTGCCAAGAAGCCTATATATACAGATGCTTCTGTTTCTCACTTTCTGTGCATATTATTGTCTACTGCTCTTTCTTTGCAATGGAGTTTCATTGCCTCATGGTTGTCATCTTTATCGCGGTTAGTTAACGAATTCTTGGTTCTTACTCATCATAAATAGTAGTAACAAGAAAAAGAAATTAAGAATCTTTCTTAATGTTTACCACATTTTGATATTGCAGCTTTCACTTGGTGCAGC
Organism: Viola odorata; assembly: GCA_963691705.1. Lineage (NCBI taxonomy): Eukaryota > Viridiplantae > Streptophyta > Magnoliopsida > Malpighiales > Violaceae > Viola > Viola odorata. Next base: position 4,108,055 of record OY829545.1, read on the forward strand.
TCATTCTGCTACACCTGCAGAGATCTACTGGCATTCTATGTTGCCTGCAACTCCAATGCCTAAACTTCTTCGCGACCGTTTATCATCTGGTCAGCAAATTCCTGCTCTAATGTTCTTGCTTATACTAATTATGGATATGGAATTGAATTCTTCATTGCAAGTATTGTAATGCTTTTTTTTCTGCAAACAGAGAAGGGAAGTGGTTTCAATGACAATGCTATGAGCATTGACATAGCTGGTATAGGTATAGACATAGGCCCTGATGGAGCTGTATCTGTGGATATTGGCGGCGGCGGCGGCGGCGGAGAAGATGGAAGTCCATTCTCATTTAACTATGGTGGTTCTAATGTTCAACAAAAGAGCAACAACAACCAAACTAATGTCCTGTTCTTCCTAGAAAATGACTTGCATCCCGGAACGAAGATGCGTGTGGAATTCGCCAAAACTAGGCCTAAATCTACCTTCTTACCGCGCAAAGTTGCGGTGAGAATGCCCTTCTCATCAAACAAGTTGTTGGAAATCCTGAACAAATTCTCCATCCAGCCTAACTCAACAAAAGCTAAGATCATCAGGAAAACAATCGAAACCTGCGAGGAGCGCGGAGTGGAAGGTGAGGAGAAGTGTTGTGCCAAGTCATTGGAAGAAATGATAGACTTCACCATTTCAAAGATGGGAAGAAATGTTGGAGTCATGGTCACAGAAATCAAGACAGATACCAATAATGGAACAGAATTTGTGCTTGAAGAAGGAGTGAAGATGGTTGGGGATGAGATTGTGGCATGTCATGATCTAAAGTATGTGTATCCAGTTTTCTACTGTCATAAAATGCAGAAATCAAAGGCTTATATGGTTCCATTAGGTGGAGGAGATGATGGAATGATCATGATTGCTGTGTGCCATACTGACACATCAAAATGGAATCCTAACCATTTAGCATTCCAAGTTCTTCAGGTTAAGCCTGGTGATGGTCCTATCTGCCATTTCCTACCAGAGGACAACATTTTGTGGGTTGCTAATTAGATTATAAAAAATAAAAAATAAAAACTCAATGGATACATACATTTGAGATGGGTTTTGTGCTATGAAAGTAATAATATATACCATTACCGATGAACTTATAGTTCAGTGGTATTTTGTACTAAGTAGAGGAGGATAAGATCTCGAGTTTAAGGCATATTTTTCTACCTACTTTCATTTTTCTTGCTTATGTTAAAAAATAATAATGTATGTAATTGACAAAATCATTTAATAAATTTGAAATAATTGGAGTAGTTTTTTTCATTGAAAGTTTGTGGAACAAATGTTGGAAAGGGGTGATGATTATTATGTGATAAAAGGCAAAGAATGGATGCTCAATGTCTCCATCAACTATTACGTCAAGAATCACCAAAAGAAATTTCTATCACTTTCAAGTTTTGGCAATGGAAGTTTCATTGCATAAAGAGAACTACAAAAGCTTCCTCTTTTCATAACTCTGGTTTTATTACCAAAAGTAAAAGATAGTATGTAATTGATATTCACTTATTAGTTATTACACCAACCAAAAAGAAAGTATTAGATTATATTGAAATTTATTTTTTATTTTCTCTCGGGAAACTAATCATGTTCAAATAAAATCATATATTTTTTAAAATTTGAATATAAAATTTAAAACAAGTCTTTTAATCACCAACATTTTTAAATTTTATATATTAGAAGGAGGATAAACTATTGTGAGTTTATTTATATCTATCAAAATATTATTAGAAGTAATTAAAAAAAGCACGAGGTTGTAGTATAAGTGATTAGTGCATGCCGTCTTTATAGCGTAAAATCATAAGTTCGATCCCTAAAAATTACACCAATAATAAAAAAAAGTATTATTATATTTATTATATATTAATATCTATAAAAATCAATAAAAGAAATTGAAAACTTATACTTATAGGTACTCAAAATCAAAAGCCTTGTCCTTAAAAAAGATGCTAATAATGATAAACTTTTTAACACTTTTTTCACTACTACAAATAGATTGAAAGAGGGAGGAGTGAACTGATGAGTATGCATTGTGCAGTAAAAGTAACCAATGGCAGGCTCCAAAAATCCAAACCGTTGGAGTTCGTTTTAACAGTATCATCTCACCGCAGTCTTTCCCTCCCTACACTTCGGCTAGGGTTTGACCTCATTTCCTCCCTTCCTTTACATATATTCCTTTCACCATCTCTCACTCTTATCATCATCACTCACTCTCTGTTACTCTTCACTCTTCACTTCTCACAATTTTCCTGCAAATTAATTAATTAATTAATTGATCAAGAAAATGAGCTCCCAGATTTGCAGATCTGCTTCAAGAGCTGCCAGGTCTCTCCTTTCATCACCAGCCGCTTCTAAGTCCACTCGTTTTTACTCTGGTAATTAATCCTGTCCATCCATCCTTTCATTTTTCACTACACCAGTCTAAATCAGCGTCTGTTCTTCTTGTTTCTAGTTTCCTCAGTCAATGATCTATGCATTTGATCATTAATTTTTAGCATGTGTGATTAATTCTATTGATGTCACTTGAATCTGAGCTTGTTTATTCTGCTGCTTGATTTGAATTTGTAGGGATTATGTGCAAAAGGGACTTCTTTTTTTTCTTTTTTTGGGATTGGTTGAGCTTATTTGGTCTACAGCTTGATTAGAATTTTTAGGGATTAGGTGCAAAAGGGACTCTCTTTTTTTGTGTGTGGATTGGTTGAGCTTTTTTGTTTTGCTGCTTGATTTGAATATGTAAGGATTATGTGCAAAAAAGGGACATTTTGGTTTTGTTTAAGTTTTAATTTTGTTATGTGATTCATTTCTTGTTCCTTTTGTAGAAGGGAGAGCAGTCGCTGCGGCAACTGCAGTCTCAGTCAGTGGCAAGCTGCCTTTCTTAGCTTCAGCTTATGCCGGAAGTGGTTCTGCTAATGTGTCTAGACATTGGATCTCATGGGCCCTTGCAGTTCCCGCCGCAGGTTTGTTCTTTAAGAGTTGTTTTATGGTATTCTTAAGAGGAAACAGTTGTATATGTGGGTTTTTTTTTTCCTGGTGTTATTGGTAGTGTGGGTTAAATGCAATGGACCTAATTATGAAATCAGAAAACTGTGCATATTGGGGTGCAGAAGGAGGAGGAGCCTTGCCCTTTGCTCAAAATTCTAGCACTATGGCTCCCCCGACCTCTTCTAAAACAATTAAACTTTACTATGGTTGGAAATTTTGGGCATGGGATCGATTTCGGACTTGGATTGCCTCCCTAAATTATTCGAAACATTAAAATGTATGCTTATTCTTCATTGGCATGTGTTTGTGGGTCTCTCATCTTCAACTCAGACGCAGAACAAATGCATTCAGATGCTTCTGATCCAAAACCACTCGCGATGTCCAAATCTGAATTCATTCTTTGTGATGTCCGAAAGTAATTTTTGCTTTTCTTTTTCTTTTTGCAGCTTACGTGCTCCAAGATCAGGAGGCACATGCCGCGGAGGTACTCTAAACAGCATCTCTTTTATAGTACATTTCTCGTCATTCTGATGAAGGATAAATGATGAACCACCTTTGGTTTTGTATTTTAGATGGAGCGCACTTTCATTGCAATCAAGCCTGATGGTGTGCAGAGAGGACTGGTATGATAGGCTTCTTCTCTCTTTGTATTAACCAAGCAACTTCTCGTTGGTGTTTGAACGTTATTTTCTTAGAATATCATTATAGTTTAGAATGGTTCATTGGATGGGAGGAACAATGATGCGTCATGCATATGATCTCTCAGACTTTTCTTTACTTCTTTTTTGCCTTTAGATCTCAGAAATCATCTCTCGTTTCGAGCGTAAAGGTTATAAGCTTGTGGCTATTAAGGTTGTGATTCCCTCAAAGGATTTTGCTCAAAGGCATTACCATGATTTGAAGGAAAGGCCCTTCTTTAGTGGCCTTTGTGACTTTCTTAGCTCCGGTCCTGTTCTTGCCATGGTATGATAATTACCTTGAACTCTCCTCTCAATATCGGCGGTACGCATTTTGAGAATGCTAAAGTCATCCAATTCATGCAGGTTTGGGAAGGAGAAGGTGTGATAAAATACGGTCGTAAACTCATCGGAGCCACAGATCCTCAGAAATCAGAACCTGGAACTATCAGAGGCGATCTAGCCGTTGTGGTTGGAAGGTACTAATCTAAATTCAACAAAAATGTTCTGCTTTCTGGTTTTGATTGTAACAACAAGTTCCTGATATTCGTACGAATGTGGTTTATGTGAGTAACTAACTGTTTCTGCATACTTTGAATGCAGGAATATCATTCACGGGAGCGACGGACCGGAGACTGCCAAGGATGAGATTAACTTATGGTTCAAACCAGAGGAATTGGTTAAATACACAAGCAATTCTGAGAAGTGGATCTATGGAGATAACTGAAGCAATAGATAGATTTGTTTTTGGCATCTTTTTTTTTCTTTCTTCAGGAATTTAGAATCCCACATGATGAGTGGTTTAGAAGCATAAAATTGTTAGAATAAAAGTTGGCCCTGCTGGGATGAGTGACAATATTGGCTTGCCATGAACAACTGGCGATATAAAAAATTGGGTAATAATCTATCTATTTTGTTCTGTAGCTTCATTTGCTTCCATCTTCGTTGAGAGGTTTAACTGACAGGTTCCCGTAGCTTTCGATTAAATTTTAATAGCTTTGTTAATATTTCTAATATTTTTTTATCAATTCTAATAATCTAATTTTTTACAAACCAGAATTTAGCTACATAGTTCAACCGAAAATTTCCACTTCTCCAAGCAAAATCTTCCTACGAAAATCTGCGTTTCTTGGATCTCTTATGTTGAACAAAATAGATTGCCACTTGAAACGTGTTGGGCCTAATTCTTTATGGGCTTATTTTACTGTTTGTCGGTTCTCGAGTTTGACTAAAAATTCCAAGAATAGAATTTTTTTCTCAAAAAAGAGAAGAAAACGTCAACATTACCACGTCACAGGCAGACCGAATCTATGACGTAGCATGGTTTATCCACGAGAGCACGAACAGCCACCGTACCCGATGATTAACCCCTACACCCGCGCATAATTGGTTACCGACTTACTAGTAGTAATTCTTTAGCAATACTACTACTGCTAGTGCTTAGGACTCCCTCCGTCCCCGATACAAAATCGTTCTGGCTTCAGGCACGTTTTAATATGCTATGTGAGATTACGTTTTTGCCCCTCATTTATCAACGTATTTACGTTCCATGCTACTGATAAACTCATTCGCACGTTTCAGCCGAGCTCTCGACTCGGAGGGAGTATATTGTAACTAAAAACTACCCGGACTTGAAAATACAATTATTGCCAGCGGTTAATCGTAGTTTTAGATTCCCAATTGAAATCCACTCAAGCACAGCTCACCTGACCTAAAACTAAAAGCGCCCCTCCTTTCTCCTTGAAGAAGAAGAAGAAGAAGAAGGAGAAGGAGGAGAAGGAGAAGGAGAAGGAGAAGGAGTTCAAACTGCTTCGGTACCCTCAACAATCCTTTCACCAATCTTGCCTCTTCGATTTCCATCTGTTACTTCAATCTCATTCTCTTTGAGTCGGTGAGTCATATCTTCGTGTTTCGGCCAACGCGTTACAAAACCCTAGCTAGGTATTGCTGTTGTTTGTTCGCGATGATTATGCAAGGAGTAATCTGTGTTGCTTCGTTTAGCTAAGCATATATGCTTATATGAAGTTCAGTTTTGGTTAGTACGGTTTTTTATTCAGAAGTAAGAGTCGGTGTTTTGAACGCAATGGTTCAATTCAATTAGCTTAAATTAACGATCGTACTTGTCGTATTGAATATTTCGTGAGGCTTACTTTGTTTTCAATGATTACCTGATGAAGTTGGAAAACAGGAGTTTTGAATGCATTTATGGACGGCTGCTCATGTTTTTTTTCGGGTTGTGTTTGTGCTTCTGTTTTGTTTAGGTAAAGATGGATGCCAAACCACTTACACGTGAGCAAATTGCTACTACAGAAAGGAAATTGGACATGCCATTAGGTATGACGAGTTGATATTAGCCAGCAGCTTACATCTTCACTTATGTAGTTGATTGATTATCCATTAATACCGTTCCTGTTTGTGTTATGCTAGATGACATCATCAAAATGTCAAAAAATACAACAACTAAAAATAAGAAGCAACATCGGGTTGCGGTAAGAGAGAATTTGTTTTAGAGGAATCAGTTTTTCTTGTGAAGTTCAATTTTCTTGAGTAATTGATTTTCTGTCTCATGATTTGCAGAATAAAAGTCAGACGGTCTTTAACCATGGTACCCAAAATAAAGCTCTGAAGATGCAGCGTTATATGGATTCAAGACCCCTTGTTCGACAGGTAAGAAACCATTGAAACTTTTTGACACCATTTAACGTGCAACATTGTTTGTCAATGTTATTGAATTTAATGTTTAAGTTCCTTCATTTGCTTTGGGTTTGTTTAACAGGGAGCTCTTGCTCAAAGAAGGTCAAATTTTCAAAGGAATCAGTTTCCTATTACAACTGAGGCAGCACGAAAAGCTGCAGGTGCTCCTTTTGGCCGAAAACCATTTGCTCGTAATATGGTGCCCAATTCAAACACAACAAGGTATTATTCTGCAGAATTCATACCAGTTATTGTATGAAAAAACCATGGGAAATGGGCAAGATAGCCATAGAAGCAGTAGTTGGACATCTCATTACTAAAATGTCTAATTGTTGATAAATGGCAGGTAAATCTGACAACCTCTGCCACATGGTCTTCGAGTTACTGTTTTATTCTCTCACATTATGTTGTGGATCTCCCATGCACGTTGGTTGTGTGGCAAGTGGCCAGTATTGAAGTCGTACTTTTGATATTTCTGCTCGTATCCCCCAGACTATAGGTCCCGCACCATATAGCCCTTATTTCCATGGGTGTGGTGTTCATCAATTAGGACGTGTGCTGTGAATTGTCCTGTTTTGGCGGGATATTCTGCCTTTTATTTTCACTCAGAAGGGGGTCTTATCTGGAGATGGCTTAAGAAATGTTCTAAAAGTGTTGAAGGATTGTTTGCAGAGATTTGCGAAGTGACCTCACTAGGAACTGCAATCTAGTAGCCTATTGCTTGATATAACAAACTTCTCTTTGGTCTATCAGCTGTGTGAAGTGGGTAGATGCAGTTATAAATTCTGGCACTTGCCTACGGTTATGGAATTTTCTTGCCATGAGTTCTGAACCTTTTACTTGTTTTAGGTTGATTGCCATGGATTTGACTGGCCATCCACACTGCATCTCTTGCATAATAGTGGGCATATTGTAATGAGGTTGCATGTTGTTTGTTGTCTGACTGAAGGCACTTGGAGGATGGAGTACTATCTGTTATTCTAGCCAGTGCTGCTTTGCTTGATTATTCTCAAATTTCTTTCTTCCCTCTCCCCTGCCTCTTGCATCATTGGTGGGGGTCTGTTTTAATCTAATTTGAGTTGCTGGGATGGAGTAAGATGATAATTATCTTTCGTATCAGATGAGCAGTGAGAGGTGCTTGTGTGTCAGATATAAGTGCCTCATCTAGTCTGATGGGAAGAGTATGTCTTGGGGGGATGTCTAGATTTCTGGTCTGGGATGTGGTTTAATATTTTGTTGGAGCATCAGGCATTTGTTGTCCTGCAAGACCTTTTTTGGCATTTTTGGCATGGGTGGTAGTATTCCATGAACATTTTATTGGAAACTTGAAGTCTCCTGCTTCCTTTCCTGCATGGAGACTTGGTTGTATCGTTTTTTCCCCACTTCTGCTACTGCTTGGAGGTCCTATTCTCTCTTTTGCTGTCATAGAAAGCTTATGAGTTCAAGACTTCAAGTGCAGATAATCTCCTTAGATATTAAGATTCGTGGAATTGAAAAAAGAAAATGAAAATATCCAAGCTCTTCAGTTGGGTATGGTTTTGTAAAATGGTTTGGTTTGTCATAATCCCCTTAGTTGGATGTAATTTGAATAGAATGGTAAGACTCTCAAGACTCCAGTAGAATTTTGTTGTGCGCTACTCTGATGACCATGGTGCTGGCTGCTTTGTGTTGGAGGTTGCTCAAATCAGGCTTAGCTATTTGTAGTGTTTTCTTTGTTCACTGGTAACTAAACAAATTTCTGGATGCAGGACTGGAGCTTTTGTGGTTCAGAGACTGGCTGTAAATGGAGGCTTTGCTAGAAAGGTATTCTCAAGTTTTTGTCAGCATGGCATACCCTAGTAATTGTTGTAAGCTTGTATTTGTGAACCTATTTTTATGTTTTAAGACTTTTAGCCTTTTGTTTGGGATCTCTACTAGTTTGTGCTACAGTAAAAAACAAAATATCTTTGCTTGGATTTGTTTATAAAAGTGAAAGAGAATGTTGACCCGGTTTACATACTGTGCAGTCACCACAGCATGAGCACAAGCCACAACAACAACAGCAGCAGCAGCTACAAGAAGGAGATGGAGTTTCTAAACAAAGGCCCAAAACACTGGACTCACTCTTTGCAAACATGAAGGAGCAGAGAATGAGGGCCCTGTCACAGCAGAACCATACTGTACCTCGCAACAGCAATGGTCGACGACCAAGGGTGCCATGGGCAAGGGCTCGGTTTGCAAACTGAGCAAGCTACAGCATGAGCTAGTGTGGGATTCGTCGTTGCTTTACATTTGAGCTTTCTTCTGTTGGGTCTGTCAGCTGCTGAGTGTGCCCCAATTGCAAACCTAGGTTTTTCGGTTCTTGAAAGTTTCCTATGTTTTTGGGTCATCTTGAACTTCCGCTTTCGTCTTTTTCAGCTTTTGTTAATTCATATCTAGTCCAAAGTTATTCTTCTTAGCTCGTGGTTGCTCTTCTTGTTCCTGGGCAACGAAGAGATTGCAATTTACAAGTTAAAGGATGCCTTTGGGTTTCAGTTTCTCATATTCATATACAATAGTGCATTTAGTTTTTTGATGTAAGGGCTCTTCTGTGGAGGGGATGCATGCGAAAACTGCAAATATGTATTAGTTAGTAGATAGGCGATTCTACAGGGAAGCATTGCTGATTAATAAATTTTAACCCTAGAGTTAATAATCCTTGATTCGTTTTGCTTTGTCAATTGTTTTAATGTAGTATGACGTTTGATTATTTATTTTGGTAACCGATAAACGTGATGGGACCTATGCTTAGTTACATGTAGCTGGTGGATCACTGGCTCGATTTCGAGGCCTCGCCATTTGTCACCGGTAACTGAGGTCTAACTAGCTGTGCAAGTATCGATAAAAGAAGAATGGTAGGTGTTTGTGTTTTGGGTTCTCTGCTATTCTTGTGCTACATTAGCCAAAAAGAAAAGAAAATGGGACAATATGTTGAAGGTATGGAGCAAGTTATACATGACTACTCTCGTTCGCGCATGTTAATGAAAAATCAAAAGTGTAGTTAATAAATATTAATAAAAAATCAAAAGTGTAAACCACGTAAGTATAGATATGAATGGAACCAAAAAAAATGTATAAAATAAAAGTTAAAAACTTTCACGTTGGAAGTTAGTATCAACAATGGGGTTGTAGCTCATATGGTAGAGCGCTCGCTTCGCATGCGAGAGGCACGGGGTTCGATTCCCCGCAGCTCCATAAATGAGTTTATTTTTCCATCTTTTTGCATTACCCAATAAGAAGCACACACGTGGTCAAGCAAATAAAACAAGCAATATCCAGCTCCAGCTTGGCATCTCTCTCTCTCTCTCCCCTCAACTCCACCTCTCGTTCCTAATCTACTACTGCTTTTCCTCCATAACCAACAACACTACTCTAAACTGCACAACTCAACAGTCAACACTCTCCTTCGCCTCCGTTCCATTCCCACCAAAAAATGACTCTGCACTTATTATGTTGTTCCTCCTCCCCTTACCTCTTTCATCTCTCCAAACTCCCTCCAAAAACTTACTCTCACTTTCTATTACCCTCTCATCCTCCTTCATTCAAGACCACACCTCCTCCTCCTTTAATATCTCGCGCTTCTTCTTCTTCTTCTTCTTCTTCATCTAGCGAAACTGACAACGGCGTCGTTCATAACTCCAACTGCGACGCCGCCGACGTCGTATCCTTGCTCCATGACGAGTCGCTGCTGAATCGAGTTTCCGCAGCAAAAGACGCTGATGAGGCGTTGGACATAGTAGCGGAAGTAGCTAGTACAAGTAGCGGCACAGTTAGTGTTCCCGATTGTTGTTCTATTATCGCCGCTGCCATTGATCGCAACAATGCTCACCTCGCTTTGTCCGTGTTCTATGCCATGCGCTCCAGCTTCGATCAAGGTTAGTTAATCACTTCATATCCTACTGAAATCTCAATTTCAAAATACCTAATCATCCTTAAACTTGATTCTATTACTCTACTGTTGCTACCTAATTGATCCTTACTCTAGTGTTATTAACATAACATTTCATAATTTCATATTCTTTTAAACTGCCTATCTGTGTGTTTCGATTGTTCGCTCATTCTTATCAGTTATCCGTGTTGTAGGTGTTGGTGACATTGAGAGGTGGAAGTGGTCAAGGCCGAATGTCAGCGTGTACACCACATTAGTTCTGCGACTTGCTGCTTCATTGAAGGTTTCAGATGCTCTTAAGACGATTGATTACATTTGTCGAGTTGGAGTCTCACCTAGTGAAGAGGTGGTGTACTTGTTTATTTACTAACTTCTTATTCATTGAACTTGGCTTTGTGTGAAGTTTACCGTAGATGTCGCCTTTTTTGGTGGTTACTTTTTTTGGCAGGTGCCGTTTGGGAAGGTTGTGAGGTGTCCCACATGTATGGTAGCTGTTGCTGTTGCACAGCCCCAACATGGTATTCAGGTATATACATGACACCTTTGATCATATGACTGGAATTCATAACTCAAGAATAGTGTCCTGAGGAGCATTAACAATGCCTTACTGGTGTTTTTGCCATTCCTGATTGTATGATGTATTGTAACCTAGGCATACTGATCTTGCTCCAGATTTCATCTTGTGCCAAATGCCGTTACAAGTATGAACTTGTTTCAGGGGACATAGTTAGTATCAACTCGGAAGCAATCAGGTTTGTTTAATCTCAATCATCCTGAATTCTGATTGTCTTATGGAAATTTGGTAGTAATATTCTGCTCTGCTCATAAGTCTGATAGCTTTTTGTGTCAAGTATGTAAACATTCTAAAACTGTTACATTCATTTCTAGAATATTTTTCTTATTCCATTCATTAAGTAATATGTTCGTGTATGGTGTTGATCCTGGGATACTCACTTTCTCTAAGGAACTCCTCCTGCCGAACGCAGCATGGATCTTCCAGCTTGGGAAAAGGTGCTAAGATTTCTGCAAATAATGAAGCAGAGCATTCCTGCAGCTGTTCATTCTATTGTGGTATAGCTTTTTTCATATCAACTGTCAGGCAGATTTCATCTTCCTAGTTTTGTCACATTTTATTGTTCTTTGAAATTTTTTATCATATGGCTTGAATTTAGAGCATATTACCTTTAACACAAACCTATTATTGGCATCACAATAGACTTATAATAACTAATAGTTGGGTCTCCTTCTCTTTAGGACTTAGGCCTTATTGATCAGTGGTTACCCTTAGTGGGCAATATTCAGTTGCACATTTCTTTTCATTGAACTTCTTAATTGTTATAACCATTTATTTCTATGCACGTTCACTGCTTAGGTACAAACCCCTTCTGGTGTAGCACGTACACACAGATTTGCTACTGACACAGTCGAGCTCCCAGCACAAGAAGGAGAAAGGGTAACCATTATTTCAGCAGCTCCATCGAGTATTTATAGTAATGCTGGGCCCTTTAAGTTTATCCCAAAGCCTCCCAATTTCTATCCTGGAGAACCTATGTGCCTTACAAACCATTTGAGTGGACGAGAGTCACCTTTGTTGAGAGCCCCGATAAAAGATGGGAACTTATCCTTGCTTAACCCTTCCGTCCTCATCCCACTTCTTGCTGTCCTCGGTACTGGAGATGCTGCTTCTGGATTTATTGATCCTCGCTTGCCTCAGTTTCTTTCACTTGCTGCCATTGCATCTATTGGTGTTGGAGCTACAGTTAAAACTTTGGTTTTGCCCCAGTTAAATCAAGTAAGGCACTACCTGTTCTCTCAAAGCTATCTTTATTTTTTTTGTATAATTTCTTCTCCTTGTGTGATTCTTGCTACAGTTGAAATTCAAGTTCTTGTTTAAGTATTCTTCATATCATCAAGGTTCTAACTTCCGATTACTATTAAGAACTTGTTTGTTACATGCTTTTGTGGTCCATTTATTTGTCCTCAGCTCTTGATTGTATTTGTAAGATTATACTGTTAGTTCTTGCTGGATATGATTATTATTCTCATGCTAGGATATCTGAAAACCACAAAGCAGTATATTACTTTGCCAAAAGAATGGCCTTATAGAGATCACAGTTGATATATTTATTCTGTCCCAGCCATTGTCATCCAAGCGAGTTAAAGATGTTGCAGTTATGAAGATGCCGCAGTATATATAACTTGACTTGGATTTTTCTTAGGAGAGCACAGAGTAATTTCTTATTCCTTTTGATGTCAGCTTCCCCAAAAGTCGGCTGATGTAATTGCTATCAAGCAGCAGCTTCTATCTCAGTATGACGTGCTTCAGTCTCGCATCAAGAACCTAAAAGATGGTGCCGAAAAAGAGGTATTCCATGCAAGTTGTACCTTTCTTGATTTCTTAACTTTAGTAGGTAGTTTTCCTGAGCTAAGACTAAGTGGATTTGGAAGTTACAGTCATAATTTGAGAATAAGGGACATCTTGTTTGGTTTTCATTCATGATGTGTTTTCACATCTTCATATCTTGAACAACAATTTGATCATCCCCTGACAAAATTTATGTTTCTATTCTTCAAGCATGGTAGATGATAAATTGCTCACTCTCACCGCAGTATATAATTATTTTTTTCAAATCACAAAGGACATGTAGTTAATCTTCTTTTGTATTTAAAAAGTAAACCACCGGAACTTTTAGAGCTTGGCTTTAAAATAAAAAATAAAAAAATGTTCACATTACATTTTATTTTTGTTTATCATCATTCAGATTTCGTACCTGACAAGTTTCATATCGTTTATGCTGAGAGGTTATTACTTATTACCCTTAAGCTAACAGTCAGCTGGTTCACATCTGTAACCACTGATAATGTGATACAGTGCTTGAAGTTCCATCTAAGGAGTCTATTTGATGTAGGTTTGGATGTTGGCCAGGATGTGTCAACTGGACAACAAAATTTTTGCTGTTGGTGAACCTTCTTACCGGTGATACTATTTTTGGCATTACTAGCACTCATTGTTGATAAAGTTTGATGAATTTACTCTTCATCAGAGTGTAGCTCTTTTAAGTTGGCTGGTTTAAATCAATTATTCTTTCTTGCCAGTGCTCGAAGAACAAGGGTCAAAAGGGTTCGAGAAGGCTTAGAAAATTCCCTCAAGGGACGGATTGAACTCATTGACAGTTATGCAAGGGTAACCTTACACACCCCACTCCTTCCTCCCCTACTCTCACCATCAAATAAATGTACATGCACGAATTCAGTTTATAATTTCCAAATTGCCTGTAGTTATAGCATTCTTGCGATTCATTTTCAGATTTCTTCAATGATAGAAATTGAGGTGGAGATGGACTATGATGTTCTTGCTGCCGAAACGGCAAGCAATACGGTTTGTGATACTTATCTTTAATTTCTTACCTCATTTACTCTTGTATGCAAAGATCACTAAACTTAATGATTCTTGTTTGCAGGAAAGCGTTGCTGAACAGATAGAGCAAATCATGGAACTGGAAAATCTTGAAGAGGCAAGTTCTTACTCCCTTTCTCTCTCTTGATAATGAATTCAACCAAGTCCAATAGCAATGCTTATTGATAAGCTCTTCTATCATGTGAATCCTGATGCAACTACAAGAGACTGATCATTGTTAAGGAGTTTTTGATTTATTTTACCCTTCAAGTTTGTTAGAACTTAGAAGTAAGGTTTTCCTTGAATTTTATGTACATCATCATGTCTTCTTGTTTTCAGTTTCTAAGTATTGTATTTGATTATTTTCTTTGTGGGGGGGGTTCGAATCGATGTTTGATGCAGAGATGGAGGATACAAGCGGAAGCAAATGATGAGGCTGAGAGACTTCTCAGTTCGCAACCAGTAGTACCTACCGAGTATAACATAAGTCAAGATTATTGATTTAACTATTTGAACCAACTAACGTCCAGAGTGTCACAACGATATACGTCGTCTTCTGTCACATGTTCCTGCTCCAAAATATCTGGCTGGCTGGAATGATTGAAAAGAATCCAGCACTTTGGCTAGCATCAATGTTTGGAATGATCCTTTTCTTAAACCCACCATAATTCTACAAAGAATCAAATATTCGCACGTGCAGGAGCTAAGGGATCAGAGGGCATGTGCTGGTTCATGTCAGCAGAAAACTTTTACTGCAACTACCGGAGTAATTAACTCGCTATCGACGGAGGTAATCTTTATATATATAACACTAGTATAACATGCTTTTAACAGAAATAATCAAGATCACAATCACTCGTGTCGTGAATGTTAATTGTCTAAATATTTGTAAGAGTTGATGTTAATACATGCTAAATTTTGAGTAATTCATTTGATTTTTTGCTGTCAAATCCTTATTTTTTTTGGCCCATCTGTGTCTCTGATGCTGGCATGCATGTTGTTGTGTTTCTTATGCTTTGACAGTTCGGTGTTATATAATTTATGGCTGCCGATGTCATTCTTTGTGCGCTGTTTATAGTCGGTTAACTAACAATATCAACCGTTGCTATTTAATGCAAATTTAACATCATAAGTAAATATTATCTGCCGACCAAATACCTTAACAGTAATAATAGTATCTGATCGCTTTAGGGACTGGAGAATTGACCAAAATGCCACTTGGCTTACATTCATTGGCCTTATTTAAGAATAATTGACTTTTTGGCAGTTTTGCCACTTGATGTTTTTGCTTTAACATAATTAACGTAAAGGTTTTTTGGCTTTACCTTTCAGTTTCATTTCCTATCGGGCGATCTAAAGAGGAAACAGAGCGTTTAGCGTTTGCATTCACAAGTAAAAATAATATTTTAGTTTTAACAATTTAATTGATAAGTTATTAGTGTGAGTAGTTTCATATTTTTATTCCTACATTTTAATTGATTGATTGGTAAATAGTTTTGGTTAGTGAATTTAGAAATACACGAAGAGAAAAAAATAACTAAAGAAATTGATGCAAGGAACTTGGTTGTGGATTATTTGTAAAGTGTAGACTTGAATGTAGACAAAGGTAGCAACATGCAATACAGTTCACGCCATTGTTATTTTTATGCCTCTTAGCATGTGGATATCAGCGGTTTGGCCACGCATCCTCCTTTACCCAACTTTTAATGACTTTTTTTTTTTTTTTATAATTCCATTTCTGTTTAGATGAACTGGAGTTTATTCTAATTTTGTTATGCATTTGTTTTTTACCTCTCAATCTTATTTCATGGAGTCTCATCAACCTCTTGCTTTTCACACAAAGAGTCTCATCACGGACACTTGAAAAAATGGTTTTTGTGAGGTTGCCATTGGATGGTATATTCTTAGTTGCAGTCTTGCAGATGAGCAAGCAAATACGTGTATGTTCACATACAAAAGCTATGTTATCGCCGGTCCATCTTTATTAGCATGGAGTCTCCCGCACGGAACTTGGGAATGAGAAAATTCATGAAAAATCCATGTTTCATCGATATACATTACCCCATTTACATTTTTTTATTTCTCCTACAAATATTCTTCACGCAATATTTGCTTTCCACATATGTATTCTGTGACCCCACCCCCGCATAAACATTTATTTATTATTTTTGTTTGTTTTCCTCCTACACCACCCAATTTTCAAGTTTTTTTAATACAACTAATCTACACTCCTACCATACTTCGAGTGAGTGATAATACTGTATATTTTAAAGTAATTGTTCCTTTTAAGACTCAAAATTAAAACTTTGAGAGAAATTAGTTGGAGTTTTTGTCATCTCAATTGCATCCCGATTGTTTATTAATTTATTTATTTTGTCTATAATGTGCCTATGCTATAACTCATCCGGTAAATATATGTTAATTTTATAAAGTAGACCGTGAATTCAATTAATAATAATAATAATGTAAAAGAAGAAATTTCTAGATTTTACACAAAAGAAAAAGCAAAAGAAGGCCGAGATGCTAGAATTAAAAAACTCATGAAGACCAAGAAAAAAAGTTAAATGAGATTATATCACTTCTTTGCTTCTTCTTTTACTAGTATTTGACTTAAAAAAGATATATCTTATTAATTATTTAAAAGAAATTATATGGTCATCACTCCTGTATGAACTAAACCCAGAAAATTATTAAAGATTATCTCATAGTAGTCTAAAAATAATGTTAAAGATAATAACATTTTTTATTTAACGTAAACTTTAAAAGTGGCATGATAGTTATATAAATACGTAAAAAAATAGTGATTTTTTTATTATGCCATAATATATAACAACTTATAACGAAAAATAGTAGAAAATAATGAAAATCGATAATATGTGATATTGTGTAAAACAAAACCACCCGTATGTAATATAACGAAAATAATAATAATGGAAGGCCAAAATTATGATACAAACCATACCTTATCTAACGTTTTTTAAAACCAAGCAAGTGTCTAAAATATAACTACATATTTGTATAAGTAATGGCGTACAAAAGTACTAAACAAATTTTAGTATTTAATGCTAGCTAATTAAGATTTGGCAATTAACACAAATACTTAATTATTTATTAGGCATATTAGGTAAGATTTTTTCCAACTTTAAACCAATTTGGAAGAAGACTAATCTTGTACTATATATTTTTTTTGATAAACTACTAATTTGTATAATATATACTAAAAATGAAAACGAGATACCATATAAATGATTTAACAAAAAGATCTACTAACATTACATTAAAACGTCTGGTAAGGGATCTAATATTAATTGACTTGTAAAACATACTACAAAAATAAGAAATAAATTAAAAAATGAAGAAAATGAAGTTGAAATCATTATTTTTTTCAAAACTAAACAATATTCAAACGAAACTAATTTCGTCGGACAAAACAGGTAAAATAGCACAAACATAAACATACTGCAAAAAGGCGCAAAAAAAGAAAGAAGGAATCTAAAACTTTGGATAGGAATATGAATGAACCTTCTTCGCTCACTAATATAGTCTCTGGAGGCAGAGCACGCCAGTTGACTATTACGATCAACACGCGCCACGTGGCCAGTCCTTTCCTTTTTCTTTTTCTCCCCTTTTCCGCTCCAAATTATAAAAAAAAAGAAAATTACTAAAAAGTATCAATCGTATTTATTCCAATTTCCATATTCCCTTCTTTCACCATAAATAACTCACCGCACCACAAAATTCTCTCTGATCGTGTCTCCTATAAAATCAAAACCCCATCTCCGCTCAAAAACCCACTCCTCCCACCAATTCCAAAACTCTTGTATACTCCTCCTTCTTCGCCTTTTCTCTCTCTTTCTCTTCTTCTTCTTCTTCTTTGCGCTCGCCGTTTTCTTCACCGGTTATGACTCAGTCCAAAACTATTCTGGTAACCGGCGGTGCCGGTTACATAGGCAGCCACACAGTTCTGCAGCTGCTAATTGGCGGCTACAAAACCGTTGTAATTGACAACCTCGACAACTCCTCCCCTGTTGCTCTCCAACGCGTCCGGGAACTCGCCGGCGCTAACGGCAGTAACCTCGTCTTTCACCAGGTCCGTTTTTATTTAACTTTCTAGTTCTCTCTCTCCTTTCCTTAATTGCTCAGTAAAATTGATTAATTCTTGTATTAATTGAGTTCATTAATTTTATTGAAGAAACTTAAATTTTGGGGTTTTGTGATCATAACCGTCGATTCTCGTTATTGGGTCACTGCCTGTATTGTTTTTGTGCGAGTTTCAGAAAATCACTAGCTGTCTTCTTCTTTTAATATGATATTGGTCTTGTATGGGACCCACCAATATTTTTCCATGCCATGGGTTATTGGGTATCAAATGCTACTACCATAATTACTCCACTATTACAGGTATCTATCTGCGTTGTTATCTGCTAATAATTGTAATGCATCTCTATTCTGTTCTCATGGTGTGTGAGGGTGTGGTGGTGTGCTGTGATGTGATGTTTAAAACAGTATTTTTCTTTTGGTGTTTTGCTGGAAAGAAGTTGGAACAGTACAGTTATTATGTTTTTCCCCTCTTTGTTTCTTGGAAGAAGCAACTGTTCAGATGGGGCGTGTGTGGATGGTCATGATTTAAAAAATCTTGTTTTCACATGCAGGCTGACCTACGTGACAAGCCGGCTCTTGAGAAAATCTTTTCCCAGACAAAGTATGTTAAAAACCTTCTAATTCATATTAAATTTATCACCTCTCATTATGGTTATTTATTTTTGGTTGTGTTGTTAGGGAACATTCCATTGTTTAAGATTGGCTGTTTAGTTTCAACAGTAAATATGTTTATAGAAAGATGTATTCTTGTTTTATTGTGGAATTGGTAGTTGTTACTCTTGTAAATTTTGCTCTTTTCTTTTTTACGGCCACAGATTTGATGCAGTCATCCATTTTGCTGGACTGAAAGCAGTTGGGGAGAGTGTGCAGAAACCTTTGTTGTACTATAACAACAATCTTATAGGAACCATTACTTTGCTGGAAGTGATGGCTGCCCATGGATGCAAGAAGGTAATTTTGTTTTACAGAATTACATTGCTACTATAAACTATCCTCTGCAGTATTATTTGCTGTGATTGTTTATCACACTAATTTTCTGTTTTTGGGTTGTTTCAGCTTGTGTTTTCATCTTCAGCTACTGTTTATGGCTGGCCAAAAGAGGTTCCTTGTACAGAAGATTTCCCCTTATGCGCAGCTAACCCATATGGACGAACCAAGGTATGTGCAGCTACTGTCTGAGGGATAAGCTGTCTGATTTAATATCTCTTTCTAGATGTTGCTGTCAGTTTATTGAGTTTCAGCATGTCATCTGACAAGGCCATTGTTTCAGCTCGTCATTGAAGATATGTGCCGGGATATCCAGCATTCAGATTCCGAATGGAAAATCATATTGCTTAGATATTTCAATCCAGTTGGTGCACATCCAAGTGGCCTTATTGGTGAGGATCCTCGTGGAACTCCTAATAATCTCATGCCCTACATGCAGCAAGTTGTTGTTGGCAGGCGCCCACATCTGTCTGTGTTCGGAAGTGATTATTCAACGAAAGATGGCACAGGGGTATGCTTTCGGTTCACTGTCCCTATGATGTCCTGTTAAATTTTGCACCATGTCCATTGTTATACAAGTATGAGCCTGCTAAAGTCCTTCTGCATTCCTCTTACATGTTGGATACATGGTTTTCAAGTCCATTCTGCCAGCTTTGAGTGGGTAATTAGGAACTCATTGCAGATAGGCTCAGATTTTGTTTAGCTTAATACATATTTTGTTTAGGCTGTTCCATGTTTTATATGCCTTCCTGACCTTTCCCTCTCAAGTTCCTGTTTTTTTTTTTTGGTTTATTAGCATATTAAATCTGACCTGAATTTAATCCATGACTCAATTAGGAAAAAGATTCCTGCTGATACTGTTTGAATCTCTTTTGCTTCGTCTCCCAAGTGTCCAGGGGTCTTGATGCTATTTCTCTTTTCAGGTGCGTGATTACATCCATGTTGTTGATTTAGCTGATGGTCATATTGCTGCACTGCAGAAACTTGTTCAGAATAACATTGGTATGTGTTCTAGTCCTGTTTTTCCCCTGGTCTTTCTGGTGACTTTTTCTATTTAGTTGTTACCATGTTTGCCTATGATACTTGCTTTGAATGCCAAGACAATTTGTGTTTCCTTATGTTCTACTGACAGATCAAAAATATTTTCTGTATGTGGACCAATTTCTAACATTGTCATCTGGGTAGTGCTGAACTCACTGAAGTTTTCCCAGTAGAGAATCATAATACCGATGATGTAGATACCTTTTGTGAATGCTTACTGGTGTTAAAGCTTGTATGAATTCGTCCATTCTTCCTTGTTTCCTAAAAATCAACTACCCTTTCAATCAAAATTTGCGGATCATTCTTGTCTGAAATGTGAATCGCCTTAACTTTAGCCTGTTTGCAGAACACTTCTGTGATTACTGCATATGTCTTCCTGTAGTATTTATTTTAACTGATTTTTTCAGATGGTTCTTGTTCTCTAGTTACAATTCATAATACTGGTCCTGCATGTGTTCTGTAGGTTGTGAAGTGTACAACTTGGGAACAGGTAAAGGATCATCAGTCTTGGAAATGGTTGCAGGATTTGAAAAGGCATCTGGAAAGGTATGAAATTGCATATCCAACTATTATTTTTCTTTGGGTCTCTACAACATTGAAAAAGCTGCCTTCTATTAGTTGCTTTAATCTTGTCGTGCATTCCTGGATTATGGCACTCTCCATGGGGAAGAATGCTTCACCCAGTTTAATTGATAGAATGTGTGATACGGTACCTCTTCCCTCTTTGCTGCACCACCCGTGCACATTTGATGGATAAAAAATTCAACAGTTGGGATGATCTATGAATAAAATCCAGCTCTACACAACTTTTTTACCCTTTTCCTTTCTTACACACTGTTCATAATGTGGTGTTATGCTTTTGCCAGAAAATACCTCTTGTAATTGCTGGACGGCGAGCTGGGGATGCTGAAACTGTTTATGCATCAACAGCTAAGGCGGAACAGGAACTGCACTGGAAGTAAGTCTGGAGATATAGTTTCCTGTTTCTCAATAGCAGTTATGATGGACTTGTTGTTACATTAGTTCCTGCAATAAATTACCATCCATTTGTTGTCTTGAGGAGCTACTGTTAGGAAGTTGTGCATTTCCTAAAGTGCATATACTTTCCTGTATTCTTCTTAATAGCAGCTTGGCTGTTTTAACATTCGTTTAGTTTCGCTGATAACCATCCTCTTCCTTGCAGGTCGAAATATGGCATCGATGAGATGTGTAGGGATCAATGGAACTGGGCGAGCAAGAACCCGTATGGCTATGAATCAGCTGACAACAACACTAACTGAATTCTCTATCCTCGAGTGACACGCATTCTAGGGCACACAGAGATTAGGTTACTATGAACATGGATAGTTGATATTTTAGGCTGATAGTATTTATTTAGCTGTCACATCATAATAAGTTCTATCTTATCATACCGGGTTGCTTACTTTTAAGTTAAAAAGTTGAATTAGGTACATTATGATCTCATGTGGAGGAATACTTGACGCACTAGTAGTAGTAGTGTTGGCAATATATTAACAAGAATTTTCTAGTACTTATATCATCTGTCCACCTTACAGTTTCTTCAATCCTATATATCTGTGTCTGGTGATGAGTGAAAAATCATTTGCATAAAAATTGGTTATTATACCTGGATTACAACAAGGTGTGTATTATTATTCTTGGCTGAAACTTTTGGTTTAGGGAACCAAATGTTTGATGTGGTGGGGACAGCAAGAACCACCACCCATGTTCTTGAATTTTTTCTCATGGTAATACTAACTTGTTTTGGTCAATCTTTCCAACGTTTCTAGAAAAGATCGGTCTTGGATTTTACAGTCATGAGTGATGGATGGTAAAGACAGGCATGTTGTATATGGTGTCGGTGGGATCTTCTCTCATGTTTGGTGCCGACCACCATAGATTATTAAAATACACACATATTTCTTCCACCACGGTTAAAGATTATCATCCGAGTTTTATGATCAGTATTAATCGTGACTTAAGTGATAAAATACTCATCAATTTTTAACTAAGAATTAGGTTAGAGTATGAAAAACAAAAAGGAATCTTAAAGCCTAAAAATATGAAGACAGAAGTGATGTAACTAGATCCCGACGTTCTTGAAACAATTCCTTTAATACTTGAAAATAGATTTCACGTACTTGAAACAATTCCTTAACACTTGAAAATAGATGTCACGTACGTGAAGAGTCTGAAATAACAATTGTTTTTGGGTACATGGTCTAAAAAAAAAAATCTTTCGGTACTGTCATGCGCTAAAAAGGTTCCACATTTGGTGTGGTAATTAACGATTTTTGGGCCTGGGTTGGGTCTAAATTGTGATGGGCTACTTTTTTATTTGGGCTGCAACCATAATTTGTTGGATTCCTTAGCTCTGATGGGCTGGGCTTGTATTTGGACATCATGTTTGTAATCTTTTTTCTATATTTATCAATGGGAATTCGATTTCTGACCAAAAGAGGGAAGAAAAAACACTTGATTCTTTCTCGCCATGGTGTCATGGTTGGCACGAGGTGATGGGAATTTGAGTTGGATTCGAATTCCAATTTGGAGTTTTCCGGGATGGTTGATGCCCAATTGTGCCGTTGGTTTCATAACGTTTGAATGTTGTGATGTTTTGGAATTGGAATTCGAATCCATGATATGGTGGACCCTCACCCTTTCGCTTAAAAAACACTTTTCCATCGTTCAATTCAATCCCAAATACTGTAAGTGGCAATGCTGTAAAAAAATGAGCAAGTAAGACCCACCAACGTAAAAAGTTTAATTTTTTAATAAAAAATAATTATCAAATAACCTACGCATTAATAAAATATGTTAAAAATGAAAATAGAGGGTCGGATATTAATAAAAATGGATAGTATCATTTTCTTTATTTTTTGGATAAAAAACTACTGTAGTAATATCATTCGGATCTAAAATTGGAGAAAAATTAGAATTCGGGCATCGAAAATCTAGTGGTTTTAAAAATGACCGTATCTAGGAACCGGCTCCCTCCTCGCTAAGCAGTTTTTTTAGTTTTTCCTCCGTACTTTTTCTATTTTCTTGTCCCTCTTCTTTTATTTCTCTCATTTTTCTCACCCTCTGTCCTCCATTTTCAAAAACCAATCACACGCCGCAACTACTTAAATCCCAAAACGCGCTTCCTCTTCACCCTCCTTCGTCGTCCAACTCAAGCTTCCATCCTTTCTCTCTCCGGCCGGCGGCACCTAACTTTCTCAGATCCGTTGAGCTAAAGCGGTGCCGTTTCACTTCACACCTACCGCGACCAGATCTGACTTCGACGCGGCTACCGATCCCTATCCTTCCTTCTACCTCGATTCATCTCTGTTGACAGAAATGGAGAATTTGATCTCTTTGGTTAATAAGATACAAAGAGCATGCACTGCCCTTGGCGATCATGGCGAAAACAGCGCATTGCCTACTTTATGGGACGCCTTGCCCTCCATCGCCGTCGTCGGTGGCCAGGTAACCACCTTCTAGATCTCCCTTTCCCACTCTCTTTCTTTATTCATTAATTATTAAGAATTTGCTTTGATTTTTTTTCTTCTTCTCTTGTTCCTGCTTTGACTTGCAGAGCTCAGGGAAGTCATCGGTGTTGGAAAGCATTGTAGGAAAGGATTTCTTACCACGTGGATCTGGTAAATTAATAGATACTAGCGCAATCTGTTTACTATTATTATCCTTATTGTTGCTTTTGATAAAAAAAAGGAGTTCCATATGTTGAGAAGTTAAGTATTCGATACGTGTCTATATTGCAGGAATTGTTACACGAAGGCCACTTGTTTTGCAGCTGCATAAGCTTGACGAAGGAAGCCGCGAATACGCCGAGTTCCTTCACCTTCCTAGGAAAAAATTTACTGATTTTGGTGCATTTTCTTTCTAATTAAGAATCCTTCTCAATGATTATAGTATAGTTGTTAATGCTAAATTCCTGATTAATTGTTAATAATTGTGTGTAGCGGCTGTGAGGAAGGAGATTCAAGATGAGACGGACAGGGAGACTGGGCGTTCCAAACAAATTTCTAGTGTTCCAATTCACCTGAGTATATATTCTCCCAATGGTAAGATTTTGTGCAAATACTGGCACCTAGTAATTTAGCTTATAGATGCTTCCAAATGAATAAATGAATCTTCACGAGTTTGGAAATTCGTTCTTTCTCAATGTCTTTGTTTTTTCCTGAATGGCAGTTGTCAACTTGACTTTGATTGATCTTCCTGGGCTTACTAAAGTAGCAGTTGGTAAGTTTCCGTGTTCTTCTTACTCTCTTTGCCATTCTTTTTTATCTTCTACTTTCCAGTTGGAGAAGTATGAAAACAATGGCCACGCTCTTTAGCATATGATATGAAGTCCAATGTTTTCTTTTTCTGTTTCTGTGACTGTTTTGGAATCAATGTGAGCCAATATTATGATCTGCCTATGAATGTCCTTTGTATATTGTGAATTGCAGATGGTCAATCAGACAATATCGTGCAAGAAATTGAAAATATGGTTCGCTCCTACATTGAGAAGGTAAATGCTTTACTTTTCTTAATCCTAGAGAAATAGTTGATTGGTTTCCCTGGAGTCTTAGTTTTTTGCTACCATTCATACAGTGGGGGTTCTTGAAAAAATTGGAGTAGTCAAGTTCAATATTTTATCCTGCAAGACTGAATTTTTTACTGTGCTTTTCTTTTCGTTTGTTGCCATTTCCATCCAGCCCAACTCTTTAATCCTAGCAGTTTCACCGGCCAATCAAGATCTTGCTACATCTGATGCAATTAAAATCTCTCGGGACGTAGACCCTACAGGTAACGTTTGGTAAATGTTCATATTAGTTCATGTCTGATGTTCATGCTCAAGCTCAGCTGTAAAACTGGTTCTTCTTCCAAAAATTTGAGTGTCATATGCAATCAAAATTTTGAGCACCTTTAACTTATTTGATGTTCTTGTACATACCAAATATTGTATTTTCCAGGAGAAAGGACTTTTGGAGTCTTGACAAAGATTGACCTTATGGATAAGGGCACTGATGCAGTGGAGGTAAGTTGGCATAGTTTCATATTTTTTAGGTTATATGCAATGTTTTAGATGCATGCTTGCTTTATTGATTCTGGTGTTGTATTGTTATCCATTATCACATACTGAGACATATTTGCTTGGCCAGATACTGGAAGGAAAATCCTACAGGCTTAAATTTCCTTGGGTTGGTGTGGTCAATCGTTCACAAGCTGATATTAACAAGAACACTGACATGATTGCTGCACGCCGTAGAGAACGCGATTACTTTTTGAACACACCAGAATACAGGCACCTTGCTAATAGAATGGGTTCAGAGCACCTAGCAAAGATGCTATCTAAGGTAGGCTCATGAACATCATCTTGTCTTTTAAAAGATTTTATCATTGCTTTTGGGGTTAAATTTTCATATGTTTGAGTAGCTCGTGTTCGCTTATTGTAAAAAGCTAATCTTAATGGGTAACCTCTCAGCATTTGGAAACTGTAATCAAGTCCAAAATCCCAGGCATCCAGTCTCTTATCAACAAGACAATTGCTGAACTTGAGAATGAATTGAGTCGACTTGGAAAGCCTATTGCTGCTGATGCTGGAGTAAGTGTGCCTTCTCTAGTCAGCTTCCTCTTCTCTCCCTCTCTATCTGCAGTGTGCTCAACTGCTCATTTCTGTTGCTTATGATTTGCAGGGGAAAATGTACTCAATCATGGAAATTTGCCGCATGTTTGATCAAATATATAAAGAACATCTGGATGGCGTGTATGTTTTTTATTTTCACGTTCTTACATAATTACCTGGAAATTTTTTAATTTTGCTTCAAAATTTTGTTTAATGTCATTATTCTACCGAGAGATTTTGTTGCTAAGTTCATTGTTTTCACAGGCGGCCTGGTGGTGATAAAATTTACAACGTTTTTGACAACCAACTTCCTTCTGCTCTAAAAAGATTACAATTTGATAAGCAACTTGCCATGGAAAATATTCGCAAGTTAATTACTGAAGCTGATGGATATCAGCCCCATTTAATAGCCCCTGAACAAGGGTACCGTCGTCTCATTGAATCCTCTATAGTTACCATCAGAGGTCCAGCAGAGGCAGCTGTTGATGCGGTATGAATGTTAATATAATGCCAAACTGCCTGCACCATATTGGCTCATGGTATATGATGGTTAATATTTTATTTTATTCTTTATAAATCCAGGTTCATGCCTTATTGAAGGAGCTGGTTCACAAGGCTATCAGTGAGACAGTAGTATGTTCCTACCAATGCTAAGTCTAATATGTTCATTTGTATCTTTGCTTTGAGCACATTATTTGCAAACTTTTAAGTCACACTATAGTTTTGGCGCTTAATGTTGGTATCTTCCCATCTCAGGAGTTGAAGCAGTATCCTGCTCTTAGAGTAGAGGTTTCAAATGCAGCTGTTGAGTCACTTGAGAGAATGAGGGATGAAAGCAAGAAAGCTACCCTTCAGCTGGTTGATATGGAGTGTAGCTATTTGACAGTTGATTTCTTCCGAAAGCTTCCTCAAGATGTCGACAAGGGTGGAAATCCAACACATTCAATATTTGATAGATACAATGATTCATACCTTAGACGTATTGGTAAGCACAATGACTCTAATTTTGCTACCGTTTTTGCCTTTATGCAACATAGTTTTTGATTGTGACACTTGCAACTGGTGAGTGCTGATAAAAGAACAACTTTTATGTTGCAGGGTCCACTGTTTTGTCTTACGTCAATATGGTATGTTATAGTCTTCGCAACTCCATACCCAAATCCATTGTTTATTGTCAAGTACGTGAGGCAAAACGAAGTTTGCTCGACCGTTTCTTCATAGAGTTGGGTAAATTGGAGGTAAAAAATGCATTTCCTTGTCGAATTTTAATCCACATGCCTAGTGGTTCCTTGTCGTTCCAACGATGAATAAAATGTTCTTCCTTTGCATTATCTGCAGCAAAAATACTTGTCATCTCTGTTGAATGAGGATCCAGCAGTCATGGAACGACGTTCTGCTCTTGCCAAGAGGCTGGAGCTATACAGGAGTGCACAAGCAGAAATCGACGGCGTTGCTTGGTCCAAGTAGATATGTAGAGCATTTCTGATCACTGTTTTTATACGAATTCCGTTGATGAATGTCATTCTTTCGTTATTATTACTATGCTGTGCTTGGGGTTGGCGCCTGGCGGGGGAGGATGAGAAGAATGTCTTTGGGTTGTATTTTTATGTGATATGAAGCAACCACCAACAAAGATGACTTGAGTCATATGTTTCAGTAGGTTACTCCATTTGTTACCTCCTTTTTATCATATATTCCATTTCTACATTATAAAATGCATTTTTCAATAGCTATCCAAGTCTTCATTCATTCAATTTTTTTCTGAAATGTATTGTAGAATTCTAATTTGGATTAGTCGTCCAACACATGAATCACTATTTCTTACCTATCTCTACCTGTTAACTCAGCTCCTGAATCGAAATTTGTTACTCACATTTTTTTATAAAAGAGGATTTGTATCTCTTTTCTAGAATATCTGAAATTATAAAAAATTGCAATTTCTTTTTCACGTGGATAATAGGCAGCTTTTAGAAGACACGTCAGTTGAAGTAGAAATGTCAACAGTGACGACTTTTGCGTTTTGTCCTATCCTGGTCTTCCCAGTTTCTGAAGCTCCAAACGAACAAATCGCGCAGTTTCCCTTTTTTCTGCTTTTCCTTCGTAAGGTGGACAAAACAACAGCGACAACAAAATTAACACTTCAACGCGGTCTCTTGTCATCTGCCATATCATTTCCACCCTTCTTCTACAATCAAACCAACCTATTACTCCCTCCGTCCCGTATTAATAGTCGTTTTAGCTTTTGCTTTTACTGTTTCGACACGTATCTTAAAACGGCCGGTAGACTCACTATTTGAGACAATTTTGCCCCTAATTTTTCTGAGAAGTACGTTAAGGATTAACGTACGTTCACAAAAAAATTCGGATTTTTTTGGGGTCAAATAGTGCCTCATCCGGCTTCCTCGATATGCGTTCCCTACTGAATATTGGGATACGAGAAAGACAGTTAATATGGGACGGAGGGAGTAATACATCTTGTCTTAATAAACACAAAAACCTCCTTTCATCGGATCTCACCGTCTCCACCGTATCTGGCTTCCTTCCATTTCATTAACAAGGTAAATACTACCTTCTCAAATTTCTGGAATCACCATGTAAACATTCTAGATCAGCTCTGGAAATGCATTTTTGGCTGGTGGGTGTTTGTTGAAAAATTGTTTCTTTGGATGGTTTATCAAAAAGTTATCAACTTTTGATGCTGAAAATGGGTTTAGGCTTTCAGCTAATTTAGATGTTTTAGTTGAAAATGTGTCTAGTTTGTTATAAACAACTCAATTATTTACTGGAACTTTTTTCTTGTAATGCAGTGGGGTGGAAGGAAATTGAATTGGAGAACAAAGAAGAGGAGGAACCTATGCTGTGATGGGTTCTGAGAGGGAAGACTTTAGGAAATCAGGACCTTTGCATCTCTGTGTTGTTGATTGGTTAGTGCTCACCCGCTATTAACGAATTTATGGTTTCATCTTCAAATTTGTTTTCAATTTAAGTCCATTGAAGTATTGTTAAGGTCCTTGAGAGGTACTATATTTTATCTATTATTGATTCTTCATGAGGGGATGTAATGCTGGATCATAGCAAGATCATATAGAAAGCAATGTTGTTTGCAATTAATCGTGTGCAGGACGAATGCAGAACATCGAAGATCTGTTGCAGCATCTTTGGTTCAGGGTGTTTATATTATTGAGCGGGATCGCCAGCTGAAACGTCAAGGTGCAGAAGCTCTTGCTCCTCCATGGTGGGAATTTCATCATTTTCAGGTTCTTCGTCCACTTGTGGATGATGTTGATTCCTCCATATTTGGTGTGATTTATGAACACAAACCTCCCGCATCTCACTCCAACCAAACTGTATGTGAAAGTCCACGGTACGTGATTGCCTTTCGAGGCACCATTAAAAAGCTGGACTCCTTGTCAAGGGATCTCGAGCTGAACCTCCGTATTATCCGAAATGGACTCCATGAGACATCTCGCTTTGAGACTGCCATACAAGCTGTCCGCAATGTGGTTGCTCTTGTTGGGGAATCCAATGTATGGTTAGCTGGCCATTCTCTGGGAGCAGCAATGGCAATGCTTGCTGGCAAGACCATGGCCAAGACGAGCATATTTATTCAAGCTTTTCTCTTCAATTCGCCGTTCTTCTCAGCCCCAATTGAAAGAATTGCGGATAAGCGAGTGAAGCACGGGCTACGAATCGCAACGAGTGTGATTACTGCTGGGCTCGCTATCGCTGCAAAGAAGAACAATCAAAATAATCAGTCCGTGGATCCATTTCTTGCTCTGTCTGCATGGATCCCAAGTCTATTCGTCAATCCAGGGGATCCCCTCTGTTCAGAATACATTGGGTATTTTGAACACAGGAAGAACATGGATGACATGGGGATTGGAGCTATCGGGAAGTTAGCGACACGAACTTCCCTTAGTGGACTTCTCATGAGTGCTTTCGGTGGTAAGGAGTCAGAGGCGCTCCACCTCATTCCTTCAGCAAATGTGATAATCAACTTATCACCCTCTCAGAATTTTAGGGAAGCCCATGGAATTCACCAGTGGTGGAGGCCTGATTTAGTCTTCCAGTGTAAGCGTTATAAGTACACTTAGTTTCCGTTTGTTCATTGTGATTATATATCCCCTTGATTTATCTAGATTGTTGTCACAGCCACAATAGAAGAGGAAGGACAGTTACAACTGTTTGCTTAGCTGTTAAGTTGTTAGATAGTAACTGTTTTGATTAGCTGTCAAGTTAGATGTTAGCTACGTAATTGTTGTTAATTAGTTGTTAGTAGTGAGTCTATAAATAGGAAGATAAGGAGCTTTGGAAAGCAGACTTGATTTGTAAAGCATTTTGCTAATTGTTCAATGAACACATGAATTCAATGAATTCAGCCACAATTTCAGTCTCAATACATTTCCCTAACTACCTTCATTCCATCCTTTCAGCTGCGCTCTCCCTCTTCTTATGTTCTTTCCTCCATTGTTGATCAGTCAAGCTTTTCTCTTCTGGTTTGTCCTTGCCAAGGCTTTGACTTGGATCGGCCTGTGACAATTGTGCTATTGGAGAATGAATTAGGAGAATAAGATTTAGTCACTTGTGAAAACTCGTATACTGTTCTCGGTTTCATGTTTTGGCTACTTCTAAATTGTGTGGTTGAGATTATCTCATCTTTCATGGTTCGTTATGAGAGGTTTGTAGTAATTTCTGCATATTGATTAGTTATCTGCAACCATTAGGTAAACAGAAGAGCTTGATGAATCCATTTTTCACAAAATGAGAGTAGTTTTCTTTGTAATGCTTCTTTTGGAAAAAGGAAAATCTGGGTTTCTGTTGAAAACCGAACTTTCGTAGTTTTTTTTTAGTGTTAAGTGTTTTTTATTGTTAACCAGTAAGAAACAGAAATAGTGGAAATGGTGGGATTTCTTTTGGTTACTGTTCTCTCTTTTGTTGACAAGGTTACTGTTCAAGGAAGCAAGAACATGGCCCTTGTTGCCAAGCCAACTAACTACTCATAAAAACAACATACCAGATTTCACATGTTAGTTACTCCCTCTGGACACAAATAATTGTCACTTTCCTACGGATTCTTACTGTTCATAATACTTGTCATTTTATCTTTTCCGAAGCATATATTTTGTGCAAATGACAATTTTTTTTTATGAATCAACCCAATTTGATGATGGTGTGGTAATTTGAGTGAAAATTATGAGTAAAAATGAAACAATGTAGAATAAAATAAGATCAAAGATCATTGTCCTACGAATTTTTACTATTCTAAAACGTCATTTAATTGTGTCCGGAGGGAGTATCAATCATCACAGCAAAGTGACAAAACAACAACAACAACTGCAATATTTTTCTTTTGCTTCTGTTCATTATATTCAACAAAGAATACATTACAGGCTCCGGTTGGTAACTTCCCCAGTTCTCCTTATTACGCTTTTGATAAGAGACTAATTTCGTTCGAAAATGATCGGATATATTTTTAAAACTGTGGCGAACTGAGATTTTTGTCTTTTTGATGTTTGGTCAGTTCTCAGTTTTTCACACACTGACATTTTTTGACAACAATCACACAAACTTTCAAAAATTAGAATTAAAGCAAAAATGACTCGAATCCCAAGATGGTGGAACATACAATTATTACCATTTTCTGCCACTCAGTCTCCTCCACTCTCCAGTCATTACAATATTTTTTTTTAGAAAAAAAAAAACCATCCACCCACGTATCAATAACAATTAACAACAACAAATTAATGACGACGACGAGACGACAAAGTAAAATCAAAACCCGGCACTCACTTTTCTTACTGTTCGCCGTCCAAAGAAGAAAGAAAGCAAAGCTCCAATTTCTCCATAGATAAGGAGCATTTCCCGGATCTTTACAGCTCTTCTTCAACTACCTTTTCTCTTGCACCAGATTGTTATTCAATCGGTTAGTAAATTTTATTTTCTCTGGTCAATAACTTCAAACCTTATAATAAAATTAATTATGGAGTATATAGCCGACTCGAACTCGAAACATCACTTAATATGATGATAAAATAACCAAATGATATCAACCAAAAAAAGGTAGAGAATACCTTTACTTCCTAATTGGACCGTAACCTTAATAAAAGTTGAAAATCTCCACATTAATCACTTTCTAATCTTGGTATCAGTTCTTACTTACAGAGCAATTAATCTAATCAAACTGTTAAAAAAACCATCAAACATTGTTATTACTACTACTAACTTACTCAACCAAATGTAAGAACCTTACGCGATGCAGACCAAAATTCACTACAAAAAAACAATTTTTTTTACACTTCCCTTTGCTCTTAAAATAAAGAAGAGAAAAAAAAAATTGGGAATTAAAAATTAATCACCCAACAAAAACTACCAAAATAAAAGAAAAACTACAGTTAAAAGACACCTAAAAAACCTAAAAAAGATAGTAATAAGCTATGGATTGAAACAAAAAGATTGAAAATTTAATTATTATTAGCAATGAAAACCCAAAACAGATCCATCACTCACAGCAACCGCCACTCTACACCCGGTCTTCGCCTCCACGTGATGCGTGAAGAAATGCAGCACCCGGACCCGACCCGCCATCTGAATCCGGGACTCTATCTCCAACGTGGGCCCCACCCGTGGAACCACCCCAATCCCGTTGTTAACCCCGGCTGTTCCGCTGGCCATGCCGGGAAAAGCAGGCCCAAAGTTGACTGCGGCGTCCGGAGACGTGGATAGAGGGAAGGACTGGACGGCGAAGGTGGCGGCCATGTACTGGGTCCGACCCGGATCGATCTTCCCGGCGGGTATGAACATGAACCCGACTTGGGAGCCCGAATAGAGGAGCTGGAGGGTGCTGTCGTAGTGGGAGAAGACGGCGCGGTTGGGGTTCTTGACGGAGACGTACTGTGAGAAGGTGAAGTTAACGGTGTTGTTGGAGACGGAGAAAGACGGGAGTTGGACGGCGTTGACGGAGATTTTTGGATCTTTGGGTTTGAAGACGGTGAAGAAGACGATGAGGACTATGATGATGACGAAGAGTAAGAAGACGGTTGCTACTATGCAGGAGGCGAGATTCGTACGACCTGTCGGTGGTCTGTTTGGTTTGCCCATTTCTTTTCTGGGTTTTAGGGAGAAAGGAAAGGAAAGGAAAGGAAAGGAAATGTTAAGGAAGTGTTTGGATGTGGGAATGGGAGAGTGATATAAGGTGGAGTGTGTGTGAAACTTTGAGAATGAAAGATCTTGTGTCGCGCGCCCGTGTGAAAGGAAGACTTTTTGTTTTTTTCTTAAATGTTCATTTTTAAATCTCTAATGAAATGAGAAAGAGGTAAAAAAAAAAAAAAACACTATAGCGTGTAGAGCTTTAAAGAGATTTTTTTTTCTTATTTTTTTTTGCCACAAATTATATGGCATGTTTAGATATAGAAAATGTTTTATTTTCTTCGGTAAAATGTTTAAGGTGTCCTCTAAAAAAATGAGTTTTCAGTTATACATGACTTTAAATGACATTTTATAATTTTTTAACAATATTTTAACAGCCAAATTGGATCAGCAGATTCAACCGTTAAAATTAGTGATCAACCAACTATCCAGTCTAAATTTTTACGATTAACCAACTATTTTAGAAACAGAAAAAAATCGTAATAAAAATGCTCAGAATTTAGTAAAAAACTTTTTAGTTGTACTTACATTTTTTTTTTCTTCCAAAGAAAATTTAAAGGTATTTTGCTTATACTGGGGCCACTTAGAGAAGAATTTTGACGTGGGAGAGCAAAGAGTTAGTGATGGGACAAGAAGAACTAAGATTCGTGAATAAGAATGTGATAAATCTTGAATCTGTTGATGATTATAGCAAAATGCTATCTTTAAGATGACAAATCAACCCTTTCATGTCAATATCGTTGGCCTAATGTTTTTTCTATTTTTTCGAGAGTTCGTTTGGAATTGTGTTTTTTTTTTCTACCATAAATTTAGTAGCCGAAATTGCTTCCAGTAAAAGTATCAAATTTTATGCTATTTTGATCATTAGATTTGTAATAAGAAAAAACATAACGCGATCCCTAATAGACCTTAAAAGTTAAAAAGAAAATGTCAAGTTGGTTACGGTAGAGTGATATGAGATTCATCCCTCGATCATTCACTCTTAGATTCATTTTCTTTCATGGTAAAAAAAAGTTCGAATAAGATTATTTTTATGAAAGAAAAAAGAAAACATCCAAAAACACAAAAAATCACACAAAGGGTCCAAGGTCTCAACTCATAATGACCCTTGATGTTTAAGCAAATTGATTAATTTTAGAAGTATGTTTTGATTTCATTTTATTTTACAAATCTAATGCTAGTATATGTTTTGTTACAATCTGTACTTCTGACGGATTCATGTGTCCACGGTCCACCACACATTTCCCTTCTTGTGTTGTCTCTTTTTTGTTGGGTAAAAAAAATTCTAGTGTTGTTGTCTTTACTCTTTACTACGGTCCTGCCCGAGATATTTTAGCTGGGAGGAAATAGCGGGAATCTCTGGAGATTGGGTAATAAAATTCATTTTATAGCTGAATTCGAAACTTTACTAATATTTTATAATCAATGAATAATTAAAATCAATGAAAAAGAATTAGTTAGAGTTCTAACATTATTTTTCAAAATTTGCTCACAACTACATAATAAACATTTTAACTTATTTATGCTTACTAAAAGTTCTAATTTGATCCCAATTAAACACCGAACCCTGAACCCTTAACCCTCTTCTATTATCGTCGCTCGCTTCGGTGTGCGCGTGGTGATATAAACGTTGTTTTTCACATTGTTGTAAAAACCGGCCCGGCCCGGCCGGTTCGACCGGTCCGACCGGGGACCGGTGGCCTGACCTGTCCGGTTAACCCCCTAAAACCGGACTCTTACTGACCCGGCAAAAACCCGGGTGACCCGGCGGTTCAACCGGCGACCCAGTGACCCGGTGCCGGGTCAAACCAGGTTGGCCGGGTTTTTTACAAAAATGCCACTCCTTTCCTTTAATCCCATTTCATTAATTCATTTTCACGATTTTCAGCCCTAATTCCTTCTCTTCCTCTTCCCGCAGCCCTAATTAAAATTGTGTCTAATTTATTTATTTTAATGTTGTAGGACTTACTTCAACAGGCAGGATTACGATCCTGTGGATTATGAGTGTATTGATCGTACTGACTTTTGGATTGTTGAAGATGAGAGTCCAGAATTTCGAAATGAAGAAATTGAAAATATTTTACATCAAGCTGATTCGATATTTCCGGTATGTCCAAGTTCGAGTTCTTGTGGAGTTGGGGATTTTGGTGATACAAGTTCGAGTCGTGGAGTTACTAGTTAGTCATTTATTTCTTCAAGATGAAAAATCTGATGATGTTTGAGAATTGTAGTTAATTAATTAGTTACTTATGCACTTTTTAGTATGCACGTTTTTGGTAATGTAATGAACATTTTTTGTTTGTGTTTTTAGTTTATAAGGTAATTAATTAAATTTTATATTTATAAAAATATATAAATAATATTATTAAATAGACCGGGTCGATACTACCAGTTGAACCCGGTTGAACCCGGTTGGACCTTTGACCCTCTCGCCCTCTGACCTGCCCGGGTCAATGTTCCGGGCCCGTTTTTACAACCTTGGTTTTTCAATATGCAAAGCAAGTAAATTATTGATGCTACTAAAAACTTTCAGACCTCGTGAAGAGATGGGAATCGGTAGAAATTAAAGTCGAATATCTAGAGGCATAAATACAAATTACAATGTTTCCTGTTTTTGTTTTTTCCAATCTCCTCGAGTCTCCTCTTAAAATTAATATTTGTTCTACCATAATTGTACCGTAAAGGAGAGGTATCCGGCGTAGTTTTCCCAATTATCTAGATTCGAACCTAAGACGCGATATCAATGAAGGGCGGACAAGTCATGCAATTGCTATAAAGTATAAACTTCAAACTTAAAAAGAATACAAATCCCACAAACTTGCTCTGTTTAGTTTATTCCCATCAAAGAGCAATAGATAATAATACAAAGGACCTCAGTCTACCACTGCTGGCCATAAGTGCCATCCTCTAGGACAAAAATGACCAAAAATGCCTGCTGAATCCTCCAGCTATATCTTGTATATGTACAAAAGACCTCTCAAATCTCCTTAATTCTATATATATATATATATTTATTGGTGTTTTAAACTTCTGTAATTCATCCCTTACAATGGCCAAGTGCCGGCCGACGGAAGTGAGAACTGAAGGATTTCAGGCTCAATTCATGCAGGGATCAGTCTCCACATCACATACATCAAACAGTCCATCCAAAAATGGACTAAAATTACTATATGTACTAAAAGCCATAGGAAGATATATTGTGTTGGGAGCTTTGTTAAGGTAGGACTCCATGACCTGGGTACGTAAGTACTAACTATTAGATTGCGAGCTTATCAAGGTAGGAATCCATTATCTGCGAGGCGGTCTCGAGAAATGCACCCTCGCTCATGCCAGGAAGAAGTGAATCTTGTGCTTCGCGAACAATCTCTTCGATCACAGATTCCTTGTCCAGAGTCTCCCTACACATGATGCTTCCAATGGCAAAAGGAGTGAGACCTCTCTCGACTCCTTTCTTCAGAAGCATGGTGGAGATGCGAAGTACACGGGCGCACTCAGTAGGAATATCCCACCCATGAAACCTCAATAGCGAAATATCTCGTTCAGCATCCATCGAGTTTATGTATTCAATGATCTCCGCAGAGTAAGGCTGGCGAGCTTGAGGCCAGTAAAGCCAATCAAATGTGCAATCTTCAAACTGCAAAGAGGAGAAAAAAATGGTTAATGGGATGAAAACCTTTAGTGACAAACTGAAGGAGGTGTGTTATGGTAAACACACAACTAGAAAGAACATGTCATGTACAACAAACATTTTGCATGCACAATCAAAGATTAGGTTGATAAAATTATTAACAACAGTTAATGTTATGCGGAATCCATAAGAATAAGGAGAAACAAATTATTAGAACACAGGAAATCAAGTTTAGCTCGAAGAACTTAGTAAATAAGCATGGAAATGCAACTGTCCTTCGATGGTACCTTATAGACAACTACATATAGGAATCAAATAGTATTTATTGTCACTAGAAACTAACACACTTAAGAAGATATGTAGTCAGAAAATAGATATAGACAAAATTTAACCATGTCCATCATGAAAAATAAGAACTTAAATACTTACTTTCTCAGGCAAGCAATAGCCATGATCAATTGGAATGAGCACTATCCGACCATCATCTCCTTTGCTAAACAATATATTCCCAGCATGCCTATCTGTATTAGCCATTCTTATATCAAACACACTGATCTTGTGAACCTCTTCCACTGGGAAAGCCCCCGAACCCATGTCATCACAGTTCCCTTCATTCTTGATAAACAACTGTAAAGAGCCAATCTTAACATTTTCCAATGAATTCTCGTATCCTCCCGGATGGTTAAATCCTTTGTGCAAGCATTGGATTATGATTGTAGGGGGCACACCAGCAAAACCCATAACCTCATGAGTTACTAGTCGCAGACCACTCTTGGGGTGATCCAATATGTAAGCTGCAACCTCCCTCAGTGCTCCTTCTCCTACCTTGGTTCCCCGTTTCAACCCTTCGCCATTGGATGATACAGGCAGTCCTCTTGGGTTATTCACGGCCATGGGTTCCTCGTCCATGGGCTTAAACACAGAGACAAACTCCTGACCTGATGCATCTTGCATGAGATAAGACCCTCCTGTTCCCTCAGAAGACTGGATAGGCACATTACCCCTTTTCAGCCCTTCGAAGGTAGACTGAACCATGTTCCAAAGAACTGAATTCAGTTTGACCTTGGGATTAGAAATAACGGGGTGCAGCCAAAATTCCCCAGCTTCAGCTTCGTGTGGCTTCTCTTTTCCGTCTCTAGCACCCTCCCTTCTCTCATTGGATTTTGCTGCCACAATTGTAATCTCAAAATCCTCCTCCACAGGCTTAGCCCTAACAGTGGCAGATTTTTGCACCAACAAATGAATGGACGCATCATTATAATCGCATATATCACCAATCACCTTCTTGTCATCTAACTTTTCACCATTATAAAAGATCTCTGGCTCCTCAACATCCACAAATCCTTTCCCTTCCTTAAACATCCGTCGCTTTAAAAACCCAACATTCCTAAACCTATCCACACGAAACTCAAATTCTTTCCCACAAGTAGTCCTTGCGGTGATAAGCAAGAGATCAGAAAGCTTAAGCACCAAATGCAAGACATTTCCATTATTGACACCGTAATCTTTAACGAGAGAATTACTACGCGCCAACTCCCTACCTCCAAACACAAGTTTCTGTTGCTTCACCACAAATCCTTTACAAGTCTGAATCCTTAGCTTCACTGAAGCTATGGAATCCGACTCTGAAACCCTCATCGGAATCACAGAACCAGCCACATTCAAATATATCAAAATCGACTTATCTTCCAATACTGGTCCTTGTGGACCATTGTTGCAAAACCCATGAAAATGCACCGATTCATTTTGAACCGGGATCGGTGAAATCTCAACAACAGACATGATTTACAGCTCTAACTCTAAGGGTTCCTCTGTATCTATTCAAAGTCAACAAATTGACAAGAAAGACTCAATCTTTATCTACAACTATGACCAAATGGCATCCATATCTATGGAAGAAAGAAAAAAAAAACGAAACCCAGAAGCTGAAACTTGACAAGAAGATCACTTTACCTTGTTCCAGCTTCTGGGTTTACCAGAGAAGGGCATCTGGATGAGTATGCCAATGGTTGAGGGGCTAAAATGAATGAGTTAAAGAAGAAAAAAAACCCAGAAAAGAAATTGTAGAGGAAAGAAAGAGGAAAAGGAAGGGAGCTTGAGGCAGAGTGGATTCTTACCTCAAGGCCAAGAATCAAAGGTGAATGAGCAACGAATGTCAGCTTTAAAATAAAAAATGATGAATTTTCCGGAGCAGATTTTTGAATGGGTGCCGTTGGTTTCTTGGGGAAACCGATACTTTCGCCGAGGTTTTATCAACTGATCAAGCTTTTTTTGTAGTAGTACTATGTTTTCCTCTCTGATTTTCCGGTGAGGGGTAAAGGGAGAGGAATGAGGTTGTAGCCGTTAGCTTTTTTATAGATGGAGCTTGTGTTCCAGTTCGACTGACGACGTTTGTTACCGTTAGTTGGCTTTAGTTTGTTTTTTTAACGAGGTTTACGTAATTCCTCTGTCTATAAATAACTGTCACTTTTACTTTGAACACGCATATTAAGGAGGCCGAATAACTCACTATTTGAGATAATTTTGCCCCGAATTTTTTCTCGAACGTATGTTCGAAAAAAAGTACGAAATTTTTTGTGGTCAAATAATGAATCATCCGACCTCTTTAAAATGTCTGCCCAAAATTAAAGCATCTATTAAAAATCGAAGGAGGGAGTAAACAACTTTAACTAACTTTACAATTACGGTTTGTTACCCAATAACGTATGTTACAAACAGTAATTTATATTTTGATCCAAACTTCAACAAGGAAAAAATAATTAAGATATGGTCGATAATTTATATATATTTAATTATATATTATAGTAAAATTTAAAAAAAAATTCATTAGCAACCTTTTAATTAAATAAAATCATATTACATAATACTCCAAAATATATAACGTTGTAAGTGAAATTTCAGCAAAAAGTTATCCAATTTTTTTCATATATTGCTATTTACTCTCTCTCAGTTTAATTAAACGTCACTTAAATTTTGGACACGTATATTAAGAAGACCGGATAACTTACTATTTGAGACAATTTTAACGTACATTCGAGAAAAACTAAGGGGCAAAATTGTCTCAAATAGTGAATCATCCGATTTTTTTAATATGTATACCCAAAATCAAAGCAACAGTTAATAAAACGAGGAGGGAGTATATTTAAAGATTTTTTTATATATTAACGGTACAACCTTTAATCAAGTTATTAAAACTTTGTACCGTTAATTATTAATTATTAAACCCTATTCTTCTTTTTCTTTCTAACATTTTATTAATAATAATTAATAAAACAATTAAGGCTCTCATCCTCTTGAGTTTAGTCGATTGCTTAAGCAAATGTATCCGTTGGGGCATGAACAGACACGGGGACATGCCGACATGGCACATGGTACGGAAGTATTATTGTAAACTTTGTATGGTGTAAAATGGGGATTTAAAATGACAAGAGCTACCGACCTAACAGACCTAAGCATCGTAGCTGATACAGTTTTCGTTAGATCGGTTTTCAACTCTAACCTGGTGAAATGTTAATTAGTCTGATTCGATAAATAATTTGAGACATTATACGACTTCTTTTTTCTAAAGGGAAATGACTATGGTTAATTCTTAATGAACAATATCACTTTAGTAGAGATTCAAATTTAAAATTCAACGTTAATTGATTCAGTTTACTTATTATCAGTTGTTTGTGTTATATAGAAAACGCCAAAATAATAATAAATTCTAGTGTACAGAGTTTTATTACTATCATAGCTGGTATGAATGGTTCGAAGTTTTCATCCGAAGATCTAGTGGACCCGTCTCGTACAAACATAATTAGAAAATATGATTAGTTCTCACCTTCATTTAACTTAAAATGTATACGTGGTTTAAATTTAAAACCTAAATCAAATAAAGTACAAAGACAAATTTATTTATTTAGCGCTTGACCATTCCAAAAATGCTAAGTTCATTGCACTTTTTAAAGCCAATTCATCATTGCATTAACGTAAAGTTAAATCACTCATTGTTCTTCTTATTATATGTTACAATATTAAAACGAACCGTGAGAATCGGACCATAGGAGAAGTAGTCGAATCGGACCATAGGAGAAGTATCTTAATTACAAATCTGTTAAAAACCATTAAAACTACTCACCCATTGTCGTTTTATGTACTGTGTATGTCTCTAATCAGCAGAAGTTTAGCAATAGAAGTTTTTTTTATAATTATTATTATTTATAAAAAGAAGGAAAAATATATTTTCTTTAATGTTAATATTTTTGCAAAATAAGAAGACCAATTTAAGAATCGTGTATTAGAAACTTAGAATGAGGAGGGTTAATGAATAATAAAATAAATATTAATATTATATGATCATATGTAATGCTCCGACGAATGATTAATGTTTATTTTAGTGGTTAATTATGCGTCCACGTGCTATGTTTCCCCTATATCCCATCCATCAATTTACGAAAACTCGACAAATATAAATTGTTTAAATTTTCTTGAAATTTTATATATGTTTCCGATCCAATTTTGAGGTCATTTAAAGTATATTTCGGCCGATTGAAACTAACATTCAATCATTTTTGCTCAATTTCATCACTAATTTACCCGTATAATTTGAGCTTGACCAAATAGTCGAATTAAAAATTATACCCTTTTAAAGTTTGGTTGTACGTTGGATTTTTTCTGGTAGCAACTTAATTGCAGAATTAGAACAAATATATGTATGAAATTAGTATGTTAGCAGAAAAACAAAAAACAAATAGAATGCTTAGCTTTTAGTTCACCAATTCACGATAAAACCAAACTAGTTCATCGGTTTTACCGATTTCTTACAAAACAATTTTCAGACTAAAACCGAACTAGAAACTAGTAACTTATTTCAAAATTTTCTGATTGAACTACAATTTTTTCCGATTTTGAAACTCATGGATAAAACCACGCAAATCTGAGAATATTCGAAAAATATATATTGCTTTCTTACTAAACGAACAAAAGTATATCACACTTTTGTACCAAAAATAAAATAAAAATCTATCTTACACCAATATGATGGTAATCCATATATAAAATATTTGCTTGTTCTTCTTTTTTTAAGTGCAAAAGTACTTAGTTTCCGGTCGCTAACTATTAGGAATGTATTGCTGCTTTCCTAATTGACTTTTTGTGTACAGAAAAAGAGAAATAGGTTAGCTAATCCTAACTTTTATTTTGATCACATAGCTATAATCCTAACTTGGGAAGGAAAGAAAGGTTACAAATGATTTTTCTTCTCTCACTCGATAATTGAACTCACTGGTTGATTAATCTGAATTCAGGTTTTGTAGACTTCTTTTAGAAGTGAATCTTCCAATAGCTTTAAAACAACTGCGTTTTTAAATCTCGAACGTATTTCAGGCAATGATCTTTAATTATGTTAGGTATGCGCCATATTCAACAAAAGGGCAAAAGTGGTTGCATTATTTGGTACAACTACAATGATTTGTTGAATTGTATTGACATGAAGATAACATTCCACAACAAAGTATGGGATGCCTTAAGGCATATTGCCATTTTTTTCATGTGATCAATGATCATAGACCCACACTTTTCCTTTTTTTAAGTATGTATTCATCTCTATGTTCTTTTAGTTTTTTTAGAATTAGATCTCTAAATGATTATAATTATAATTGAATTGATCCACCGATCTCAATCAGCTCATTTTGCTAATTTGTTTTTATAAAAGCAAAATAATTTCACGCTATTACTTTTTGACCACTTCCTTAAATTAAAAGATTACCTTGAAATTTGTTTTATGAGAAATAATAATTTGATAAAAGAAGATAATTCAAAATTTAACAAGCCCATAAAAAAAGATGGGCCGGGCCCAAGGTTCTTAGGATCCAGTCACGATTTCTCTCAGCTATATTAGACTTTTCAGTTGCTTGAGACTCTCCTCTTTTACCCGCCAACCGCCAGTCTCTCGCCCCTTCTAACCAACTCAAAAATGTCACTCTTTCATCTTCTTCCAGTTCTCTGCGCTCTCTTCTTCTCCACCATCTTTACACAGACAAAAGCCCTTACTCTCCCTCAAGAACTCTACAATTTCTCTCAAAACCTCATCCCTTTCGACCCAATTTCACCTTCTTCTTCTTCTTGCTTACTCTCTTGCCCCATCACTCCATCTCCAACATCAACTCTGCCCACTACTTCCCCTCTCGTTCCTGCTTTCTTCATCATCGGCGATTCCTCTGTTGATTGTGGCACAAACAACTTTCTTGGCACATTTGCTCGAGCCGATCGCCCTCCTTATGGTCGAGATTTTGACACCCACCTCCCCACTGGAAGGTTCTCCAATGGCAGAATCCCTGTTGACTATCTTGGTACTTCTTCTCCATCTTGGCTTCTCCGTACATGCTTCTTTATTGGATGGCTGATTATTTTGAAGGATTGGAGTGAAAACCCAGAAAAAATGAGGTGTCGGGTCTTGGTTTTCAAGAAATGGAACAAAGATTGATACTTAATCTGCTTTTTCATTTGGGTTTTCAACAGTTTTCTAAAATCTTGTGTGTTTCCTTTCCTACCAAACAGATATCTTGATAATTTCTTGTAGAAAAGAAAAATTTC
This sequence comes from Viola odorata, assembly GCA_963691705.1. Taxonomy (NCBI): domain Eukaryota; kingdom Viridiplantae; phylum Streptophyta; class Magnoliopsida; order Malpighiales; family Violaceae; genus Viola; species Viola odorata. Next base: position 4,150,817 of record OY829545.1, read on the forward strand.
CCTACTTTATAATAAGGAGTGATTAATTTAGTGGACATTTTAGTTTATAATCTTGAATTGTTCTTTTGGGTTTGATCAGATTTGAGAAAATTTCCTCGTTTCAGAACTTATCTGATTTTGTATCTGTTTTCATTTTTTTGATCAGCATTGCGCCTTGGGCTTCCATTTGTGCCAAGCTATCTTGGTCAGATGGGAAGTGCTGAAGATATGGCTCAAGGAGTAAACTATGCTTCTGCTGGTGCTGGAGTCATTTTCACAAGTGGCTCCGAACTGGTATGCTTTTCACTCTTATGGCAACAATCATTCTCGTAAAAATTGTCGCAGATTCATTACGAAGCAAGATTTTGATGCACAAGTGTTCAAGTACTAATAACTCTCATTACAAGTATAAGTTTTAGTGTCCTTAATGTGGTGGGTCCCATGCTCTATTTCTTATGCATCTGTGATTGCTACAATGTCGGTTCAGGGCCAACGGATTCCCTTAACGCATCAGATTCAGCAGTTTACGGATACCTTGCAGACCTTCATTTTAAGTCTTGGCGAGGATGCTACTGCTGATCTCATCTCCAGCTCGGTATTTTACGTTTCTATTGGAACCAATGACTACATACATTACTATCTTCGTAATGTATCCAATGTGCAAAATCTGTACCTTCCATGGAGTTTCAACCGGTTCTTAGCTTCCTCGATAGTGCATGAAATTAAGGTGAGCATTAAATTTGTTTGTACTGAGGGTATTTGTTTCCACTAGTTCGATTTGAAGTTTGAAAAGAACTGACCGATGCATGTCTTAGGCTACTTGATTTTGAATGTTGCAGAGATTCCTGATTCATGAATGTTTAATATCGCAGAATTTGCACGATATGGGTGTTAGGAAAGTTGTGGTCATGGGGCTTCCACCTATAGGTTGTGCTCCTCATTACCTGTATAGGTATGGCAGCACGAATGGTGAATGTGTTAAGGAGATTAATGACATGATTTTGGAGTTCAACTTTGTCATGAGGTACATGATTGAGGAGCTCGGCCATGAGCTCCCTGATGCCATGATCAGCTTCTGTGATATGTATGAAGGATCGATGGACATAATTGAGAATTACGAACGTTACGGTAACATGCCCGACACTTTTTTTCCGCCATTTTCCTCACCAAAATCTGTCAATGCCATCAAAGTCTCACTGATTATATCATGTGTTGTTTGCTCAGGTTTTAACGTCACAACGGATGCTTGCTGTGGGTTGGGAAAGTACAATGGCTGGATCATGTGCATCGCACCAGAAATGGCCTGCAGCAATGCTACCAACCACATCTGGTGGGATCAGTTTCACCCAACTGATGTAGTGAATGCCATTTTGGCTGACAATGTATGGAACAGCTCACATACGAAAATGTGCTACCCTATGACCTTGGAGGAGATGGTTGATCCCATCGCCAAGTAGTTCAAAGCGAATTTTCCGGTCATGGTTATCTAGGCCTGAATTTATCTAGGTGACAGGAAGTAAGTGTAGTGTTCATATAGATGCTGCTTGGTAGGAAATTTAGGCCGTTCGATATAGATAAGCTGTATAGGGAATGTGGCATAATGGATATAAGCTGATAAGTAATAGCAGAGAGTGTATGTTGAATAATCTTCTTGTTAGCTATCAGTACATGCAAGACGATGCGTCTGGTCTCAGGACAAAGTTAGGAAATGAAGTTGTGATCACCCTGCAATTCCATCAACCCATTTCCCATCTCCTCTTTCACCGTCCCGTCCTTTTTGAAACAGCAACATTCACCCTTTCCTATTTTCTTTAAGTTTTGCTGCATTTACCATCCACAACAACAACAACAGCCTATGAAGGGAATTTATTTGTCTGTGGTTTTATTTTGTGCACCATCTGCGACTAGATCGAAAGATGCTCAGGTTTTAACGTCACAACGGACGCTTGCTGTGGGTTGGGAAAGTACAATGGCTGGATCATGTGCATCGCACCAGAAATGGCCTGCAGCAATGCTACCAACCACATCTGGTGGGATCAGTTTCACCCAACTGATGTAGTGAATGCCATTTTGGCTGACAATGTATGGAACAGCTCACATACGAAAATGTGCTACCCTATGACCTTGGAGGAGATGGTTGATCCCATCACCAAGTTGTTCAAAGCGAATTTTCCGGTCATGATTATCTAGGCCTGAATTTATCTAGGTGACAGGAAGTAAGTGTAGTGGATGCTGCTTGGTAGGAAATTTAGGCGGTTCGATATAGATAAACTGTATAGGGAATGTGGCATTATGGATATAAGCTGATAAGTAATAGCAGAGAGTGTATGTAGAACAATCTTCTTGTCACCTATCAGTACTTGCAAGACATCGTCTTGGGCGTCTGGTCTCAGGACAAAGCTAGGAAATGACTGCAATTCCATCATCCCATTTCCCATCTCCTCTTTCACCGTCCCGTCCTTTTTGAAACAGCAACATTCACCTTTCCTATTTTCTTTAAGTTTTGCTGCATTTACCATCCACACCAACAACAACAGCCTATGAAGGGAATTTATTTGTTTGTGGTTTTATTTTGTGCACATCTGCGACTAGATAGAAAGAGCAAGCTAGCATTCCTGGCATGCCTCATTGCTGCAAAAAACAATTTATGTTCTTAACAGGAAAAAAAGGGTGCAATCAATTAACAGAATCATAAGGTAAATGAGGAAAGAATGAATTCATCAACAAATCTACAAAGGTTTCAAATTACACAAACTCCATTCTATCATCACTGTTACACCTTGAAGATAGACATTTATTACAGACACAAGTACCACAACATCAATCCTAAAGACAACACTACAACATGAATATGAGTTCAAAAGAACCTAAGGAACCTGAAACCAGACGAGAGATATCAGGTGAAAGCATCATCTCCCAAATGAATACTGACAACAAGAGCTACGAACCTAAGGAACGAAAGAGGACTCTACAACAACCAGAAACATCAGGAGTAAGCATCCCCCAAATGAATACTGACAACAAAAACTAAGAACCTAAGGAAGGTAAGAGGACTGTACAGCAGTCAGAATCTACATGAGCTTGTAGTAACAGCTGTTTCCAGAGAGCAGAATCTGATAGCCTTTGCTGCATGGACACTTGAAGTGAATGATCAGGCACTCCCCAGCTCTCTCTATGCTTATAGCTTCTTCACAATCTGTCCCGTGATCAACCTGCAAAAAGTTTCACTTATCAAATACTAGCTCAAAACTCACTGACAAACAATCCAACTACAAGAAGCCAACAGGCCAACTTGTGGTGGTTTTATCCGAAGTACTTTTTTTTGTTTGAATTGCATGAGTCCCTTATGTAAGTTTCACCAAACAAAACATGCCACACACTGGAGGAGCCATTATCAAGCATTTCCAAGGGGAAGAATTACAGAACCGTATAAGGACATGCATCTGTTTGTACGGGTGCAATTCCTTAATCTACAAAGATGATGTTTGAATCATAAATTATTATCCACTCTTTAAAAAATTAGTCCTATTGGCTAAGGATGCAGACTCATGTGCATAACTTTCCAGCTCTGTGAAACTTTAAGCAAAAAGAGAAGTAACAAACCCAAATGCAAATGAACTCTTGAACCCAATAATGCTAATCCAACAATTCAAACATAGAAACATACAAATCAAAACTGTTCCATTCATACCTGTGCTTCAGTAGCAATGTTTTCTTCATCTCCCTTAACATCTTCCTCTACACACACCTCTTCCTCAGGCAAAATCTCATTCCACCAAAGATTCAGTTCCCTCATGCAATCCCTCATCTTCTTCAGGGCCTGCAGTTATTCAGCAACACATCATTATCATCCATAACCCAAAATAACCATAATCACAGACATCAAAGAATAAAGACTCAAACTTTGTGAACACAACTCCAACAACATCAAAATTACAAAGAACCTCAAGAACCCATCAATCCCAAGGCCAAATTTTATAAGCAGTACTGAAAGAAGCATCAATCCAAAGTTAAGCAGTTTTGAAAAGAACTCCAATTTTAACACAAAAACAAGCATATGAGATCACAATAAGTCTGATAACATCAAAAATAGAAAGAATCTACAAGAACTCTTCAAAACCCATGATGAAATTGATGCTAACCTTATGGCTCGGACTTTCATCAAGATCATTGGAACTGGAAGACCGTGAAAAGCCTTTACTTGGTGAAGGATCAGAGACGGTCCTCCTAAAAGGAGGCCGGGGAGGCAGAGAAGCACTCCCTATTGGTGTGGTCACCATGTTAGTCCCCACAGTGTTGGTGCTCTCAGGAGGCGATTGCGGAACCACGTTGGCCAGTGGTGGGTGAGTAGGATCGGAAATGCAGCGGCGGAAGACAGGGTGGGGGGTGGGGGTTTGGGATTGAGGTTCCTGGATATTGAGAGGGAGCGAAATCTTGGAGAATCCACGCAGGGAGGAGGCATGATCAGTGTTGGTGGTGGTGTCTTGGGGATCGTGGAACAGTTTCTTGGGTTTCTTTGGGACTTTGCCGCCATCGGCCATGGTGGGAGCGGAGAGATCAGGAGAGCGGCGCTTGGTGGAGGAGGAAGAACCAGGACAGCCGCAGGAGGTGTAATGATTGTGATGGTTGGCGGTGTGGGAAGAGTTGAAGCTGTCAAGACGGAGAAGAGTGAGGTCGATGGAGTCATCATCTTGGAGATCTTCCCCGCCGTCGGTGATGGTGGGAATTCTGAATTCTTGGTCAAGCTCAGCCATTTTCTTTGATTTTCGATTGATTAATTGACTGATGGGTTGATTGATTTGATGATTCTGTTTCTTCTAAAGTTTGTTGCGTTCTGTTATTTTTCTCTCGATTAGGAAGAAGTTGCAGGTATGCAGGGAGGGGCTTAAGGAGGGTTTTATAGAGGGGAAATGAAAAGACTGAAGGGAGGGAAACGACACGTCGTCGTTGCCTTGGGTTTCCTGATGACGTGTCATTAGCTGATTCGTTAAGGCCTAACGGAATTCAGCGGGATGTCAGGGGATTGCCGCCAATTTGAGAAACTGAATAAAAACTATACCTCGCCACGTGGGCCAATCCTTGGGCCCAAGGGTTGGGCATGATCTGTGACCATCAGCAGTAGGGTGTTAAATGGGGTGCAAATAAGGAGCAAGTTGGAGCTGATGGTGCAGCAGGGGAGCAAATGACGGCAGGAAAAGTCCGGGGACCAAAATTTAGTCCCGGACTAAACTGACAGTGGGACTCCCACTGTCAGTTGTTTTATTAAAAAAAAAAAAAAAGAATCATCCAATGGCAGCACGCCACGCGTGCGCTGCCATTGGATGAGGGTGTTAGTGTTTTCCCCCCTCATTTTTTAATCAATTTTTTTAATAATAAATACTGAAAATAATTTTACAAAAAATATACCATCATTTTTAATTTTTTGAGATCTATAAATTGAGACTAGGTTTGTATTATTTGGACACTAAAAAAAATTCAAGTTTTTTACATTTTTTTTCTTTTTTAAATGCTTCTTTTCATAAAAATTACTCAAAATAATTTTATACCATTATTTTTACACTTATTTTTAATTTTTTGAGATCTATAAATTTGGACACTAAAAAAAATCAGAGTTTTTTACACTTTTTTTTTCATTTTCTTCTTTTTTAAATGATTTTTTTCATAATAATTACTCAAAATATTTTAAAAGTAAAACATATTTGAAAATAAAAACACACAATTTGAAAATAAACACACAATTTGAAAATAAAACACACAATTTGAAAGTAAAACATACAATAACAAACTAGTTCTCAAACAATTCTTTCAGTAGCATCTTATACATATTTTCATCTACAACATCACGATCTTCTTTGTTCTTCAAGGACAAGAACATCTCCATCTTCCTAGCACGTGCATACTCCAACATAGCTGATGCAGTATTAGCCCTGGATTGTTCAAGGTTTTCACGAGCATGGGCTAAATTAGATAACTCCTCCTCAATAGCAACCTTTGATTTTCTAGAAGTCGATGATTTGCTCGATGAAGCTCTAGCTTTCTTCTTTGTTGCATCCCTACCTTCTGGACATACAATGGAAGGAGCTGAGGAATCAACGTCATCGCCACCACTTTTTCTCTTCGGTCCGCTACTTGCAGATTCATTTGCTCCTGGCATATATCTGGGTTGCTCGCGAACCAACTTCCACTCTTCCAGCAAGGAAACCTTTTACCTTCGCACTCTTGATACAACTCTAAACCCTTGGCTATGTAGTCATCATCGGACTAACCACTACACCTCACTCTACATGCTCTACTGTAATAACCAATAAAACTACATATTTTTTTATTGATTGTACGAAAATGACTTTTGCACTGTACCCCTGACCTCTTTTTTCCACCTTGGAAGTTTTCATTCACATAGTCTGCAATTTTTCCCCATAAAGTATCACCCTTTTGATTCATCCCCAATTCACTATCATTACTAACGTGGAAATAACCAGTTAATAAAGATTTGTTCTCTTCCATGCTCCAAGCGTCGTAACCTGATCTCTGGGTTGATTGTTGGGTTGGAGCAAGAAAACTGAGAGGGGTATCCCTATCAACATTTCCCATAGATATTTGTGTGGAAAATTCTGAGAAATCACTTGATCCACTACTGAAACGGGGTGTGTTTGGCTCATTAGTTTGTTCACTATTTGGATAGCGCACAGGAGCGGGCAGATAGCTGTTTCCAGGAACAGGTTGATAGCCATAAGGCATATAAGGATGATTATACGGGTATTGCATGCCAAAATTTGGGGGCATCATATACTGCGATCCAAAATTAGGCTGCATCCCCGTATTCTGAGGATTTTCTGGGCATTGAATGTTTGGGTTCGGAGGTCGCATATTTGGATTTTGAGCTTGGTTAGGGAAGTTGTAATTTGGAAAAATATTATAATTTTGTGAAGGATCCATGAAAGAGGTTGAAGATTGTAAAAGACTCAGATTTTTTTTGGTGTCCAAATGACACAAACACAAGCTCTATTTATAGATCTCAAAAAATAAAAATAATGGTATTTTTTTTTGGGTGTCCAAATGACCTCCACTACCTCCACTACCTTCTGATTTTATCATGACAAAACAATACACGTGATGGCTCATCTTTCTATATCTTATCTTCAGATTGAATTATTGAGAAAATACAACACTCTAGATTCTGAAGAGATAAGAACGCCCCCACCTCCACTACCTTATGATTTTATCATGACAAAACACCACATGTGATGGCTCATCTTTCTATATCTTATCTTCAGATTGAATTATTAAGAAAACACAACACTCCAGATTCTGAAGAGATAAGAACGTCCCCACCTCCACTACCTTCTGATTTTATCATGACAAAACACCACATGTGATGGCTCATCTTTCTATATCTTATCTTCAGATTGAATTATTGAGAAAACACAACACTTCAGATTCTGAAGAGATAAGAACGTCCCCACCTCCACTACCTTCTGATTTTATCATGACAAAACACCACATGTGATGGCTCATCTTTCTATATCTTATCTTCAGATTGAATTATTGAGAAAATGAATTGATTGGAGTTCGAAGACCATTCATTATAAAAATGGTATTGCACATCATATGAATACCACTTAAAACTTTTCAGTTCAAATCTTTTTCTTCATATCATCCAATGGATCTACCCACAGATACCTTCAGTCTCGAAGAGATCCAACGACAATGGGAGTTGGAAGAATCAATACTCGATAGGCAACAAGAACTTCTTGAAGAGCTGCAGAGGCGAAACAATCGATCACATAAGAGAAAATCTATAAGCATGGATCATGCAGCTGCCCATCAAAAGCTCATGGCCGACTATTTCGACGACCCATGCACTTACACTGAAATGCAATTTAGAAGAAGATTTCGAATGAGAAGGTCACTATTTCTTCGAGTTGTAGAAGCTTTATCAAACTACGACAACTACTTCACTCAAAGGCTTAATAATGCGAGCAAGCTTGGTTTGACGCATATCCAGAAGTGTACAGCTGCCATGCGTATGCTCGCATATGGAGTCGCCGGGGATGCTTGTGATGAGTATGTGAAGATTGGAGAAACCACTGCACTTGAGTGCACTCGTAATTTTTGCGAATGAATAATTGCCTTGTTTCAAGATGAATACTTAAGACGACCAAATGTAGAAGACGTGCAAAGGTTACTCCGAGTTGGTCAGGAGCGTGGTTTCCCCGGAATGATTGGAAGTATTGATTGCATGCACTGGCAGTGGAAGAATTGTCTTAAGGCTTGGCAAGGGCAGTTTACTAGTGGACACAAGGGCACGGCAACAGTTATCCTCGAGGCAGTGGCGTCCTATGATTTGTGGATATGGCATGCTTTTTTTGGCTTGCCCGGAACATTGAACGACATCAATGTACTAGATAGGTCACCAGTTTTTGACAACATTGAGTCTGGTGAAGCTCCAAGGGTGGACTACACTGTGAATGGCCAACAGTACAATCTTGCATACTATCTTGCCGACGGAATCTACCCTAAATGGCCTGTCTTCGTCCAGTCGATTCAATTGCCCTAAGGAAACAAAGCGCAATTGTTTGCCAAACAACAAGAATCATGTAGGAAGGATGTGGAACGTGCATTTGGGGTACTCCAAGCACGCTTCTCCATTATTCATCAACCAGCCAGGATGTGGGATATCGATGTCTTAGGTAAAATAACGAGGGCGTGCATTATTTTACATAACATGATTGTGGAGGATGAACGAGATACATATTCACGAAATTGGGAAAATATCGACTTCGATCAGTCGGATAGTCCCGGGTCTAGCTCTTTGTTCAATGTCCAAACGCAAGTGCTGCCTCAATATGAAGTGCATGCCCAAGGCCGATCCGAATCATATATTCATACTAGAGCCGAGCTACGTGATAGAGCACAATATATTCAGTTGAAAAAGGATCTCGTCGAGAACATCTGAAATAAATTTGGAACAACCCTCGATTAGATTTAAAAAAATTATTTCTCACGTTTACCAGTTTATTTTGTGTGTTTCTCAAGTTTACGAGTTTTTTTTGTGTGTATTTTCTTGTTCGTTTGCAATAATCTAAGTCGATATTTGATTTACTGAGTGATAAATAATATCGTGTGTTACTCTTAAAAAATATTATATTATTTATTTTATTAAAAAAATATAGATTTTTTGAAATCTGAAAAGAAATTATGAAATTTAATTAATTTATATTAAAAAAATATTATTTATTATTTATTATATTATAAAAAGTAATTATTATAGTAATTATAAATTTAATAAGAAAAAGAAATGAAAAATATGGTGGGGTATATGATAAATGATGTGGAAGGGAGATAAAGTTTTTAACACCCTGAATAATTCCCTGCTGTGAGCGCGTGGGTGTTAAATATTTTTTTGTTGGGTGCTAAGCTGATGTGGCAGTGAGAGAAAGGGAATAACACCTTAAATTTAACACCCGCGGCTGTGGATGGTCCTTTGTGGAGGACTAATTTAAAAAAAAGGGGGAAAAATTCTTTAGGCCAATAACATTAAGACACGTATTAAAAAAATATCATATCATTTAAAACAGACACCTCATAATAATTTTATAGTTTAACTCTAATTAAATTAAAATTAAAAGGTGTAATTACTTTATTTTCTTAAAAGAAAATTCCTAAATCTTACTTCTCTACTAGTGCCGCCATGGAAAAGGTTACAATTATAGAGAAACCAAATACAAATGAACTTGTTATGCGATTAGTTCTAGTACCAAGAAATGTTACGACCGCACAAAAAGGAAGAGTAGAAACTCTAGGAAACTACAAAAACTGATAACCTACCGAGCAGAGAAGAAGCTGAAATTTAGGAGAGTAAATGAAAAATTTCCAACATTTTGTTCTCCTGTCCAGTTTTCATGTCGAAGTCTTGAGTTTAACGAATTCTTGAGTTATGATTCATATCAAAACTAAATTTTTATGTGGATTTTGATTTAATTTTTTACGAACTCTGCAAAAACTGTCTTCATTTTTCCCCTTACTCTTGTAGATTGATGTAGTGATTGAATTATAAACTACTACAAAATTGGTTTTATTGAGTTAGGGATTCTGGGAAAGAAACTGATTCTTTTTCTTAGTAATAAAACTTGTCCATGGCGGCATCAAGTTTAAGATCATAGGTTTTTTTTCTTCCAATAGAGTAATTACACTTTTTTATTTAATATATTAGTTAATTACTCCCTCCGGTTCCTAATAAACGTCGGTTTGCCGTCGGGCATGTGGCTTAAGAAAATGATTGGTGGGGAGAAAACAAGGCATTTTTTGACCATACTACCCCCAGCTGACCTTCCTATTTATAATTGGACCTTGGCTTAATTCTGACATGTTGGCTTGAAGCCGGGTTTGGTTTGGGGAGATGGAAGACGGAGACTCAGCTTGGCTAGGTGACTTGGCCTAGCAGACTTGAACATCTGTTTTACATTTTTATTTCTCATGTTCTTTTTAAGTTTTTATTTATTGATAATATAGTACTTTTTATATTTTTATTTCGTATCATTTTTTTATTCTATTTTATTTCACATTTTGGTATTTTCTGTTCGAATTTTTATCAATTTTGAGTAAAATTTCTCGTCCCGATTAGCTCGAACCGAATAAATAAATAGAAAACTCTAATTTACCATTGTGCCATTATTAATTAATTTGGTACAAGTTACTGTTCACTTTCTTCCTCCTCTGTCTCCCCGTTCACCTTCTTCCTCCTCTCCTCCACACAAACCCAACCAAATCATCCCACCACCAATCCTCTGCCTCAATTAAATCCAATTCCAAGTCCCCTCCCAAATTAATTCCAATTCCAATTCCAATTCCAATTCCAACCCCCCTACAATCAATTAAATTCATCCAAACCACCATAAAAAATCACCTCAACCACACCAGATCCACCCAAACCAAACAGCCACCTAAACCAAAAGGAAAATGAAAATTGAAAAAGAGAGAGGGAAAATGAAAATTGAAAAAGCAAAAGGTTTCGTTCCCTCCAAATTTTCAGATTCAAACACAAATTTGAGGGAATCGCTGTCAGTCGAAGCCGAAGCCGACCTCCAAGCCGTCGTCGTCGTGAAGTATCGCAGGCAAAGGGCATCCTCGTCATCTCCAGCCTGGGAAACCGAGAACGACATTTGTTGGGGACATGCTTTTGGGGCGTAGAACGACTTTTTTTCCGCCCCAGAGGGAGTATAAAATTATTAAGAAATTTTTGTTGTAAAATTGAAAAGAGCACTTACTCCTTACATAACTTTCAAAAGGAGATCATTTTATCCTAACAGAATAATTTTTTTTAATACAACGTTTTTCGCAACTCGATCTTTGTTTATTCTCAAATTTTTCCAACATTTTAACACGTCACGTTATCATTGGTCTAGTTTACCATCCCATGCGGTAGACTAAATTCATCTAAGAATTTCTCCAAAACTTGAGGTTGACTAAGTTACCTTTGCTAACTTGACCAAAAACATCGATAAGAGAATAAATTGGCGGTTCAATTTCCTTCAACATCATCGTTGAATTGATGTAAATTTACAAACAGGTATCTACTACGTACACAACATAGGAATAAGGAATAGTACACAAATACATGATCCTACGAGGGAAGTATGGCCAAGCAATCGCAGAGAAATGCCCGTATAAAAGCAGGATCTACTATTGTGACCTCGTAAGCTCCATTCCGTACTACTACTATATCCTATCCTATCAACGCAACCTGCTACAACAACAACTACCAGGTCCCCCACCATTGTTTCCTTCTGGGACTACTCTATTCAGATTTGGCACAAGAAAATCTATCGATGGAAACCTTCAAGCTTCGTGTAAGTATTGAAATCATGGGATCATATCAAGATTTGTGTCCAGTAGGGAATGGACTTCGGTAAGGGAAGACACTTTGAAGTCTGGTGTTACATTGCACTTGGCGAAATCATCAGAACTGTACCTCCCTTTCTCATCAAGCAAGCATGTAAATGCTCCTGCTCGCTTTCCACAAGTCACCTGCAATAGCCACATGATCAAGATCAATCACCCTCTATGACCCCTCCAAAAACCATATATAAGAATGCAAACAACATGTATCACTAATATAACAGCTCCGAAATATTCAAAACTAGAATAAGCCATCAACAAAAGCATATGAATCTGGCTTTGAAGCATTATATTTTTACATCTCCTGATTACAAAGTTATGTAAGTTGTTACAGGAAAATGCATATTCCACCTGCTGATACAGCTTATACAAGTATCAAGGACACTAAACAAGGAACTAACCAGAGCAACAAGGAAATTAATAAGACACAGAAAGATCACACCTACATCATCTTTAAGGCTGTCGCCAACCATAATAACTTCACTAGGCTGAACTCCCCAAGTTGAACAAATATGGAGAAGAGGACGTGGGTCTGGCTTGTAAGGACGAAACTCCCTGCTTAATGCAGGATCAAACTTCAGCTGCAGAAATAACACAAAGGAAACATCAGTAACATGCCTACAACTCTGCCTAAAACTGATTGCGAAAGGGAAGATATGCATTGCAGCAATGGAAGGGGAGGGCATAAATAGTTTCCATCCCATCAGAATCATCATATAATAAGGAAAGCTGTAACTAAAATTAAAATTTCACTTTAAAATCAAAACCCAAAGGAACCAACATTATCAGCATCCTTCATCTATGGAAATAGGTAACTGTAAGCTTCAGGGAACAGAGAAGTATGCCATATCTTACCCCAAAACGAGCATGGAAAAGGTCAACTGCTTCCTTCACATTCCTGGTAATTAATCCCCTCCTGACAAAAATAATAATATGAGGAAACGAAATTATCGATATCCACCATCACAATTTTCTTTCAGAATAAAGGAATTCATGAAAACAAACCTCATGTTTTTGGAATCCAGAAAGGCACACAGCTCCGCTGCACCTGAATCAATCACACAACAACCTCTCAGAAACCAATCGACCCAGTACGACACAGTATAGTAGAATAAAAAAACACAATCTCATGAACTGACCTGGCATGATTTGGAGGCGGTCGAGGCCTTGACGTTCGTAATCTAATATAATTTCATACGCTTTGCGCTGCTCATCAGGGCTCCAGTTCTCAATGTGGTGCAAAATGTCGATGCCGGAAGGGTTTTCAGCTCGGATTCTGCGGTACTCGTCCTCGCCGAGCACGGCCTTGTACATTGCGGCGAAATCGATGACGGGGACAGTGAGAGTCCCGTCCATGTCGAAAACGACGCCGCGTAAGCGAGATTTGGCGGTGCGCATGGTGGAGAATGAGGAGGAGGAGCGGGAGGAGAGGATGATGAGTATTGTGCGGTGGGAGAAGAACAGTAGAGACTTGGTGAGGAGCGAGGGCATGATAGGAAAATTAGAAAAAATGACGAGGAATTATTCGATTTGGGATAGAGAATAGGTGTGTGTGTGAGTGTGACAAAACAGGGAGGCGGTGCCGGCAAGTTGCCGGTGGCGAGTGGCAGCCATTTTTAAGGTTGTGTTGTGGTGGCTAAATTTTACTGGCGTTTTAATTTTTCTTTTAAGATATAGCTAAAATAAAATAAAATAGTCTATTTCTTATAATTTTTTCACTTAAAATGCAGCTAAAATAGTTTATTTCTTACTTAAGTCAACGAGAGTGAGTTAATAAGTCAATAGTACTTGCTTATAAAAAAAAATTAATAGTGTTAATATTTCTCATCAAGACCATACATTATATTTATAAAATATAAATTTTAAAATACGATAGTGCTCCGATAATATTAATTAGAAAATATTTGAGTAAATAAAAAATAAAAAATTATTTATTTTAAAAATTTTAAGATAAATTTAAAATTTTAGTTTTCTCTCTCTATATTAGGTAGTATTTTTTTGTTTTGAAAGGAAGTAAAAAGTTAGGATTAAAATTAAATTACATTTTCTCTTTCTCAAAAAACAAATTACATTTTTCTCAAAAAGGAAAAAAACGGTAAAAAACTAAAACCTCCTGGCACAAAACCCTCTTGTCAAAGATTAAAACGGTGCACGTTTGCGAACCCTGTACCTCCCTTCTGCTCACAAGCTCTGCCTATGGCGGCCAAGTCACAACCACCACCGCAGCAGTCTCCCTCTTCAAATCCGGAGAAGAAAAGGAGGAAGAGAAGGCGAGGAACAACACATGACCCAGAACTAGGAAAATTCGACACACTCCCCTGGAGCTCCTCCGTCTCTGACAACGATCCTTTCTCTGTCCTCGCAGGCTCTAGCGAGCTCGAAGGAGGTGCACAACCCATACTTCTCCCTCAATCTGTTGTTTTTCAATAGAACTTGTAATGGAGGAACAGCTTACACTTTAACTAACCAAGGCTTCTAGTTGTTCAGTTGCACTTCATCACGAATCAACCAAAATCGCATTGTTGTGTTTTGGTGATTAGTTTACCTTCTTTTGTTATTAGTTTATACAGGACTAGACTCTGATTTTTGGCAAATGGTACCTGGTTTAGTTGTGTGTTGATTTAGCTCTTACATAGGAATCATATGTGCAGCTGCAGAATATATGTGTGTGCGTGTCCGTTTAAACATTTTGTTAGAAGAAGATACAGCATTGAGTTTGTTGAATTATGACTATTGGTTGGCTTGTTTTATAGGAGTTCTTTTTCTTTTTCGCTGTAACCGGAAAATCTTCTGTCTAGAGTTGTTTCAGTTTAAATGTCTGTTTATTCTTTTCGATAACTGAACTTAGCACTAGGGCTTGCAGGTCTAACCTTGTGTCTGCTTTTCTTTTGGTTCTCATATGCAGGTTTTCTTTCACTCGAGGAGATTGATGAGGCTGATTATGCCTTAGATCTTCCTGCATTCAAAAAGGGAAAGCCAGAGAAGAATAAAAAATCAAAGGAGCAGAAGCAGAAGCATGATGATGCTGATGATGGTGTAGAGGAAGGGAGGTTAGAGGAAGAGGAGAAGGAGGAAGAGGAGGAGGAGGAGGAGGAGGAGAAAGATGTGGAGACTGCCAAAAAGAGAGATAGGAAGAAGAAAAAGAAGAAAAAGCAAGCAAAAGAAAGTCAGAAAAATGAGGAATGTGTGGCTGGTTAGTTCTTTTATGTGGTTGATTTCTTTGAGCAAACCGTTGTAGTTGATTTGATCTTTTTTTGTGTGTTATTGGGTCCATTTTACTCATCTTATCAATCTACAAATTATGCGACTGAATGCAGTTAGCAGTCCGAAGGTTGCTGTAGAGCAAAAGTCAGTTGATGAGGCTGAATTTTATGCCTGGAATGAATTAAGACTCCATCCTCAAGTCATGGAATCAATATGCAGGCTTGGATTTAAGGAACCAACTCCGATACAAAAACTTTGCATTCCAGCTGCAGCTCATCAAGGGAAGGTTGGTTAAATTGTTTATTCAAGGTTAACATGGTGGATATTTTTGCTTAGTGTGGGCAGTCATTTATGGTTTTATGTGACAGGATGTCATTGGTGCTGCAGAGACTGGTTCTGGGAAAACTCTTGCGTTTGGTTTGCCCATTTTGCAACGTCTCCTTGAGGAGCGTGATAAAGTTGAAAGGAAGGTTGAAAATATTGGAAAGGAAGCTGAGAAGTTTGCTCCAAAGGACTTTTTACGGGCTCTTATAATCACCCCCACAAGGGAGCTTGCACTTCAGGTAATCATCTTTTATCTTTTGTGGTGTCATGAGAAATTGAATCCAATCTGCTACTTACAAGCCTAATCTCTCATCATATATTTTGGATTTGGCCTTGTTTGTTGTTTTGATTTTCATTGACTTCTTTCTAGGATTGGTTTGTTGCAATAAGAAGATTTTAGCTCATTATGATAGTATGATGCACATAAACAGAAGCTAAAAAGAATTTTTCTACAGTAGAAAAGGGATTGATGTGTGGAAAAGGGATTCTTTTGAGGAAACATTTTAGAGAAACAAAGTCTAAATGTCAGTCTTCTGTTTTAATTTTGCAGGTTACTGACCATCTTAAGGAAGCAGCTAAGGGAATGGACATTAGGGTGGTTCCAATTGTTGGTGGAATGTCAACTGAGAAGCAGGAAAGACTTATGAAAGCCAGGCCTGAAATTATTGTCGGAACACCTGGGAGGTTGTGGGAACTGATGTCAGGAGGAGAAAAGCATCTTGTTGAGGTTAGTGGATACATGTAATATATTTTGTGTGAATTAGGGGATATAACTGGTCGCATTTGATAACATTGGATGTATGGGGGAGATACTATGAGTACTCCACCAGAATTGACTTAATATCTCCTAATTGGCTTTATCATTTTTATCTTTCTCCATCCGACTTCTTGACTACACAATTTCTTTCTTCCCTATTCTTCTGATTATGTCTGAATAATTCAGCTAACACCCCAAAGCAACAAGACTGTGTAGTAATTTTCCTGATTCCAGAAAATGTTGTTACTATATAATAAATTGCACTCTCTAACTGTACCTCTTATTTCTATATCCTCCATTTTTTGTCGCCTTACTCTTTGATGTGCTGTTTTGCTTAAACTGTTTTATGATTTTTTTCACCCTCCCAATTATGCAGCTGCATTCATTATCATTTTTTGTGCTGGATGAAGCTGATCGGATGATTGAGAATGGACATTTTCGTGAGTTGCAATCAATAATTGACATGCTGCCTATGACCAGTGGCTCTGCTGAAGGGCAATCTCAAAGTACTCAAAATTGTGTGACGGATTCAAGCTTGCAAAGGAAAAAAAGACAAACTTTAGTTTTTTCTGCAACTATAGCCCTATCTGCTGATTTTCGCAAGAAGCTAAAGCGGGGCTCAGTAACATCAAAGCAATCAAGTGCTGATGGATTGAATTCCATAGAAACTCTATCTGAGCGTGCTGGAATGAGAGCTAATGCTGCAATCATTGACTTGACAAATGCATCAATCATGGCAAATAAGCTTGAAGAATCATTTATCGAGTACGCACTTAAAATCAAATTGATAAATGACATCTCCCATCTTAGAATTTATCATTTTGTTGTATGATGTTCTAAAGCTAAAATGTAATTTCTAGATTCCACTATTGTTGAGATTGTTTGTACACATCCTTTAATGAGTCATATCTTTGTCAAAATTCCCTCTTAGTACTTTCCTGCAATGTATGTGGTTATATTTGAGGCTATGATCTATTTTCTTTGCCTGCAAAACAATACACCCTTATTTTCCTCAGGTTTCACTGTTTTCTTTGCCTGCAAAATAATACACCCTTGTTTGTTTATGGTTTCACGCTTCTGAATTATTATTATTATGGTGTTCTAATTCTAGATTTCCATGCGTTCGGAACATGAAAAGCTCATGGAAATCCGAACTGCTTAATAGCTTACAATAGTGAAATCTTTCATGGTTAACCTGCTCTATGATAAGCATATAAGTGGATACGTTATCCACCAAACGACTAAGAGTGCTTTTCCTTATTCCATGTAATCATGAAGGTCACATGAGTTACATTTATCATTCTTCTTCTCGTCTACTGATTACAGATGTAGGGAAGAAGACAAAGACGCGTGTCTGTATTATATATTGAGTGTTCATGGACTAGGTCGCACAATAATATTTTGTACATCTATTGCGGCTTTGCGTCATATTTCTGCCATCTTGCGCATTCTTGGCATCAACGTTTGGACACTTCATGCTCAGATGCAGCAGCGAGCTCGTTTAAAGGTTTATGATTTTTCTTCTTCCACATTTATTTATCAACTTTATTCGATTATTATATGTTTTGAGTTAATGGCTGATTTGAGCATTATTGATTAGGTTGAAATTCAGTTTTTCCGTTATCATTATTGGCTGTGACCTTAATTTCTTTGTTCTATTCCGAACTCATCATGTGTTGTGCTTAATACAGGCAGTTGATCGTTTTCGATCTAATGGCCATGGTATACTTGTTGCTACCGATGTTGCTGCTAGAGGCCTGGATATACCTGGTGTTAGAACTGTTGTTCACTATCAGCTCCCACATTCTGCTGAAGTAAAACTTAAGATGCTTTTAGCCATGTTTTGCTCACACATTTCTTTCTCTCTCTCGGTTAAATTTCTAGTTATTCTTTTGTATTAGGTTTACATTCACCGAAGTGGAAGAACTGCCAGAGCCTCTGCTGATGGATGTAGCATCACTCTAATCTCACCAAAGGATACATCAAAATTTGCCTCTTTGTGCAAATCATTTTCTAGGGTAATTGCTATTGCTAAATAAGCTGTCGTGCCTTATATGTCTGGGTGCATCTTTCCCTTTTTCAGTTGAGCTATTAATAGCTGTTGGAGAATTGATTGAGGTTTTTGGGAATCTATACAGTATCTTTTGCGTTATATAATTCAACAATAGAAATTGGTATTTTGTTTCCATCAATTCATAACTTGGGACATTGTATGTCCTTGGATTGCCTCATGCAGGATGGCTTTCAGCGATTTCCTGTAGACGAATCGTACATGCCAGAGGTGATGAAACGACTGTCTCTTGCACGTCAGATAGACAATATTATGCGGAAGAATTCCCAGGTAGGAATTATTTATTTGTCTGGTGTGAGTCAGGAGGTTCCATATTTTTGCTTCCCTATGAATTTCTCACATAGCTAAGTCAATTCCCTGGGGTGTTTCTCTAGTTATTAACTCTTGCATGTGCTTCTGTAGGAGAAGTCAGATAAAACATGGTTTGAAAGGAATGCAGAAGCAGTTGAATTGATTATAGAGAATGATGAAAGTGAGGATGATAGAGCGCATAGTCGGAAAAAAAAGCGAGTCACCTCTATGCAATTGGAGAATTTGCAACAGGTTTGGCTACCATTGAGAGCTTATTCTTATTTTGAGTTTTCTTCTATGAAATCTAAGAGGTGGCCAGTTATTCGTTCCATAAGTAGTATGCACTATTGATGTTTGATTTAAATTGCAGGAGCTCAATGCGTTGCTTTCACGCCCTTTACAACCAAAATCATTTTCACATCGCTATTTGGCAGGGGTAATTATTTTCTGGCCCTATTTTGGTCATGGCCTATTTGAGGTTACAATCAGAATTGTAATTATTATTCAACAAATATCGGAGCAGTCAAATCTGTAACCAGATCCCTATTTTCTGTCTGGGCCCTATTCTTATTATGCATTGAGCTTTGTAATTATGTCTAATATTGTTCAGCGTCAAATTCAAACAATAGGTGCAATGCTCAGATACAGGTTATGCTAAGGTTTTTGTGTAGCATTGTATGTAATTTGAATGGGTAAATGGTGCATTTGGTCTGTGTGCCAAGTTCAGATGATTCTCACGTTGGCAATGCATACTGCTTTAGTGCTTCTTTGTGCAATCACACCATTGTGTTTACATGTCCGAGCCCCACTATTGTGGGCAGTATGTGCTGGGTCTGTAATTCTGTTTGTCTAGTATTTGAATCGTCTTCGACTACAGTTCATGCTACTGTCCACAGTGTCTCAAATATAGTGATCATTGTACTGATCTCAATTTATTCTACAGGCTGGTATTTCGCCTCTCCTGCAACGTCAGATAGAAGAGTTAGGCAGGCACAAATCAGGTGACAGCACAAGTTCAGGAGATCCCAAAAGAAGGAAATTGGTGGTCATTGGACAGGACTGTGTGGAGCCTCTCGAGGCACTACGGAGTGGTGGTCATGAGGTAGCATTTTCATTTGCAATTTCCCCATGCTTTTGATAAATACTTTTTGAACCCTTCAGTGAATTGTCCAAGATTTCAAGATGTGACAGATACATGCTGATGTGCTTGTTTTCATGTTCTTTCAAGCTATTTTTATCTTAAGATGGTAAACATATCATATTTAAGCCACTATGTTTTTTTCCGGCTGTGCTAAATATAAAATAAGATGAAGCAAGTTGGAGATAAAGTTGCTAGGATATTCATGTATTAATTATTATTATTATTATTCAATTCATTGTGAAACAAAAATTATGAATGGTTGATCTTGTTATCAATTCAGTTTGATTAGAGAGTTGGGGAAGTAGACTTTTGGGTTTTGTTTGATTCAATTCCTTTCAAAGTCAAAGTTTTGGGGCCAATAAGAGTTAGAATCCATGATCTAGGTCACTTTTGTGGGACAATACTGAAATTGATGCTACATCCATGGAAGTCCCTAATGGATTGAATATTCTGCAAAGCATTGTATCTGTGTGATTTTGGAATGAATGCGAACTCTTCATGTTGAAAATTAATGTGAACATCCCAATTTTATATTTCTACACTTCATTTTTTCGTTCTTTGCTTTTTTAGTGATTTGTTGCATTCTCTCTTGATGTTGCTCACAGGTGAAAATGGATGTGAAGGGAGCAGGAGAGAAACGTAGAAGTATGGAGAATATGAAAAGGAAAAGAAAAGAAGAAAAGAAACGTAATCCCATTCTCTCCCTTGCTGTTTGGCTTTCTCATTCTCAGTTTCCTGACCTGCTTTTAGACTCAGGCAACATTCTCACTTCTAATGTTCCTGTTTCAGGTTTGCGCGATCAAAGGAGGAAGAAAAAGAAAATGAGCAAATAGTGGGGAAAAATGAGCAATATATCTGTCTTTCGATTCTCCATTCTAAAGTGAGCAATATATTGCTTGCAAGCACGGGAACTGACAAGAATTGAGAAAAAATGAGCAATATGTGTCTTTCGATTTTTTCCTATATTCATGTAAAGTCCAAAGAGAGTAGACATTATTATAGTTCGGACGATTCTTTGCGGATTTTCAGATGTCTTGTGAAACGAACTATATTGATCATTCAGCTTTCACATGTTCTGATGATTATAAATTTGAGCTAGACTCTCAGGCTTTCCCAATCTATGTTGACTACCGAGCTTTAAACGCTGCGAATTTATAAGCTACTAGGGTTAGGATAGAAGTTGGTGATTCAAATCATTGACATTTGACAAAGTCAGAAAGCTGACTAGTACTCCAGCTTTGAAGATTTCAAAGTTTCGGCTTGTATTTAACGTGCACGCACTTTATATTTTGTAGGATTAGAAGTCATCGACCATGAAAAAGGGAGAAAATGGTTGAAAGCAGAATACCTTTTTTTTTTCCTTAACTAAACAGCAGAATGCCTTTCTGACTTCAAACAATACGATTACGTACCATAAATTTTCAAGAAAATAAAAAATTCAATATAAAAATATGGATACACTGCTAGTCTGCTAGTCCTTGATTTTCTTTAGTACTAGTAATATTTTACTGTCAAATTAATGTTTCCTTCTCTTCGACTTGTCGTACGGTGGAAATTGTAGTTTTGTACTTGTGAGCTTTATAATATTACTTTTTAACATTAAAGATTTCGTAAATTTGCAGTCAAAGCTTAAGAAAAAACAAAAAAATTGCGGTCGATGTGTACGGAACTCGGCTGTCAGTTTCATGGACATCTAGTGGCCAAAAAAATTGTTTCTTTTATATTGGTAGCCTTGGAAAATGGTTGTTTGGTGTATATTCTCGGCTGTCAGTTTCATGGACATCTAGTGGCCAAAAAAAATTGTTTCTTTTATATTGGTAGCCTTGGAAAATGGTTGTCTGGTGTATATTCTATTTACAATACTCCTTCCGGTTTTCAATAATTTTTTTTTTTTACTGAAAATATAATCCAAATTAACTTTCGTAATTAATTGTCGTTTTGAGTCATAATTATAATTTTTTTCCTCTATTTTAGTTTTTTTACCCAACCAATTAGTTTGGTACATTGAACTATAAAAAATGGGTAAATTGAAAACTACAGTTAAAAAAACGTGGTTTAAAAATCATTATTTTAAATTTGTCTATTATTTCAGAAAGTCAATTAATAAACAACAAAGAGAATACTGTGAAAATACAGAATTTTCTTTTTTTTATAAACTTTTTGTTGTTTAATGTGCGAATTTATTTTTTATGTTTGAATTATAACTATTTTTTTAATTTATTGGGTAAAACATAATTTGATATTCTAAAAATTAAGTATTTTGAACCAAAAATATCTATTAATTTACTGAGATAACTAATTTTATTGCCACCGTTTAGCACACCGAAAGGTATGATGATGAATAAGTAATTACTCAATAAATAATGATCAAATTAAAAACTTATATCTTTAAACCATTTTCATTCATTCAATCAATCATTGTATGTTTAAAACACTTTCATTCAATCAATTGTTTTCTTGAAAAATATACAGATAAGAATAAAAATAAAAGAAATTATGCAATTATATATACTCCATATTTTTTTAGAGGATTCAATTGTACGATCGAATACCCTATTTTCGTGAAGAGAAATGTGTCCACCTCAGAATTAGCTGTTCTTCAGCGGATTATTTGAGATTCCATGTCCAAATCGGACAAAAACGTATAGCTATGGCTCATCGGTTACTGCAAAGATTCTAATCTTATTTAAAAATAGCATCACCACTGTCCCTTTCATTGAGACGATGAATTGATACTAATTTCTTTTTTTATATATAAGTAGGGATTAAGAT
The DNA here is from genome assembly GCA_963691705.1 of Viola odorata. Classification (NCBI taxonomy): domain Eukaryota; kingdom Viridiplantae; phylum Streptophyta; class Magnoliopsida; order Malpighiales; family Violaceae; genus Viola; species Viola odorata. The sequence continues at coordinate 4,173,254 of OY829545.1, forward strand.
TCAAACTTGATTAAAATCTATAGCGATATTTTTGTTGTCAACCGAACAACAAAATTCGCTTCTATTTTATGTGTTGATGTGAATTACGACTAAACCCGCTTCTATTTTACTCCCTCCGGTCTTTATTAAACGTCGCTCACGCATATCGAGGAAGTCAGATGACGCACTATTTGACCCTAAAAAATTTCGTATTTTTTTTCGAACGTACGTAAAGGATTAATGTACATCTAAAAAAAAATTTAAAAATTTTCGAGGTCAAATAGTACGTCATCTGACCTCCTCGATATGCGCGAGCGACGTTTAATAAAGACCGGAAGGAGTAACTTTTTTTCTCAGTAAATTGAGAAATTATTATGAAACTAATCGCGGGAAGAGTGTGCGCTTTTATTTTTAAAACAGGAAATATAGAGTGCATTACGGAACCGAAACGATAATAGAAACGATCTTTAAAAATGGATATTTGATTTTATGTTTAAAAAATGAAAATAAAAAAATCGTAGTATGGGCGTAATATTTGAAAACGATTTTATATACAGTTGCGGCTTGGTTGATTAAGGTCGCGTTCACATTGACTTTTCAAAGGGTCTCTCGCTCCACTTCGAGGAAACGTGGCACGATCCTATTCGTCGCCAAAGTACACGGTGATGCCAGACAAACTGTGCCAACTGCCAATGATTTTATTCTCTCGTATTATTATTCATTTCAGTAATTATTAAAAAACAATAAATCATAAGAATTGGCTTCAAAATTAAAGATAACAATCAAGTTTCAAAATAATGTATTACAGGACAAGTGAGAATATTATGTGTTTGTTAGCTTGTGACTAATATCTCCTTTTTTATATATATAACTAAATTATAGAAGATTACGTGTTACTTTATGAGTATTATATTAAGTACATAATTAAATCAACAATTTCGAATTTGAATCTAATCTATCGATATCTTAGGTTGAAATTCGAATCTGAATCTAATCTATCGATATCTTAATTATAAATACTTCATGTAGATTCATATGAGAATTATTTCCATTTACGTTTGATCATTAAAAGCATTGATACTACGATGCAATGAATAAATCGAGCTTACATCACATTATCTTTTCTTCCACATTACGCTAGTGATTTGTTTTTTTTATCTACATAACGGTTTTAAGTTTCTATTTTTAGTTAAGTGAAAAAAAATACATTTCTTTTTGTTTCATTGGTAATTCCTAATTTTTTTGCCCGATATTTCGTTTGAAAATTATTAGATTCTAAAAAAGATGACTCGTCTAATTTAAATTTTTAACTTAAATTAACTAATCACACGCTTGAATTTGCAATTCAAAATAAAATAAAATAAATCAACCACCCATAAGAAGCCACGTGTTTGCCTTCTCCTATCTAACGTCACAAGACCACACTCCCAAAGTCCACCGGCTACTACACTATATATTCGGCTCTCTAACAACCAAAACTCCTCCATAACCCAACCCTCCTCCTCCTCCTGCTCCATCCATCACCGCCATGGCTTGCACCGCCTCCGACTTAGCCCAGCTACTGGGCTCCAACGTAACCAACGCGGTAGGCGCAGCTGACTTCATCTGCTCCCGATTTACCACGGCCGCCGACAACTTCTCCGCCACCCAGTACGCCATCGACAACACCTATCTTCTCTTCTCCGCCTACCTCGTCTTCTCGATGCAATTAGGTTTTGCGATGCTCTGCGCCGGCTCCGTTCGCGCCAAAAACACCATGAACATCATGCTCACAAACGTCCTCGACGCCGCCGCCGGCGGCCTCTTCTACTATCTCTTCGGCTTCGCGTTCGCCTTCGGAACTCCCTCCAACGGCTTCATCGGCAAACACAACTTTGGCCTCAAGGCGTTTCCCTCCGCCAATTTCGACTACAGCTATTTCCTTTACCAGTGGGCGTTCGCCATCGCCGCCGCCGGAATCACCAGCGGGTCAATCGCGGAAAGAACTCAGTTCGTCGCATATTTGATATACTCTGCTTTCTTGACCGGGTTCGTTTACCCAGTTGTGTCTCACTGGTTCTGGTCCGTCGACGGGTGGGCCAGCGCCTTAAAAACAACCGATTTGTTATGCGGTAGCGGAGTGATCGATTTCGCCGGATCTGGTGTGGTCCACATGGTGGGCGGGATTGCTGGGTTTTGGGGTGCTTTAATTGAAGGTCCAAGAATCGGCCGGTTCGGTTCGACCGGGAGATCTATTGCGCTCCGCGGACACAGCGCTTCTCTTGTGGTTCTTGGCACTTTCTTGCTCTGGTTCGGGTGGTACGGGTTCAACCCGGGATCTTTTGCAAAAATCTTGGTGGCCTATCCAGCTGGAGGGTATTATGGTCAATGGAGTGCTATCGGTAGAACTGCGGTTACCACAACGCTAGCAGGTTGCACAGCTGCTTTGACCACTCTTTTTGGGAAAAGACTACTAGCGGGTCATTGGAATGTTACTGATGTGTGCAACGGGTTGTTGGGCGGGTTCGCTGCGATAACCGCGGGTTGTTCCGTGGTAGAACCATGGGCAGCTATAATTTGCGGGTTTGTAGCTGCTTGGGTCTTAATCGGGTGCAACAAACTAGCGGAGAAGTTTGAATTTGATGACCCGTTAGAGGCAGCCCAATTACACGGTGGGTGTGGCGCGTGGGGTGTTATTTTTACTGCCTTGTTCGCGACGAAGAAGTATGTCGCGGAGGTTTACCCGAGCATACCGAACCGGCCATACGGGTTGTTTATGGGCGGAGGAGGGAGGCTTTTGGCTGCCCATGTGAGCCAAATTTTCGTGATTGCTGGGTTTGTTAGTGCTACCATGGGCCCATTGTTTTTCGTTCTTCATAAGCTTAAGCTTTTGAGGATCTCAACTGAGGATGAGATGGCGGGTATGGATTTGACCCGACATGGTGGGTTCGCTTATATGTATAGCGAGGAAGAAGAATCACAAAAGCATGGGATGAAATTGGGGAAAATTGAACCTTCTGCTTCAACTCCTAATTCCAGTGTTTAGAAAATTGAGCATTGAAACTCTTTTTCTGATATCAACAATATTCTAGGGAAATTTCGGACGAAATTATATTTTTTTATATTTTTTTTTCACATTTATGTATGTGATATTTTTAAGGATTTGGTGGGTGGGTGGTGGATGATACTCCTATGATGATAAGGAAGACTTGGTGTAGAGTTGTTTTTTACTTTTCTTTTTTCCCTATTTGTAAATTATATGACTAGTACTTTTAATTTCTTTATAGCTACGTGGAGTGTGGAAAAACGGGGGAAATATCACGAAAGCTTTTATTGTTGTTGTGGAAGTGTTTGTGGAAAATGTACCAAGTGGGTTCTCGGTTCTCGGTTCTCGGTTCTCTTGTATTACAGTACTTGTAGTTTGTATTTTGAGAACAGTGAGCATGTGATGGGATAGGTTCTTTTTCATTTATGGAATCCTCACTCCGAGCTACTACTTTCATGGGCCCCAGATTCCACGGCGGCCGGAAAGAATCTTGTGATGCCAACAGATTGGAACTGCTTACAATTAATTAATGTACTTTACGAGTTTATGTTTTAATAGGCTCGATTTTATATGAACTATATTAGGCGTATGTTTAGAAATATTTTTGATTTAAAAATTATATTAATGGTAGTCCAATAACAATTTTTAAAATGTGTGTACTGATATGACTCTAACTACAGTAATATATTTTAATTTGAGAATGAGAGTGTTTCTTTTTTTCTAAATTTTTATTTTAAATATAAAAGGGGTAATTTTTACGTAAAAATTGAATTAACGAATTTCTTATTCTGAATTTTTTCCTGCACACCACAGGTGACAAATTTTCATTGGTCAGTTATTTATTTATTTAATGAAGTAAATTTGATATAACCATTATTTTAATTTGCATTTTCTTCTAAAAATCACTCGCTCTTTTCTTATAAATAAGCACGTGAATATGTAAGTATGATTAAAAAATCAGCCGCGGTGTGCAGTAGCAGGAGTTTTCTGTTCAAGAATAAATGTATCGAACCGCTCTTAACAATCTCGTTGAAAATTGCAATCATCCAAAACTTACAATTATGGTGACATGGTGGGTGTATGACATATTGACGACACCATTTATATTTTATGAAGACTTTTGGAATTTCTTTTCGTCAGACGAAGACTTTAAATTCAACTGGGTTGACTGATGGAGATAAGTGGGAATAGTCAAATCTTCATTTATTTTGTACAACGGGTCGGGTCGGGCTATTTTAGATTTAGTTGCCTTCTTTGAATTTGGAAGTTGTAGGCCCCATAGGCCACAAACACAATAATATTAAATTATTAAAACTCCTTTTTGTTACCTTCACTCTTTTTAATTAATTCAATTACACCCGAGACTACTCATCGCAAAATATTATTCATCGGTAACTGTGTTCATACAAATTACCCAATTAAAAAAATGTTAGATGTGCAACTTTTCTCTGAGCATATCAGTAACTGTAATGTCCGCAATAGCTAATTATCGTAAGTAGTTTCGTTCTCTCACTCTAGGCAAGAGGTAATTGGTTAATTTTGGAGTAATTACTTGTTATCAATAAAACGACACAGGATGAACAAGTCAGGCCAGTGGGCTTTTCTCAAAAGAAAAAAATAATTCACTTAACAAGGCCTGAACTAATGATGGGCTTTCCAATAATCGAAACTAGGGGTGTGCAAATACCGACCGTATCGAAATTACCGTAATACCGTACCAAAATTTATTCGATTCGGTCGGTATTTTTTTTGAATTTTTTACTGTACAGTATACCGAAATACCGTACTGAAAAAGTTCGGTATGATATGATATTAAATTTTGTAAGTACGGTATTACCGTACCTGCCGAACCGAAATAATTTATTTGCTCAATAATCATTTAATTTCCAGTGCCTTCTTGCAGGTATTAATTTTTATGCTATTTACTCCCAAATCTCAAGTCAACTCTCAAGTCCCACTCCTGTTGCTCATCTTATTCTTCTGGATATTATCATTTCTTTTTGGATACCAGAGTCCCACCCACCACCACCACCACCACGACACCACCACACCAGCACACACCCATAACCCATTAATCCTAAATCCTAATTAATTAGAAACCTAGAATCTCCATGGCACCATCAGGCTTCAGCGGTCCAGCACTAGCAGCACACACCCATTAATCCTTCATTCTTTAATTTCAAAACCCACAAACCCGTGATTAATTCAGTATTACCGTAATACCGTACTGAAATTTTTTCGGTAATAAAATTACGGTACTAATTAATAAAAACTATGGTACGGTATCTAATTTTTTTAGTTCGGTATACCGAATACCGAATTTTTTTACCGAAATATTACGGTACCCACCGATAAACACCCATAACCGAAACAAGTGGCTAGTGCAACCCCACCCAGAGCCTAGGCCCAAACAACAAGTTTCATCAAAGTTAAAGAGAGAAAAAAACAGAGATAATGGAAACAAAACAGACCAGCAGCGGCAGCTGCAATTGAAAATTGTGGGGCTGTCCTGTCCTATGCCTTTGCCATGGCGCTCTCCACTCTTTTCCCATCTCCTTCATTCTCCATCTCTAACAACAAAACCACAAAAAACCCTTTAAGCTTCAAGTCCATGTCCGCCATTCCTCAGGTACACTCCTCATTAATCTTCCAAAAATTATTTACTTTTATGTTCTTTTGATTGGAAGGTAAATTTCTTTTTATGGGAAAATTTTATGCAGGTGCTGCCCGGGAAATCTCAACTACGCTGTCTTTGCTTGCATTTAAGTTGCTGTAATTATGATAGAGTAGGTTTAAAATACAAGTTACTGCTGCATCCCAATTTGGTGCTCTTCAAGCCTAGTAAATGTTCTCTCAGGTTTCATGAACTGGTGATGAATTGTTCCAAAGGGCTAAGAAAGCATTTGCCTGGTCTTTTTGTTCGGTTGGCTGTTGCTGTGCTGCTGGTTACTTCTGTTCCGGATTCTGTCAGCACTAGTTCATCTTGTGAGTTTGATATCAATTCTAGATATGGAGTTGCAAGGTTATGTGGTTGTTTTTTTCTCTAATGGGATTCTTATTATCTGTTATTTAGGGGCTCTTAGTGAAGAGAATTTGCTATTCTTGGAGGCGTGGAGGACAATTGACCGTGCATATGTTGACAAAACATTTAACGGCCAGAGTTGGTTTCGTTACAGAGAGAATGCATTGCGTAATGAACCAATGAATACGCGTGAGCAGACATGTATGAATCCCATTCTTTGCATATTTTCTTGCTTGGTAGCTAAATGTTATGCTGAATGGTTCCTTTATTTATTTGCATATATGAATGCTGAAAAGATAGTTTAGTTAACAAACATGAATCTATAACCAGCTAGAGAATATCTTTCTTGTGGTTTGTAGTTGAAGAAAAGCCACCTTGAATGATGGTGGAATTCCATGTGATGATGTGGCTGAATGTCTCTCTCTGATTTAACTATATTCTGCACTTCTGTACTATATTCACTGCATCAGTCCCTTTACCTTATAGTTAGAGTATGAAATAGATCTAGCGTATTGCCCTCCTAAATAATATGCCATTTGCAAACAGACACTGCTATAAAGAAGATGCTTGCCACATTGGATGACCCTTTCACTCGCTTTCTGGAGCCTGAGAAGTTCAAGAGTTTGCGGGTATGAGGGAGTTTCTTCAAATTTAGTTAATTGCTATTTGATTTTTAGTATACTATTTTTAATTTCAGGGGAATGATATACATTCAGCGGTTTATATCTAACACCTGCTTATGTTTTCTCTGAAGGCAGTCTGGAACACAAGGCTCTCTTACTGGTGTAGGGTTGTCAATAGGCTACCCAACACCAACTAACGGATCACCTCCTGGACTGGTTGTCATTTCAGCTGCACCTGGTGGTCCCGCAAGTAGGGCTGGCGTTTTATCTGGTGACATTATCTTAGCAATAAATGATGCAAGCACAGAAAGCATGAGCATATATGATGCAGCAGACCGGTTACAGTGAGCATGTTTTCTTTACAGGCACCAATACTTGCTAAGTTGACTTTTGCAAACCAAAATGACTCAGCTGTACCGACTTCGTTTCTCCCATTTTGATTTGGCTTATATCGTGAATTGTAGGGGACCTGAAGGAAGCTCGGTGGAATTAACATTCCGCAGCGGACCTGAAGTAAAGCATCTAGCTTTGACGTAAGTTACTGCTTTATGGATCTCTCATTTTGGTATTTGTTAACTTTAAGAGAAAGTTGGTTCCACTTCTATTAGAGGATAAGCTAGTTTTTGCAAATTTCACACTATGATTTCTAATTTAGATTTTGCTGCACTGTTTACTGAAGAAACCAACTAACTTACTTAAATGTTAATATTACATATCCTTTTTGTGGGTTTTAAACCATCTACTGCTGTTCTTTAGGCGTGAGAAAGTGACTCTAAATCCAGTGAAGTCAAGACTATGTGAGATTCCTGGTTCAGGGAAGGGGTCCCCCAGGATTGGATATATTAAACTAACTACATTCAACCAAAATGCTTCAGGTAACTAGAGAGGGCTATTCCCATCCACTATGAACTTTCTCACGTTTAGATTAAATGAAAATTGTTGCTGATACTTGTATGCGGTGGATGATTTGCATCCTGTAGACATAGTTGATCATGTCTGGATTATCTTCTGTTTGAATGCAATGTCTGTTACATACCATCTTTGAAAAGATTAGAATTTCACTAGTGTAACTCACTCTGCAATTTGTTATGCATAAGGGGCTCTGGTTGTTAAGTTTTCATTACTCATTTTAATCTTCCAAAATGAAATACTCTGGCAGGCTTGTCAATGATTCTTATTTCTTGTATGCCCAAGTTTTGCCAAGCTTGTTGACAATTTATATTCTTGCAGGCGCAGTGAGGGAAGCTATTAATAGTTTAAGGAGTAGTAATGTTAATGCATTCGTGCTAGACCTTCGGGATAATAGGTGATTAATTTTCCATCCACTACCTTTTCCAAATGCAAAACATGGCTACCTTTCTGAATGCTTGAATTTGCTGCAGTGGTGGTCTGTTTCCAGAAGGAATTGAGATTGCCAAGATTTGGTAAGTTACACTGGACAACACGTTACTTACTAATAAGTGTGCATATCCTCCTACCTAGAAAGGTTAACACCAGCAGTATGCATAACTTTTTCTTGGCTGGTGTGTATATAGACGTGTTGAGGGGTATTTCTATGTTTCTTATGAGCAAACATTTTCCAGGCTAGAGAAGGGCGTGATCGTGTATATCTGTGATAGTCGTGGTGTTCGGGATATATATGACACAGATGGAAGTGCCACAGTTGCTGGTTCTGAGCCCCTAGTTGTACTGGTATGCTTTCTTACAAGAATTCTAATACGGTTTCATGGTACAGGCTTGATCTTTTACAATTTCACCATCTAATTTTCGCTCTGGAATGCTAATTCTGAGTTTCAATTAGGTAAACAAAGGAACTGCAAGCGCAAGTGAAATATTAGCAGGTGCATTGAAGGACAATAAACGTGCCGTTTTGTATGGAGAACCCACGTTTGGAAAAGGGTAATCATTTGTTTGTACAAGTGTTTTGAATAATCACGCCCTCTTAAGTCCTAACTGGAAAATCCTCATCATCTTTGTGCAGCAAGATTCAATCAGTTTTTCAACTGTCTGATGGCTCTGGCTTAGCAGTTACAGTTGCTCGTTATGAGACACCGGCTCACACAGATATTGACAAGGTCCAACACTGGTTCTATTTTCATTTCGAGTGAGTCTTCTCCCTCGCTTCTTCATGTTGACCTTCTTCCTGTTGCTTCTCTGCAGGTTGGTGTGATCCCGGACCATCCATTACCAAAATCTTTTCCCAAGGACGGGGACGCTTTCTGCAACTGCCTCGAAGATCCTGCATCTGCTTGCTATGTCAATAGAGGTCAGCTCTTTGCAAGATGATAGATTCTTTTGGTTTGCCATTGTCTTGGAAGTGACAGAAGATTTGTCTTTCGCTAAGCGCAGTGCACATTCATTTGGCTATTGATCCAGTTTGTTTGCTTTCATAGGTTTAGCACTTGTAAACAATTTGTTGATGTATTTTAGAAGTACGAAAGACTGAAGCAAACAGCGAGTCGATATTGTAATGAAATACTGAATGTTATATAATTCGATAACTTCACTCTTGTTTGTAATGAAACTCAAACTATCCTTTTCCTAAATAAGGAGGATAAACAAACTCAAAAATGGGGCCAAAATCAAAAAATTAAATGGCTATGAAACATCAGTAGGCATTCCAAGAATGTATACAGCTCACCAACTCAAACAATACCAAGAATGCAGGTACTACATTCGGTCTGCAACCACTGTTTCTCAACCTTGGCTGATTCGAATTCATTGGAAAGATACTTAAATCAAGCTAACGAAAATAATCGAGCGAACGGAATCACTACAACATCTTTGTCCCGGAAGCCAGGAAGGGGAAAACAGCAATCAACAACCTCAAGAGTAAGGGTGTGTGGCTTTCTCTTCTTCTCTTGATAAACTTGCCACCCGCCATTGGTGTCTTTCTAGACCGAACCCCAATTCTAGGCTCGGGTGGCCGCCGCATAGATCCCACTGTACCCAGTTAGGGATGGCAATGGGTACCCATACCCGCATACTCCCTTTAACTGAGTATAATTTGGGTATGGATAATACCCATATTTATAATTGCGAGTATAATTGGGTATAGTACCTGCAAAATATCCGAACGAGTATAACTTACTTTTTGATTTTTTTTCACTTTCATGCTTCTCCTCCCTCTCTCTGGCATCACCGTCCTCCTCCAGCACACTTCCTCGCCGGTCCTCCCACCACCACCACCACCATATACGTCACCACCGCCTCTCTCTGTCATCGCCGGCCACACTGACGCCACCTTCTCTCCCTCTTGCTAGATCTGCCACCAACAACCTCTGTCGCCGTCTCCACTGCCACAACTTCCGGAACCTCATCCGACAACCACCACCCACCGGCCAACTTACCCACTGCCCCACAACTTCCGGTCAAGCCACTGCCACATATTGGGTAAATTATTTGGTTAATTTAAATTAATATTGATTTAATTAGTTGTTTGGATAAATTAATATTTATCTAATTGTTTGGGTAGGAATAAAGTAATTAATTTTTTTTTTTAATGGGTATAGAAAATCTAGTTTTTTATTTTATTGGATGGAGATTGGATGGGATTAAAATCTACATGGGATGGTGGGAATTTAAATTAATATTGATTTAATTAGTTGTTTGGATAAATTAATATTTATCTAATTGTTTACGTAGGAATAAAGTAGTTAGTTTCTATTTTTTTTAATGGGTATAGAAAATTCTACTTTTTATTTTATTTGATGGAAATTGGGTAGGATTAAAATCTGTAGGTCGATGATGGTGGGATTGAGGGATGATTCATCGATCTTGAACCTTCAATTAGATATTTGAAAATGAAAAATTGATTGTTGATGTCAGAGGATGAAGGGAGAAAAGACATAAATTTTGTATTAAAAATAAATTGTATTTTTTCGATAGAAAATAGAAAAGAAAAGAGGAAAAAACATTCACAATAAACAACAATCTTAGTTTTTCATTAGAAAATGAAACTGAAGATTTTTCAGAAAATTAAAAAATAAAAAAAATATTTCCTTATTTTCGGGATTAAATGGACTACATAGTAAAAATCGGGTCTAAATTGTCAAATTTGAACTTAAATGTTGAAAATCGAACATACATGATAAAAATCGAACCTAAATGGTCAAATTCAACTGTAATTAGAGGTGACAAATATATCCAATCTAACTACTATGTTGAGCTGAAAATAATAAAAACGGTAAAAAAAATAAGCCAAATATGGTAAGAAACGAGCCAAAAAGATAAAAAATGAGCCAAAATGATAAAATGTGAACCAAAATGGTAAAAAACGAGCCAAAATGATGAAAAACGAATAAAAACGGTAAAAATGATCTAAAACGGAAAAAAATAAACATAAATAATAAAAAATAATTCAAAATGATAAAAAATGCACCTAACGTGTGAAAACAAACCTAAATATTAACCAACCTTAGGACCTTAATACCTGCACTGACCACAAAAACCAGATTCCTTTTTAGTTGAAAAAATTACTCCAAAATCTAATTAAAATAAAGAACCAAATTTTCTAATTAAAATCTACAAACCCACCTTAAAAATAAAAAAGACTGTCAATCGCTTCCTCCAAAATCCCACGCTTTACCTCCTCCTCCTCCACGTAATTGGGCTTCCCCGACCACCATCTCCGCTTCTCTCCTTTTACGTCGTCGTTTTCCTTGCTCTTCTTGCCACGAAAATTTCTGGGGCCAGTTGTTTCAGCATTGGAATCCCAGCGGCTGCAGCTGGTGGTGGCGGTGCTTCTTGCAGTTCTGCTGATTTTAATGTGCGGCGGTGGGCGGCGGAGAATGATAGAATGATGAGAGTAAAAAGATGGGTTTGCGGTGAAATTGAATAAAGATGTAGGGATTTTACGGCAGTTTACGCAGTAGGAGTTGGTTAACATGAGGAAAGTTGAAGCGCCAATAGCAGCACCACCACCGAAAGCAATCTCACCACCGGCACCACCTGTTTTCATCACCACTCTCTACTCTCTCCTCTCCCCCATGTGCCACGTTGTCATTATCCACTTCATTAATAAAAAAGTTGAAAACTTGCACATAGTCAAATGGCTTCACCTTTTCAGCGACGCGTCGTTTCGACTTGTGGGAAGAAAAAAACAAAAAGATAGTACTCCTCCTGTTTGGAATAAATGATGATTTAGAGAGTTTTTTTTTTTGGGAGTATCATCGGTGTTTTCTCGCCACATATCTTCGACGTTCTTGAATTCACGCCCATCGGAATCGCAGCCAGAAACCTTCATGTCAGACCTCGCAATTGCTGTTAGGAGTGGTGACGGAAGAAAACTGTTTTTGAGAGAGATGTCACAAATAAATAACTTTTTAGATTTTCTAATAGTTTATAATTAATTTATTTGATTGTAGAGGAAAAAGATGAATTCTGATTGATTAATTTTTTTAATATGGAAGAGAAATAATTATTTAATGTTAAAAAATTATTTTTATAATTAATGTGTTTTTATTCACAAAAAAATCATTTAATAGAAAAAGGGATGGAGTACTGAATTAGAAATGCTTTTATTTAAAAAAAAAAGATTAGAATGTTTTTTCAAGAATGAGTTTCTTTCTTGTACAAGATGAAAGCAAAAAGTAAATAAGAATCCGTGGATGCTTGAGCAAAATTAATTTTTTATCGAAAAGAAGTAAAAATGATACTAAAAATAAATTTAAAAAATAAACAAATAAACAAATTATATTTAGATTCGTCTGAGAAAAAAACTCCATAAATCTTTTAACGAACCAAGAATACGATAAATTAACTTATTGACGGCTCAAATATGATAATATATTTTTTTAAAGATTGATTAGAAAAGATAAGACATTAAGGACTATTTTAAAAAACTTAATAATTCGAGAGGACCAAGTAATAAATTACCAAACAAATATGGAATTTTTTAAGGACCATTACAAAAGAACTAAAAAAATTGAGAGAGGTCATGTATCGGCTCCACACATTACTTGTCGTCGGTTCAGTTTAGCAGCGCTTTTGGCCCGGTTTCATCGAATACGACGAGTACAATTAAACGGCACCGTATTTGTAACACGACTTCCTACATTAAGAGTAAAGGCCAGAGGCTCCGAAATAATCGCAAACCCGCTCTTGCTCAAAAAAATCGGTGGGAATTTGCGGTGATCTGAGAGGAGACAGAGAGAGGGAAGGATGAGGCCGATGCAGGTGGAGTTCCTCAACGACATGGACGAGGCGGCGTCCACGGCGATGGACGTCGATGATGTGGACCCGCTCGAGATCTTCGGCGAGGGAGTCCTCAACGTGGATAGCAGCAAGTTCACGGACGACGATTTCTTCAACAACTTCGAAGACGATTTCGATGACAACGACATCAACTGATGATCTCCTAATTTCTCATACATCCTCATACCGTCTATGTACCTTCTCTTTAGCTCTTTCGCTTCTTTTGTTTAGCTTTTAATTTCCTGGGAAAGTAGAAATGAGTAAGGATTAGTCTGAGAAGTCGGATGTTTTTGGAAGCAGTTCGTTGCTTTTGGCCTTTCTATATAATTACTCTCTAATTGAATACATTTGGAAGTTCTTATTACTGTTGGGTTATGGGTTTTTGAACGAGGTGTTGAATGCTTATGGTTTTTATTTTTAAATTTTGCACTGGTATTAGCTGATTAAATTTGTTAAGCTCTGAATGAAATTTTACTGGGTGTGGGTGTGGGTGTGGGTGTGGGTGTGGTGAATTACTTCCATTCTTCACATGGAAGTGGAAGTTGACATTGTGGAATCCGTTCATTTATTTGTAAGAACAATGAGATTTTGCTGGGTGGGGTAGATGAATTCTTACCATTCTTCCGTTTCTATGGATGTTGTTTGCTGGTGGGAAGAATTATGGTGATTTGTTTGAGTAGTTTGGGTATGTGATTCTGTCCTCCTTAATTTGTGCACAGTTCTCAACAAAACTGTGAATAAGTTGTGTGTTCTTGCCTTTCTTTTTTTTGTTTCTTTCCTGAAAATTTTCTTTGATCAAATGCCCCAAAGTCTATTTTGCTATTTCCTGGTGTTTCAAAATGGATTACAAAGTGAGTAAACTTGGAAGCTTTTTAAGGGAGGTGATCAGTTTTGTGAATTGAAGATGTTTCTCAGTTTGTTTGGTTGATTGGTCGGTCATGCCTAGGTTTTGAAGTCCAGTGTCAACCTTTCTTTTAGGGTCTGTTTGGCGTTCCGGTTCTAGTCCGAAAAGTGCTGTGGCAAAAGTGCTGTGGGAAAAACACTTCTGGAAAAGCTAGTATGCTGTTTGGTAAACATTTCTTAAAAGTGCTGTGAGAAACGAGAAGTTGTTTTTGGTGTTTGGTAAACACTGCTTTTAGAATTATGGTTTGAGTGTAAAATGACTATAAAGGGCATCAGTCATTTTTAGTGTTATTTATTTATATGATTTAATTCAATCTTTTTTTCTAAACAAATAATTTAACTATAATTTTCTAAAAGCTGCAATTTTAACATTTTAAACTATAAAGACACAATTTATTTCAAGTATTAAAATTAATATTTTTTAGTATGTATATAGATTATTTAAATCAATTTATTTCTTTAAACAAATAATTAACATTTTATTAAATAAAGTTAAATATTGAGCACTATTTTAAAATTTTACATATATAAAATCACAATTATCTATTGATCATTAATCTATTACCTATTGAGTTACTTTTTTTATGCGAATACATCAATAATATTTTTTTAATTTTTTAAGAAATTAATGTAACATATAAATTTCTACTTTGACTCCGTCATATTATTCAAATAAACATAAAAGTTGGTAAATAACATTACAATATTTACCATATGGTTCAATTATTAAAATACTCTACTAAATATTTAAAATATTAGGATCTTATTTTTTATTTTGGTATTGTCACTAACTAATTGATATTCAATCTTACATTAAATGATATAAAATGACTATAAATGACACAATTTATTTTTGACATTATAATTAATATTTTTTAGTATATATATATAGATTATTTAAATTAATTTATTTCTTTATACAATGAAAGTAACATTTAAATATTAGTTGTGACACATTTATTAATTTTTTTACTTGTATTTAAAAAAAATTATTATATATAAACATTTTTTTTAATAATCTGAAAATTATTATATTTTGATGTATTTTTCTTTCTTTTCTTTTCTTCCTGTATGCATTTTAGTTGGAAAATGCAGGAGTGGAGATTTTGATGTGCTTGGATGGCTGAAGAAGAAAACTGGTAATGGAAGAAGAGAAGAATGATGAAGCTAGTACTATTTTTTATTGAGGGAAATGAGGAAAAAATGAATTCATTAACAAATCTACAAGGATTCAGATTACACAAAACACCATTCTACTACAATACCTTCATTTCTAATATATACCAGAATACACATGGCCTTATCGTAGAAGTAGGAGTTCGCCAACTTTATCTCAGAGTGGGTGGGAACACTACCAATGCAGAATGGATACATCAAGACCTGTGCTACGACCTTAACAGGGTCCAGACGCCTGCCTGCCTCCACAACTTTCCGTGCAACATAGTCTGCAATATTAGCACCACAGCTTACTCCAACTAGAACACATCTGTTTTAACAACATCACGAGTTAGATGGAAAAAAAGGGGAAATAAGGACAATAATTTGGAGACCAGCATATTTGTTACTATGTAAGCTTCAATCAAAGTATAACATTCACAACAGATCAGGATTATATGGTTTGAGATTCGGCCGAATTCAAGCCCCAATCTCACATCTATCAAGCAAGGTATGCAAATACCATAAAGAAATGGACACACAAGATTGACCACCAACTTAAAGTGTTATAGAAATAAATGAGGAGCAAATAGTGACAGTTTTCTGACCTGCGTTACCTGTGTGATCTAGAAACCATATAAACAACCCTGTTAAATTTCATTTGTTCAATTTAAGATATTCATCTCACATGGCTTCTTATAGTACTAAATTAAAAAAAAGACCATCTCCCACAAGTTATCATAATTGTAGCAGCAATGCTAGTTTTCTATTGCAACCACAGATCATTTATTATGTTCTGTGACTCCTGCAGAAAGTAATGTATTTATCCAGACAGATGATGTATGGTTTTCAATTTCACTATATTGATCACTCATGCTCAACCCAGGACCACCGATATAAAGAAAAAAGTATGCATTTTATCAGATTTTTACAAAGCACCAAGTTTGCATTGTATTGTACCCACATTCACCTTCACTAATAACTTCGAGTACTAACTTTGCAACTAAAGAATCTGTAATCTGAGTTATAGATGTCTATGGGCCATGTTAAGATACGACTACTAAGGTAAAATCTAGATCACTAATCTCCCTACTCATATGCACAAACCCCCAACCATACCTTGGAATGCCAAGCATATTAATATGAATCCTAGGAAGCATTCAGCTGGATGATCATTCCTAAATGCCTCAAAAGAATCCTCATTGGTTAATCTTAAAGTCATAGTATACGTGCTACTATAAGGTTGGCAGCTGGATGCCAGTAGTGATTTTGCCTATATTCCCAAATAAACTGCTAAAAATAACAATATCAAGCAACTCAAGTGACAGAAAAATAGAAATCAATTTAAAAAATGAAGTTAAGGCATTCCATCACTGAGGATATTAGAAATACAATCATTCTACAAAATGTAACTCAGATTAACCAGAGTGCTACCTAGGTATCAAAATCGACCAAACAAAATAACCAATCAAGCAAATGATGAAGCATCAGATCCAATTCCAACCAAGCGAACAGAATCCTTAAAAAATACCCATCAAACATACTGTAGAACAAAACCCAAAAAGAAAAATAGAAAGGGAATTTGAGGAAAGCGTACCATTTTGGAGGTAGGGAACGTACTCGGTGGCGGAGAGGTGCATCCTGATGTCATCAAGGGTTTCGCACTGGCAAAGATTATTGTAATCAGCGGCGGTGAGGAGATTTTAATCTTAATCCAAGAAAAGGAAACCCTAAAATGATTGAGAGGTGACAGATAGATCTAAACACAAGTGATTTCAGACGGACCTGACTTGGAGAGAAGCGATTCGGAGGCGGCGAGCAGCTTGGAGGAGGCAGATCTCTAGCTTCTGGAGCGGGAGTTAGAGCGAGAGAGTGAAGACAAGTGCAGGAGGAGAAGTTGTTTGGAGTTGATGGTGGACGATTGTGGAGGAGAAAGGATTTTCTAGGGTTTGTTGTTATGCAGAGATGAGAAATCGTGTGAATGAAAGGAATGAAGGAGAAATGTTTTGTTTATATAGGTGGTTATTTTGTAAATAAGTGAACATGACTCCAATATTTTTGTCCACTTCAATTATTTGTCCAGCTTCCCGCACGGATTGGAACGCAGCGTTGGCTGCTGGGGGAAAATAGTGCGTTGGCCTTTCCCTTGATTTTTCAAGGGATTAGGAAGCCAGCTTTCTAAAAAGCTGGGTTCAACCCTTAACCCCAAACATTCAATACCAGCTTTTCCAATTCAACCCAATCCAACCCAACCCAACTTGGAATGCCAAACACTATCTTAGAATCAATGAATTGTACAGAGTTCTTATATTTTCGGATGATTCAATAACCTTTCGCTGCATCAACTGATTGATGTCTCTATCAGCTTGTTTCTTACTAACTGACTACAGTTTGTATTAACTGTTTTTGCTGTTTAAGCTTATCGGTTTCTTAAAGCTTATGTTCATATAGTCTGGTCCGACTTTAGAATGCCACTCTTCCAGTCTTTTGTGCATAAAAGTTGCCTAAATTTTAGACCTGAAGTGAATGTGGTAGCTCCACTTACAGTGAACGCATATCAGGAAAACTAGCACTCTTGATAGATTCAAAAGGATTAAAGAAAAGAATATCATCCTATTTTTGGAATGCCAATTGTTTCTGTAATGTTAAAACACCACTATATTAAAGCATGAATGAGTTACACCATCAATAACTAGTTCGAAAGATGTTCCAAGTTATTTTAAATAACATTGTTGTGAGGTATGTATGATTGATTCACTTTTGTATGAACAAGAGCTGGAAAAAAAAGGACAATTGCCACCCTTTTTTTCTGCAGCTATAACAAGAGAAGAGACTTTATGCGTCCTAGGACACCACCTCAGAGAGTTATGATGTGGAGTAACTAGCATTCTAAAGCATGAGTAGGCACCTACAAGAAGAACATAAGACCTATCATCAGCAAATTATAACCAAAAAAATAGATCATTGGGCTATCAACCAAACATTTGTAACTACATTTACCTCGATAGAATTTACGTCATGAGAACTATTGTAGTTAAGTATCCTTAGCTTGCCTTCCTGCATTTACAACAAACAAACAGTTGAAGATGCAAATAGCAAGAACACGAGAGAAATTTTCAGGACAAGTTCTTTATCTACCTTAGTTCCATAGACAAGGCCACCTCCTACCGCGGGATGAAAGCATGCAACATTAACCTCATCCTCAGTACTAGGGAGAACCCGTAAAAGCTCCATATCGGAAACTCTATACATCTGCAAATAAAATTACTTTAGATGAGAAAATAGAAATAGAAACAGAAATAGGAACCGTTTATCTTTCCAGTTTCTATGTCCGGCTTTGCAGATCACGCATGCAAAATCAGGAGCAACTAATGCTGATGCAAATCAGAAGGCCCACTTACCATCCATTGCAAGAATCTAACAGTCACATCTGTCACATACTATAGGAAAGGCATCCATTAAGGGTATTGCCAGGAGTATAAATACAAGTGAGAGAAACTGAACTTGTACCTCAAGAATAGTGTAAATAGGTACTGTTGTCTCCCCATCAATGACAATACTTTTGATAAGTGAACTATGGCGCCTACCATATGCAAGCATTAAGTGCTCTGATGTGGGTGAGAACTACAAATAGAAACAATTTCCAAAGTTACCAAGCATTAGAAAAGTTTCTACGCTTATACTTTAGATAGACACCGCATCTAACAATGAAACCAAACTAACAGGTTGCAACAATAGTAATCGATCGCAAGCCCACGAGGTTCAATTAATGATCACAAACTTTAACCATTCTAAAAAGAAGCCTAGGCACAGGTCTTAAATTAAACTTCAGGATTATGTTTATGCAAGGGCGGTGTTGCACATACTCCCAGAAAGAAAATGTAACTGACCTGAATTGAAGTTAAACAATGAGCAGCTCTAATTGCTCGGGAAGCAACCACTGAACCAAATCTAGATGTATAAAAAATAAATGTTAAAAATAGCGAACATATAACTCATAACTGAAAACGTTGGGGGCATAAAACTCGGATACTGAGATGTTTAGATTCTTACCTTGCCTCCTCAAGGGAATATATACGTAGCTCATACATAACCCTATGAGCTGAAATTGAATGTCTTGTCGGCGATGTTGCAGCCCCAGTGATGTTTGGGTTCACCTGATCTTGTACTTCAATATCAGCTTCCATATGAGGAAGCGTGCATGCGACACAGGCTGCTAAGTATCTCCCACAAGGTGAAAAATGGGCTCCCATTTCACTGCAAACATTTTCTAACAACTAATAACTAAAAAAGAAGTAACCCCAGATACTACAGTGCATAAAAGGAGAAAAAATTACTGTGGCCTACATTACACCCAGCAACTTATATGAACTTGGATAATCTTCTGGAAATTTTAAAAGTATAAACTGAATAGAAGGGCTGTACCTACAAAGAACAGCATGTGGAATAGTTAAGCGACAACGCTTTGGATCAAGAGAGGCACAAGGATCCCTAACATCATGAGGCCAAATTCTTAACTTCACTGTGCAAGGTAGCTCGGCTGCAGTTGCTGCAGCCAAAGAGGCGGCAAGTTCGGATTGGATTCTGCTAACAACAGGACTAGTTTCATTTATGCTATGTGAAAAGCTGTTTGAAGCAGCACTTTCACCAGGTATGAATTGAGACATTGTTTGCGACTGTGAAGATCTATAATAGTGCAAATCAGGCCTTCCACTGTCCCTGGATTGGTCAGCATTGATTGGAATTGCAGGAGAAGATGCAGGGTTTTCTGTTTCACTAGATGCTGTTATATTCTCAGGAGCTGAGACATTTGGTGAACCCATCATGTTGAGGCCAGCTTGAGTTTGTCCAATCAACCACCCACGTAAGAAAGGAGATTCCCAATGGATCTGGCCACCAAAAGGGAAAAAGTCTCTCTCGGAGGGATGCACTTCTGTAGACTCCACATTATCCATTGAAAATTGAGGAGATTTATCGTCCATCTGTCTTTCTTCTGCCACATGTGACGAGCTACTAGGTTCAATGGGAGACAACAGAAGTTCATACTGTCCTGAATGAGTTGAATATGTTAGAAGTCGCACAGAACTTGACAGATCCAATCCCTGTTGCCCATAACTTGAAACGAGATTCCCAGCTTGCTGCGCAGATGTGCTTCCAACATCTCCAGAAAATGAAGTCCACATTAGAAAGGGCAAAGATAGTAGAGGAAGTTCATCCACCAACTGAGAATTGTCGCTTCTATGAGTATTGGCCACATATATAGTAGGAGGAGGATAGTGCAAGTAACCCGGAGAACTTGCAAGAGCCATTGTAGATTCAGACGAGTCAAGGTCATTCACCTACTAATCAACAATATTATTAGCTACACAGCACGATGAAATAAATTGATCGTATCTAGACACCCAACAAAGGAATCACCTCAGCTGTTAAAAGAAATGGAGCAGCATGGGGATGAAAATGCACAGCACGAAGTGAACGCCTTGTTTTCAGTATAACCACTGGTGAGGACGTCTCCCCTATCTTGTTGTAGTGCCATATATATAGCTGACATGAATATGACAATTCAGAACTATCAGAAGATAAGAAAAGGTGTAATGTCACGAAACTTCTGAAGGAATACAATCCCCACCTTGTGACCAGAAGCTACAGCAAGAAACTCTCCAAGAGCATGGAAAGCAATAGAGGCTATTGGACGATCTGTATGGGAAAGCATAAACTTGGACAGTCACACTTAGCAAACAACATTAATCATCTAAAAACAACATCATCGTAAGAATGATAAAAAGAAGTATCCAGGGAAGTAGTTACAAAAGTCGCGAGATCCTATGCACTCAGCAGTATTCGCATCCCATAACCGTACTTCATGATCCAAACTTCCGCTTGCAAGTATTTCTGGGCATAACGGATGAAACCTTACCTGCAAAGGTTCCAGTGGCACATAAGATGGCATGAATCACTTTAACATAAAAGCATATCCCAAGAACATCCGTAATTTTTTGCAAGCAAAAGGCTTAAATAAAATCATTAAGTTTAAGTTGTATGAAAACTAATAAAAATAACTAGAAAACATAGCATTAGCATGTTTCACGAGAAAGGTTTGCAGCATAAGACGAGATATTGCAAAATGCACAATTGTCAATCAATGCAACTACTAGACTGCAGAATCCTGGGGAGCTCTCCACAAATGGAGGGCATCCATTGACATAGTTGATTTAAAAAAGAAAAAAGAAAATGACAAAATGCAGGTTGCTGTCCCTATTTGAATATATATTCCCCAAAAGACATACTTATGATAAGCTCCAGACAGTACCAAAGAATAATCTCAACACGTAAGGGAGACTCTTTATAAGGTAATACAAGATTAGTTACTAATACAGTATTTTCACAAGTTAACATTATATATCAAGCGCGTGAACGATACCACCCAGGGTGTCCTCCGATGTCCCCTCAACACCTTTAAGCTAGTCCCAGTATGGAAATTAGTAATCTTTACTGTATGGTCCCCACTGCAGAATGACAAAAACAGAACATCCTCAAATAACTAAAACGTGTCATTTATATGCAACTACACTGACATCTAAAACAAGAAAAAAAAACTCACTGCGTTGAAGCTAGAGTCTTTCCATCTGGGCTAAAAGCTGCAGCGATGGTCGATCGTGGAGGAGGCAACAGTGGACAATACTTGGCTGATAAATGCAGCAATGATTCTGCCTCCACCCTAGAAATTTCAAATTCCACAATTTAATTCACTTCAGATAAGTTCCCAAATCAAAGTCATGGAAATGTAAATAAAAATGCCAGTACCATGAAATAAGTGCGCGCCGAACATCTTGCTCCAATGAATTAGCACGCTGATTGGAAGTTCCTCGCCACAACTTTTTCGACAAACGGCTCCTCCCTCCACGAGGAAAAACCTCCCGGCGCACCAAAAGCCCACACACATTACCACCACTGACAAAATCAAAACCGTTGCCATACTTCAAAACACTTAACACACAACGCAATCCTATTTCTAACCACATCCAAAATGTACATGAGAAAAGAATTAATTATGGTCAAATCACGCGCCAAACAGGGACATGAGATAACAAAAAGGGGGGAAAAAGCATAATTGAAGATTGAAATGTGGATGGCGATGAGGAAGGTGGAGTTACCTGTGAGGAGGAGGAGGAGGGATGAGTGGAACAGTGAGGTTTTCGCCGTCTATCAATGACGATCCTCTCATTTTGGGAACCGTAAACTGTCATGCTTCTAAATTCTCCCCCATAACCATTTGCTACGGAGAGAAAGAAGCAGTTTCCGAGAAAACCTACGGGAGAGAGACGGGATTTTAAGTGCGCGTGTGGTTTTACTTTTTTTTTTTTTTGTGACGAAGCGAAAAATAAAATTGCAGATCCTTCTGTCCTCCTGGCTGCGTCTGGAATAATTCTGTTGATTAATTTAGTCAATTTTGACGTAAATGCCCCTGATGGGCCGGTAAAGAAAGTATCAAGCATTTTTTATAAAAAAAATCGTACGAGACATATCTTTAAAAGAAAGCTCAAAACCCCGCTCCTTGGCAATTAAAGCATCACGCATTAGATGTCAGCTTTTATGTTGGGGAGAGTTTAGATATTACAATCACATCCAAATACAAAAAACGAGATAAAAAAGTACGTATGATATATTTTCTCTATTTTAAGTTGATTTCATCTATAGTTTATAGTACTACATTTGTAAACAAAAATTAAAAATTATTAATGAACCATGAATTTTGTGTTGAGAACTTAAATTGTGTAGAAAAAAGATGTATCATGCTTGTAAATTGTACGTGTGTGTATATATATATAGGATGTCGAAATTTTAAAAAAGACTAATATTTTGACCGAAATCAATATATTTTGTACTAAAAATTTCTAAAAGTTTCAGTTTTTAATATTTCTAATAGTTAAAACAAATAAAATAAAAATAATAAATTTATAAAAATATGCAAAATTAACAGTTTCTTTTTTAAGAAAAAGGTGCAATTTTCTGAAATGTGTGCTTGCATTATGTTTTTAAAAGGGTTTGAACTTTGTAGCACTTATTTTATTGCAATAGGCAGCAAGGCAGCAAGGCAGCGAGTGGAAGTTTTTCAAGCACAGATTGGTTTATGTGGTTTTGGGTCCATTATCAACAAACAAACGCCAAAACCAGCGAAGTCTCCAGATCTGAAACTGAAAGCACCACATGTCCTTACGTGTCGCAAACTGTCTGAATTATAACAAGGTCGACTCGTCTAAGACTCTTAACGGTTCTGCTTTCATCAAGCTTACGTGTTGGTTGGTCCACTTTCTTGAGGTAATTTACCATTTTACCTTCCGTTAGACTTCCGTGGATGTCAAAGCAGCCGTAGAAAACAACCAGACAGGATAAAAATGCATTATTTTCCGATAACGTGGCACATTAGACCGCTCACTCTCTTGCACGTCACAGCCCATGACTCGCCATTCCTATGTAAATGAAGCACAAAAAAACCAAATTATTTGAAAGAAAATGAAGAAGAATAAAAACTCAAATCAAAATTTTCAAATGGATAGAAACTTTTAGTTTGATTGAAAAGCAAAATTGTAATTAAATTATTAGTCCCTTTTACTTTTATAGCTAATAATATATTTTTTAATTATAAAAAATATTTTTAACATAAATCGAAATTATAACCTATCTCATAAAAAAATGATATACATTATTTTAAAAATACTCATTCTATACTCTATTTTTTTCGCAAAGCCAATATTTTTTCTTACTTATTTAATTTATCTCATTTAGATATTTTAATTCAAGTTTGTCAATTATTAAAATAGGCGAGTTTTACGTAAAAGATAAATGAGAAACTAACAAACTGTAAATTCATTAAAACTTGTAGAAAAGATAACGTGGACGCCAGCACTCCTCCTTGGAAACTGGAACATTGGCAGCCAAACGCCGACTAGCATGCCATTCCCACCGTCCATCATCCTCACGTGCCCCAGAGAAATCGTAGCCGCAACGCCCCACGCATCGCCACGTGTCCCTAAATTTGCGGTTGAATCAAGGAGATTATTTTATTATCTTATCTTCCAATCCCTATAAATTACTAGCAATCCCGGCTCTTCCTTCTTTCCTCACCTTCGAAAAATCAAAATAAAAAAACATTAAAGAAAAAATTTAAATTTCGGACAGAGAAGTTTAAAATATTGAAAAGAAAAAAAAGATTTAAGTGTGCATTTAAATGGCAATGAACATCACGCATCAAATCGGAGCTCTAGCCGGAACCCCAATCGTCACAGATTCCGTTTCCTCCTCACCTGAATCTACAGCCACCATAAGCGCCGTTTGGAAAGCTCCGTTACAGAATCTCCGTTGCAAAATCCCGGACACTCCAGACCACAGGTCGCAGCCGTCTAGCCCGTGCCTGTCCCCGATATTGAGCAACGGAATCCGACCAGATCTGTCGGTGGCGTGCCGTGCTTTCGCGACGGAGGAGATGGAGGCGGTGACGCTGGAAGAGAGTATGGAGAAGATGTATCGAGCTGGAGGGAGTTCGGAGAAGGCGAGAGGTAATAAGGGAGTGCCAGTGTACGTGATGATGCCGTTAGATAGCGTGACGATGGGTAACACCGTGAATAGACGGAAGGCGATGAACGTGAGTTTGCAGGCGTTGAAGAGTGCTGGTGTGGAAGGGATAATGATGGATGTGTGGTGGGGATTGGTGGAGAGAGACGCGCCTGGTGTGTATAATTGGGGAGGGTATAACGAGCTCCTTGAAATGGCGAAACGACATGGTCTCAAAGTTCAAGCCGTCATGTCGTTTCATCAGTGCGGCGGCAACGTCGGCGACTCTTGCGCGTAAGCTCCGACTTTTCCATTTCCAATTTCATCTTGCGTCTTTGAGTAGTGCGCGTCAATTTTCCGGCAACCGGTGCCGTTGTGGATTGATTGGTTGAAAATTTATAGAACTTTTAGAAAGTGTAGTAGTATTACGTTAACAAAACAATCAGAAAAGTATTCTTGAATCAATGAATATCCTGTTTAGATGCAAAGTTAAGTATCCTGTTTAGATGCAAAGTTAAGTATTTGAAAAAGAAAAAGTTCTTTTTTTGAGGCTGCATTTGTTAAGGGCAAGCTTGCTTGGGGGAGTGAGATGTTTGAATACTTTACTTTCGCTTATGCCATGCCGGGTAGGCTACGTTTTTGAGTGGTTGTTTGTTTCTTTTGGTACAGGATTCCGTTGCCTGGATGGGTGGTGGAGGAGATGAATAAGGACCCTGATCTTGCGTATACAGATCAGTGGGGAAGGAGGAATTACGAATATGTATCACTCGGCTGCGATACCCTTCCAGTGCTCAAGGGGCGTGCGCCTGTGCAATGTTACTCTGACTTCATGCGCGCCTTTAGAAACAACTTCAAACACCTGCTTGGGGATACCATTGTGGTAAACTAGCTCTCTTTGCTCGAGTGCATTCGTGTTGCATTCGTATTTACTTTAACAATTCAGGATTGGATATGGTCATTTATTGGTTGGAATTTGTTAATTTCAGGAAATCCAAGTTGGGATGGGTCCGGCAGGGGAGCTTCGTTATCCTTCGTACCCTGAGGCTAATGGGACATGGAGATTTCCTGGGATTGGAGCATTCCAGTGTTACGATAAGGTATTGCAGTTTTCTTTGGACTTTTTAAAGTTAGTTAGCTATGTAACTTCTAGTTTTCTGGGACTAAATTTAGTTGGTTTATTTACGTGCTGCAGTATATGCTGAGTAGCTTGAAAGCTGCAGCTGAAGCTTCTGGTAAGCCAGAGTGGGGTAGCACAGGCCCTACTGATGCTGGTGAGTATAACAATTGGCCAGAAGACACTCCATTTTTCAAAAAGGAAAATGGTGGTTGGACTAGTCCCTATGGTGAATTCTTCCTGTCCTGGTACTCTCAGTTGCTATTGGACCATGGTGAGAGAATCCTGTCATCTGCCAATGCCATTTTCGAGAATACTGGCGTAAAGATCTCAGTAAAGGTAGCCGGAATCCATTGGCACTACGGCACTAGGTCTCATGCTCCTGAGCTCACTGCTGGGTATTACAACACGAGATTCCGTGACGGCTATCTTCCTATTGCGCAGATGTTAGCTAGACATGGTGCCGTGTTCAATTTCACTTGCATAGAGATGCGTGACCACGAGCAGCCACAGGATGCCCTTTGTGCACCAGAGAAACTCGTAAAGCAAGTGGCTTTAGCGACCCAGGCAGCACAAGTTCCACTTGCTGGGGAAAATGCTTTGCAGCGGTTTGATGAGTACGCACACGAGCAAATCCTGAAGGCATCGTCGTTGAACATTGATGGTAATTCCGATGATAGAGAAATGTGCGCCTTTACATACTTGAGGATGAATCCTCATTTATTCCAACCAGATAACTGGAGACGGTTTGTGGCGTTTGTGAAGAAGATGAACGAAGGCAAGAATGGCGACAGATGCTGGGAGCAAGTCGAGCGGGAAGCTGAACACTTTGTGCATGTAAGTCAACCGTTAGTACAGGAGGCAGCAGTCGCGCTTATGGACTAGGAACTTAGTTAGGCTTTTGTTGTAATATACCATAGGAATAATTGGATAAAGCCGTCCTTGTTGTGTGCCATAGCTGCTTTTCTTATGCTCTGGCCATATAATATGCTTTAGCTAAGGGCTAGAAAATGTGGGCTGTGCCCCAATACCAAAACTTGTAACTTTTTTTTTCCCTTCCTACCATGAAGGTGAAAAGATACGTTGTACCCATTATGTCTTAAACAAGGTAATGTTAAATGTATCAAATTCCTCTCATTTTTTGATGAGAAATAGCTGTGTTATGTGCAATTCTATTATCATCCATATTGGCGAATTTCCGGATACGGTCGAGTTAGGGTATTTACATTGTAATTTGCAGAACAGTATGCATAACTATGGAATAGTTGGGTTACGAAGGTAGGCAGGAAACAGAGGCATGTGCATTGTGCGTAGATATCGCCGAGAATCATACGCTATCTTAGATGCAGCATTTAAGGAAATCATCACCGGCCCACCGCCTGTATTTTTCACCAGCTAGACATGAGAGTGGTTGAGAGGCTCATGCTTAATGAAACAGAATACAATCCAGGAAAGAAACTGCCTCTCGGCAACTTTCACGTGACGAAAACATATGAACCATAATCGATGTATGTCGATAGTACATTACTTATCTAAAGGTTGCGTGGTTTAGGATAGAACAGTTTAGGTTTAGAATCAAAAGGGTATAAGCTTAGCAACCTACAGGACATATACATGGTAGCCTGATCACAATTAATAGTTAATAACCAACTGGAAAATGTTGAAACCAAGAACTGCCATACTTTCCATAGGAAGACCATGGTTCATAATTGCAACCGAAAATTAAACAAACACAAGTTAAAGGTCATGATCATAACCTAAAATCGATCTCTAGTTGAATTTCGGCGTTGGCTCTGGCGCTTTTGTTCACCAGTATGTCCTCCGACAGGTCATCTGGAATCCCTCGTTCCTCGCTACTCAGATTCCGATTCCGCTTCGGTGGTCGAAGTCGAACAGACATGGCCGCCGCCGCTGCAAAGTGCTCCGATCTGCCCTGGCATAAAATAAAAGCCCAAAACACAGCAAAGGTTCATATGTTAAAACCCAACTCTTAATTCCTAAAGGCCCAAAAGGCCTGGACACACTCTAGCAGTACCACCAAAGAATTATATTAATATTTAACAATTTGTCAACGTGTCTGGGACTCTGGAATCTGGATCCTTTGTTATATAAATTGTTATTTTATTTTTTATCTATATAAATATAGATCTATAATAAAATTATTATATCAAACATTGTAAGTGGCCGTTTGGCGTTGGGAGTTGGGTACCCAACCCAACTTTTCCCAACCCAAAACAGTTTCTAGGTGTTTGGTTAACACCATTTCCACTGGGTTTCTCAAAAAGCCCAGTTGCAAGGCAGGCCAAATTGGCCTTGTCTCGCGCTGGAGCAGCAGCAATCAGCGTTCTATGCTGGTTGCTTTTTCTCTCCCTTTTTTTTTTTTCTCCAAATGAAATCAATTTTCTATCTGAACAAAATAAATTAAAAACTATAAAAATATAATCTCTATCTCAAGATAAGTAATTCTATATCCACTTTTAATATTTTTATTAATTTTTTTGAAATGGGTTTTATACTAAATAAATATATAAATGCATAAATAATTATTAAAAAACATATAAATGCATAAATAATAATTAAAATTAAAATTTAACTTTTTTCCCTTATACTAATAATTTTTTTATTATTCTTATAAATAAAATGTTAATTATTTATTTTAAATAATTTATATAAATAATACTTGAAATAGAAAAGTGCATTTTATAGTCATTTTACATTTACACCGTAGTTTCCAAATATATTTTATTTTTCTATTATATTAGATAAATATCTTTTATTTAGTTATGGTATTAATAATTTAATTTTTTAATGTAATTAATAAATTTTAATTTTTTAATGATTTACATAAGTTTAATTTATTTATAATATTATATAAATATTACGTGGTAAATTTATTTATAATATTATATAAATATTACGTGGTAGATGTTAGATTATAAATAAATAAATTAAAAATATATATAAAGATACTAAAAAAATATTAATTATAACACTTAAAATGAATTATGCCCTTAATGGTTATTTTACATTAAAACCATAGTTTCGAAAAGCTGTTTTACCAAACACTTCAGCTATTTCACAACACTTTTTAAATTTTTTTACCAAACAGCACACTCCGTTTCTCAGAAATCGTTTTCCCACCGAACTTTTCCCTACAGAACTTTTTTCCACAGAACCGGAACGCCAAACAGACCCTAAGTGAAATTCAAAAATGAAAATCCCCCAAAAGTTTCTCTAACAAGTGACCATTTCAACTGATCCAACAAAAACCAAGTCCTTCGATCTCCATTTGAAAAGCAGTAAAATACGCCTACACACCAGTGGTTAATGACAAGTGCACTTGAATAAAACTCACACCTCCTGTTTTTTAGTCACTCCTGCCACTATAAATACGTACATAAACAAACCCAGGATCATCAAGCAAGAACAACAAGAAAAAACACATAAAAAAAGAGTAGAATTCATATCTATCTAATCAGTGATTTTTTTTCTCTTCTCACCAAACATGTCTAACATGCAACAAAGCTTCCAATCCGGCCAAACCAAAGGCCAGACCCAGGTAATTCAAATTTTCATTTCTCGATTTGTATGCAATAATATTTATTTTGATGGAGATTCGAGTCTTGATATTTTATGAATGTTTAACCTGGTGCTGCAGGCTAAGGTAGAGCAGTGGACCGACCAAGCCCGAGACACAGCCAATGCCGCACAAGAGAAGGCCCAGGAAGGCCAGCAAGAAGCGGCTGGTTTCCTCCAGCAGGTTCTCTGTTCTTTTCAGCCCTTTACAGTAATGGGCCTCAGTCCAATATATTAAGCCCAATAAGTGTCAGAATACGCTAAGCATTTTCTGTTTTATCTCGCAAGAAGTATCGCTAAATTATAATTTATATTTTAATGATTTGTTGATTTTAATCACAGACCGGAGAGCAAGTGAAGCACATGGCTCAGGATGCAGTGGACTCTGTGAAGAACACCCTTGGTATGAATGATAAGTCCAAGTGAAAAGATCACTACTCTTTTTGAAAGATTCTGATTCGTTTAAGAACCAGATTAAGATCGTATTTTGTGTTTATGGATTACCCATTTTTGTAATTCCATCTTTTGTTTTTTCCTCTCTTTTTTCTGATTCCATTGGGATCAGATGTAATAAATTAATATAATTGCAAGAATAAACAGGTTTTATTGATCAAATTTCTTCATTTTTCTAATGAAAAATATTTCACATCTGTACCGTATGCCAATTATATTTTACTATATCAATTACTATTAACGTTTCTTAAATTTTTTTATGTATAATATATATTTTTTATCATTACCCCAATAGGCCTGCTGAATAAAGGTCCATTAGTAATCTATTGAACTTATAAATAAATTTCAGTAGAGACTGATTTTGGTTGGAAGTTTTGTATAATAATCTTATTGCTCCACCTAAATAAGTTAAATAACTATAAAAACTGTCAGCATCAATCTACCGGTTTCTAAAACCTTCTTGCCTCTTGATTTCTCCATTGACGTCCACGTCAGACTCGCAGTCAAAAATCCTTTCAAATGTACTCATTATTTACGCAACTGCCACTATCCAACTCTCATCATCCTTCGCCATGGTTTCTCTGCAACCTCATCGCCCCAATCCTCCTTACTTACGCTTCCCTTCCGCTTCTATAAAACATCGTAGTTTCAACTTCTACCGCCGGTTCCCGGCTTCATTTCCCGTTACAGTTAGAGTATTCTCGGCGCGAGCTGGGAATCACCGTTGGAAAGATGGAAATCACTCGTTTTGCTGCTTTTGCAAAGCGAATAATGCGGAAATCGAGAATGTTCCGGTTACGGGGCAAGATGAGCGGCCTCCTTTCGATATCAACCTCGCCGTGGTCCTTGCCGGCTTCGCCTTCGAAGCTTATACAACTCCTCCGGTACATTTTTTTTCTCAATTTTGAGTTGTTATATAAAATTTGTGACTATTTCTGTTTTCTTTTTTCAATTAGGAGAATATAGGGAGGCGTGAAGTTGATGCTGCAGATTGCGCGACTGTGTACTTATCAGAGTATGTGAGGAGGCGTGATCATCTTTATTCTTTATATATTACTTGAAATGATTACGTATCAATGTTGAAATGTGAGATGTCATATTCGTTTTTTAGGTCATTTGTACGCAAAATTTACGATGGTCAACTGTTTGTGAAGTTGAAAAAAGGTGTCAATTTACCTGCCATGGATCCTTGGGTGCGTTTGTGTTGTTAACATTTATAACTATTCCTTTATGCTTTGAGGATTCTTATATCTGTTTTTATTTTCAATCGTTATTTATTCAACTACGGGCGTATGTCAGGGAACCAGTGATCCTTATGTAGTAATGGAATTGGATGGCCAGGTTGTCAAAAGCAACATCAAATGGGGGTACTCAATCTTTACTGTCAGAGACATTTTTTTTCATGCAAACACAATATTCTATGTTCTTTCTTTTGGTATATAGTATCATAGAAGTTGAAAAACCAGTGGGTCAAAGCTTTTCTTTGTGGTGTTAGTTTGTGCATTTTTCTTATTTAAATTGCTTTATGCTTCATCAAGGAAGAAGTTGATGCTACGATTAGCTATACGTATGTGGAAGATCACTGTGTATGGGTTAGAATTAGATAGTGAAACTTGTCATAGAGACAAAAGTCATCAGATATGAGACTGGTGTATCTTTAAGTATTGGTTAAACATTATATTTTGTAGAATCCAAAATGTACAAGTTTTATGTCCTATTAACTGCATAAGATTGGATTTATATGTAAAATAATTGGAGGATGGCAGGTCGAAAGAGCCAACTTGGAATGAGGACTTTACTTTCAATGTTAAGAAGCATCCCACCAAAAATCTTCAGGTCAATATTCTTCCTGAATTGCCAGTTCAATTCCTGGCATCTATTGGGACATTTTCAAGAACCTTACTGTTTTTTTCTATCATCTCTAACTAGCTTATTATTGCTGCTATTCATGGATTCTGCCTTACTTCTACCTTTCTTGCATGTGGTTTGAACATAAGGTTGCAGCTTGGGATGCAAACCTCGTAACTCCACATAAGCGTATGGGTAATGCGGGGCTTTTTTTGGAAAACCTTTGTGATGGTGAGGGGATTCATGGTTTATATGGTTTGAGTAAGTTTGTGTTGTCTGTTATTATACCCTAGCCTGCGTTCATGATTTCACTGAATATATGATAAATTCATTCAATGTACTAATGTGATGTGTTAGGTGCTGCGTATCTTTCCTCTGAATCTTAGGAATGATCCGTGTTTTTTCCAGGAAGCGTGCATGAGGTGCTGGTGGAACTGGAAGGGATGGGTGGTGGTGGAAAGTTACAACTAGAGGTAGGTTCCTGTGGGCTAGGAAATTTTACTGTAGAAGTAGATGCCCCACTGGAGTCCATGTAGATTGATTTTGTGTCTATATCCTTAGCATGCTGGATAGTTCTGTTTTTTGTTGCAGACCATTAATCATGTATAGACTTTAGTAATGGTTTATTTCATCCACAAGCATCTGTTTTTTTTTTTAATATTTAAGATGTTTAAAGTTTTGGAAGGGTGGGGTCATGTCATTATTTCTCTTTGTCGACTTTGGAGAGCTTCAGAATCCTTGTGGCCTTAGCTTCTGGAAACATTCACTTTCGCTCTGTACATTTCCTTTTAGTGCTGACAAAATTTCCAGTAATGCCTCGTTTCCATCCGATTATTTCATTTCACACAGACTTACTGTTGTTCTGGTTTCAGGTTAAGTATAAGACGTTTGATGAAATTGAAGAAGAAAAAAAAAGGTGGAAGCTCCCATTTGTTACAGAATTTCTTCGCAAAGAGGGTTTTGATTCTGCTTTTAAAATGATTGGTGGCTCTGAGTCTGTGCCAGCTCGTCAATTTGTAGAATTTGCTTTTGGGAAGTTGAAGTCACTTAATGATGCATACCTTCAGAAAGATCAATTTCCAAACAGTAATAACTCAGATTCTACAGCGTCAGATACGCCTGCGCAGATAGAAAGTACCTCAGAGGTCCATTTGGAGGAGACAAGTTGCAGTGCGGGGAATAATTTTGAATTGATCCAAACAGATGATGGTAACATAGATAATGCCCATGCAACAGAACTGGTGACACAAGCTGACGAGAATATGCAATCAGATGAAGATTTTTGGAAGAACTTTGCTAATGTTATCAACCAAACTGTTGTTCAGAAACTTGGTCTCCCTGTTTCTTTGGAACTAAAGTGGGATGGGTTTGACTTACTGAACAGGATTGGATTACACTCACAAGAGATTGCAGAAGCAGTCTATGTTGAATCAGGGCTTGCAACTGCAAAAGGTCAGGAGGTGAACAGTGATAAAGGAAGTAGCCCGTTTACCATTCCTGCTATTCCATCTTCACTTCCGGATATAAAGAAGGCAACACAGGATGTATTAAGGCAAACTGATTCTGTTTTAGGAGCATGGATGGTTTTGACTACAGCAGCTTCTAAATTGAACAAGGAAATACAATCCTCAGGAAAGAGTTCTAGCGAGAGTGAAGAGCTTAATGGATCTTTAAATGGGTCCGCCTTGGATGAAACAACTGCTGAGGAGATGAAAACACTGTTTTCAACCGCAGAAAGTGCCATGGAGGCTTGGGCAATGCTGGCTACTTCACTGGGCCAAGCAAGTTTTATTAGATCTGAATTTGAGAAATTATGCTTTTTGGATAATGCATCAACAGATACACAGGTGTGTTTACTCCATCAGAACCATTAATAATACCCTAAGCTCAATACTTGTGGTGAAACGCCACTAGATTATGTGTCCTTTGATCACTAAATTGTAGGAAGCTACAGGTGGCAATTTGGCGCGATTCTGCAAGAAGAAGACTAGTTGTTGCTTTCAGGGGGACAGAACAAGTATGTGGATTTTCTTCTTGTCTCAGCAGGATTTGATCCTTCAGCTTCCACTTTTAATTGCTCTATTGTTGTTTTTCCAGACAAAATGGAAGGATTTGCTTACTGATATGATGCTAGCACCTGCTGGGTAATGTCAGAGATGTATTAATCTACTTGTTTGCATATATATTTTATTAACTGATTGGATTGTGTTTCTTGTAATATTTTAACTCGGTTGATCTTAATTACCTGTATTTTGTGGTGTATATTTGTATACAGGCTAAATCCTGAAAGGATCGGTGGAGATTTTAAAGAAGAAGTTCAGGTATGGAAAGGATCTGTTTATTGTCTCATCATTGGAGAAAACTATAATATCCAGAATTTCTTCAAAATGACTATTCGCCAGCTCTTATGATCTAGTTGATGATTCTACCATCGTTTCAGGTTCATAGTGGCTTTTTAAGCGCTTATGATTCAGTCAGGATAAGAATCATCTCTGTAATTAAACTGTCTATTGGCTATAAGTAAGTTGTGCTACTAACTTATTTTTTTCATGATTCTCTTTCAAAACCTGCTATTGTAAATACTGACTTCATGCCTGTCTGGAATAAGAACTGCTCCTATTTTTGGATGACCCAAAAATATTTTTTCCCCACTTTATCTTAGATTTCCTCTCAGCACTTGCTTTGGTTTCTAGGATGCATAAGCTTATAAAGGTCCTTCATGTGCATGATTTAGCCTGATCTTTCCTCTCAGCGTTTTCATTTGTTGCTTTGCTCCTGGCATGCAAAGTTTTATTTCATGTGTCATAAAAGAAATATATTAAGCATCCATTCCTTCTTAGTCGGGGTGTGTGTGTGTGGAGCACGTCAGTGACCTACAGTAGTGTTCTGGATGTCTTGAAATTATGCTAAACGTTTTCTGCGATTTCATCTGCTCCTGTGAGGCGAATGAAAACCAATATTCATTGCTGGTGTTATATTGGTTCTGTGCTCTGCATACGATTTAATTCTTCGGCTGCCCCTTATTACATGAGTTTCTATTTTTATTTTTTGTTTCTTTTGGTTGGCAGAGATCATAGCGATGTGAAACCTCTTAAGTGGCATGTTTATGTGACTGGCCATAGTCTAGGTGGTGCACTAGCCACCCTCCTTGCCCTTGAGCTTTCATCAAGTCAGCTGGCAAAGTGAGTTCTTGCTCCTTTACTAACCTACTAATTTTGAGTAAGAGCATACGTGCATCTATTTACTGAACCTAATTTATGCATTGCACGCTCTAGAACTGGTGCAATTTCTGTAACCACGTATAACTTTGGATCCCCTAGAGTTGGTAACAGAAGGTTTGCAGAAGTTTATAATCAGGTAAGACATGCAATTTGTCAGAGATGAGCTTCTCTTCTCATCTTTTCTCATGTTGGACATGGGAAACCTGTCTGGGGACTGTTTGACCATGTTCTGGTCTTTGTTCACTTGCAGAAAGTTAAAGATAGCTGGAGAGTTGTGAACCACAGAGACATTATACCTACAGTTCCTCGCTTGATGGGTTATTGCCATGTGGCTCAGCCTGTTTACCTAGCAGCTGGAGGGTTGAAAGATGCTTTGGTGGGTACTTTTTATGCATGCCAAGTGGAATTAGCATCCCTTCTCTCATCTAATCATGTTTTCATAAGTTTGTATGTCGATTTTGCAGATTGGAATCTTTGATAAATCTAAATGAGTTTAATGAATTCTGAGAAAACTAAACATTTGTTTGTTTGAAATCTCACTTCACTGTTTTGTAGACTCTTAGGCTATTTGTTCTTCTGCTTGCAAATTAGCTGTTCGGCTTTTTACCAGAATACCCAACTTCTTGGTGCTTCCTCATATTTTTTTAATAATTTAAATATGCTTGAAAGAAAGAACTAAGCAATCCAAATATTTTGGTACCATGTTTGAAACTGTTGCAATTTCCCCCAGACTTTGTAATTTCATTTCCAAATGATCTACGGAATCTATGTTTTCATTTCCAAATCAGCCATGTTTGCAGCTATGTTTAAGTTCTATGAAATTTTCTGAACAGGAAAATCTGGAGCTTCTGAAAGATGGTTACCAGGGTGATGTGATTGGAGAGGCCACACCAGAGGTTCTTGTCAATGAATTTGTATGTTTCTTGTGCTTAAATTACTTTGCTTGGAATTTTTTCTGGCTTTATTAGTCTGTGCCATCTCCATGGTAAGAGTATTTTGAGCGTCTGTGCGTGAGTATTAGGCAAGTGCGAGTACATTAGTTTCACTCAAATGTTAGTGAAAATCTTGTATGTTATTAAGCTGCCTGTGATATTTCACCCATCTCAATTTGGATGTCCCTGCAGTCCACATGTGTTAGAACTGTAGAACAGTGATTCTGCAA
This sequence comes from Viola odorata, assembly GCA_963691705.1. Lineage (NCBI taxonomy): Eukaryota > Viridiplantae > Streptophyta > Magnoliopsida > Malpighiales > Violaceae > Viola > Viola odorata. Next base: position 4,209,082 of record OY829545.1, read on the forward strand.
CTGTCTAGGTGACCCTCCAAATTTGTGATGTTGACCATCCATGACAAGAGTGTAACTGTAGCCATAATAAGAAAGAAACCAACTCCCGAGGATTGATTTATCCTGGTTTTCATCTGGTGCCTATGTTACTCTGAAGGACTAGGCGTTCTGGGAATTGGAATTTAGGCTTGTTGAGGAAAGATTTGGATGTCATGTTAGAATGACAAGAATGATGATGATGAAAAGAGTTACTCTTTCAAAACATCAATGTAGCTGATATCTTATTTTCTACGGCTTTATGAGTCTCTAGAGAGTCGCCCATCTGATTGATGAGTAACGTATCTGAATCTATTTCTGCAGATGAAAGGTGAGAAGGAGCTGATTGATAAAATATTGCAAACAGAAATAAACATTTTCCGTGCTATTCGTGATGGGAGTGCACTTATGCAGCACATGGAAGACTTCTATTACATCGCTCTGCTAGAGGTACGCCTTTTAGTTCAACGATGACTGGCTACTGCCTTGCTAAATTTTGCTTAATGTTAACTGGTGTTTATCCCAAGTCTAACCATTGATTTACTTTCTCCAGTATGTGAGGTCAAATTATCAGGTTTCAACGATAAAAAGCGATGAACAAGCATCTCAGTCAGCGAGGATAGATAACATCTGAATGGAAGCTGCTAAAGTTTACTTACTGCAAAACAATTCATCGCCATGTATATCGGGCCATGCTCCTGTCATAGAGTGCACGTCCGGTAGTAGTCTCATAGAAAGAACATCATTTGTAAAATATAAGATGTATATTTAAATTTGATAAATTATAAGATTTACTATATATACGATTTAATTTTTTTCTCTCCTTTTAATTGTCCATATCCATCATACTCATTCAAATTTTATGAGCTAATGGTGTAATATATCAATGAAAAATGAAACCACAAAATAGACATGTTGGTAACCGATTTTTCATTTTCGATATATTCAACCTGTGTTCTTTGATAAGTTATACTAAAGTGTTAAGAATAACTATAATGACTCATCAAATTAAGAATACTTAAAATAGGTGTAGAAAGTAAAATTTATCAAATTTCTTTAAGATATTAGAGAAAATTAATAGTGAATAGTTAATTATTTCCATACTTCTACACTAACCTCCTAATAGTGAGAAGTATCTGAAAAAATTGAATGCCATGTACAGAGATTCATGTTTTTCTAGTCTAGGCCTTGACGCCGAATATTGATGAACAAATTTATATTTATAAAATCTGTGATAATTTAATTTCCGTTGGTGGAGTCTGAAAAGTTTACAAAAGCCTCATATTTCTTGGATTATGTTTTTCTAGCTTTAACGAGTTCAATTCTCTTCTTGCAAAGACCATTGCTCGATGTTTTTCTACTACCTATGATCCGCAAGCTCTGTCGTAGAATGTCAACCTCTCTTGCTCTTTTGAACTCTTCTTTCTCCACTAAAACCAATCTTGCTTTCAGCTTCTCAATTGTTGCTTCTTTGCTTTTCACCTCCATCTTTAGCTCTTCAATTATGTGTTCATTCTTTGCCCGTCGGTACAATCCATCTCCTGCATCATTTACTATATGCATCATAAAAATTTCAATGCTAGAAGTTGGATATAAACAAAACCAAGATTTTTTTAGAATGAGAAAGAAAGAGTAGCACGTACGATGTGTCATTTGGATGAGATCATCGAGCTCAATCTTGATGGCAAGATACAACCTCTTCCACTTCTCCACTGCCTCATCCCGCCACAATCTCTCCTCCGCCCTCACTTCCTCCGGTGACACCACACGACACATCGTCCCAAGAAGCGGACTCTCCTCCTTCCAATTCTTTCCTCCGACCACATCGTCCACTCTTTTGTTCCTCCTCTCATTATTTTCCAACACGGTTTTTCTCAACCTCTTCACTTCCTCCATAAGCTTCTTCCTCTCTCGATTCCACTCCGCTTCTTTGAATGCAAAAACCAACCTGTCCCTCTCATGCGCTTTGCTCTCTTTCTCTTTTTCACATATCATACCCTTGATTTCCCCTTGAAGAAGCCTCACCTCATCGGCCAACACGGTTAGACGACCCATCCTCCCACACCATTTGCTCTTTTTCTTACCTTTGAAACAATCCATGGTTTTGGGTGTGACTTCTTTGCCTTTCTTGCTCACTTTATGTCAAATATAAAGAAATGATTCAGAAGAATTCCAAAAAGAAAAAGAAAGAGATTTTTCAGTGGAGTGTAAGAGAACGTGTGAGTACATAAATTACAAGCTCCTCCTCCTCTTACATCAATGCGGAGCTGTCCCCAAAATTGCACATATATATTGTGACAAGTAGCTTATAGGCCCCTCCTCTCTACTCTAGAAAATTATCTTATTATGCTGAAACGTCAAGTCATACTCTATATCGTCCCTCACTAATAAGGATGTACAAAAATCGGCCCGAATTAGAAACTGAATCAAAATCGCCCATTCAGTCCGGGTTTTTGTGTGTGTAATGATACAAGTAACTCGATATGTTCAGAGATACTCATAGTTCAAAACTAAAAAAATATAAGTTGTTTGGTTTTCTAACTCTAATTTCATTTTAAGTCTCTCTAAGCATACTTTTTGTTATTTCACCAGAAAATTAATCTTTGTTCAAACATACGCAAAATTTAAAACGTGACTCTTCTATTACTCTGCGGAACGTACTAGTTCTACACAGGCATTGCATTGCAACTTGCAAGTGCTTCATCGATAACAAGTAGCAGGGGTGGCAAAAATCTACCCATACCCAATAGGTACCCATACCCAACTAATTTAAGTGGGTATGGGTGTTAAATGGGTTAGTGCAATTTTTAAATGGGTAGAAATGGGTAATATACCCATTTAAACTAAAATATGTGGGTTTTATTGGGTTGGGTAATGGGTACCCAATGGGTACCAATTAAACCAAAACCAACCCTATCCCTCCCCTTCTCCTCTCTCTCTCATCTTTTTTATTTTTCTTTTTTAAATAAATTCAATTTTTTTAATTTATATAATGAACAAAATAAATTAAAAACTATAACAACTTAATCTCTATCTCAAGATGAGTAATTCTATATCCACTTTTCATTTTTTTTTTAAGTTTTAAAAAATGGGTTTTATACTTAAAAGCATGAAAAAATTATAGTCATGGATAATTTAAAATTATTTAAATATATTTTGAATTAATTTAAAATTTTCATAACTATTCTTATAACTAATAGTAAGCTTTTTTTTAATTATTATTATTACTATTTTTTTATTTTTTTATTTTTTTAAGATTATAATATTATTATGATAACGAGATATTCTTTCCACTGCATGTATATTTCTAATCGGAATATTAGAAGTACTGGATTGAAATGTAGTACTTTAATTAATTTAAAATGACATGCATATAATTATGGCCATAATTATATATTAATCTATGTAAGGGGTGGGCATCGGTCGGTAGTTTGGTATACCGACCGAAATATTTCGGTATTCGGTATACCGAATGACCAAAAATAATTACCATACCGTACCGAACTAAATTTTGGTACTGTACCGAAATACCGAATTTAATTCGGTACGGTATTTTAATATACCGAAATACCAAACTTAATTCTTCATGAGTTAATAAAATACAAAAAAATTTATAAAATTAAAATCAGCATATATATATATATATTTTTTTGCAACAGTATATATATATTTTGCAACAGTAAAAAAAACAGTGGAGTATGCTTTATATTTATATATATATATATATATTGCAACAGTAAAAAAGTAAAAAGAAACAGTGGAGTATGCATGCAGTGGGCAACACGGATGGATTGGAGTATGCATGCAGTGGCCAACACTAGATTAATCTAGTGTTGTACACAAGTTTTAAATTAATAACTAGCATAAATAATGTATAAATTAATAACTAGGAGTACTATGTTAATTTAATCAATCAATTTATTTATACAATAAAAATAAAATAATTAAATTTTACTTTTATTATTATTTAATATTTATTCTATTTATTATATATATATATATATAATTTTAAATTATTTATTTTAGTAAAATAAAATTTGAGCCTAAACGGTCAAACTCGAGCCTAAACGGTCAAACTCAAGCCTAAACGATAAAACTCGAATCTAAATGGTCAAACCCGAGCCTAAACGGTCAAACCCGAGCCTAAACGGTCAAACTCGAGCCTAAATGGTCAAACCTGAGTCTAAATGGTCAAACCCGAGCCTAAATGGTTAAACATAGTATTTTTAATTTTACTTAATAAAAAATTATATTTATTAAGTGTGTATAATTTAAATGGGTGTAAATGGGTATAAATGGGCGGGTATGATTAAATGGGTATAAATGGGTATAGGTACTCATTTAAAAAATTATATGGGTAATAAATGGGTATGATACCCATACCCACCCATACTCATTTAATCATTACCCATACCCATCCATATCCACCCATTTGCCACCCAACAAATAGTATACCTTATTTATTACTCGCTAGGTAGGATATTTATTACAACAGACCAGACTTGCGGTTGATAATCCTGAGGCGTGGGTGTAATTGGTACCCAACAACGGACAACGATAATGATCTATACGACTACTACTACGGCTAGCCAGGGGCGCGGAGCCGGGCTAGAGGGCCCCACATTTTTTTACTCTCATAATAGTTCCCTAAAATGTTGTTATTTTTATATTAATCCTTCGTATTATCTCTCAAAATTTTAAATTCTTTTATAACAATCCTTATAATTCTATTCTTTTGCTGTAATCCTACATAATTGGTTTCTAAAACTTTGAATTTTTTCGTAAAAGTTAGTCTTATTACTTTAATTTTATTTGCCTCCCATTAAAATAATTCCAGGCTAGATCCAATTCCCCTATCGAACATAAATTAATTACTACTAACAAAAAATAGTACTCCCTCTGGTTTCCAAAGAATGTCGTTTACTATTCCGGCACGTATTTTAAGACGGCCGGAATAGTAGCTATATGACTCCGAACAATTCCGTACTTTTTTTCGTAAGTAAGAAATTTTTCGGGGTCATATAGCTACTATTCCGGTCGCCTTAAAATGCGTACCGGAATAGTAAATGATATTTTTTGAAGACCAGAGGGAGTACAAAAATACATTAATGTTTCATATGGGTACTGTAGTCTTGGATTCCCTGCCAAGAAAGTGATGGGAAGTAATAGTAGTGGACAGTTGTTGGAAAATTCTAACTTTTGTATATGCAAGAATATGGCAATTATGATTGCAAGATTGCAAAATTGAATAGTTGTGAACGAAGAATTTTCTGAAAAAAATAAAAAATTTCAGAAAATTAAAAAAAATTCTGAAATTGTGTTTCAGTAATTGCTTTTTTAAAAATGAAAATATCTCGAAAATATCTTTAGTTTTTCAATTTTCTAAATTAACACTAAAAATTAGAAACACCCAAAATAAAGTTTTTCAATTATTTCAAAAATATTTTTCTAAATTTTCTTTTTACTCTTGGTCACAGTTTTGAGCAGTAGTGACAAAATCATCTTCATTTTTTTGTTCTTTCGATAACACAAACCGTCATTTTCTTCATCATCACCAAAACTTAATTTCCATCTTCATCATTATCATCACCGAAACAACCCATCCCAAAACTCCATTTTCGACCCAACAGTCACCACCAAATCACCATCACCATCTTCGGTTTCATTCCCGACCAAATCGCCACCTTCGTTTCCTCCTCAGCAACTCTGAACCACCAAATCACCATCACCATTCCCGATTGCAATCCAACAACCCAAATCCCATCCCCGATTTCAATCCGACCCAATCCCCGACTCCACCATCTTCAATTTTTTGCTTCTCACCGCCAACACCAATCACTCTACCGTCTCAAATCCCAACCTCCACTGTCTCTTTCACCAAAACTCTGACCTGACAGTCACCACCAAATTGTCGTCTCCTTACCATCTTTGTTCCTTCTTCCTCTCGCCAAACCACCTAGCCACCCACCCAAATCGCGGCTCCTGAATGGTATCATTTAAATGATTTTCGTGGACGAAAAAGGATAACAAGAAAATATGCATTGTTTAACTATCGACATTCGTCATTGAGAAATGCGATTGAAAAGGTTTTTGGCGTCTTGAAGGCTAGATTTTCAATTTTAAAGTCCATTCCAAATTATCCTATTCGTCATCAAAGGTAAATACCTCTAACTTGTTGTGTACTACACAACTTTATTCGAATGGAAGATAGAGGTGATCAACTATTCATAGAATATGGTAGAGAAGGTCAGTAAAATTTTAACGAGGACGAAGCTAATGTGACGCAAGAAGATACTCAAGTGGATATGTCCCAACAACAACAAATGAATGCGGTTAGAGAAAATATTGCAGATCAATTATGGGCTAATTATAATATTGTTAGCATATGAAGAAGTAACAAGTTAAATTAAGTATGTTTTTAATGTTCATATTTGTAGTATTCACGTAATGAACAAATAATTTAAGACTATTTTATATGTATTTTATTTTCATGAACGGAATTATTATATTTATATTTGATCTTTAACATGAATGGAATTAACATATTTATATTATATATTTGATCTTTATCATGAATAGAATTAATATATTTATATTTGATCTTTAACAAAATTAAAATGGGCTACCGTTTAGTTTATTAATCTTCTAAAAAAGAAATAAATGATAGCATTATTTTTTAATTTAAATCAAATTGATTGAATAAAATTAGTAGTTTTCGTTTCTTAAAAAAAAAAAATAGTTGTTAGGTGAACATGATTTCGAGTTTTCTAAAGCTGAAAATTTTCACATTTAGTACAAAAAAAAAGCATGATTTTTAGTTTTCTAATATTTTCTAAAATCAGAGATATTTCTGAAAAAATAGAGATTTTTTCGTTCGTAAACTGAGGCTGAATGTTCCAATCCAATCTCTCGTTAAGTTTGTTGGCACATTTACCTAGTTACATGCAAATTTCTCCATGTGCGACTTGTCGGCTTTATTATTTTTGTTGTGGCAACTCTTTTGGTAGGTAGATGGCTTAACGGGTACATCTCGAGAAATCCAGAGGAAGGTTCAAGAATCATTGCATTTGGTAAGTTGTTCTATACTGACAAGTTGTTGCTTCTGTGGGAATGAGAGCTATGGTATAGTACCCAGTCCTTTACCCACATGAATAAAAGCCACCGATCCGGAATAATATTGCCTATTTTGAGTCCAAATTTCATGGTTTTTTTTACGATGTCTCATTTTATTAAACAATTTTAGTATTTTTTCTTCTTACACGTACCTCTTATTTCTCTTATTTGTTAAATGTGGGCCACTTTTTTTTACACATTTTGACCTTTTTTGATAAACGGATAAAAAAATGAGACTTAAAATTTAAAACTACTTACATACAAAAGATACGAAAAACAAAAAATAAATATTAGAGGAATTGTCCAACGATTTTTCACACTTTGACCTTAACAATCTTCTTCTTGAGTAAAGTACTCAGTCGGTCTCACACATAAAACTAATTTTTTTTTAATGATGTACTATATAAAATAATGTAAATTGATATCCTTTTTTTCTCTTTCCAACTTTCCCTAAGCTAAAAAGAAGAAGAGAAACATTGATTTCCTCTTTTCCGTTGGGCCTTAGAGATTTTTTTGGTTCGCACGCAAACGTTCCGGTCCACTTCAGTGTTTTGGGCCGACAGTTCACACATTTGAATATTGGGACTAAAAAGCCCATCTTTATAGCTATTTTTGGGCCGGTATGTTTATTTAATCTGTGACTGACTTTTAAAATTCCCGGCAGAAATTATTAGACCACTCTAAGAAAAAGTTTTTTTGGGGCAAGAATTTGATCCCTAATTTTAAAATAAATCATCGAGAACTCACAAACATATAAAGAGCTCTAGGTATGCAGTTGTGTCAAAACTTATGGGGAAAAGTTTGCGTCTTTCACTTTCCTACCCGACTCACATCCGAAATAGTTAACATCCAATATGATAATCGAATTATCGGATGGTCTTCACAGAAAAAAAACCATTCATGTCTCACTATTAATTCAATTACTTTTTAAGTTTTTTTTCCAGTATATGTTGATGGTTTTATGTAGAAACTAATTTCAACATTGTTTATTGATTGTTTATCCCGCACTTATAAAATTAAAATATTTTCTACCATCATAATATTTTCAAAAAACATGCAATTATTTGATACAAAATTCGATTCTCCCTGTAAAATAAAGGTACATTTTGTCCCAATAAAATTTAATACAAACTATAATATCCTATAAAATTAAGAGTAAATATTGTTTAATGTAAAAAAAAATTAATTCAAATTTTAAAATACCCTTGTAAAAAAGGAGCATGATAAAAACTGATATAAACGAAACGTATGAGTAAAATGATCGATTTGAACCGAAATAGAAACTAAGAAAACTTTTTTTTAATTTTTGAATTTCTTACATCTAGATTCTAAACTATTTGGCATGGTAGGATATTGACAACACCGAGTTGGATATGGATGACAACAGGTAAGTTACCGGCAAAACTAACTATATCATATGTCTTGTCTATTTTTGTAATTTAAATAAAAAGAAAAAAACAAAGTAGCAAGGGCAAATCAGGTATTATAGGAAGAAAAGAGATTAAAAATATGCGATGTGCGTGCGTGAGACGATTTGGCGTCCATGTTGTCTGTTGTTATACGCTTGACAGGGAAAAGCCGGACGCAAAGCGGAAAAGGAATTCGACGTAGTAATGCTGGAAAAAAGCTTCGAGAAACCAAGGAAACAAAAGCTGTAATTGTAGAGAAGGAGGATTTCGGTCCGGTTCGGGCAGGTTTCGTCGTCACCAAATTCCTTCAAGTGGTTCATCCGACATTCTGCACCGGTTCGTTCATTTCTTAGAAGCAAGAAACCGCGAAAAGAAGAAACAGAAAGCCGCACCGTTACAAAAAATATAGTTGTTGTTATTGTTGTACAGCTGTGGAGAGAGTTTTGTGGAAATAGAGTGAAAGCTCTGTATGGTTTTAGTATGGGGAATTGGGTCATGTTGTAACAGCATTGGCGTTGGAACGGAGGAGTCTCTGGTTATGGTTTCATTGGCATTGCGTGGTGGAAGAATCTAGGGTTTATTGGTGTGGCTTCGGATCTAATTCTGATTAATTTGACTCAATAATGGTATTTTCTTTCATTTCATTCCTCTCTTTCGTTTTACAACTTTTCTGGTGAAGTTAAGGATTACGTAGCTTTGATGATCATAACGAGCGCCCCCCCCCCCCCCCCCCCCCCCCCCCCCCGCGTTAATTTTGAGCTCAATACGTGGAAATGAAGATGCACACAGTTATCTGTTAAGAAGTACACATTTGAAAACTGTGAAGTCTGAAAAATTCAAATATTTTTCGGACTATTTTTTTGAACTGTTTGAGGGGCTTAATGTCTGGCCACGAGTATTCATGGCACTTTTAGAAAAAATGCTAAAAGCCAGAATTATATCCGAATAGCACTCCTAGGGCCGTTTGAAGCACTGTGCATTGCCAAGAAGTCAGTGGTTTGCAGGTTCAGATCATTTTGAAAGCTCAAAAGCTAAGAATGAAATAACATTTTGACTTGTTGCACATTGTAAGGTATTGAAAAAGGGCTGAATAAGTAAATGCTGATTTATCAAATTCATAACTTGATGATGGTCAACCTTCTCGCTTATGATCAATAAGGTTAACCATGCCACTTAAATTTGCTGAAGGAAACACCTGTGGAGTTTTGTTTCTATTCTGTTTTATGGTATATGGTGCTCAACTTCTTTCTGCCACCTTTTTTCTGTGATGTCTATGATATTGTATTTTAGACTCGTGTCTCTCTGACGGATTTTGCTGATAATCCCATTGGCCACACAGGCTGCTTCAGTCAGTATCTCCATTGGATCTTTGGTTTGGGTGGAGGATGCTGAGACAGCTTGGACTGATGGGGAAGTTGTGGAAGTTAATGGTGAAGAGATTACAATAAACTGTACATCAGGGAAGACCGTAAGTTTTCATAATAGAATCCGGATCATCTTTGAAAAGAACTGAACAGTCTTTTTGTTATTTTTGTTTCTTTCCAAAACCATGTTTTTATTTTAATTTTTTTCCTGATGTGATTCGATGTCACAATTTCACATGCTTTCTGTTTGTATTCACTGCTTACATATGTTTTTATTAGTTTGTTGCCATCTGGATGCATTTTTTTTGAAGCCGATTTTAGTTGGTTGCAAAGAATTTTGTGCAAATATCAATTGAGTGAGGATGAATGGTTAAATTTGTTAACATGTTATGATGCAAAGATTCGTAAGTTGAAAACGATAACATTGAATTCACATTACTTCATGATATATAAAATGAGTGTATAGTACATTTATTGTTCAGTGGCAAGAAATTGATAATTCAGATCAAGTTTAATGATTATTATTTTATTTTTTGGGTAGGTTGCTGCAAAAGCATCTCATGTTTATCCCAAGGATCCTGAGTTTCCTCCATGTGGTGTTGATGATATGACAAAGCTGGCATATTTGCATGAACCAGGGGTTCTGCACAATCTCAAATGTAGATATGATATAAATGAAATATATGTAAGTCTTATCAATTGATTTGCTTCTTCCAATGATCTTCGTCTCTGGTGAATTTAAAATGATTCCCTGTTTTAGGTAGTTTTTGATGTCATCCTTCTATTGCTGCTTTTCTTGGTGGATTTGCTCTTTTTCTTTCTTCGTCTGTACTACTGTCAAATTATCTTCTTAGGTTGTTCCTGGACATTTTTTGTTAAGTAAACTAAACTTCCAAAATCATGATGGCCATTACAGACCTACACAGGAAGTATACTCATAGCAGTGAACCCTTTCCGAAGACTTCCTCATTTGTATGATAATCACATGATGGCACAGTATAAAGGGGCAGGTATTGGTGAGTTGGGGCCACATCCCTTTGCTGTGGCGGATTCAGCATACAGGTGATTTGCTTGTTAGTGAGACCCTTGAATTTTATTAAGCTTTCGCTACATATTGAAAATGTTATATTAAACTTGCAGGCTGATGATCAATGAAGGGATAAGCCAGGCAATTCTGGTTAGTGGGGAAAGTGGAGCTGGTAAGACGGAGAGTACAAAAATGCTAATGCGTTATCTGGCCTATATGGGAGGAAGAGCTGCATCTGAGGGACGTTCTGTGGAGCAGAAAGTTTTAGAGGTAGGGAACTTTTGAATATTTTATCCATCCAATCAGTTGCCATGTGATAATGACGTTTTTTATGTTCTCTGTGAAGTTCAACTTTTCTTTTTGGACATTGACCATGCATGAATAGCTGATTGGTTTAACATCTCTGTTTCTCTTCCCTTGTTTGGCAGTCCAACCCTGTTCTGGAAGCATTTGGTAATGCAAAGACTGTCAGAAATAACAACTCAAGGTGGGAAGCTCTTAGTCAATAGGCTCAAACTTCTTTTACTATGAGTTTAGAGTTGCCATTATCTGTTTGATTGAGTCATTTATTTCTTTATTTTAATAATGCAATTGCAGTCGTTTTGGTAAGTTTGTGGAGCTTCAGTTTGATCAAAGGGGGAGGATTTCAGGTGCTGCAATTAGAACTTATTTGCTGGAACGATCCCGTGTTTGTCAAGTCTCTGATCCTGAGAGAAATTATCATTGCTTTTATATGCTCTGTGCCGCACCACAAGAGGTAAAGTTATCCTTTTGTAAGAAATCGGGTTTGTGCAAAATTTAAGATAAATTACATTTTGTTTCTGACTACAAATCTAGATCAGTTTCATATACATGTTTCTAAAATTTTATTCATAGATCAGGAAAAGGTAGTTGGATGTTAAATGTATAAATAGTGGAAGTGCAGATTTGGCTTCATTTTACCACTAGATTTTTTTGCCCAAGCTATAATGTTTACTGTATTTGATGATTCTCCAGAAGATATTTTACCTGATGTGTTCTCAAATAAAGGTGTTATCTGGAGCCTGAGAAGAAATAGAGTAGTGCGGCCCTTTAGAGTTAAGGCCATTTTAAAAGTAACAATATGCTGTGTATCATTATTTGATCTTATCTTGATCTTGACAAAGTTTTGATTAGGCTAGGCACCAATTACTTTTTCTGGTCAAAGTAGTACCTTTGTGGATTTCTTTTAATTTAATTAAAAAATTAGATTAGCACTTGCAGCATATAATCTTTGTGCTTCTGTATTCCATACCAGGATATAGAGAAGTACAAATTGGACAATCCCAGAACATTTCATTATCTTAACAAATCAGATTGCTATGAGCTGGATGGATTGGATGATGCGAAGGAGTATCTTGCAACCAGGGGAGCTATGGATGTTGTTGGGATAAGTGCTGATGAGCAGGTATTGTATCTGGGTACAATGTTTTCACCAGTTTTTCAGTGGATTTTTTTCAAAAATTTCTGTGGCAGGATGCTATATTCCGAGTTGTTGCTGCAATACTACATCTAGGCAATGTTGATTTTGCTAAAGGAGATGAAATGGATTCTTCTGAGCCAAAGGACGATACATCTCGATTTCATCTGAAGACAGCAGCTGAACTTTTCATGTAACAAATATTATTTTTATCCTACCTACCAGTAGCAATTTTGATGTAGAATACCTGTTGTTTCAACAGTATAACTTCTTACTGCCATTCAGGTGTGATGAAAAGTCTCTTGAGGACTCCTTATGCAAACGTGTTATTGTGACTCGCGATGAGAGCATCACGAAGTGGCTTGATCCTGATGCTGCAGCTGTCAATAGGGATGCTTTGGCCAAAATTGTTTATTCAAGGCTATTTGATTGGTATGCTATAATGGTTTCGATACTTTATGCCATATGGCGCGGCTTTCTTTTGCATTGACACATGTTCTCATGTTCATGCCTCAGGATTGTGAACAAGATTAATAACTCTATTGGCCAAGATTTTGATTCAAAGACCTTAATTGGGGTTCTCGACATATATGGATTCGAGAGTTTCAAGACAAACAGGTGCTTAACCGGTATGCTTTTGTTTTCATCATTTACAGAGGGTAATTCTTGCAGGGATTCTTTGTTTCTTTTGATGGTGATACTTAGCTAGTCATGTTTATGTTTTTTTTTGTATATGATGTTAAGTAAATAACTATATTGAGGAATCAGGGGTAGAGTTCTTATGCTACCTCTAACTGATGAAATATTTGGATGATTGATATTCTTATGTGCTAGCATGGTTTTTGTTTGGATGTCTTTTGGTAGAGATTTTATTCTGATTCTGAAAATATGTCAACGTATTTCTGTACGTAGATGTTGTTTTACCGCTTCAACACACTTGTTTAACCTTGATCTGTCTTTGAGTTGTTCTCTTCATATGTTGTATCACAATATTATTTTTCCTGCTGCAGTTTTGAGCAATTTTGTATCAATTTGACCAATGAAAAGCTGCAGCAGCATTTCAACCAGGTTTGCATATGCTTGGGTTCTCTATAAATCTTCCTTTGAAGTTTCAGATAAAACAAAAAAGAGATTTCTAATGTTATTTAGCATTCCTTGAAAACTGTATTTTTTTTTTAAACTGCGAAGCTTGCAAACAATGCCTGTACTTTTATTCTGAGTATAAGATTTTGTTTGATAGCATGTGTTCAAGATGGAGCAAGAAGAATATACGAAGGAAGAAATTGATTGGAGTTACATAGAATTCATTGATAATCAAGATATTCTTGATATGATTGAAAAGGTGTTGCATTTCTTTTTTTCTGTTTTTGGTTCACATGGTGCATTAATAGAATCCAGCTTGTTTACCTATGGAAATGTTTTTGATGCTTACTTCTTTGCTTCATTTTTTTTGCACATGCAATAATTCCAGAAACCTGGCGGCATTATTGCTCTTCTCGATGAAGCTTGGTATGTATTTTAGGACTAGCAACCTACAAAATCCATTCTCGTTTAGCTGATGCAGCACATTTTTCTTGAAGTATTGGTGATATGGTGGTCTGGTTTTCTGTTTGCAGCATGTTTCCTAGATCTACACACGAAACTTTTGCAGAAAAGCTATACCAGACTTTTAAAGACCACAAGCGGTTCAGCAAGCCTAAATTGGCACGCAGTGACTTCACAATTTGTCATTACGCTGGCGATGTAAGTATGTAATGGTATAGATCTACCGAAGAATGTTCCAGCAATGCTATTTTCCTCTAGAGAGGAAAACGTAAAGTACAGCTTAATACTCACTAAAGCAACATTTTGACTGCAGGTAACATATCAAACTGAACAATTTCTGGATAAGAACAAAGATTATGTTGTCGCAGAGCATCAAGCTCTCCTCAGCGCGTCAAAGTGCTCCTTTGTCTCAGGACTGTTCCCAGCATTGCCTGAGGAATCTGCAAAATCATCAAAGTTCTCATCAATAGGTTCACGGTTTAAGGTTTGTTTATGATCAATTGCTCTCAAGTTTGATGCACATAATTAGTTTCAGTTTTAATTTTTTCTTCTTTTTTGTTAAAACACAGCAACAACTGCAATCCTTACTTGAAACACTGAGTGCCACAGAACCACACTACATTCGTTGTGTAAAGCCAAATAACGTCCTAAAGCCAGCCATTTTTGAGAACACTAACATTTTACAACAACTACGTTGTGGGGTAAAGATTTGAGATTTTAGTTTTATTGCATCTTTTTTACTAATTTCTACATTTACTGGACTCGCATGAATGATGGGCTTCGTGTGTAACTGATTCAAGGGAGTCATGGAGGCAATTAGGATTAGTTGTGCTGGATTTCCTACCAGGAAGAATTTTGATGAATTTCTTGGTCGTTTTGGAATACTGGCACCTGATGTTCTCGATGGAAGGTAGCTTATTAATTTCTTCTTGCAGCAAATATATTGATTTGATTATTCTCTCTTTCATGATGCATTATTCCTAAAAATAGTGTTTCTGGCTTTTGGCACTTTGAATTGCTCTAACATATATATACATCTTTTTTCATCCTTTCCTGCTATCAAGTTGTGATGAGGTTACCGCCTGTAAGAGGCTTCTCAAGAAGGTGAACCTTGAAGGTTATCAGGTATATTTTTCTTTGGTTAAATAGTAAGTTATCGGTTGCATCTGAATTTATAGGTAATTTATTAGCAATGCCTACACGTTCTCCTGTTTGTGCATTCATGAATCTGTGCTTTCCATGAACAATGGTCTTACACATTAGCTATGCCCTAAAGATGGTGGTCTTTCTCAACCATTTTTCTTGCAGATTGGCAAAACAAAGGTTTTTCTTAGAGCTGGTCAGATGGCTGAACTAGATGCTTTTCGGAGTGAGGTGTTAGGGAGATCGGCAATTGTGATCCAAAGAAAAGTTCGTTCTTATTATTGTCGCAAACATTTTATCTTGATGCAGCGTTCTGCTATTGACATCCAAACTTGGTGTAGAGGTAATTTAGCTTTGTAAATATGCAATCTTAACAGTTTATAGCCCATTGCATTTTTTGATCGAGAATTTCTTTATTCGCAATCAGCACTGTTAGTTCATGCAATTTGAGTTGATTGCAGGCCACATAGCACGCCTTCAGTATGAATGCCTGAGAAAGGAAGATGCTTGTTTGAAGATCCAGAAACATTCGCGCAGGTATATTGCAAGGAAAGCTTACAACAGCTTATTCTTTTCAGCATTGTCTATTCAGACAGGTATGCGGGGCATGGCTGCTCGTATGGAACTTCGGTTCAGGAAGCATATTAGAGCTGCAATTGTAATCCAGGTGAAGTTCCGGAGTTTGTTCATGTAATTATAATATTTGAAATGGTTTCTGTTACTTTTGATTTTGGTTCTTATTTTCCTCCTGTCTCTTGGTGTATATGGCTCTTATTTTCAATGGAAAACTGTTCCTTAATTGGTGGGATTGGCCAAAATACAATAACAACTAGCATGTCTTTTTGTGTCTGTGGATATGAAAATTACTGTTCACCATACAAATGGGATCAAACGTTACCTTTATTTGGTATTGGTAACTTTAAGACTGAGGGAAACTCTAATACTTACTAGGCCATTCCCTAGCTAGTAGATTAAGTTCCCTCACCATCTAGTTGGCTTGGCAAGTTATTCTGTGTTGCCTCATGTCTAAAGGTTAGGATTTCTATTACCTTGGTTTTAGCTTTCTTATACTGTTGGAATTCATGCTTTTACAGAGTCAGTGTCGGAAACATTTGGCCCGCCTTCATTATTTGAGGTTAAAACAAGCAGCAATTACCATGCAATGTGCCTGGAGAGGAAGAGTTGCACATAGAGAACTCCGGGAGCTTAAAAGGGTAAATTCCTTTACTATAACATTCTACATTTTTATCTGTCCTCTCCTTTATTTACATTTAGACTTCTATTTTTTGTTTTGCATATTTATGCTTGACTACTTCACAGTGTTCAATAGAGAATTTTGAAGTTTAATTGATATTTGTTGTTGTGATGATAAATTGATTGGGGTCTAATGACCAATGCAAATTGATTTGGATAAAGGCTGGTCATCTTACTCATGAAGGAATCCAATAAGATAAAAAACAAAACTCTCTCAAATTTCTTGCACCGATCCTTCTGCATTAGCCTTCTTTATAATTCCTGTGTACTTAGTTGGCACCTTTATATGGCTCTGCAGTAAGATTTCATACTTTCATGCTTGGAGAAGAAGTGATTAAATGAGCTGCTAAATAGTCTTTTACCATTATCCATTCATGACTAGGCCATCTTGCCAACTTATGCTAAACATTTGAGCCAGATTCTATGCCTCAAGGGATTATAAGCTGTTTAGATCTGTGTTTCCCTGTTCCTTGCACTTCCCTAAAGTATATGCTTGGTGAATATAGTTCTGATCTTCCTTTACTGCTGCAGTCTGCTAAGGAGACTGGTGCTCTCCAAGCTGCCAAAAGTATGTTGGAAAAGCAAGTTGAAGAACTCACCTGGCGTTTGCAGCTGGAGAAACGAATGAGAGTAGGGCTCGGTTTTTTATATATCTCTATCACCTAAATAAAGAAAGTGAAACTTTATGAATTGTAACGTCTCAACTGTAATCATACCTCTCTTGCGTGTAAACATGTTGGAATATTCAATTCATTTGTCTAAATCACCTGGCAATAGAACTTTTTCACTGGGAGATGCATGATTCCGGCATTTGCTCACCTGGTTTTATCTGGAGCTGCTTAATAGTCTTTTATAGTTAATTTGCAATCTTGAATGCTGAATATGTGAAAGTTTTTACCATCTCTATTTTATTGCCCGTCACTGATGCTCCCCTTTCATTGCAGGCTGACCTTGAGGAATCTAAAACTCAGGAAAATGCAAAATTACACTTTGCTTTGCAAGAACTGCAACTTGAATTCCAAGAAAGTAAAGTGCAGTTTATCAAGGAACTTGAGGCTGCGAAAAAGGCATCTGAACAAAGCCCAATAGTTCAGGAGGTCTCTGTCATCGACAATGAAACGGTGAATAAACTTACTGCTGAAAATGAATCCCTTAAGGTAATGTTTTGATGATTTGCTTTAAATGAACTTTGGTTTCAACGTTAGGCTTGTCACTTGGATGCTTTCAGGTTATAGGAAGCCATATAAGCATCTAAGATGAATAAAATAGTAAGCTCCACTTGGTTCATACTAAAGGTGTCAGGTTCAGCTTTATGGAACCTCAATCTACTCTCCATTGAGCCGTGTGCTGAACTGAATATAATAAGATTGATGTCATATGTCTGCAACTTCTGCTAATGGCATTTTGTGTATGTATTTTGCAGACCATGGTAAGTTCACTGGAGAAGAAGATTGATGAAACAGAGAGGAAATACGAAGAGACAAATAAACTTAGTGAAGAGCGGTTAAAGCAAGTTATGGATGCAGAGATGAAGATAATTGAGTTGAAGACAACTATGCTGAGGTTCCAACATAACTTCTCGATTGTCAAATGATGTCGAGATGTGTCCGATTTTTTATGATTACAGTTTCAATAGTGTCAGTTACTTTAGTGACTGTCGTCTCTTCTCAGGCTTGAGGAAAAACTTTCTGACATGGAAGCTGAGGACCAAGTTCTGCGTCATCAAGCATTGCTCAGTTCATCTAACAGGAAAATGTCAGGACATCTAGAAAGTGCATCTCGGGTACATATCTAAGATTAACTTTTACACATGGGCTATTGAAAATTGGCACTTTTTTGGCATTTGGTACTAACCAATTCTTCGCTTATCTTAATTCCTCCAGCCTCTGGAAAATGGTCACCATGTGAGTAAAGAAACCAATTGCATATATAAGAATTGTTTTTGGCTGTTGGAGTTATTGATATTTCACTATTCATGTCCCTGAGCGAGCCTGCTTTTTTACAGACATCAACATCTTCATCTGCAAAAAACTTTGGCACTGATGCTGACCAAAGAATGAGGAGGTCTCAGATTGAGCTGCTACATGTATGTGCTTAAAGATCGAAGTGGGACGACATTGTTTTTCACATATTTTCTTGGTAAAGTTTAAAATGGCTTACTGCAATATTTTCTGTGATACAGGAGAATGTAGATGCTCTACTTAATTGTGTGGATCAAAATCTTGGGTTTAGTCAAGGAACACCAGTTGGTGCAGTTACCATATACAGATGCCTCCTCCACTGGAGATCATTTGAAGCAGAAAAAACTAGTGTGTTTGATCATCTTATTCAGTTGATTGGTTCTGCAATAGAGGTAACTTGTTTTCACCAGTTAAACACGTGGATTTAGCCCGGAATCATCCTCTAATATGAGCTAAATCCCAGAGTAGGTAGATTTGGTATTTAACATGCTTGAGATTTGTGTTATATTTGCAGGAACCAGATAACAATGATCTCATGGCCTATTGGCTATCAAATACCTCAATGCTGCTGTTTTTACTTCAGCGGACTTTAAAAAGCAGTGGAGCAAATCAAAATCCTCCAACGTCATTTTTTGGGAGGATGGCTCAAGTAATGAGATTATTTTTTTGAACTTATTTTGTTGGATGTCTGCATAATCTATGATTGCATGCCAGAGAGATATTACTCTTTGTTGATACTATTTCTATCTTCAATGAACAAAGTTATCATGTGACCTGATATTTCTCAGAGTTTCCGTTCATCTCCTTCTTCTACCAACCTCAAATTTGGCAAGGATATAAAGCAGATTGAGGCGAAATATCCAGCTCTACTTTTTAAGCAGCAGTTGACAGCATACGTTGAAACTATATATGGAATCATTCGAGACAATGTGAAAAAGGAGTTGTCGCCACTGCTTTCTACATGTATCCAGGTCATTCCTCGCATTCTCCCTAGGGGCTGGCCTAAGAAGGAGAATAAATGTTAGATTATATCTCATGAAAATCATAAGTAGTAAAATGCAACGAGTGATTGTTTCCTGAAGCAATTGGAGGATTTAGAACAAGTAGTTTACTTTTGTTACGTAGGAATTGAAGATGTCTGCTGGCTAAGCAAGTGATCTCTTAACTCAATTTGGATAGAAATCCTTAAAATGGAATGCATCTCCAACTTGAATAAGAAAATTAAGTTTCCAGATTTTCATGCTTAAATAAGAACATGGATGCTGGGTGCAAGTATAAATTGACAAAATTGCATTTCAAGTTTTCATAACTCATGTAGGAAATCTGGCTCCTATAATGGTAAATTTTCTAAGGCCATTGGTATGCTATCTTGATTATCCAGGCACCAAGGGCATCAAAGGGAAGTGCTTTAAAATCATCTGGGCGGTCGTTTGGACATGGTCTGGCTGCTGATCAGTGGCGCAGCATTGTAGAGAGCGTTGATGGGCTGCTAGTCATATCAAGAGAAAATTTTGTAAGGGGCTTCAATTTTAACATTTTGATGGTGATGATTGGTAGTTTTTACATTCTATGACCTGTGACTTGTGTTGTTTTAGGTGTCCCCGATTCTTGTTCAGAAGATAATTACTCAAGTATTCTCATACATAAATGTTCAGCTGTTTAATAGGTAGTAGAATGGTTTTCCATCTTCCTCTATCACTGTATAATTCTCTATGCTATCAGATTAACTTGCCAATTCTCTGATTTATATGCTATTCAGCCTTCTACTTCGACGTGAGTGTTGCACATTCAGTAATGGGGAATATGTGAAGGCTGGGCTGGGTCAGTTAGAACTATGGTGTGGGCAAGGGGAAGAAGAGGTACCCATTTAATTATTTGTCATGTGATTTACACTGTATATTAGATCGGAGGAATTTTGTAGACCTTCTATTTCCAATGCGCTCACATATTGATCTAAAAATCTAAAATTTCCTTACCTCTAAATGTCAGGAGCTCTTTTAACGAGCTATGTATGATGCAGGAGAATATTCATATTCTAAAGTTTACCAGAATTCACCCCTCTTAGACTGCCAATCTAATGTAAAACTATTATGAATGATTAATTCTTCTCTTCTTTGACTTAATTCAGTTTACTGATTTTGAAAGGACGTTATCGAGTGATTTTGAGTTAGTAGGAAAACTAACTTAGACCTATATACTTGTTCTTAGTTTTTATAATCATTGAAACGCGTGGTACCGGTGCATACTTAGAAAGCACATCTGCAGTAGTTGGACGTCTTATTCATGTTTACTTCGTCAAGTGAGCGCATATGTATTATATGTGGAAATAAGTTATATTGACGTAATGTTTCCTTACTGGTTCTCTAAAGAAGTCGATAAATATTTGTAACTTCTGTCGATCTAGGGATCTTTCAAGAGAACTTAGGATCTATATTTGTTCTTTTACTGCAGTATGTTGGCTCATGCTGGGATGAACTTAAACAGACAAGGCAGGCTGTTGGTTTCTTGGTATGATTTATCCTTTCATGTTACTACACTTGAGAATCTTACTTTAAGTGCAGTGCTTTTTTGTTAAATGTTATTTCTTCGCCTATGGATGTGACATTGCTCTGACCCCATCGAATGCTACTTTAAGTGCAGTTACTTACGCTGTTAAGCAGTATAATTGTATTATTGTTGTAAACTTTTCTGAATGCGTCAGTTCTATATGGTTTATTTTCAAATTTGTTGTATTTTTAACAAATTGCTTTTCCAGGTCATACCCCAGAAATCAAACATATCATATGACGAAATGACAAATGAACTTTGCCCGGTATCTCTCCTATCCCATGCACGTATCCACTCAATTGCACTTTTTGCGACCTCATTTCTCATGCTTTCTTCCTCTTTCAGGTCTTGAGTATTCACCAGCTGTATCGTGTTTGTACACTGTACTGGGATGACGACTACAATACTCAAAGCGTATCCCCAGAAGTATGCCAAAGTGAATGGATCGTATCGTCAGCTTACCTATTAACTTCCTTTTTACTGTCAATGTTTGATGTGATACTCCTCCACCCTGTTATCGTGCAGGTGACTTCAAGAATGAAAATTTTAGTAACAGACGAGCCAAGCGAAGAAGATAGCAGCTCCTTTTTGTTGAATGACGATTCCATGTAAGAATTGGAAGTCGTCGGACTCATGCCTGTTGAAATAGAAAGCTGATATATTATTCATTCATATAACCCCTACTCACTGTAACCTTTTGAAATGTAGTATTCCTTTCTCCGTTGATGACTTATCGGAATGCTTCGGAAAGAGGGATTTTTCAGATGTACAGCCTGCTCCAGAGCTTCTCCAGAAATCATCCTTTCACTTTTTACAGGATTAAGGCCTTCATTCTTTTAGCACATTCTCCTCGCCGTCTTCTTCTTCCACATCATCCAGCCAATGTCTCCCTGTAAATCCGCTCCTAATTCTTTTGTTTTTCCATTTTTTTTACAGGAAAAGAAAAAAAAAAGTTTTCTACAATTATTGTAGCTTCCATGCCTTCTATTGTAATATTATTATTCTTTTACATTAGAGTTGTAGAAAGTTATTTAGGCTCTGGTTCTTCTTACAGTTGATGGAGGGCATGGATAGGTTTTTTACAGTTTTCTTTTCATTTTCCTTGTCTTTTTTTCTTTTTTAAAAAAGGTCAATATATAGGAAAGAAAAAGAGTGGAATGGAAAGAGCTTATCTAAGATATCTCTCATCTCCGCAAGCTTCATCTTGTAGTCACATTACATATTATTTGGTTATACTTATTTGGCAAGAGTAATTATTTTCTAATATTTTATTTTATTTGAAAGAAAAAGAAAGCATCAAATTATATGGGCTTTGGTCCATTAAAGGATAAACTAGAAAAGAGGAAAGAGTTGGGCTTTGGCCCATTAAATTTCATTTTTCATGATTTCCTTTTGTAAGTTTGTTACCAAGTCGTCATGGCAGGATCGTCGTTTTTTTGTATGTGCCGAGGGCATCCATGATTTAGTTGGAGCAGGAGGAGCACATGGCGACCCAATAGTTGAGGGAGGAAAACTGGAAAACTGGTATTGAAGGGGCGCCGTTGACTAATTCTACTCTATCGGTTTGACCTAAATCTTCAAACAATCATGTGATGACATGTGTAGCCATGTTTCCCTCCTGATTCTCTCATCTGATACCCTTTTCAGTTATTACGGTTATGGAGGTGGTTGCATCATTTTGTACTATATTTGATAATTTATTTATATGATTAAACGAATACCAAAATTTATTTCAACTTATAGTTTTATGCAACTATATCATGCTTTCCACTGGCGCCTGCAATTTTACTCTGCTCAAGTTTTATTTTATTATTAATGCAAAAGAAAACATCCAATTGACATAATTTATTGAGAAAAGAGAATTCAGTGTACTGACAGACACTACATGTAAAAACAAATTCAATTCTTACTCCTTAACTTTCTCTACTTCCAAACAAGTACTTATAATTCAATTGATTGATTTTATAAAATGATAAGAAAAGTATTCTTGGTCAAATCTCTAGCTCACTCTGCAAGAAGTAGGACTGCCCAGAGCCGATTTTTCATAAAAAAAATAATAAAATCTGCCAATAAAATAAGGAGTTTGGTGCCACGACGAGAAGGATTGTTGGCTGTGCCAAGTGCTCCCCACAAAGAGTAAATGTAAGATTAAGAATTTCTGGGACCGAACTTAGACTCATTGAACCGACCTTAATTATAACCCTATCATTGGAGATTGTGCCTAATATGGAATTGTAATTATTACCATTATTATACAACATTAAAATGAACCCATCCTCCGTATGCCCGCATCAAAGATTTTATACCGGAGGTAAAATTTGAATTTGAGTTCGAGTTTTTAATGATATCTTTACCATTATTTAAACAACCAATAAAATACATGTCCATTAACAAATTCTATCATTCTTTTCTCCTCTTTTAATAATGTATAATTCTCTAAATTAATTTTTATTTAATTAATGTGAATTAAATTTAACTTTTAGTTCTTTTTCTAATTTTTCCATTCGTTCCTAGAAGTTGGATACTCATGTTTCTTTAGGCCTGAATCATAAATTAAACTAAAATTGAATCAGAGACACAACAATCACTTGTTGGTCTATAAATTTATTATAAATTTAACTCGAGGAATCTGATTCCCTTTCTCCCAACAAATATTGATATACTCACTAGGTAATTAGGATATTATGAGAGGGCCAAACGAATGATTTGTTTGGAAAAGAAGGAAAAGGAACATTGCACTGAAAATTCTTCATGATCGGCTCACATGCGTGGCCATCCAAAGACTTTTTTTTTTTTTTCATCCATTGGATCGGAACCATACATCATTTTTTGCCCTAAAAAAAGTTTGTAACGTCAAATAAATTATATAATAATCACATATAATCTTTTTTGAAATTTGAATTTAACCTTTTAACTAACATTTTACCCATGTAAGCTTTTCGTCACGGTAGAGATTTTATACTTTTCTTATAAGATTACCCAAAATATGTTTCTCGTTAATGTTAATCGTAAGATGACGCTCAAATTATTCCTCGCAGTATTGTGAATTAAATTCATAATCCATATTATAAATTAAATATATACTAATTAATCAGTTGAGTTATATATATTCCAAGTTGATTAATGAGTATTTTTTTTAGTGGTTTGAATCATTTGACTCATCTATAGCTTACCCTTACCCTTACCCTAGTGATTAATTAGTACCTATTGCAGTTTTACAAATGGTATATTAATTAGATCTTGATGATCCTCTTGATAAGCTCCGGAATCAAAGTATTATAACCCTAAGATTAACCCCACAATTGAAATATTATATCTCGGCCGGGCTAGTGATAAACTAGTTAGGGTGCTCTCTCTTTATTCTTTTAAATCGTGAAATTAATTTTTTTCAAGTAAATTGTCGGATTCTGAATAGAATGATTCTTTTGTATATATAAATATATGTTTTTTTTTCAAATTTAAACATAAAACATTGATTAATTACAGTACTGAATTACAACTAATGTCTGTAACAAGGTGTGATAAAAAATATATATATATATACCCTAAAACTTTATTACACTAACATCAAGGTTAAAGCTAAAAAATATTGGCATATATAATCATCACAAATCCCTGTATATTATCCTCCCACATGAGACGCAATGAGGGTTTATGCACGACTTTAAAGTATATATATCTTGGGTTTGCCACAACATTTTGAAATTGTTCTAGATATTTACTCATTCCAAAGCTAATTGTAATAATAACACGATCCACCATGCGCAATTAATAAATTAACCCTAAAGAATGCTTGTTTGGCAAGATGAATGTTCTGATATATGTGTATCTCCTTGTTCTAACATTGAGTGGATCTTTCTATACTATCCCAATTAGTAATTTGATCCTCATTTATTAATTAGTAAAAAATTACCAGCTGAGTTTTTGTGTACATACATGATTTAATGATATTTTAAGTCAAGTACTTTAATATTATATTTAATATTTTTTTATACTAATTATTTGTTTAATTACTCCTATATTTTTATTTTTTTGTTTATTAATTATTCACGAAAAACTTATATGACATGTGATATCATTAATTGTTGTCATATGACCACAAGCCACATAATCACGTGTAATGACATGGCACGAGATACATCATTTTACCTTCAAATGATGACATAACATGTGTCATATCATCACATCATAGCACGTGACACCTGTCAAATGACATTTTAGTGTTAATGTGATACTTTAAAAAATAAATAATCAAGTGTTGTCATCATTCAGTTACGGCAGGATAATTAAATGAACAATTAACATAAAAGAGTAATTAAATAAAACATTAAATCATCATTAACCATATATATCTGCTTAGAACAACATTTTAGTACTTTTTAATTAATTAGTTAGCCTGACCCGGTGTGAATATTCCCTCATTTCTTTAAAAACGATGTATTACAGTGTTGTAAAAAATCATATAAAATTATAAATGATGTTTTTTTATTTCATAAATAATTTTTTGTTTAATTTTACTAATATACTCATAATTAATGAAGAAAATGATTAATGAGAGTAAATAACGAAAGTTGAGTTAAAACAAGAATATTATTACCGTTGAAAGTAAAATAAAAATGCGTAAAAAATATTGCATTGGTTTTGTGTAAAAATTGCTATAACATCAAATATTAAGGGACGAAGGAATATGATTAATTATAATGATACAAATATGTTTAATTCCCTTAAAATATTTTTAAAAATAGAGAAAATAACAAATAAATAATTAAACAGTATATCATCTCCACCTTTGCATGAGAAAACTAAAACCTTTTTAAGAACCCAAAGTTACATGCACATGCAGCCACCTCTCTTTTTTCCCAATGTTCCCAATGAGAAAACAAAAGGAAAGGTTCATTTTCCCAGATCATAAGTGTGAGCAAATTCAATGTCAATGGTGTTAGATCAGATTCTAAAGGTTGAATTTGATCAATTTTCCTGAGCTATGTTGCCCAAGAAATGCATCTTTAATTCTGTGGTCCTGCAAAGAACAAGTTGGTTTTGATTCATGAACAAGGAATACAGTCATACGCACGCACCAATATACACACACATTATACTACTTATAATATTATTAATTCAAAATAATAAGTAAGTGGTTCCAAATTCCAATTAATAGAGAGGAAGAGTGAATTGAGCCCTTCCATGTCGTGCAAATTAATCACCTCTCCACGATTATCAAAATCTATCCACAATATTTCATCTTGGACGTATGGCCACATCGGATCAAAAAAAAGAAGACATACATAGGAGTAAGCAAAGAATGAGAGATTCGATCTGATCCAAATTCGGACATTTAATTACATGTTATTACATTATTTAGCTGACATTTAGTTCGCCCATAGATTATTATTGATTATTAGTAGTAGTAAATTATAGTAAAGATGGGGTTCCTGGATAAGAATTTGAAGAAAAAACTAAGTACTTAATTACTAATACCCAATTGCATTTTTCATTGCCATTAATTTCTAGAAGTCAACAACAGCAGCAAATTCACCATATGTATCGAGCTTGATTGCGTGATAGCTAAGCCATATCTTGGTCTAACCACATTAATCTGCTCTAAACAATTTGGCAACGATCAGTCACGTGAGCAACTCGTCGTTTTGTTTAATTATTATTATTGTTAAGAGTTACACAATTAAGCTATGAGAAATGAGAATTGAGATGCGTAGCCGGCTGTTTGCTCCAATTTCAAAACCCAACCATTGAACTTCGCATCGGTACTTTAAAATTTGAAGTTAGACAAGTATTACTATAATTACAGCTAACTTTTTTACATTCTCCAAAATTCACCAATGTGTCTACAACTACCTAGGCACCCCACTTTCTCATGAGATTTTTTATTTTTTTATGGGTTAATAATATTAGTGCTCTTTACTCCAATTATTTTATTAATTTAATCTTTCTATTTTTTGTCCCGATTTGATCATTTTATTGCTTTTCATATATTAATTCATTCTTTCCCAACTGTCCTGCATACATCAGCTAACTATGTGTATATGATATTTTTGATGACACGCCGCTCCACATCAGTAATTTCTTTTTCTTTTTTGAAAAAAAATAATTTCCAAAAAAAATAAAATCTTAAAAATCTAAAAAAATAATTTAAAATACAAAAACTCATTATATAATTTGTTTGTCAAAAAATTATTAAAAATTCTTGAATTTTTAATTTTTTGAAATTATTTCTTATTCTTTAATTTTTATTGTTATAAAAAAATTATTTGATGTGGAGCTTCACGCCATTAAAAATAATATAAAACACACTATGTATGTATAGTTAACAACCACATATGCATGACGTTAGAAAGAGTGACTGAATTAATACGCGATAAACAGTAAAATGACCAAATCGGGATAAAAAACAATACAAAAATCAAATTAATAAAATAATTTTAGTACTAACCCAATTTTTTATCACTGATTAGTCTTGAGTCCGTGAAAAGTAAAAACAGTACATAATAGAATATGGGTCTGCTTCATGACTCATAGTAAGTCATGATTTTTTAGATTTAATGACTTTTTATACAATATCAGATTTTTTTTATTTACTAAACGGGTAAGAGTTCCAATCCTATCGCTAATCAAATTCAATTAAAATTTATTTAATATGATGAGGAAAAAAAAAGTTTCATTAAAACAATTTACTCCAAAATTAATTTTGAGTTATCCTTTCTTTTTAGTGAAATATTCAATTAATGTAAAGAAAATAAATCGGCGGTTAAACCAAAATCCCATTTTGTGATGAATAGAATAGAATAGAATAACTTAAAAACAAACAAATATAGGATTTGTGTGAAATTGGGTCTAATGATTATTAGATGGTTGGTATATAAAACGTCTTTAAAAATGGTTATACTTGAGAAAAAGGATCTTCCATGTGCTAATAATATGACCAATGATAGTCATGATCACTCATTTTTGTTTGGAATTCTTGTTTTGTTTTTTTGTTTTTTCAACAGAGGAAAATAGACCCATGAAAGTGTCAAATAGGAATGATCAAAATCTCTAGAATTTAGGAACCCCATCTCTTTCTTGTGTGCCACAAAACACGTGGCATGGACCCATGAAATTAATAACACAAGCAGGCGAACTTGAGAAGAGGATGGAATGTAGATCATGTAAACTTAAAACCTTCCTTTGAGGACCATAAGTCCATGTATTCAATTTGAAAGATGACTAGTTTGGGCCTATCTTCAAATGTAGACACTTGTTGATCTATATCATCCATCCCTGTCCAGGAAAAAAAAACTATTTTGGGCAATATCTGGGGTCTTTACATTACAATGCAGAATAATCGAGTAAAGTTTGCAACTTCCTAGAGCTCAAAGTCAGAGCCTGCAATTCCAATTCCTGACAGGATTTGAAAACATAGAAAATGGATCCTTCTACTTGACCCCAACTAGTTTCTAAATCTACACTTAGCAGCAGCTAATTGTAATCTTAATTGGACCAATTTGACCACCTAATGTCAATCTATTGGAACAAATTTTAAGATATTTACCACAAAATCAACCATAACTCAACAAACTGTAAATGTTCGAACGATATTAGTCTTATGCCCCAAAAAAAGCAGAAAAGATATCTGGAAGACAAATAGGAAAGAAAAGAAAGGAAGTAGGTGCAAAATAATACACAAGATTATTATATAGATATGGGTATAAACTAAAT
This sequence comes from Viola odorata, assembly GCA_963691705.1. Classification (NCBI taxonomy): domain Eukaryota; kingdom Viridiplantae; phylum Streptophyta; class Magnoliopsida; order Malpighiales; family Violaceae; genus Viola; species Viola odorata. Next base: position 4,237,611 of record OY829545.1, read on the forward strand.
TAAAAGGCAATAAACAAAACAAGAAGAGGCCACTAGCTTATCATTTGGGGATATGACCCTAAAGCTCTCTAGGCATCATTTTTCTAATCCCAATCACATGCCAAGCTTTCCCCTATTTAACACCCCTCCATCCCTCTTTCCCTCCTACAATCACATCACTTCAAAACAAATTCCAACATTTCCATTCTTCCTCTTATATCCATCTTTTCTAACACAAACACAAATCAAAAAACCCTCTCCCATCTTTTTTTCTCTACAAAATGCATAACACCTGTCTTAATATACCAAACATGCTTCAAAGTAAGGAGTTTTTCTCTAGTATGTGCATATGGGTGAATGGACCTGTCATAGTTGGGGGTGGTCCTTCAGGCTTAGCTGTTGGTGCTGGCCTTAAGAGACAAGGTGTCCCTTTCGTTCTCCTTGAGCGAGCGAATTGTATTGCCTCTCTTTGGAAGAATCGCACTTACGATCGCCTCAAGCTTCATCTTCCTAAACAGTTCTGTCAACTACCCTATTTCCCATTCCCCGACCACTTCCCTGAATACCCCACAAAATACCAGTTCATCAACTACCTCGAGTCCTACGCACAAAACTTCGATATTAATCCACATTTCAATGAGACAGTCCAGTCTGCTAAGTATGATGAAACTTTTGGTTTGTGGAGAATCAAAACCATTTCAACAAGCACCACACACCCTGGTGAAGTTGAGTATATCTGCAAATGGCTTGTGGTGGCTACTGGAGAAAATGCAGAGGAGGTGGTCCCTGAATTCGAAGGATTGGAAGAATTCAGAGGCCATGTTTCGCATGCTTGTGACTACAAATCAGGGGAAAGTTATACCGGAAAGCGAGTACTAGTCGTTGGCTGTGGCAACTCAGGCATGGAAGTGTCTCTTGATCTTTGCAATCACAATGCAAGCCCATCAATGGTGGTTCGGAGCTCGGTAAGAAATTTCCACGCCACCCTTTTAGTATCCTGCTATAATTCTTCTATTTCTGGTTTCAGAATTTGTGTTCAAAGAGAATAACTTTTTGTTTCTTGGTTCTCTTTTTTTACAGGTTCATGTCCTTCCAAGGGAGGTTTTTGGGAAATCAACATTTGAGGTGGCAGTAACAATGATGAAATGGATGCCAGTTTGGATGGTAGATAAGACTCTGCTACTTCTTGCCAGGCTAATCCTGGGAAATTTAGAACGACACGGTCTTAAGAGGCCTTGTGTAGGACCTTTAGAGCTCAAGAACACTCAAGGGAAGACTCCTGTGTTAGATATTGGTGCACTAGACAGAATAAGATCTGGTGAAATCAAAGTTGTCCCGGGAATCAAGAAGTTCTCATATGGCAGAGTTGAGCTTGTTAATGGGAAAACTCTGGAGATTGATTCAGTGATTCTCGCAACCGGGTACCGCAGCAATGTTCCTTCATGGCTAAAGGTGAGGACATAGTTTCTGTTATTGTTTATACATTGACTTCTCTGAGTCCAGGATTCATGTGACAGTTATGGAAGTTATGGTTTATTTTCTTTGTTTTTTGTCTTATTCATAGATTTAAAGAATCTGGGAAACAATATATCAGAAGTTTTCATTCATTTTGTTGGAATTTTTACATTCTCATCAGGAGAAATCATGTGGGCTAAAAATGAATCTAGTATTTTTTAGGTAGTTGGATTCTGTCTCTCTGACAATGTTTTATTTATTTTCACATGAAATTCTGTTTTTGGGGAAGACAAATCTCAGTCAATGCTTCTTTCTATTATCTGATATTATTACCATGTGTTGATGCATAAATGTAATAATAGTTTATCAAGATCCATGTGCTAAAATTTTCTTGAAAAAATTGTGTTTTTTGACAGGAAAATGACTATTTTTCAGAAGATGGGGTTCCAAAGAATCCATTCCCTAATGGATGGAAAGGAAGTGACGGACTTTATGCGGTTGGGTTTACAAAGAGAGGTCTTTCTGGTGCATCTTTAGATGCCATTAGTGTAGCACATGATATTGCTACAAACTGGAAAGAAGAAACAAGACAGAAAAAGAAAACAGTGGCTGCTCGTCATAGGCGATGCATTTCAACTTTCTGAAAGGCGTTAAAAATACATCTCGTTGCTTTATTTGCGACGAAACATTCAGATATTCGGCACAAAAAAAAAAAAAAAACATCCAGAAGACCCACTTGGCTTTTGTGTAGAAAAATATTGTAGAACACCTAAAAACAATGAACATAGCTTGTAGCCCTCTCCTAAAGGAAACCCATAATTGCAAATAATTGGGACCTTTTTTTATTCAAAGGAAGATGAGGCTTATTGTTGTGTTTTTTTCTTAATTTTTTTTAAAAATTTTTACATTTTCTGCTAAGGAAGTTTGTGACCTTTTCTTTTTTAAGATTAATATAAAAATAATAAGTATGTATCCTTTCTTATTTTTATTAATTCATTTTTTTTGGTACTTTGTATCTAATTTAATATTCCAAGTCAAACTGAAGTAAGTGATAATAATTCTCTAGGTACTTCTCTCTCTTGTTGCGCCCGGTCATTATTACAACTGATGGGCTATATCAACACCATGGTCCACCTAGGGCCCAATAAATTGTGTGGGCCCTCGGTCCATTATACAAAAAACATCACAATCTCTCTACATACTGATTCTTCCCTGACCGATTTCTACGTAAAATAATGCGTTTAAAAAATCTGTGTTTTTTTGTCTTTCCTCCTTAATTATAGATTTTAAAAAGAGGGAAACTATTTTTGTATTTGGTTTTGCTCAGCACATGGATAGAGCCCACAGTGAGGAAGGGGGCTCGGGTCGATTTGGTGGTCTCGGTTTTGCAAACTTGCATGTGAAGTTTTAAAGCTCCGTAGTCTGCTATTGCAATGCATGAAATGCTGGAAACAATAAATATGATTTGACATGTACAACTAATTTCGAAAAAGAAAATAAACACTAATGCGCATGAGTAACTCAAATTCAAGTCTGACCTCCGCCTAAATTAATGTTCGAAAGCGCACTTGTTAAACTGTGCTGTGTTTGTATGTTAATGGTGTGGGTTTAGTTTCAAACCTCACTCTTACTAGATTGATCATAATTCTGAGATATCATCCTTCATCTAGTTTGAAGGGATTAGCTCAGTTTTTACTTTTTTTCCGGTCTCCTACCCTTCCAACATGAGATTACTTTTGTTCAAGTATAGTCGGGTTCCAAAAAAGTGACTCTCTCAGCATGATTTTCTCCGTTCTCCATATCACCTAACGTCTCAAATTGATCGCACCTCACTACTAGTCCAACCCGGTAGCTTAGACTTACTAGGTTTACTCTAAAACATCACGCAAACTCCACATTCCAAATGGCTTGGTTGCTCTAAGTAACACCACTCATTCACCTCCATTTATTTTGTGATCTATTCAAGGAATGGAAGCTGCTAGTCTCGAGGAGATCATTGATCTAAGCCCCAAGTTTCCTAATGAACATGGGAGCTACGTAGAGTTGACTTTTATGCTAAACCAAGCATTACTATCTGCTTGGTTCAAATGCGAATTGCTAAAAAGAAAGCGTAAACAAAAAACGTGAGCACTAAAAACCAAACCGCAAATATTGTGCAATACACTCCAATTCTATCACCCATATGCAACCAAATCCTAGCCACTTCTTTATACAATTCTTTTCCCTCTTTGATTCGTATCCTAAACAGTCTCTCCAAAACAAGAAAAGTAAATGCTGAAACATTTTTTTACAAAAAAAAAATGTTGAAAGGGAAGACAACCCATATGACTACCCATGCCATGGATTCACATGCATGAAAGTAATTCAATGGCGCTCATCTAAAACTGCTTCACCACCACAAACTCAAAACTTTTTCATAAAAAAGAATTAGAATTTAGAAGTCAAATTCAATCTTTCTATTGCAACTCTCCTTCGTCAACTTGTTTTGTAGCTGGAGAATCCAAAATATTTTTGACACATTGGAAAATGCACTACCAGTCAAGACTAGAACAACAACATTAAACCAGCAACTGTGTATCTGTCCAATTCCACAAGAATTTCTAGCGTTCTTGCAGTCTTGTAACCTCATACCAAGACATCACAGTTACCAAGAAAAGAGAAACACATGGGTGGCCACCCCCCTTTCTGTTCCACAAAACAGCCCATTCTCACATGTTCTGAATCTTCTAATATTTTTGTGTACTTACGGTTGTTAGTTGATAACAGCGGTAATTTCAAGTCCCGTGTAATTTTGACTGCATATGTATGCAACTCATGCATGAATCTGTATGTGTGAACAAAAAGATTCATGCCCTTTCCCCATATTAATTGTTGGATCCAATGACGACTAGTAGCCCTAGAAAAATTCTTTTTGTATGCATGCACGCATGTATGTGAAATTAGTGAAAGAAAAGAGAAAAAGGTATGCATGCGTACCTCCATACTTATTCTTTGACTTGAAAATACATGCCATACATAGCAAGTAAGAGATGTTGACAGGAAATCTTAACCAACATTGAGTGGCTTCAAATAAGGGCAGTGCATCTCATCATCTCCGCGCCCATCTTCCAAGCCTGGCTCACCTAGGACTCTGCACTCATAAGGCCGATGGTTATTCAAAGATAAGAATTTGCAGAATGGTTGGCGCGGGACTTCCATGGACTATTCAAGGAACAGTTTACAGCTGAAGTCGTCCTTCAATTATTCAGAATCTTCTTTTGAATTGACAAGTGAGCAAGATAATGAATAAGTGAGCAAGATAATGAATAACTGAAACATAGTTCACTCGATACTCATGAACCAAATTCAGACCAACTAGCCACAGTGATATGGAACCATGTTTCAATCAGACACGCAGATCATATATTCCGAGTTTTATTGGCCTACACATAAAGGAAAGGATACTGGTCAAAAGAAGCAACATCCATTTCATTTTCTCTGGAAACTAAACTATATATATGCCAACAACCACTTGTTCAGTATCATACATGAAAGCATGAAACAGGGTCACTTGATCTAAAATTTTGGCGGCAAGCAGTATTAATAGTCATCATCTAGAACAGCCTTTCTTTTTATTCTATTAAAAAAATTCCGTACATATATATGATCACTTGCTCTGTAGCATCTTGTCAATTTGACCATTCTTGTTGTACATTTCCACCAGTTTCTTTGCATATGAAGGCATGTGCTGGTCAGCTCTGCATATGTAGCGAGTTACAAATGTTCAGGAGAAATTCAGTGCTTTACCAAAAAGGTTCACAAGTAAATTAAAGCATACCTTTCTTTTCCCCAAGTTCGATTGGTGTACAAGTAGTTTCTGATGGTATGGTAGTCCAGTGAATAGCGAGCAAATTCAAGACCCTTTGGTCCAATCTGATTAAAAAAAAGACAGTCAGAACAAAGAAAAATCTGGATTCTGTAGTTGCATTCGTTTTGAATCTATCCTTTAAGGGGAAAAAACATGCTTACCAAGTTCAGTATAGCAGCTATAAGATTTCCTACAAACTTAGGTGCAGGTTGAGAAGGACCTCTCCCTGAGGAAAAGTAATCAACATAAACAAAACACTATAAAAAGAAATGAAGTTCTTAATTGAATAAAGACCTTATCAAGAAATGAGTAAAGTATAGAATTACAAATGAGAGAGCAAGCCATCTCCCAGAGGTATGACACAATTTACACCAAATATCATAAATCCATGATTCCCTAGTGATCAATCGTTAGTAGAAAGAAAATGACATTTAAATAGATAAGCTCATGCCAGTTAATTAGACAGCAGGATTTTTTCCGTAGATGTAAGACAAGCAGAACAGATAAGATGGTTTGACATCATCTATCCCAACGTTTAGCTTCATGTCTGAATGAAGACTGTAAAATATTTTCTTACGAATAATATAAAAAAGAAATGACATGCGTACCAAACTTGGCATCGTCATCAGCCTTAACAGTCTCCATAACAAATGGTCGACGATCACCCTGAAGCAATAATTTTTTTTTAAAGCCTGGTTCTATTTCACAGAGGAACAAAGAAACCCGAACATGATAGAGCATAGGACTTTACACTTGAGATTGTTGGAGTAACCTCCAAAAGGTCTTTCACCAAATTGAGCATTTCTCTACCACGGTCATTTCTGCAAATTTCAGAAAGAGCTCAATATGACAAACAAATAAAAACAGAAATGTCTATAAACAAAAAGAGAGAATATGAAACATAATAAATGTAGAAAGCTTCCAGCATACTCTAGTCTTGTATTACCTGACTGTAACATACTGGGGATGTTGTGTCATGCTGACTCCAGAATATTTTGGCACACCCATGTAACCCACCACAAGGTCCTGCATTTACATGTACAAGATAATTAAGCGAAGTTGGGACATAACTGAAAAAATCTGTGGCACTTCTTTGCAGCAGAACAATTGATCACAGCGTAAGAAAGGCTTATATGCACGTGGTAGTAATCCTACAACACATTACACTCTAGGTTATGACAAACTTATAGGCGACTGACTATGTGTATGACACAGATTTTGAGATATTGGATTCAAATAGGTAACTACGTAACTAGACAGTTGGCAAATGCATAGAACATCAGAATGCCTGTTCACAACGATTGAAACTCACCGCTAAAGCATTTGTGTAGTCGAAACAGCTGTGAAACACAAATAAAAATTTAATTAGGATAATTTCAACAGTCAAAAGATAATTCTATTCTCCACAAACTTCCAATCATTAAACAAGAGAGAATTCTTCACATGCTAAGAGCTAATATACTTTCCAAGAAACGACAAATTATAAAGTAGTAGTGGTAGGTAACCTTCGTCATGATAGTATCTTGGATCTGAGAGATAGCTAAATCAATCTCTGATAATTAGTACAAACATGGACTTACGGTAATCATCTACAATGTTATCCACTTCGAAAGCCATGTTTTCCATCATGCCCAGCAGTGAGAGATTTATAGTTTTAAATTCTTATATTATCAAGTGCAAGTAATAGTGACTTAATGAAGGGGGATTTACCTATAGCAAGATGGAGCAATAACATCAACTAAGTCGTTTGCTGGTAGACAGAAATAAGGAACCTGCTTTAGTTAAGATTTGAAAGGTGTTGAAGCAGCAAGAATTGTGAGACTTGGATCAAACTGAGAGTATAGGGGGGAAAAGTAACCTCTTCAATATGCCCATCCAAGTGCTTCAAGTGAACCTGAAGAAACATTACAACTATCATACCTCAGAACTACAAAAGAAAACATCTGGGGAACTTTTGACTAGAAGTGCATGCTTATCATACATTGTTTACATTTACAAACAGTTGTAATAAAATATTCTGTAAAAGTTTCTGTTATTGTAACTAGTATTTGAACATCAGAAAGTACAGTGATCATAGAAATCTTAAAAAGTTTGAAAAAAAGAAATCCAAGATAGATGATCAATCAGCACGAACCTTGTAATCTTGCATAAACTCATAGTGAAGGACAGTTTCTGGTTCATCACTTGCAGCCTTTAGAAACTTATCAAGTCCTTCCCGAGTTCCATTATCAACTGTGAAATAAGAGTTCTGGTCATGATTTAATTTGAAACTAAACCAGATATGTTTCAGTAAATAGCACACTAAAGTTAGATATAATGTCCTTCTACACTAGAAATCTAAAGGAGTCCAAGTGGTTATTTCGGGGACATCCAATAGAGAATCTAAGTGCATTGTCTTTTAGATGCATAACGATTAGTTAGTGCTATGAGTAATTGATAACAGGAAAAGTGATTCACTATCAAACAGCCAGAGTATTGTAGATTTAGTATATATTGAAGATCATTTAACTGATGCTATGGATGTATTACCGCAATTGGTGCCCAACACATACAGCTTCTCCAAATTCAAATGGTGCTCTACAGATCTCAATGCTGCAGTTTAAGAAATCACGCTGCATTACAATAGTATAACTCACAACAAAGCAAATAACTGAAAGTATATTTATCCAGCAGAGAGATTCAACTCTACCTTGCACTTGGCAACCCACACCACAGAAAAGAAGGCGTTTCACGCCTGCAGCCTGTAGAGCAGAAGAAATGATCATTGTCCATCTGACAAATTCTTCCTAAGATTTATAGCTATCATTGTATAATACATACAATAGCCCTGGACACAGCAATCAGAACTAAAACCAAGCGGTACTTTCTTGAAAGAGAACAGTTTTGCAGCATTCTAAGAGTGTAAAGAATTAAAGCTTGAAAATACATCAAGGTACCCTGCCCACTGAGGAAATAAATTGTGATACTGTCTCTAAAATTCTAGCTTTGCTAAGTATCCCCACTTAACCCTGAAGAAAAACGTATCTTGCTTTCATGTGTTAGATATTCCATTGCAAGTGTGGTCAAGCTTAACTGAGTTGAACAAAAGAAAATCAGCAGATAGAAACGAAAAATGAATAGTTATAAGTACGGTAGCTAAGCACCTCAACAAGGGCAAGGGTATTCAGATTAGGAGATAGTGTTGGCTTCACACCTTTAGCAGCTAGAACTTCCTCCGGTGTCCTAGAATAAGAAACGTGGGAAGATATCAGTATAATTATTGAGACAATCAGACGCATGAAAATGTTGTGTCAAACATTGAGAAGGCAAGGGCAAAGTAAAAGAAGAAATCATAACACCTGGCTAGTATAGGCCTTGGAGAGAATCTGTCCTCTGGATCACTGAATCACCCAAAAACAATAGCAAAAGGATCACAGACCAGAACTAACAACAATAAGCATAAGCATAAGCAGTGAAAACATTCAAGAAGGTTTATTGCATATTTTATGATGTAGCCCCACCTCTGCACACAAATAACAGCATCAACCATGCCAGCTTGTAGCATTTCAATTGCAATGGTAGTCACTATTCCTGTCCATTGAGCTCCTGTATTTGAAGAAAGTTCCACACGTTAAGAGAAAAAGTTAAAGTTCAGGAACAATAGAGAGTAAAGACAGGAAAATTTTGAAATTTCCGTTGCATTAGAAAATCCATACCTTCCACAGGCTTAATTTTACGGGCATACAAGAGTTCCTCATGAACTCCTAAATATGTCTCATCCAAAGAATCATTTTTCCTTCCTCTACCATGAACTACCGGTTCTAAACCCTGAATCAGAATTTCATTTAGTAAACACTTAGAAATACTCAGAGAACAAAAAAAAAGTTATCTAAAAAAGAAAAAAGGCAAAGCAAAATCGCGCATGCAAAGTGCATATGAAGTCCACTTGAAACCGGCAAGTTTCAGAAAAGAAGCAGAGGAGGAGAAGGAAGAAGAAAAGGAAGCAGAGAGCTAGTTTTACTTATGAGCTAAAACTAACCAACTTACTTCAATTTTTGACATTCCATCTCCGAGAAAAGCACAAGCATTCTTCACATGCGCAATGTAGTACGTATCGCACAACCCACATCGGCTACAGTCAGAAGACGATCGATAAGCACACGAAATTAGTAAAGCTACATACTTTACAAAAATAGAAAGAAACCCATTAAAAGAAAATTCAGAAAAGACAGACCTGCAGTGGTCCTTGGCTGGATAAGTTCCACCTGGCGGGATGGGTTTGGAGCGATCCCTCCAGTCATCTCTTAACTTGACAGACTTACTGGGAGAAGTAGAGTTGGAATTGGAACCCGCTTCATGAAATAGTCGCGTTAAGGAAAGCTAAGAGTCATCAGAGTTGATATATTAGATTATCCAGTGAGTATGTAAAGTACGATCGAGAGCTAACTATTACCTTTTGAAGAAGGTGAAGATGAGGAGGAAACTATGGGCAGCGAGAGCTTGCAGATGACAGAAGTCATGGCAATGGCAGCAGTAGAGAGAGAGAGTAGAAAGTAGGACTAGGAGTAGGACTAAAGAGCGAACGTCGCTGTGCGCCACATGATATGGATGGTGCGAAAATGTAGATTTTTCTTTAAAAAAAGGTAAACGGACTGTCGTTTTAGCGACCCCATACCCTTTCATGATTTCATCATCCTCGTTTATCTAGGGTTTAAGCTTAACCCCTCTTTCTCATCTGCAAAAAGATGGCGTGCATCTCCATTGCCCCTCACCACAAGTTCTCCATCACTAAATTCGCCCGACAACACCCATCCTCTCCACTCCGCCATATCAGACCGTTCCCTTCTTCCCTTCCCTTTCCCGCTACTTCCTTCCCCAGGAAACACACCACCATCACCTTGTCGTCCTCCCTTTCACCTTCCTCTTCCTCCGTGGACCCCACCTCAAAGCTCCTCCGACCCGAATACATTCCCGGCCACATCCCCGATCCCGATTACGTCCGCATCTTCGACACCACTCTTCGCGACGGCGAGCAATCTCCTGGCGCCACGTTGACTTCAAAGGAAAAACTTGAAATAGCCCGCCAGCTCGCAAAGTTGGGTGTGGATATAATTGAAGCTGGATTCCCTGCCGCGTCCAAGGACGACTTTGAGGCGGTTAGGACTATTGCCAAGGAAGTTGGGAATCATGTGGATGAAAACGGTTATGTTCCTGTCATTTGTGGGCTGTCGAGGTGTTTTGAGAGTGATGTTAGAACTGCGTGGGATGCCGTCAAGTATGCCAAATTGCCCAGGGTTCACGTCTTCATCGCCACCAGTGCCATTCATATGGAGCACAAGTTGAAGAAGACTAAAGAAGAAATTGTGCAAATCGCTACCAGTACGGTTAAGCTATTGAAGAGCTTAGGCTGTAACGATATCGAGTTTAGCCCTGAAGACGCTGGCAGGTTTGCATTCCATCGCAATTGCAAATTTGTATTTTTTCCCTCATTTGTTATACATTCTGCACTTTCGTTTTAATGATTGTATTTGTAGGGTGCTTCTACTTGTGTTTATTTCATTAGTCTAATTTAATATCCCCTAACTTAAACTCAATATTCTAAGACTTGAAATCATCTGTGAAAATGGTCAATTTATCATGTTTCTGGATTTTTCCTGTTATACCCCATTTTGACATTGGTTGTTTGCTTCTCTGATCTTATGTAGGTCCGATAAGGAGTTTTTGTTTCATATCTTGGGTGAGGTAATTAAAGCTGGGGCAACTACTCTGAATATACCTGATACGGTTGGTATAAACATTCCTTCTGAATATGGGCAAATGATTGCCGACATAAAGGCCAAGACACCTGGAATTGATAAGGTTGTGGTTTCAACACATTGTCAAAACGATCTTGGGCTCTCTACTGCCAACACGTTAGCGGTAGGGATTTGCTTTTTCTATTGTAACCCGTATCAGTTTGAACTTTGTATCATAACCAAATAGCACTCATGTCCTGTTTTTTGATAAATTCAGGGAGCATGTGCAGGTGCTAGACAATTGGAAGTAACAATAAATGGAATTGGGGAAAGAGCTGGAAATGCTTCGTTGGAGGAGGTAAGTAGTCATTAGAGTAGTTAGCTTGGCCATACTCCTTCTTTAGTATAGAAATATAACTTGCATCTTTCTGGCCATATTAGTGGAGGAAAACAAGGTTGATCGAAAAATAAATAAGAAGAGGAAAACAAAAACTTAAATGGTTTCTTATGAATGGGCCATACTATAAGGAATATTTGTGTAAAGAACTGCTGTCTTCCTCACTCAGTATGGTCTTGCAGAGGGCCTAATCTACATTTTAACCTAGCTGAATAGACTAGTTCATTATTAAATCTAAATAAACCTTCTCACTTTACTGTCGAACTCCAGCAACCTCCTCTCTATTTGACCAAATGTACAGTAGATGTTTAAGCCTTGCGTAAGGTGCATCCAGAACCGATACTATGATTTCGATACAGTGATAACCATTGACTTGTGAAGTTTGTCTGAGGGTAGCTGTTTCCCCTGTTGTTGTTGTCAATATGTGTTGTTAGGTCTTTACCGTATGTCTCATGTCTATTGATATGGTTTCTGAATTTGGTACAATCAGGCTAGAAGTAGGTTTTAATGTTTATTGTGCAACAAAAATGTAGGTTGTGATGGCTATAAAATGCCGAGGCGATCATGTCATGGGAGGTCTTTATACTGGAATTAATACACGATACATCACTAGGACAAGCAAAATGGTATGTTTCTATGCTCTGCTTCCAAGTTGCAGGTAATATATTCTTTTTTCAAGTTTATTGAGTTATTTTTTTTAATGGAGCATCTCACTTGCTTGATTTCATAGGTGGAAGAGTTTACCGGGTTGAAGGTCCAACCACACAAGGCTATTGTTGGAGAAAATGCTTTTGCTCATGAAAGTGGTATACATCAGGTTAGTACCATTGGACTTTGAGCATGCAAATTGTATCCCCTTTCTTTGCATTGTGTTAGCACTGATTGTCTTTACCGTTTGCTTTTATTCACATAAGTTCTTATGCACAATAGGTATCACAGGGAAATTTCTTTCAATTAGTCATGGTATTTGCATTTTTTGAAACTTGTTTTTTTCCTACAGAATCTAATGGGTGCCTTGTTATCTAGGACGGAATGCTAAAACATAAAGGTACTTATGAGATTATATCTCCAGAAGATATTGGGCTTGAACGATCTAATGATGCTGGGATTGTCCTTGGAAAACTTAGGTATCGTTCTTAACAATTTATGATGTGCAAAAGAATGCTCTTTATATTGGCATCTTTTCTTGATGTGCTTTATTACTTGCTATGGGAATGCTGTTTTATATTTCATATAGTTTTGTTTGTTCTTTTTAGTACAGTTTTGCCAGAAGTTGACCTATGATTCTCTTCTTTTTATCCTTTTTGCTTATTCTGCTTTAGTGGGCGCCATGCTTTGAGTGACCGACTAAAAGAGGTACACCAAATTCACTGATGTTTGATTTGATTAGTTTTCCTGGCTCTTAATAGTCATGGCCTCAAAATTCATTATTGATGTTTTTTTGTAGCTTGGTTATGAGCTAGATGATCAACAACTTGGCAATGTCTTTTGGCGTTTCAAGGCAGTCGCGGAACAAAAAAAGGTGAACAATCGACCAAATATTATCTCGACTATTTCTCAGTTAACACATTTTTGTTGATTCTTTTTCAAATTGCTGGTATTCCAGAGAGTTACAGATGCTGACTTAATAGCATTAGTATCAGATGAAGTTTTCCAGCCAGATGTTGTCTGGAAGCTTCTGGATTTGCAGGTAAATTTTGCAATTTTGCAATTTTGCAATTTTGACTTGATTTCCTGGGCATCTTTGACCTTCTATTTGTATTGCTCTTATGTATAGGTTACTTGCGGAACTCTTGGTCTCAATACTGCAACCGTTAAACTCATTGATCCCAATGGAAAAGAGTTTGTTGCATGTGCTGTTGGGTTTGGGCCTGTAGATTCAGCTTACAAGGCTATTGATCTCATTGTGAAGGTTTGATATAGAAAACTGACTATCGTGCTCTACTTTTTTTTGCAAAAAGTGTCAAGTAGCAATGTAGCATGTTCAGGTTAGATAAAGCTTCATAACTTTGTTGTGAGCCAGGCAGATTATGTTTCAATCTCTACAAGAGAACTAAGATTAGCTTGTTTACTGGCGTGAAAGTAAAAGCCATGGTTTAGCAATGATCGAATGTTCATGTTCATCTGAATGATGCCAACATATGAAGTTTGCCTGTTCATCTATTGAGGTTTACATTTTATGTACCAGATTTGTACCTATTGATATGGGGCAGTGTGATAGTGAGGCTAGCTAGCTGGGATCTGATGCTTGCTCTATTGTCCTTAAAGCTAATAGATGCTCTCCAAGAGCTATGTTAAAACTGAGAACTGCTTGTGTTTTTTGGAGCCTTCTGACTATATATACTTTTTGTCTGTTTTTCTCTGCGGTGCGATGGTTGCTAACCAGCTTCCATAAATTTTCCTTCTTGTGTAGGAACCAGTAACACTTTGTGAACTCTCTGTGAATGCCATCACGGAAGGCATTGATGCAATGGCCACCACCCGAGTTCTAATTCGTGGGGAGAACCAGCACTCACCTATTGATGCTTTGACGGGCGAACCAGTTCAACGAACATTTAGGTATGGTCATGCACGTTGTTGCTTACTTTATGCCAAACCACACTGGTGTTGTTGTGATATCCAGAATTCAGTTCATAACTTGCTTAAGCTTTTGACAGTGGTTCAGGGGCCGAAGTGGATATTGTTGTTTCCAGTGTGAAGGCCTACGTTAGCGCATTGAATAAGATGTTGGCTTTTAATCAGCATAAGCCGCCTGTGCAAAGAGTTTCCGAAGAAGAACGAACCCCGGTGTCTGCTTGAAGAGAAGCCCGATAACTCTCCCACCGTCACAACTCCCAAACGTTTGCTTGGATGCTTTTTAGTCAAGTCTCTAGTCTTTTCTTCTTTTTTAAACTATTTCGGTTCAAATGTTATCGACAAGAAAAGTTCAATTGTTAAATTGGAATTTTATATTATTTTTTCCGCCACATTGTCTCACACTCTTCAGTTCTCCTTTTTACCTTTAAGATAAAACTCCAACAAAGGAAAATAAAAATCAGTTCTTTATTAGATTAAAATGCAAGAATTTGCTAATCTAGCGTCTAACAAGAGGATCAAAGTTGTAGTAAAATTATCCTATTAAAAAAAAAGGTTGTAAAATCATTTGTTTCATTTCATGGGCTTGAGCCCGCAAAGTCTGGACATACATAATACAAGGACTGTGTGGCACAACTTCTGGAGAAATACCTAACCTGTGACCAAGCCTACACAAGGAGGCTTTCTTATTGTCATCCGTCAAAAAAAATGACAACTCGATTATACCAACCAATGGAAGGCTTCTTACAGACTCTCATTTCTTGTCTGCTACGAAAAAAAGAATGGACAGGGGGGTTTGTAATTCACTCACAATATACATACCTTGATCTTCCGTTGTGCTGCCAAAACATGGGGTGGGGGAACGGGGCAAAAAGTATGAGGGTTTCTGTTTTGATAAGTAAAGCTTTACTCCCCTCCATCATAGTCGCTTGCCTGGTCTTCGTCTTGATGGCCCTCCGGGGAAGAGCTTCATAATCCAACCTAAAACCCTTTCCACCACCTATTTTCAAGAAAAAGGGCAATACATTTTTTTAGGAATCAACACATGGATGCAAATAATCCCACTTCATATGCTTAGAATTAGGGGGGTTTTCACGGTTAATCTCAGATCTTTGCAAATAAACATGTTTGTGGCACATCAGACCATGCAAAAATCAAGCATGAATCCATTGTGCATAACTTTTATCCGGTCTCTAACAAAACCATTTATCAAGCAAACCATGCATGCTATTTTTTTACCTGCTGTCAAATTATGTTGTACCAGTCTGGATTAAATAACGTACCTCATCACCTTCATCAGCGTAAGTAGTATTGTACTGGATGGTATTGGGATCAGGCAACCTTGCTGGAATATTTTCACTAGCCATGCTTTGGGCAGTTAAAAGCTCTAATCTTTGCGTCTGATTCTCCAGTTTACGCAGCAACTCACTGTTCGAAGCCTGCATTCATTTAAACCAAAACAAGTTGCAATAAATAAGGAAAGTAGTTGATCATCTTGAAGAAAAAAGAGAATCATCCTCATGGGAAATCTCAACTTCATTAAATGTTTTGAAGACTATCATTCTCCCAGACTAAAAGCATAGCATGATTAAGACTGTTAGGTACCACTCATTATTTCAAAATAAGTCCATCAGCATTCTTTCTAAGTTCCAATAGAAACAGTCTCTAAGAAGTTCATATTCAATGGAATGACGTGTCTTAAATGGACTGTTGAAAAAAAAACTCAAACATTTGACCCATCACTTACAACATTAACACCAAATTCATAATATGTTGAAGTTACCTTTAACATCAAACACTGAGAGGACTTGGAGGCCAAAGTTTGCATCAACTCTTCTTTCTCCAATGCCAGCTGCACCAAAAAAGAATCATTACCGACTATAAATCAAAGCATTCTATTTCAATAACTCTCATCAATTATCTATAAACAGAGGATGGAAAGAGAAAAGAATGACAATATGACTCGAGTATATAAACTTGGAAGACCATGATAATAGATGAAATCATACCTCAGAAATCAATGCATTAATGTTTTGAATCATTCTCGCCTGATCTGGTGGAAAATTTACAGATAAAACTTCAAGATTTAACTGTTCCATTTCAGGTAGCATTGGAAAGCTGGGGGCACCACTGGTGGAAAGAGATTCAATAATATGTGATTCCAGGTCAGACGTATCTGGGGTATAGTCTGCAATTTATATCAAATAGTAGCCATCAGAAAATAAAGAGGAAAATGAATGTTTAGAATAAAAATTCTAATCTGGACAATGATGGCATGATTGTACAAATGATGCAATGAAAGAAGGGCCAATGATGACCAAGCATCACCTCCGAAGACAAATAAATAAATACAATGAACATCAACCATACTCTTCCATGACAAGAAAAGCATGCAAAAGCAAGGAATAAAAGAAAGTAATCCCCTCAGATCTAGTATTACAAAAAAAATGAAAGTTTAAGTAATCACATATAAATGAACAAAGTATTTGAAATTGTAAGAAAATAGTAATACTTATATAATGAACAATCAACATAGCTGATAAATTATATTATCTGTATTTGGCAAACAAATTCACCAGTCACCTCAGCAGCTCAAACATGGAGAGGCTGGGTTTTAGCTAAAATGGTTAGGGTGGACCAGCCTGCTCCTGAATTGATCCTCTTTGATACTAATTTGACAGGTTAATCAGTTTCATAATGTTGTTTTGTCCTTACACCTCAACATACAACAGTACATTGCATTTATGAAACGTGTATGCAACCGCATCTACTACTTACACCGTCACATCAATTTCATTAGGGGCTTATCTTTACCTAAATCTTCAGTAGATGTCGACATCTCTTTTTTCTCAGTAATACTCCTGATAGCATCACTAGACTTCCCACTTGCTGAGGCCTTCCGTAACTTTGACTGCAACAATTTCTTCTCTGTGCCATACATAAATGAATGAGTTGAATAAAATCATTAAAAACATGTAACATTTATGGCATAATTAATCCTTTAATTGATATAAAGCACTAACAAGAACTAAAGTGAGAATAAATGACCTAGCTAGTATTCTAGGGAACAACTCAAAATGGTACTGGAATCGTTATGAGGAAGAATATATAAATCTCCATAAGTAGATATAATTTCATCACAATCAACGAACTAACATCAAAATTAAGCAAATAAATAATACTGCTTACTAGCAAACCTTCATTCAAGCTAGGCTAAAATGAAGTATTGCCTTCAAAATAGAAAGAAGATGAAAGCTTAACTCTTGTCATAATAATCAATGTACTCATTTAGTTTTCTTAAGATGAAAGGCTGAGCATAGAATAAAAGGATTTCCTTAACCATGCAGGCATCCCTTGAATTAACTTTGTAAAAGTTTTAAGCAGGTTGTGGTATCTCTCCACTAACAACCACCAAGACACTTCCTGGTTTTAACAAGTAACAGATGATCATACATCAAGGATTCTGGACATTAAACTCTATTCAATGTGCCAAATGCATTACAGTAGATCCATGTTATTATTTGTTTTGGAAAAAGGGCAGAATTCACCCCTACTTCAACTCAGGATAGGCCACTACATTTGTAAGTGAGCCAAATAAACCACTACATTTGTTTTCTCGGTCAAAATTAACCATTATTACCTAAAATACCCTGGGTTCTGTTTGGTTGGTAAAAAACTACATAATACCTTGCTGACATGTACGTATGACATGGAAATTAATTTTTTTAAAATATGATGTGGATTATTGGGCTGAAATTAATTTCATCGTCATTTGCTCATCTCACCCTCTCCAACGTCATTTGCTCATCTACATCGTCAATTTCATCGCCCTCATCTCAGCCCTCTCCTCGGCCGGCCTCCTCCACCCTCTCCTTCAAACTGGTCTCGCCTCACCCCTGCAATTCAAAAACCCATCGCCTCACCCCTGCAAAAACGAATTCGATCCTCTGCAAATTAATCCCAATTAACCCCTGCAAATTAATTCCAGAACCAATCCCCCTGCAAAAAAATCAATTCCAATTCTAATCCCCTGCAAAATTAATTCTATTCAATACCCAGCCAAACCAACCAGCATCGCCTCTGACCAATCCCTCCGGCCAAACTCCTCCACAGCCACACCCAAATCACCGCCGAACCACCGAACCACCCGCACAAACCGGACCAAAACACAGCACCAGCACTGCCGCCTTCATCACCAAATCAAACCACCAACCCTGCCAACAAACCCACCCACACCAAATCAATCGCCCACCACACAAAATCCGACCCAAAACCAGCTCCAACCCCACCAAAACAAAAATCCAAACACCAAATCTCCGAATCACCATCACCACTGCACCTACGTTGTTGTGTTTTGTGTGTATTGTGTTGCTCCAAGAGCAGAGAAGGAATCAAAGAAATAAAAGAAAGAAAAGAAAAGAGGAGAGGGGAGAGTGAGGCTTCGGCCGAGAGAGAAAAGAATGGGTTCATCTCATACATCCATGTCAGCAAGGTATTATGTAGTTTTTTACCAACCAAATAGAGTATTTTAGGTAATAATGGTTAATTTTGACCGAGTAAACAAATGTAGTGGTTTATTTGGCTCGCTTACAAATGTAGTGGTCTATCCTGACTTGAAGTACAAATGCAGGGGTGAATTCTGCCATTTTTCCTTATTTTTTAAACTCATTTAGGAAAGAATGTTGATACGTAATAAAAAGTTAAAAGCAATTACCTTCTTGAAGAGCATCAATTGTTGAATGCAAATCCTGACGATCTCTTTCTAGGCTGGCTATTTTCTTTCTGAAAGATACATATAATTGGTCAAATGTCCTTCTCAGTATCTTAGACCATTGACAAAAAAAAAATCATTAAGCCCTACTAAAAAAATATTCCCCAAGGGAAGAAGATAGTAATGAAAACTAATGGAAAACTTCAAAAGAGAATACATAACCCATTCCTTTTCCCCAAGTTGGGCCAACTTAGGAAAGTTAAAACAATATATCATCCTAGTGATTACTAAGAATGCCAGCTAAAATTGAAACCCCTATGTCTTCAAGAACTGAGGTCTCCACAACATGGATATAGGAGCTTCACTTAGTTTGGAAAAGTTGGGGACTAAAAGAACCCAGTGAGAGGCTGAGTTCATTGGACAGCAAGTAACAAGAACCAGATGAAAGCTTGGGTACGTTGGCTGGCAACACAATACTTCTTATATAACAAGAAATAGCTAGCTAGCATTGAAATGTGAAAGCACCCATAAGAAAAAATCAGATCACAAAGATCATGTAAGAGTAAGAGAATAAGAAATCAGAATAAGGTGTTAAGCTGAAGGTAATCGTCACAAACACTTGATGTACAGCGAGAGAGAGGTAAATCATACTTAAATGAAGACATCTCAGCATGTGCGTTCTCTAATTGCCTCTCCAACTTTAGCTCACCGGACCTTAATCTGAGCGCCTACGAAAATGAGTCAGAAAATTTACAAATCAAAAGGCAGATGCCCAAGTTTGCAAAAGCTACAAAATTAATTGACCCTTTTATCGAATTACACCAGCTACTTTGTCAAATTAATCAGTTGCAACAGCTAGGATTGCCAGAAATTGTAAAATTAAGACTACATTGAATTTTTTTTAAAGATGACACTAATGTGAAATATTGAATAAACTACAGGGACAAGTTGTACTTACCTTGTCGTAAATCAATAGAACAAAGATCATGGTAATCTTTGACATAATAAAAATGAAGATATCTTTCATCACTAAGACATGGTAGTCTTGACAGAAATGGAAAAGGCCATCCTCAAGGCAATAGGACAGCGAAAATAAAAAAATAGCGTATAAAGAAAATCTTCTACCTTCTCTTCCAAACCAATAACCTCAGAAGCTAGCAACTTTGCTCTTTCGTCAGCAGCATTACACTCGAGTTGTGCATTTGCACATTCACTTCTAACAGATTCTAGTTCTGCCTGCCAGTATTAACAAATATGCATACAACAAAAACAAAACTGAGCAAGCAATACCAAGCAATTAAAAAACAACTTGACAAAGACGAAATACTGGACATATTCATACCAATACAAGCATTTAGAGGCAAAGCACAGAAAGGAAAGAAATTGTAGGGCCGCATAACAATCATAACTACAGTGTGTCGTATTAGAGTAAAAGACTGGCTCAAAAAGAAAGGCCCAAAAGACAAAGAAGGGTGAGCTAGGTGTTCTTTCAAATCCTAGCTCTGCAAACCAAATACCACAATGGCACGTGTCTATGTTTGAGGCCTTTTCTGGAGAAGACGCTTCCAAAATAAGTGCCAGCAAGTATCATAAGACATTAGCAACCCAAGACTGTCTTGTAGTCATAAGCTTATACTCTGAATACATTAGTCCACAAGTAGCAGTAACCAGAACTCACTCAGTGAGCTGCATAAATATTATATAGTCTCGTTGTTTCAATATCTTCATGTTCCAGTGACCAAAAGAAGCTTGATAACCACAGCATGCACTTGCAAGCGAAAGGAAATATGCCAAGATAGGCATAAAACTAAGAAAATGCAAGCAGAGAGAAATATTACTAACCAAGTGGGCCTTAATTTCCTCCTGTATCATCTCCATCTCAGATTTCAGTTGGTTGACAACACTTCGCTGGTGAAAAATTGGCAAACACGTGACAAGAAATAAATAAACCAAAACACAAAGTAAAATAAGGCATCGTATCAGTTCAAGGTTGTACTACATACAGAAGAAAACTGCAGCATATTAAGATTAAAATTCATACTGAGCTATATTCTAGGAGACAATTGATTAAGTCCGGGCACCAGGCATGCATAGAAATGCAAATAAAACCATAACTTCAGATAACATTTACAAATAAGTATCAGGAGCGGCTAAGTGATTCAACATATGGACTCCCTTGAGACCAAAACCAATAATGTTGACAAAATTGACCTTGCCAGTAACTTAACAAGAACAAAGAAACAAACCTAGTTTATAGGATTAACTTCACGATCATCAAGAGGTGGTGATTAAATTTAAATAGAAAATACAATATGGATGTAATTCTGAATGGAAAAACAAAAAAAAAATGCAGCTTATAGCAGCTTCCATCCAACAGAGATTGAAAGAAAGATGCAAGGCCATCAGGGTCCTACTAGTAACCTACCTGTTGGTTATAATTATCTGTCAATGATGAATTTTCAGCAGCCAATGACTCTGCTAGCACACGTGAAGCTTCAAGAGCTCGTTGCAAAGAGAATTTTTCTTGTGTCAAGTCTTCGATATGCTGCATTGCAAGGCCAAACAAAACAAGGGATGTTACTTACAAGTCTTAAAAGCCATGTGTGTCAAAGGTATCCAAGAAACAACTTCAATACTAGCCTAAAATACAAAACCAACACCTCTCTATGCAGTCTGGCACTACTCCACTAGTATTTTTATATGAATGTGATATTTTGTAGAATTATCCTATTTAGATAGAATCTGAAATATCCAAAGAGGAAGCTTAAGGACTCATTTGGCCCTTAGGCCCCTTACGGACTTTGATCATGCTAAGTCCTAGATCCATATAGAGTTCTTAATTAGTTTTAAACTTAATTTAGAACTGTTGAAAAGTTTGTGTTTCTCAAAGGATAAACCAGAGAATAGTAAGGCAAAGGAGGAAAATACTTATAAAACAAAAGTGTTTTACAGTGATAGCTTGTCAGCAAAAAAAAAAAAATATATATATATATATATATAGTACCTGTTCCAAAGCAGCAAAATCTTCATTTTGTTTATGTGAATAAAACTCATGTTTTCCCTCCATAATACTCTCATTGACATTTGATTTCACTAGGTCAACCCCATTATTAGAGGAAGATGAAAAGTTAGTGGAATTATCAACTTCTGAGGGCCCATCTGAAGGTCTCAACTTTGACAAAGGTACCATAGTGTCAGACTCCAGTGACGGCTTGCGAAAGAGAGATGATCCTCGTGCATCCATGCCATTTGATTTTGAAGTGATGCCTACATTGGACTTCCCCTCTGCTTCAGTCTGTAGGAAAGTGTTCCCAGAAGAACCCTTACTCACATTAAGAGAATCAAGGAAAGATGGGCGAGATCTCCGAGAATTAGTATCAGATGTTGTCGAGTATGATGGTGCATAACTGGAAGAGTTCCTAACATCAAAACTATAACCTGTGGGTTCATAAGTGTTGAAGGATGCACCATAGCCGCTTGGAAGACTACTAACATTTTTTTCCCCAAAATTGGAATTTGTATGATCATTAAAGAGCATGCTGCTGCATTTATCATGCTCAAAATCAAGACTGGCCCCAGTAATAGATTGAATTGAACTCACTGCAAATATTAAAAACAACAATCCTCAGTTCCCAAGGAATTAGGGATATTGAGAAAAACTTCACCATCTTATTCCTCAGAAAAACTGAGTATCAGAATGTACAAAATTATGTCAAAATAGAATTTGGACCTACCATCAGTGGCCAGTGTAGTGGTATAACTGGGGTTGATTTGCAGATGAGAGTTGGCGGAATTTGGAAGTGAAGCAAGAACATGAGAACCACTGCGCATGCGTGTAGAATCCTTCGAAGAACTATTATTTTGTGAATGGAAGATTTCTGTCCCGTTAACGTATGGTTGATTAGAACTGCTATCAAATCCTTGACTTGATTGTGGGTGTTGAGCAATTGAATAGTCGGATGAAATCCCATATGAGATTCTACCATCGTTTCCTTTATACATTCTAGATTCATTATTCATTACATTTATGCCTTGCCCATAACGATCATCCCTTCCCCCAGTAAATCCAGAGGCATTATCCTTGGCAAAATCATGAGTATCTACCTGCCTCTGCATTAGATCTCCAATAGAAGCATTATAATCACTTGTTGAGGGAGGATTAGCATCATCATCTTTCACAGAACTTTGTTCAACTTTCTTGTTAAAATCATTTGAGCTCTTGTCATTGTTGATAGATGCACCAACAGGTCCATCAGATGTACCTGCTCCATCTGACACTGTAATCCGCACTTGTTCAGTCTGTGAAGGCTGCTTCTCCAAGCTGACATCAGATGAATTAGGTTGGCTAGTGGTTGCAGCTTTCTTTGCTCGCTCCGCTGCTTTTTTCTTGCGGAACTCCTCTAGCTGCAAGGTGACACAGAGAGAGCACTTATTACAAGTGAAATTTTAAGTGCCTCACTCGGGTACAACAGAACAACTAGAGATGGGCTAACGCTATGTTGTGGAAGAATAAATCGGTTAACCAGCCAAAGAATATCTATGGTGCCTTAAGTGGAACACATTATATAAGTGAAACAAACTGCTTCCCAGAATGGGCTAGGTAGCATGTGTAACATTTTTTAAAGTTGGAGCTCAAGCCTTCATTCCATAATGCAACAATGCACAATTCTGACCATGGCACAACAGAAGGGTTCCCATTGTATGCTCGTGTTAAATATGCTCCATCAAAGGAACGAAAAATAATCACTTTTGCAAATGGCATGGGAACAACAATAAATCACACAACATTGTCAAATTTCACCAAAATAAGCGACAATAGATACATAAAGCTCTAACAGTACAATCCTTACATATTTGGAGGGAAAGCAGATGATAACACATATCATAACTAAAACTTAATAACAATCAAATGAATGATCAAACATACCCGTTTCTTTCCGGCCTCGAGATGCTCCTGTTTCCGGGAGCTCGGCAACACCTGAGCCGACGCCATGCTACCCAACCCAAACGAATTATCCACCAAAACCAAATATCCCTAATTGCTCACTAATCTCCGCAACATTCTTACCCTTTTCTAGCAAGGAAAGAAATCAAATTTGGATTCCGATCAATAAAAACAATCGGAAGGGTTCAACTATAACCAGATTGTGGTTTAGAAATGGGATTGAAATGTTGGAGAAATGCAGAAACCCTACAATCCTTTTTCTTGTACGGACCAGAACGGGAAACGGCCCGATCTGATCGCTAGAGAGAGAGAGAGAGAGACAGGATGACGGGGGAGGAGAGGTGTTTGTTGGTGTTGGCGTGTGTACAATTGTTTTGGTGTCCTGGCAGATCTCCTTCCTTTCCTCTCTCTCTGCTTTTGTTCTTTTTTTTCTTTCCTTTTTTATTATTTTACGTTAGGAGTTTAAATTTGGTAGGTGGGATGAGAAATTGAGATCACCAACTGCTTATGCCATCTGGTAACATTCAGAAACGACGTCGGCATTCAATCATTCGTCGTCAAATATTATTCTTTGATTTATTTCCTTTTTTTATTTAAGGGAAATTACTTAAAATCCAATATTTTACACACACAAAAAATCACTTTACTCTTTACAATTTAAAAGCGCACAATATATACCATATAGTTTTTTAGAAATTACAATGTTAATTTTTATAGTGATTTAAAAAATTAGATAAAAAAGTAAAAAGTAACAAAATTTTACTCGCTCTGTTTTTTAATAATTGACTCTTTGAAACAGTAACAAAAAGTACAACAAACACAAAAAAGTCAAGTAAAGTGAACAGTAACAAAAAGTACAAAAGTGACGATTATTCGAAAACGGAGGGAGTATAAAATTTGGACAAAAAATATAATAGTTATAGTAGAACCTAAGAAGAAAAAATTAAAATTTTATTTACAATTTCTGTAATTATTTACAAAATAACAAGAACACGCACTAATAAAAAATTATTTATATTTGAATTAACGATAAATTTTGAGTATAACCACTTTAATAGTTTGAATGATTTAACAAACACGATTTAAATAAAATAAATAAATTGCGATACATGATTATTTCTCAAACTTGTAGCGATGGTTGCAAATCTGATGTGATTCCAAAACAAGATCATGATCAGGAAGGTTGTCTTTGGTTTCACTTGATATTTCCCACCGCCTCTTCCATAGCTACTAATGTATGAGCAATCCAGCCCAAGGCAATATCGGCTAGTCCAATTTCGTCCCCACCAAAAAAAATCTTTCCTTTTAGTCCATACTCTTCTATTGTCTTCAAAATTTCAGTGCTGTCATTTGTCGCCTTCTCTTGTTCTTCTCCAACGCATCGGAAGAACTTGGTCATGGGCAAAACCTGTACTAGTTAACCCGACTCATTAATTTTAAAAAATTGTAACACACAAAGTTTATTGTCTTCTTTTTTATAAATGGATGTGAGATTTTAACTTGAATTTAAATTTTTAACCAATTAGACAACCAACGATCGAACTCACTTATTATTTGCAAAAAATCTTAATTAACTAAGTTGGTTTGTCACCTTAGTTTTGTACTGTTGGTAAGTTTAAGTAAGCTCCAAAATTTAATTTTTTTTATCTCCATTTTTTTTAATTCACTCTACTCGTAAACTTCTACTAATTTGAACCAACCTATATATTTTCCTACCGACTTCAACTTCATATATATCCCTAAATTTTTTAGGTTAATACTAATTTTATTCATATTAAATTGATCTATTAAGAAATAAAATGCTCACATTAAGAATTTTTTTCGAACATAAAAATTAAATTTGTAATACTCACACCAATCACGTGTTTAAAGTTTAAACAACAAAAAAAATTATAAAAAAAAATAGAAAATCATAAGGGAAAGAAAAAGAAAAAATCTTATCGGCTATAAATGTTGCCCAAAACAGAGCAACGGATCGCTCATACGGTACGGATAACTAGGGAGCAGGGGATTTTGAGGCCACGTCTCATCGATGTACTCCAGAACTACCATGGACTCTGCAATTGATTTTCCGCCATGAATAAGGACTGGGTTGTGGTGCAGAAGCAAATTGGTCTTGTTAAAGATATCTTCTTCTATATATTGGTAGCTCACACCCTTCAATTTAAGAGCCCAGATAATCCTATGTGCTAGATCAGAATTCAAGTTGGTTTAGTGTCCAAGTTGGTTTAGTGTCAGATCAGAATTCTATGAATGTGCTAGATCAATTGGTGTTAGTGGCGGAGCTTCCAATTTTTTTAGGAGGGGAACAAAAAAAATTATTTACTGGAAAAAATATTAATAATTAAAATAAATAAAATAAAATAAAAACTTAAAAGATTAGAACGAATAAGATTTAAACTTCATTCTCAGTTTTGGTTGTGTTTGGTATCTTGGATTTAATGTTCTTTTTCTTCTTCTTTTCTCCGGTCTTTGGTTGACGTGGAGCATGGATCCAGTAATATTATTTTTATCCCTCTATTTTTTACTCCCTCCGGAGGAAATAAATGATTTTCTCGCATCCCAATATTCAATAGGTTTAACACTAAAAATACAAGTAAAATGAACAGTAAAAGTAAATCTTAAAATGACGTTTATTTCCCCAGAGGGAGTATATTACCAACACTGTCCTTCTATCTTTTTTTCTTTTCTTTTTTTATAAGTAGAAATTGATATTTAAATTTGGATTCAATTTCCTATTTTTTATTATTATCTTTTATTGTAAATAACACTCTGATTATTAGTAGTTTGGGATGAAAAACGAGATGTCGGGTTTTGGTAATACATGAGAATGCAAAATGAGTCCCAGTCTTAACCCGTCAAGCTATACAAGTCCAGGACTAGACCCGATTTCAATTTTTTTAATTTTTACTTTTTACAAATAAAATGGACGGTTCATGGGGTGTTCATGACCATGAATTTAACCATGAACTGCTACAGGTAAAAATTTCAGGAAAAGAAAATGAATTTAGGAGGGCTCGTAATAATGAACAAAATCATAAATTTTGATGCTAATTTATTGATACACAAAACAAGTAAAAAAATCTTTTTTTTAGACGGGTGTTATGTCTGTCCCGAAGCTATCTCAATTTAGTCTAAATCCCGTCTAAATCGAGATTAACATGACAAATATACGAAACCAGAACTAAATTGCGACTCCTATTAATAGCAAACTATTTTTTTAGCAATTTCTCTCTTCGAGTTGCTATGTAAGCTAATACCTTGTCATAATCAGGAAGATTTTCCTTGATCGCAGGAACTTCCTTGAAAACATTGGCCCATTCGTAGAATCGAGGCAATGTGTGTGATTCGATCACCTTAAAATTCAGCAATTCTTCCCAGGCTACGAACCAGTGAGCGAAAAAACCGTATATGATGTCCAAAATATTTAAGGCATCACCGCCGAAAAATTTCTTATCACCAAGGACCTCATCCTCTACTATTTTAAGTGCTTCAATTATTTCTTTTGCTGCCTTCTCTAGTCCATCTCCACTTGCTCGGATAAATGCGCTAACCAATGGACCAACCTAAACAACCAAATCAACCATTTAATTTAATTAATTACTACTATATTGCTTAAAAATAAACCAATGATTATGAGTTGTGCTCGATAATATCTACAATTTATTTATTTATTTAGTAGTTATCTATTTATAAATGATAAGAAATTCAAGCACCAAACAATCAACTAAAAAATAAAACTTAATTATTACCATATCAGCTGCAAATTTGACCCAGAACCGAGCCTGGGCTCGTTCGTAAGGATCTTCCGGCAACAATGGATTCTCCGGCCATGTTTCGTCGATAAATTCAAGGATAATAACAGACTCAGCAATAGGCTTATCATTATGAACAAGAATAGGGACCATCTTGTAAACTGGGTTGTACTTGAGTAGCAACTCACTTTTGTCGCTTAGAATGTCTTCTTCTATGTACTCGTGATCCACTCCTTTTAGCTTCAAGGCCCATATAATTCGGCAACTAAATGGGCTGGGCCAAAACCCATGTAGCTTCACCTCCCCCATCCTCTCTTTTTTTTTCTCTCTTTTTGAAACTCACCTTCTTGGCTTCTCCTCGATTCCGACCGGCGACCGGCTATGAACTGGGTAGTGTAGGCTCTATAGGACAGGTTATTTATAGTGATTTTTGGCTTCTTTTATTTCCTTTTAAAAAAATCTTAGCTTGGGTGATAAGTTGCGAGCTAGGAAATTTGGATGCAAGAAATAATATTTTACTTGACATGTTGACTTTTGAATTTTTATAAGCTGTACTAATTTGAATTTTCTCTCAAAAAATATATTAATTACTTGGCTTGTTTTCTGGTCTTACTGTCTCAGTATTCAAACTAACTTATAGATAGAAAAAATTATAAAAATAAATTACAAACGGTCAAAATTGGGTGCCGCCTAAATTGGTAGAACTATAATTTTTTTCACAAGAAAAACAACAATATAAAACTAGAGGGGAAAATGTCGTCCAAAATCGAACAACGGATCGCTCATTGGGGAGCAGGAGATTTTGTTTATTGTAAGTAAAATAATAAATTAATAATTTTTCTTTATTGTATAGTATGACACAACCATTCATTAGCAACAGAAAAATAAATTGTGAATGAGCCATATAGCTCATTGGTTATCTTGCCTAGGAAATCAGATTTATGTTCGAATCTCACCTCCGTTTATTGAAGAAAAAAAGTTTTTAATTTACTTTATTCAATTTCACACATCTATGTTTGTTTGTTTCCTTAATTAGCTACTTTCCAAAATTGTTCTGGAGATCTTCCACTGTACGATCATCGAGCTGAAAAGCCTTAGTAAGAACTTGAGGATTAATGTGTGGATTAGCTCCAAACAAGGCATTAGCTATAGTAAAGGTGCCAGGGTTTTGGCTGCTCAAGGCAGAGATAGCAACTCCACGAGTCTTCTTTGCAATGTTGAGCTGGAAATGAATGAGCCCCATCGGAAACACAAAAACATCTCCAGGATACAAGATTTTGCTTATCAATGTGTTGTTAGGGTTTGACGTGACAAAGCCAGCGTAAAGGGTTCCTTCAAGGACAAGAATGATCTCCGACGCGCGAGGGTGTGCGTGGGGTGGGATAAGACCTCCATTTGGTGCGTAATCGATGCGAGCCAAAGACAAGCCAAGAGTGTTGAGTCCTGGAATTCTATCCACACTCAACAGAGTAACATTTGTGCCCAATTTGTTAGCAGTGCTTCTTGGCACATTTAGCCCTGAAGAGAAGAAATCTTCCGGTTTTACAAGCTTTGGGTCCTTGCAAAATTTCCCATTAACAAACACTGCATCAAGTTTGATAAATTTGATAAGTCACAACAACATATCGGAGAAAACTACAAAGCGTATATATTTTTTATTGCACGTTACACGTGGTTAATTAATTCATTATGTTTGATTGGTTGAAGCACTTGTACATCCGGTGGTGCATCTTTAACATTCATAATTTTTCTATATGTTTCTTTTAAAAAAATAAGAAGAATGAGATTTATATATATATAAATAAAAATAGTAAAAGAAATGGAGGTTGAATAGTACCATTAGCATCATCCATGGCTACACAAAAGTCCTGAAGAGGAGAAGGGTCAGAGGCATTGGCGAATGAGGAAGTCAACGCCAGGAGGAGCAGAACTATAAAATTCTTCATTTTTAGAACTTATTTTTTTTGTTGGTGCAATTTTCTGGGTAAAAACGATTTTATTTATAGCCAAGGAGCCATTAAATTAATCGTTGCCACCATTAGGTTGTTGAATTATGCATTACTCTAGCTACGTACTTTCGCCCAACTTTTTATTTTTTAATCTCTATAGTACGTATTCATTTTTAATCAATATTTTGAATACGAGATTTAAAAATGGATCGCAAACCATGATATATTTTTTTTATCTGAAAGAGAACGTCCGATAAGACATAAAAATAAAAAATTAGAAAAAGAAATATTACAAATAAAATTCTTCCCGATACAAGTATGTGGTGGGACAATTTTTGTGCCATAAATAAAATATAAATAAAAGGATTCCAATAAAATAATGATATTTTTGACATCTTTACTCGAATTTTAGTATTAATTTGGCACTTTATTTTAATTTTGGTTGAATTCGATCCCTCCATTAAAATGTGAATAGAAGAGTCAAATTCAACCAAAAATAAAATGATGTACCAAATCTATACGAAAAATCGAATAAACGTATCAAAAATATCATTATCCATATTCTTATTTTCTACTCCAAAAGCTATTGTCTTGGGACAATTGAGGTATATATGTAAATTTCCCATCCAACTTTGACTTGGATAAAAGAAGTACTATCAAAAAGTTAGGTGCTTGCTATAAAGTTGAGTCGAGCTATAAGCCTATAATATCACTTGTAACTTGTAAGCTTGGAGAGTCGAAGCACTGATAATAAGGCATTTTGTTGATGAAACATAGATAAAT
The DNA here is from genome assembly GCA_963691705.1 of Viola odorata. Classification (NCBI taxonomy): domain Eukaryota; kingdom Viridiplantae; phylum Streptophyta; class Magnoliopsida; order Malpighiales; family Violaceae; genus Viola; species Viola odorata. The sequence continues at coordinate 4,267,720 of OY829545.1, forward strand.
AAATTCGAACTTAAAAATCTTACCCTGCTTATTAAATTACAAGGTCAAATATATGGCTTCAATTTTGGAGCATGTATCAAACATCTAGAAGTGCAAAATCAATCAACAATTATTTTTTCTTAATTTCTGCCACAAGAGAGACGACAGGAAGTAGAGAAATTTCTCAAAATTGGTGTATTTTCACAAATTCTATTGAACATTGAGAAAAATAAATGACTAACATTATTATCATTAAAATAATTAATTATTTTTCCAACGTTAAAAATATTAAAATCAATTCTAAGTCCAACAAATCTTATAAACTTCCCATACTAATTCACTTGTCAAAATCTAAGTGTATGTATTAAGTTATAAGCCTTTCACGTAAAATAATATATATCACTTATATTTTAACATATCAATTAATATAAAAGTTTTGTAAAATTTATTTGTATATATAACACTATTTTTACGAGTTTAAGTGCGCAAACGTTTGATCGTTTTGATAATTTATGTGGATAATATATAAATAATTGTGACCCATACGCTAGGCCTTTTTCTCTATGGGCCTTGTACTGGGCCAACAATATCTCTCGCTCCGGAAGGTTCTTTGATAATGGGCTCTTCTTCGAAATTTTCGGCCCACGCATCTAGTAATTTTATCCCCACCACTTCTTCAACGATTCCCAGCCACAATGCAAGTTGAGCATAGGCTTTATCCACTGCATCAAGCTCGTCTCCTCCAAAGAATTTCTGTTATATTTTTCATATATAGTTTCTGGACTCGGGTTGCTTGTGTATTAGTTAGTGAAGTTGAAAATTGTCTAAGAAATCTATCAATGTTATCCTCAGGCAGCTCCAGATTACTGGCGGAATCTGGATCCTTACTGGAAAGGCACTGGCCCTCTTATGCACCGATACTTCCATCCAGACGGAAGTCAAACAGCTGATCCTGGTGACAAGGTTTGGGGTGGTCATGAATGCTTCTTCTGTATCGTGACTGGGATAATCGGTGAAACAACAATCAGGAGGCATTATGTTAGGATAAACAGATGGCTCCCTCTGTCTGTGCACAGGAGACAAGATTGGAGGAAATGTCCAACAGCCTCCAGTGCTACTCCAGTGTCCCTGACGCGTACAAAGAAGGCGGTACTGGACCGGTCTTTTTGGTCATCCCCAATCGATACTCCTAGCTCTAAAAGCAAGCAGGTACATCATATCATAGATCTGCTTATAGATGGAGACTGTGAAGCTTCACACAGATGCAAACATGCAGTGCAAGTGTTTGTAGTATAACATGCATAAAGCATGCGCTTTTCGGTTCTCCTGCATGATCTGTACAGAGGAAATAAGCTTCTTGTAGTGTGGAGAGAGCATCTTTTTAAAGAGTTAAGAGAGCAGAGATAGATGATGAGATGATCTTTTGTTATATCTAGTTTTCAGTGTCTGTAGTAGATCTTATACATCAGTATAAAACAAATAATGGGTTATAGCCATATATATATACATGTGCGTGTGTGTATATATATATATATAAATAAGCCGTAAGCAAGTAGAGCAAGGTTGGTTTTCTTGCAGTCTTGTAGATTAAAAAGGTGAGTCTTATGCTTTAATTTGTGGTATTTTCATGGGTGAGAATTAGAAATCATACACCATTTTGGATTGATTCTTGTGTTTGTTTCCTTTTCTTGGGTTCTTCTTCTACTAAATCTTCTTCATCAGTAGCGTTTAATGCTGTAAATAAGTTGTTTTAATTCTATCTCCCTCTTGCACATCATGTCATGCGGGAAAGGGGAAGTGGGACAAAGGAAAGTAGGGAACAAGGGAGGGAGAGCGAAAATACCACATTGCTTAGCTAAGGTAACACAAGAAGCCTTTATATAGAAGCACGTTGCACTTGAACGTTTTCCCTTTGGAGACATCCGATAAAATTGGAACAATACATTTTTGAATTTTTTTTTCCACCAAAAATTCATCTCTAAGCTAATGTTGCAGGTTGATCAATGCAGCGCGGCTATTATACTAACCCTTAATAATGAATGTAATCTTAAATTGTCAACAGGTTTCGTTGCAAAAGATGGCATTTCCCCCCTGTTAGACACTCTTTCATCATTTTTCTATGGTTTTCAGCTTTTCATGTTTCCTTTTCTCTCTCGCATTGCACGAACCGGCCTGTTGGTTGCCGATGGATAGTTTTGATTTCAATTCACATGTTTCTGTACAGGAAATTGATTTCATCTTGTTAAAATCAATTTTACAATCACAAAACAAGAGAGTGGATGCACCCATCAGGTAAACAAAAAGATTGGATTCCTAGTTTTTGGGAGAGGAAAAAGGAAGAAAGAAAAGACAATTTTATGAAACTGAGAGGACAGTATTGTACAATTTTTACGTTAAAATAAATAATATCAGAGGTTTCACTGTCAACTTTCGACTTCAAAAGACTCCATCCAGAAAATTTTAGAATTGGTTATAAAAAGCTAACAGAGAAGGGTATAAGAAGGCATGTCTTCAATCCGTAGGACATTATCCATTAGAAGTTCCCTCTCCACCTGAGCCCTAGTTGATTTCAAAACATCCTGCATTTCACATCATTTGATCACAAAACCGGAAAAAAGAAACTTCATGCAGAAAATTTTAAAACGAATCATCTGCCCGAACAGAATCCTTACATTAAACTCCATGTAAGTTGCATTTCTCTCGAGCCATTGCTTGTCCATGACCACAAATGCCACACAGTAAAGCAAGTCAAACGCCCATTCATTCTCTGGAGAAAGCAACGTAAATCCGAGGGAAGAAGTCAGCAAAAGGAATTCCAGACTGACCTGAGCCCCCATTTACAACTACTACCTACGTACTAACCTGACAGCATCTGTAAGAAAACTGATCTCACAAACTTCCTAGGCTTTGCTGCAAACAAACAAGCTGGCAAAAATTAGCAATATCCATGAAAAGATGCCCAAAAGTTTCCTTCTTTTCGTTTATCTAGGTATCGAAGCTTGAGATTTATGCAAAGTGTAAGAGATGAGAACATTCATAGCCTGGAAAACAAGAACATTGTCACTTACAAGCCTCTAGGTCAAGCATTTGCATGATCATGAAGGTGACATTTACACCAGCAACAGCGAACGGATATTCCCAAGCAGATCGCTCTCCTCCCTGCTTCTTTAGTAACCGCTGAAAAGATGTCTGCAATGGAACAACATATGGAGTATCTCAGAGAATACTACATGATAATTCTCTTACCGAAGACAATGATTAGAGATGTACCGAAAATGTCTTAGCGAAGAACAACAGGTTCTCCAATGATATAAATCCTGCTCCTCTGCTCATCAGGCAGAGTGAAAAAGATGCCTAGCTCAGTAAGTGGGAAAAAAGCTGAATACATTAGAGGTAATATGTAATCAGTATGAAAGAAAAGAACCTGAAATCAGTAGATGGATCTCTTCCCTGCCATCCCATCTCTTTCCATTGGTCAGAAACTAAGCTATCGAGCTCCCTGTCAGGATATGTGGCAGACCATAATGCTCTCAAAGCTTCCTGTCCTCACAGAAAAATATGTCCTTGTTGGTCACTTGAAAGACAAAATGTGGCCTCCTAAATTGCGCACGCAAGAGCAGGTTCTCTACTTTAGGTTTAACCACTATTCTGAAGTTCCGATTTGAGTTATTTAGCGCAGTTTTTGAGTTCTAAAACCAAGACCAGAGAAGTTGAAATATTATAAGATGAATGTGTATGCTTACTATACCTGGTGATCTGGTCTTGATGCGTCAAAATAAACTTTCATCCGATGCTTCAACCTTTTCAGTCTTTCTTCCTGTAGAATGGAAGCACACTGTTGTTATAAGGGCACCAGGTCGAATTGCAACAGAAATGCATGACTTTTACTGCAATCCAATGTTTCTTGACTTTGTATCAGTAAGCAATGTACTTACCTGTAGCGGTGTCAAGTTAATGCAGATCCGTTCGTAATTTCCCTTTCGCTTGAAGCAAACACAAGTAAGGCCCTTACCAATCCAAGTCGGTGACCCGCAAGTAGCAGCATCATCTGCACATATAACCACTCATTTCCATCGCAAAATAGAAAAAAATCCTGAAGCCACACCACCCATTTACCCAGAATGCAAGAAAGAGACCAAAAGTGGAAGAAACAAAACATCAATGCCACAAGAATCGCATGAAAAAAGAAACAGTTTTATATATCCACCTGGTTTAACGGCCGCAGTAGTAAAGCATTTCATTTTCATGTCAGAAATGTTACCACTAGCACCAATATCAGAAATTCCTCCAAAAACCTCAAATCCAACCATAAAAACCTGAACCTCCTTCTGGTGTTCCTAACTCCTGAATCCCACATAAGACCGGACTAGTTGGTTTCCTCACCCATTTCGGAAAGTTGCAAATTCCAATGATTAATTAATTTTATGGATCAATGCAGTAAGTTAAGTGGGTGCCTCTACACTCTGCACCCATCTTGTCCCAAAAAGGAGATGGGGGGACCTCCGACAAGTCGGCTGGAGATAAAAAGGACACGTGCCTTTCTAGGGAAGTTCCTAACACAATTATTCTTCCTAACAAAAACAAAAATAATTGGCAAGGAGACATTACATATAATAATGGACTTCGAAGATAAAATAATACTAGTATGTTACTAGTTGTTTTGTTTTTGAAGAAACATGGATAGTGTTTCAACTTTGAAATTTTTGGATGTATTATTGTCGTTCACCCGACAAGGCATAAGAAAGGTAAACTGGAAAAAAAGGAGAGGAGAGTGAAGACACGCGCTGAGCTGGAAACTTGGGGACCACAAATCCGACAACATGTGAGCACCTGATCCAATGCGGTCGCCTGTGTCCTGCACGCGCTCTTGTGAGCCGTGAGCCTGCACCGACCTCCACAGCACCCAACCCAATAATAATAATTGAAGACCCAGTAAAAAATGAATTTAAAAATAAGAAAAATTATATATTGAGCAACATTTAAGGTATGCGGATCTGGGCCTTTTTCAGTTGCTATGGAAGGAGAACAAATCTATTTGCGGAGAAAAGGCCAGAGTTGGGCAGCATTAGTTGTTAGTTGTTACGCTCACACATCATGAGCTACGAAAATATTCTGTCATATCAACTCATACTACACACCTCGTCGATATGAATAAAATAATAAAACCATCACTAAAACTCACAACAATTATATGAGTGAGTGACATGAGTTTTTTTAAAAATACGAACTTATGAATATAGTATCGACTCACATTTTACGTCCGTTATTTAAAATGTGAGATGGTCATGGTATTTGAAGAGGTTTCCATTACCAGCCCTTCGCCTTCTCTTATTTCCGCCAAACACGGCTTATCAAACATGTTCAAAGATTTTGGTATTTTTGGCAATCAAATCAATTACACATCATCATGCCATCAATCTTTAATAATTAAGTGTCAAATCCGCTTAATGTAAAAGATTAATTGGAAAACATAAACAAAGTAACTATAATTATACATGAATCATGATATGGATTATGGACCGATGACAAAATAATCTTAGTCATTTTTTTCCTAAAAAGAAAATAGAAATACAATAACAACATTTCAGCACCAAATAAATTAAAAGAGAGAATAAAGAAGGCGATCGGAACCTGAGGTGGCGGAGGAGTGAGGGCATCGCGGGGAGAAAGTGCGGATGGCGACGTCGCAGTTGGTTTGAGTCCTCGTTCTCACCACGCTCATCATCTCAATTACCACTAATCCAAAAACACCGCCCACCTCTCTTCCCTTAGTCTTGTTAACTAATTAACGATAATTAACAGAAGATTAAAACACGATTACGAGACTGAGAAGAAAGAGAAGGGGGGGGGGGGGGGGGAGTGGGGGAGTGAAAAAGAAAAGAAAATGGCACTTCTTCTCCGGTCCCGAGTTTTGTGAGCGAGTGCATTGAATCTATTACATTTACAAACATGCCTCATTCCTTTCATTGTCACGTTTCGCATATGGACCCCAATTTACAAGATTGACGCTAGTATGTCGAGATTATAAAATTATGTGGAAGGGCAAGATGGAGAATTAAGGACAGCGTTTGGAGTTTTGCCACAGAAAAACAGACACGTGTGTTGTTTGTAGTGTGTGAATAAGTCCAAAACAGTCGTCTCAGTTTCCACATGGCACACTGTTTTTGTAACACTCCCTGCGACCCGACCGTCGGCTATCGCCCAGAGTGAAAAGATTACCACATAAACAATAATAAAACAAAAGACGATTATTATAAGATTAATAATCTGTCTACGAGGAAGAGTTATTTGATCACTGGGCGTGATGACTGGATGGATGAACTGTCTTGTGTATCACCTGTAAAATGTTAGAGGAGGTCTCCAACGTAAAAGCTTCGATGATCAAATTAGAATCGTAAAGAGTAGGAGTAAAGTGAGAGATATCGGGATAGTTACTGGATTATGGGTAAGAGCTTTAGGAGTAAAGTGAGAGATATCGAGATAGTTACTGGATTATGGGTAAGAGCTTTGGAGAGTGTTATTTGGTATAAGTCTCAAAGTGTTCGTCCTCTTCCTGGATGAGGGGTGGGAGTATTTATACCCCTCCCCGACTTGGTTTCTTGAGTCCAGCGGGACCCTGAGGTCAGACTAGGCATAGCTTAAGACAGTGGCATTGAATGCCATCCCCTTCACATGAAGAGTTATCCCTTCCGCATTAAATGTTATTTTTTTGTCTAAATTTTTTTTGCGTCCACCACTTGGGGTTATGAGGTCCGCATTAATTGACATCACCTCCGCATTAAATGAGGTCTGGGATGTGGTGATTGCCTATGACTCAGCAGGGCGCCCGTTAGGAGAACATGTGTCGATTTCGATATAGGTCTATTGGGCTACCAAACTCAATCCTGACGGAGGAGGGTCTCCGTTCGTATCGACTACCCGTTAGTATCCTCCTTAGGAGGCTAACGACAGGACTCTTTTTGGGCCTACGTGGCCTGAGCTCTTGAAGACTAAATTAAAGGATCGTCTAATGACCTTTCTACCCTTATCCTCTTTTCATGTATTATCAATTACTTTTTAATATATTTGTTGAATAGTTTTAGATATGTGATTAGAGACTAATAAGAAAAGAGACGGGATGCACCTCTTAGGAGTATGATAATTGGTAAAGTGTTCAGAATTTTATTTATTTGAGGATGAAATAAGTGTATATATATATATTAATTGATAAATTATAATTTTTTAAGTAAAAATACATTTCATTTTTTATTTTTAATATAAAATACATTAAATATTTCGTAAAAAATGTAAATTAATTACAATATTAATCATCCTTAGTTTTTTCACCTATCATAGCAATTTTTTATTCCAACAAGAAGAGTATTAATCAACATTTTTTCTTTCATTCTTTGTGGATTTCTTGATCCTTGAAAAAATCAAGGCAAGATTCCAACAACAATCCATGAATAAATTCTGGATTAATTTATCGTTCATATTAAACAAAATCTTGATCAATCCATGAAATAAATTCTCCCACCATTCATGTGTAATTTGAGGTTGGAAAATGGAATAATGAAACCCTAATCTCTTAAAATATATATATATATATATATATATATATATATATATATATATATATAATCATTGGCGCCATTTATTTCCTTTCAAAATAAAAGCCCTTCAAATTCGCGCACGAAATTACAAAGGAAATCCCAATACCCAATCTCAATTAAATCATGATTGTAATTAGTATCATCACAAATAATTTTAACCTAAAAAGAAAAAAATCCACCGCCATTCGTATTAGTCCGATTCCAACACCGAAACGTAAGAATCACTCTACACAGTTACAAAAAAACCTATTGCTATGAAAACATGAACTCTTTCTCTTCAACAGTCCAACTCCTAACGAACAAGGAGAAATAGTACTAAGAAGAAATTCTTTCTCCCTCTGATTTCGCTCAAGTTTCGTTTGGGTTCTTTTCTAATGGCAAACAAGGCAGAGGCTGAAGAGACCCAAGTGAGGAAGTACGAGCGGAGGAGGTTCAAGAAGAAGGAGGAAAGGATGGCTGAAGGAGAAGAAACCCATCTGTGTATTGATCAAGAAATCAAATTGGAACGCCAAGAGGCTGCTTCCGTTGAAATCTTTTTAGGTGTGTTTTACTAAATGTTTCGTTCTCTTTCCTTCCAACCGATAAAAGTTTTGCACTCTTCTTAAGTCTTAATTATTGACTAAATAAGTTGGGGTAAAATTACAAGTAAGCATTTAATGCTTTATTGAACTAAAAACAGATTTTGCTCGAAAAACAAGACAACTACATATGAATGGAGGGAGTGAATGATGAGGACACGAAGCTTTAACACAGCTACTCGTTTATTATGTACTGAAAAAGATAGATTCCATGCCTCATTATCTGAAAGCAATCTCGTTTATGAAGAACTTATTCCACAGCATAGAGTGACACGAGAACTATCAAAAGAAAGAAAAAACTCGTTGCTATCTTCTCAGAATCGTGTACAGCCGCAGGTCATTACATACTCAGAAACTCAATTCTGTACTGAAAAAGAGAGATTGCACAGAGAGGTGAAAAGTTCTCAGCTACAAGAAAGAATCTCCTTTGATGTATTGCAGAAAAGTAAATGTCATGCTATCTCTAAACCCAGATGATGGTTCTCGGTATGAATGATGAAAATTCTTTAATGGACAGTATAGTCATGCAAGGAAGACCTCAAGAATCTCATCTTCGCCGCCACCAGTCTGGAACCTTCAACCTCTGACTTCTGTGTATGGCAAGTTGGACAGAAGGGAGCTTGTGCTTAACTTCTCTCCATAGCTTGTCAACCGCATCTCCTTTCTTCGGGGGATATTGGAATTCGAAGTGACGGGAGACGTTTTTAAGCTGTGTCCACATTTCAAGCCAGCGATCCTTTGGAAATTGCCGGAGCTGATTAACCATGTACTTAGGTTGTACAGATTCATTTAGAGAGAAGAAAACGGAGAATTTACTGTAATCAATTTCATCCTCATAGGGGAGCTCAATGACAGGCACACAGTGGCTAACAATAGTTTTAGGGCAAACTGAAACTCCCTCTAGTGAGGATGTGATAATTAGCTGGTTCAGGGACAAAATTATCATTTTCCCTTCAACAAGGGGCAGACACCAATCATTTATGTATCAAAATATGAAACATGAGCTATTCAGGCCAAAAGATACCCGAGTTCAGGCCAAAAGATGGTCAAAACCGAAAAGATAAAAACAGCACACAAAGAATTGGAATGTTTAGGACATTAAAGGTTAATAATTCATTAGAAATGAGGTTTGGGATTGTGCATAGTAGCCTCTTGTGAGAAAATAGGCAAAGAAGGTTTGACTGTTTGAGAAGCACTGTATCAACTTAAGGACGCCCATTGCTGGGCTTTGACAATCAGAGGAAAAATATCTTGAAAGAATAGAAGAGAATATGACTTGTAACGACAACCCCTTTGTAACCCTAATCATCAATATTTTATCTTCAGCTCCAAAGACAATCAAATGCCCCAAGGACCATAACTATCTGCGACCTTGTGCTCACAACTGAGAGAGTAGCATGCGCAGACTATCAGTGCGACCACAAGACTTACTAGAACTCATACTTCCATATCAGCACTCAACTTAGAGGAAAGAATGACTTTCAAATTGGTCAGTCTTTTTTGATGGACAAATGGATAATTCATTTTAGTGCTTCAGTATAACAATAGTGCACAAAATTCTAATTCTTTGGAACAAGAAACCTAATGGATTCTGCAATTGAACAAATCCTTCAGTGTTCTGTTTTACACTCATCAGAATTCCCGCACAGGTACCACTCACCTATGCAAAAAGCCGTAAAAAGACCCTATTCTCTTCCATTTCCCCACTTTATTGTCCATAAAAACAGCATCAAAACACACTAGAAAATCTCCCGCAAGGATGCCACTCACCTATGCAAAAGCCGTAAAAAGTCCTTATTCTCTTCCATTTCCCCACCTAATTGTCCATTAAAACAGCATCAAACACACTAGAAACTCTACCCCCCACATTTCCTCTAACGCCTGTGCTTGCACCCATCCAGAAGTATCACAACTGGAAAGATCAAGATAAATTCACTATTCTTTGCTTCCATCTAACAAAAACTACAGCCCTACACATGTCCATGCTAACTAACCTTACCTAATTTTACCCCATTTTAGGAGGATGAGCAAAAAAACTACTTCTGCCCAAAAGAACACACAGAATAATGCAATTCTATTCCGAATTCCCAAAATTTAGCCAAAATTTGAAGTAAAGAACAAAGCAACACGAGCAAGAAAAGAGCACCTGTAGCTGGCGATCAATTTCCGTTTCGGGATCCGTCGTGACATGCCCATGAGTATTAAAACTCAACGAAGAGAAGAACGGGACATGATATACACATCAGCCAATTCCGGATCCAAAACCCTAACCGCCCCTCTCCGGTCCTCCTCCTCCCCAATTTTCCCCTCATTATACAAAAGCGAACCCATGAGCCAATACTCCACGCTATGCTGTTTCCTTACCCCGGAGCGTTTGGGCCAACTCGGGAAATTCTGAGCAGTCACCGTCGTGTTTTCGGGAACTTGACGCTTATCCAACATGCCCACGTGGAATCTGCGCGGGAGATCATACATGTAGACTTTGAGAGGCGGGGAGGAGGAGGTTGCACAGATGGAAGGTGAGACCTGCAGAGACTGTGGTGGCTGGGTAAGTAAGGGGTAGAAGTATTGCCGGAAATCAAGCGTGCCGATGAAGATGGAGTAGAAGATTACGAGGAAGAGCAGAAATGCGACGGTGATGATTGCTTTTCCATACATTTTGGAAGTTGGAGAGAACCATTTTTAACTCTTTTCTGTGTTCCGTTCTGTTTAGGAGGTGAAGCAACGACTATTTAGTACAGAATTTAATTTATTAACTTTAATTTTTACTTGTTTTTTTAACGGTCAGTTAATTTGGATTTTTGTTTTTTTATACAAAGTACAAACCCGGTTTCCATCCCCACTCGGCCGATTAATCCGAACCCTTACTATATTGGACATTTTTTTGTCCTAAATGGTAGAAAAACTATAGGTAGTTGTCTTCTTAAGTAACGAATTTAAAATTTTAATTAAATTAGAACAATCCCAACTCCCGCGTCTACAAATTACGACGCGTATAAGAACAGATTCTTACCATAGATGGATTTTTTCATCCAAACATTCTTAAGTAAAGGATGTATTAGTTGTTTTTTCCCCACTCTACTCATGCAACTTTAATCACAATTGTTCTAAACTTTAGTGGATTTATCTTACTTTTACTTCTTTTTTAAGGTTGGTTAATATTTTTATTAGTCAATGTTAATAAATTTTAAATTGGTCAGGTTCGAGTATTGAAAGAGTCACATTTCTTTTAAGGCTCGATAGAACTCTAACTCTTGGTAAAAAAAAAAATCTGTAATAAATTGGGAAAGTTAAAGCTTATGGTAAATTTCTAAATCCGTCAATCCACCAAATAAAAACCAAGACAAGATCCACCGATACAGCACATACACTTCAGTTTTGCTGGCAGAATCGATAGGGGATAGCTTGTAGGTTGGACCAAAGGAAAAAAGTTTGACTTTGCGTGGCATTGCAGGAAAGGTGGGATCTTTATTTGCAATGAATAAAATCATGGATATTTTTCTTCCTACTGTGTCCCATTAATGTGTAAATTAGAGACTTAAAGAGGGTGAATTGATTGGTTCCATGTCTCAAACACAAAAGATTAAATGATGAGAAATCAAGGAAAACGTTTTGGTATTAGATAACAGCTACTGCTGACAAACAAAAGAGAACATAAAAGAGTAACAATCAAAGCTGAAATCAATCAAAACTAGTCCGGATTAAGTTCTAATTAGTTGTTTACAGTTGCAGACCATAATTCTTAAGCTGCATTCATATTTCAATCCATTTTGTCTTCGGAAATTGGCTCAGCTGGTTAACCATGTAACCCTGATTTTACTGTATTAATTCTATCCTGATTCCTGAAATGAAAATTGGCATACAGTCTCCTGCAGTATTCAGGACAGGATTTCGATGAGCGCATCCCTTTTCTGTCCACTGCGAAAACAAAATGGAATCTGCACGGAAGATCATACGAGTAGACTCTATTGATGCTGGTTCCGTTTGTGTGGTTTTGTGGACTCTGTGATTGCTAACTGTTTCGTTGCAGACAGGATGGGAGATCAACAGCAGAAGTATGAATATGAATATGAGATGGATTAATCCCAGCTCAGGAAAATGCACTTTCTTGCTTTGGAATCCAATGTTCTTTAGCAAATTTGGTTTCGAACCCGTCTAGTACTCTTTTTGTGTAAAAGTTACTAGTACATCATTTTCCGTTTTATCTAATTGAGGATGCACCATGCTGCACTAGATCATTTCTTAAGTTATATGTATTCGTCTCAATGTTTTCTCGTAAAATATTTGAAATCTTTCATCAATTCTGTAAACTAGTTTATGAATTATTACAAAAAAAATGAAAAAATTGAGCGTGAGCTTGTAGCTTAGTGGTGTTCCTTACAGTGGAAGGATAATTGAAAACCGTACAATGTACATTTGGTTACAATTCTGCAGCTTTATGTCTCAAACTTCTGTGGATACCAATTTGAACTCCTGGTACCTTGTGCTTGACCTGTCTCCACAGCATGTTCACTGCATCCTGCTTCTTTGGTGGATACTGGAATTCAAAATGATGGGAGATATTCTTAAGTTGCATCCACATTTCAGTCCATTTCTCCTTTGGAAATTGCCTCAGCCGGTTAACCATGTAACCGCGTTTCAGCGCGTTCTTCACCGAGAAGAAAATTGCGAACTTGTTGTAGTCAAGTTCATCCTCAAACGGTAGCTCGATGTGATCACTCACAATGACAGGAACACAGTGACTTACAATGGCATCGAATAACCGGCAGGATGAAGGTGTGTCCCCTGCAGGATTCAAACAGAATTTTGATGTGCGCATCGCTTCTGTTGACTGCAAAAAGAAACAAGTAAGATGAGTACAAGATTGATGGAAAAGAAAAGAAACACATGTGAATTTCTAGTCCACCACAAACCTCTTGTATTGTTTTTGCTGAAGGCCTGTCATGCTCGTACCGAACATCTTTGTAACCGGAAAATACTTCAGTCAGTTTCGCTCGGATTTTGCCTTCCTGCAAGCACAAAATATACAACACAAGTTTCCTGAATGAGCATCTAAAAGCCTAAAACCTGAAGTGTTAAAAGGACCAAGAAGAACCATCTCTTAAACTCTTACATCTTTCCTGTGTGTTCCCCCGCGAAAGAAAAGAAGTGTTGATCGAGACTTGAACGGGTCTGAAACGTCATCATTAGTAAATGTATCCACAACATGTGCATAAGGTGTCACTATGTCCTTCCCCAGATTAGATATTGATCTGGACGGACGTCCGAAATCAGCAACAACAAAAATAGCTTCCTTCACCTGTCTGCGAAGGAACCTGAGAGCATTCGGATGTTGCATAGGAATCACATGGTCTCTCCCTCCTGACCTCTTCCAGTGCTCGGATTTCCGCAAGAATTGTAACAGATCATTCTGAAAAAAAATCAAGAACCCATCTCGCGATATTAAAGAACATTCAATAATAATAATAAAATCCCAGCTGAGGAAAATGATTACAGGATAGAGCAGAAAATACCTGTAATTGGCGATCTGTATTGGCCGTACGAACTCGGTGAAGGTTAAAATTGTAACTTAAAGAAGAGAAAAATGGGACAAAGAACAGTTGAGCTAACTCCGGATCAGAAACCCTGACCACCTCTCTGTCATCTCCTTCCCCATCATAGAGTAGGGAAGCCATTAACCAATACTCCATACTATGCTGTTTCAACAATTTCCAATGCGGCGGCCATTGCGTAAAATTCTTGGAATTCACTGGCTCCTCATCTGATCTACTGTGATCTATCATACCCAGGTTGAATCTACGTGGAAGATCATACATGTAGACTCGAAGCGGCGGCGGCGATGACCCAACTGGACAAACAGAGGAATGACTATGTTTCCCCTGCTCTGTTTCCTCTGTTTCTGCTGCTGCTGCTGGTGTGCAAAGAGGGGGTGAGATTTGTGGAGTCTGTGATTGTTTGCGTGAGAAGAAGTATGATTTGATGTCAGTTTTTTCTGTGAAGATTGAATGGGAGATGAATAAGAGGAGAATGAATATGAGAGAGAGGAGTAATTTTACAAACATTTTGTTCTGAAAAGATAATGCTTGCTTCTGACCATAATGCTTGTACAGAAATGCATCAAATGCTTTCTTCAGTTTTGCCATTTGTCTTTAATCTGATGATTCTGTTATGGTGAAGAAATCTATTTATAGCAAACATTTAGAAATTACTGTCATTTTCTATATATATTTTTAGGTCGCATGTTTTATACATTATGATTTTATGGGATGATGATAATGACTCTCTCTTAATGATATTGAAAAATAATATTATGTCGTTCGAGACCAACCATATTCGAACGTATTAGTTTCCTGTCTGAAAAGGATAGAGAGCACATCGACAGAGCTCGGAAAAGAACTCTCTAATGATAATAATTGATTTCTAATGCTTGTCTTGTTGGGTTTGCTTACCTTATTTGGTACATGACTTACTGGTTTCCTGTTAATCCTCTGTTGGGTCCAATTGTTCCAATGATTTGTACCTGAATCTTACACTGTTTTTTTTTCCGATTTTGGTTATTAGTTAGTGGATATTGGTAGCCTACCATGTAGGACAGGGACATTTTTTATTTATTTGATAATTTATGAAACCTAGTTTTCTACGCAATTAATCTAATTACGAAAAGAAAGGAAAGACTACTATGTTCAAATTAAAAGATGGTTTTCTTTCTCAGCAGTGAAGGCTATATTTATGAATGACACAAGAATAAATTGGCTAGTTAATGTAGGATGCTACCGTATTTAATTTTTTCATTCAAGAGTCTATATCTTAAGTTCGATTCGAGTATAAAAAATAGAAAAAATTAGCTATATCTTAGAGTCTATATCTTAGGCTCCGTAACACTTGTGATAGGGTGAAACTTTTTTTTCTTATTAGCTCAGTTCGTTTCCCAATCATTATCATTATCCTTTCAAGCTAATCTCGTTCGAATATTATAAAATTATAAAAATAAATGACTTTTTAAGTGTGATTGTTATATTCTCCGATTTAAATTGTAAATGTGAAAATGAATCAATTTGTTTTGGTTGACTTCTTAACACAAATCTAACCTCACTCACTTTTAAGATTGAACTATACAATATTTTAATAATTAACCCCATCTTAAGAGAAAACAAAACTCAACTACATCTTTGTTCAAAATTGGATTTTCCCCACACCAAAAAACAGTCTTAAAAAAACTCTCGTCCTGATGCAAAGGCTGGCTCGTTTCGTTTATACATGAAAAACCCAAATTTAAAGCCCAAAGGTAACACAACAAATGACAAGTAGCCCGTATGTATGACACACATACACACACAAGCAACAACGTCGCACTATTCCCAGGTTGGTTTCTTTTTATTTTTATTCCTTTTTCAACTCTGTTGATTAATTTGATTATTTATCATAAGTACCTACCTTCATTTTCGCACGTAGATACATCTACCTCGCAATTATTCCAAGCTTATGTTTATGTAAAACATTTTTCTGATTGATGTTCTAGTAAAAGACTCGTATATTTTACCCATATTGTTCGTGTTTTTTTATCACAATAAATAAATGGGGAAATAGCTTAAAGTACCCCTGTACTAAGCGCGAAAACCAGAAACTACCCCTGACCTTCAAAACGTCCATTACACCTCTCCTGAGCTATTGTTTCCGAGCAAAAAGGCCCTTCAATGCACATTTTTACAATTTTAAAAAAATTGTAAAAATATTAAAAAAAATGTAAAAATTCACAAAAAAAATGTAATTAACCTAAAAATCAAGAAACATTGTAAAAAATTTCAAGAATTCACAAAAAAATGTAATTAATTATGGACAGAAGGGCCTTTTTGCCCGAAAACAATAGCTCAGGGGAGATGTAATGGACGTTTTGAAGGTCAGGGATGCTTTCTAGTTTTCGCGCTTAGTACAGGGGTGTTTTAAGCTATTTCTCCTAAATAAATTTATTTCATATCGAACAAGTTAAAATTTTTAGAGGGATTTATAAGTGGCATGCTGTATATTTCATCAAACTTGCCTTTTGAGGAGTGGATGGTGGCTTTGTGGCACTTTTCCCCCCTTATTAGCTCAGTTTGTTGTTATCTCCCAATCAATTATATTTATCCTCCTTAAGTAAGAAACTAATCATATTCGATTATTGTTAAACTATAAAAATAAATAATTTTCTCAATGTGATCGTTGCATTTCTAACGAGCATCTCACCAATAATTAATAACGATTATCGCACCACCTATTTTTATCAATTGACGATCGTTGAACCATCTTGTTTAATTTTGAATAATATTTCTTTTAATTTTTAAATGTTGGATAATTAATTTTATTTATAAGTGTTAGAGTATGTAATACATATTTTATATTTTATATATTATAATTTTTATACATAATTCAAAACAGTACGCTGAATTTTTCGGTATTCGGTTTATTTTGCTCTCACTAGCTTTTTCAAAATGACTGTTGGGACGAGATTGGTAACCCTGAAGCAACCCAACAAAAAACAAGTGGCCCGTATGTATGACACGCATGCACAAGCAAACGACACAACGTCGCGCCATTCCCAGTTTGGTTCCTGTTCTCACTGCAACTGACAAAAACCAGTATCCTTCCTCTTTTCCCGTTTCAGTCCATAACATAATAATTCAACTTCCTCCTTCTCCCTCCCTCCTTCCTTCCCTTCCCCTCTCTCTCTCTCTAATCTCTATATACGATTTGACAATCTAACCAACACTATCAACAAAACAAAACAAAATCAACAAAATTTCTGAAAAACATCCAGAGAAATGGCGTTCAAGCTTAGCTCGGGTGACATTTCTGGATTCAGATTCCTCTTCGTTCTAGCAATCATGTATGGTCTCATGTCATTCCTTGTTTACTCCGTGATCCACATGAAGTTCATCACACCCCTTGATATCCACGCCCCGCTTGACCGCTTCTCTGAAGCCAGAGCTGTTGAACACGTTCGCGTTTTAACCAAAGATGGCCGCCAAGTAACTCTCTTTCTCCTTCTTTTTGCTCTGCATTCTTTTCTTGAAAGCTATATAATAACAAATGGGTATGGTTCGTCTGATAGGAAGGGCGCCCAGGATTGAGACTGGCAGCTCAATATATTAAAACGGAATTGGAGATGATAAAAGAGCGAGCTGGAACAAATTTCAGGTCCGTATTTTTAATTTATTTTGGTTGATAATCCGTGTATGGGATTCGTCTATTTTAATTGTTTCGATAATCGTTTCACTTTTACTGGTTGGTTTCCAGATTTGAGATCGAAGAGACTGTTGTTAATGGGTCTTTCAACATGATATTTTTAGGCCACAGCATATCACTTGCCTACAGAAACCATACGAATATTATTGCAAGGTATGCTCTTCTTTTCTGATTGAATTGCAGTAGTAAACCAATCATACAACGGAGAAATAAGATAGTTTTTATTACTCGTCTGCTCCATTAAGTATGACTGCAGCCATGTTCCCATGAAAAAGGTGACTGGGGACCACTCTTATTGATTGTGGACTCTGCATCAAAATTGTTGACTGGTGAGTCAGGAATTGAAGTCCTCTTGGACTTAATGAAGTATATTATGGTTGTTTCTTTCTCTAGAAGCTATTGCTGCTTGAGTTAGGTACATCAGTTATTTGGAAATTTTAGAACTTTTACCCATATGGAATGTATCAGTGCTTGAACATTGTTTCGATACTGAATGCCATGTGCAAAAGCAATACCTTTATCTGACTTTGAAATAGGAATTAAAGGAGCAATTATTAAGTACTCAAAGTGTCATGTGAGGTCCACATGAGTGGGCCCCACTCGTTGTGAGTACTGGGTATCATTCGTATACTGGGAGTTATCGTAGTGACTTCTTAGAGGTAAGCCATGAGTGATGCTAGAGAATGAACGGTGTACTTTCATATATTGTTTTGGTGGTACAGTGCCTGTTATGCTTTGGACACTGAAATTTATCTGGGCATAATGTGCATCTCTTGTGCAATAACACAAGAGTATTTGTTTTTATCCTATAGTGAGATCCTTTTGGCAAATGCCATCATGAGCTAATTTCCATCTTAATGACAGGATAGCATCAGTAGATTCTGAAGAAAATGATCCATCTGTTCTAATTAATGGCCATTTCGATAGTCCCCTTGGTTCACCTGGGGCTGGGGATTGTGGTTCATGTGTTGGTGAGTACATTAGATAATTTTACCTACCTGGAGATACATTTGTGGTCAGTCGGTGCTTTAAAAAAAAAAGTGGTCACTTGGACTGCATTAAATATCTTAATGTACTTGTCCCTAGTCCACTTTTCCTTGATCACTTAAGTCTACATTCATGTTTTCTTGTTTTGCAGCATCGATGCTGGAGTTAGCTAGAGTTACTGTAGATTCTGGCTGGATTCCCCCTCGGCCTATTATTTTTCTTTTTAATGGTGCAGAAGAACTTTTTATGTTGGTATGGAATTGCAGCATTTGTTTCAAAGAAACATAATAAATTTACTATTTGTATCTAAATTTTTCCTGGCTTCATGATTTCTGTTTGGACCAGTGAACCAGTGAAATATCTTGACTGCACATTTTCTCCTGTTCTCTTGTGAACCTTCCAAAAGCTCACGGCAGCCAAAATCTCTAAACTAATCTTTAAGTAGTTTATTTTCTATTTAGCTCATCATATGTTGATATGTAATGATTATTTGCTTATGATGTTTCAGGGTGCACATGGCTTTATGAAGACACATAGATGGCGCGATTCAATTGGAGCTGCTATAAATGTGGAGGCATCTGGGACAGGAGGCCCAGGTACAATGCTGCCTCTCTTTTTAAAGTACATGGTCGATGCTTTCTCTCTAAAAAACGAAGATGGAACTGATTCGGGGAAGAAAAAAGAAAGCACCCTTTAATCTACAGAACGAACAGCTTGTTCCATAAAATAGCCCAACTCTCATGTGATATATTGTTTCAACAGGTGCAACATATTTGTCAAGGTGGTATCTTTAACATATGTGCATACACATAAAGAATGGATTGTTTGCATCTCTTATCCATAAAGTTCAAGCTATGGTGTCATCACTGATGAGAAATTTTTCGAAACTATCATGTCAACAATTGTGATTATATGAAGTTGCTTTTGCAGTGGCGCTCCTATTTGTGCTCACCTCTATTATGTTATTTAACAGATTTGGTATGCCAATCGGGTCCCAGTGCTTGGCCTTCTCTAGTTTATGCTCAGTCTGCAGTGTACCCCATGGCACATAGTGCTGCTCAGGTTTTTCCCTCGAACTTGTATCTATCAGGTTATTTTGATTTTCTGCTTTTATGCTCTCTTGGTATTTAATTAGTCAAATCTTGAATGCTTTTCTCTTTATATAGGATGTCTTTCCTGTTATCCCTGGAGATACTGATTTCAGAATATTTTCGCAAGATTACGGAAACATTCCCAGCCTGGATATTATCTTTGTTCTTGGTGGCTATTACTACCACACCTCCTATGATACGGTGGAGAAACTTCTGTATGCACATCTGCTATTTTGGTATATATGTGTTTCAACATATTGTTTTATACTATTTCGTCTTTAAGCACCATCTCTGATGCATTCAACTATTCATACCAGACCTGGAAGCATACAGGCACGTGGAGACAATTTGTACAGCATTCTAAAGGCGTTCTCAAATTCTTCAATGCTAGAAAACACCCAGGAAAGAAGATCTCTTGATGCCACCATCAGCAATTACAAGGAGGAGCATGCCATTTTCTTTGATTACTTATCATGGTTCATTGTATGTTATAGAATTTGTGATCTCTACTCTCTCTGTGGTAGCCATGGTCTTGGTAATGTGACATGCCATTTGTTGTTTCTATCTAATTCTCAGATAATATATCCTCAAGGAACAGCTGTCATACTTCATAGTATTCCCGTCGCTGTCTTCCTTTTCATGCCTTTTGTTCTCTATTTTCTGGATTCTGGGACACGCTCTTGCTTTGCAATCTTCAATGATTTTGTAAAAGGTGCGGTCCCTTCTACTGACATTTTCTCAAATTTTTATTCCAATGAGTCATGCTCTTATTTTGCTGATTGGTTTTCTAATTGTCCTTCTTACCTTAGTCTCGTGTCACGTTAGTACATATGAATCATCAAATTGAAGACTCATTTTCAAATTTGATAACTTTGCAGGAATGCTGTTCCATGCAGCTGGGGTTATATTGGCAGTTATTTTCCCAATTATCTTTTCAGTTGTGAGATTGTTCTTCTCTAGTTATGCAATGAACTGGTGGGTCTATTATTTAGTTTTTTTCCGTATTCCCCCCCAAAGTTTGTGTGTTATAGAAAATTTTGCTTACTGTCTATTCTCATGCGCAGGTTTGCTCATCCATACTTGGCTTTCATGATGTTCATCCCCTGCTCACTTGCTGGTTTGCTAATTCCTAGAACTGTTTGGAAAAGTTTGCCACAGTCTCAAGATGTTTCAGTCAAGAAATCTAAGGAGGTATCAGAGTACATTTGTTGGTCTTTAATCTTTCATGGGTCGGTGCCTGGTTTATTCTGTCTAATTTCACAACTGTCCTGTGGATGATGTTGGCTTGGGGAGCACCATTTGATATTTGATATGGCATGAATTTTGCAGGCCCTATTTGAGGAAGCAAGGTTTTGGGGAGCATTTGGATTCTATGCCTTCTTAACCTTTGTATGTAATGCAGTTCTTATTCTTACTCTCAGGAAATTTATTTCCTTTTTGGTACGGATAGTTTCTGAAATTTGCAACGGCTAACTTTAGTAAAAGCAGGCTTATCTTGTAGCTGGGCTCGGTGGAGGGTTTTTGACCTTTTTAGTTTCAGCCTCCATGCTTCCTGCATGGATCCTTTTTCGCCTATCATTAAATGCTGATGGCCGTATATCACTGAGGTAGGCAATTAAAGTCCTTATTTCTGAACATGGGACTAGGTCAATGCAATTTGTTTTTTCAATTGCTTGTTTCAAGGGGCCTGTTGTCCTGTGTGGATAGGCCTATTTTTTTTCTCAATTAAATGTGAGTACCTCGTATGAGTAATCTTTGATGCTACTCCTTGCAAGAAACAATTGAAGAGAAACTTGAAATTCTCAGCATCTTAGTGATCCGTAGTTTAACCATGAACATTGTGGCTTGACTAAATCAATGTTTTCTTCAGGTCAACAGCGTTATATGTTATAGCTCTAGTTCCCTGTCTCACATACACAGTATACTTTGGTGGATTTCTTGTCCAGTTTTTGATTGAGAAGATGGGAATGATGGGTGCTCTCCCACCTCCCTATGGTTAGCTTCTAAACTTGGTTGTTTTCTGTGAGGTTTCTACTTAATGAAGTGTTTTCAAATAGGGCCATATATAGTTGCTTCGCCTGTTAGAATAAGATTACAGTTGAAATTGTTTGTTTATGGTTTTTCATTCTCCGAGTTTTAACGGGATATTTGGATTTTGTTTGCATGCAAGTCTAGAAGGTGTCACTTATCAGCTTTAACCATATTCTTTATCAGGCAACTTATAGTACAGTTTGATTTCTTTATCAGGCAACTTATAGTACAGCTTGATTTCTTTATCTTCAAACTACAAAATGAACTATTGTAATTCTCTTTCTGTACAATTATTAACTACAAGCGACCTCTTTTTGGATTATGATATTCAGATCTTTGCTTGCAGGGTATTATATAGCTGATGTTGTAGTGGCAGCAATAGTTGGAATTGCAACTGGCTGGTGCGTGGGCCCTATAATACCTGTTTGTGGGCATTGGTTAGCTAGGTCATCGATCTTGCAGTTCTTGCTGCATGTTAGTGTCCTTTCCTTGGCTCTTGCATCTCAGTTCTTTCCGTACAGCAACACTGCACCTAAGAGGATAGTTTTTCAGCATACCTGTGTGACTGCAGGTATGAATAAAAGCTGACACCATGCAAAAGCTCTTTTAAAACTCTTTAATGAGCAAGAAAGCACGACAGCTTTAGTTGCCAATACAACTGATTAGACAATTCTATTAATACTGGTTCTATGGACTTCTTCATCGGTTATAATTTTCTCTTCTTTTTGGTTCAACTGTCTGAATGGTTTTTGATCTTGACATTGACAGATGCAAATAGGATTCTGGGCTCCAGTTATGACTTTTCTGTGGTGGATTCCAACTCTTTACTGTTTCTTTTCAAACATGCACCTGAAGTAGCAAAGGAACTGCACATTGGTTCAGACTTATCTTTTGAAGCTGCTAATCTGTCTCACCAGGGGAATTTTTTGGTAAACCTCTTTTGAGTTTCAAGTCACTTTCAACCCAATAGCCCATGTCATGTCAGATTTATGATTTTTGACTTGGCTTATTGCATGACAAGTCATACAATTTTCGCAAGGCTCTCTACTGCTTTCCTCAAATATCATTGGTTGAGATTGAACACCTTCCTTAGCAAACAAGCAACTTCCTCATTGTTATATCTTAATTCCTCCATTACTATCATTCCCCTATTTTCTCCCAAACATCGTAGAATTTTGTGTTGTATTAATGGAGCAGGGGGTTTTGTGTCTATGGATTTGGCAACAAGCTATACTGTACATGGTTCTCCTGTTGATCTGAAATTCACTGATATTAGTTCCTTGTTATCTGACTTATCTTTTATTTCTGTTGTAGGCACTTTTCCCAGTTTCTCTTCTGTTCACAAGAAGCTTACAGTTCCCGGCAAGGAGTGATGATATTTTGAAGCAATATAGATCTTTCCCTCATTTGTCTAGTTTCAAGCCGCATACTATTTCTAGTGATGGATCTCGGAGAGTTCACTTAGAATTTTCCTTAGGGTGAGTAGACCTAACTTCCAGTCTAGTGCATGAAATAGTATACCTGTTCTTTCTTGAGTCGACTTGTGTATGGAGGGTCAGGCTGCTGATATCTTTGCTGTTTAATAGTCAACTCTCACAAAGTTTCAGCATGCTCGTTGTTTTGTTTAATTAGTTGCTCGTTCTGCGTTATGCATTTTTACTCATCTGCTTACAGCATGACCAGTAGATACCTTGAACATATCCCAAAAATTAAAGCAAGGAGATGAGTGACAATATATATCTGAGTACATCGAAAAAGAATCATCTTCATGGGTCGCATTCTTTCAGTGACTTGCAGGAGGTTTGGGTTGCAGTCCTTAACATTACTGGTCCTGTATCGAGTTGGTCACTTGCAGACAATATACTTCCAGGTACGAAACCGAACTGTTATTTGCTCTGATTTGGAAAAGATTTGTTTATCCCTGTCGAAACTTGGTACAGCTTCGGAAACAGTGGACGGGGGTCCGCCATCATACATATGCAGACTTAGCGGTGCAAGCCATGAAAACTGGATGTTCTGGTTAGAGGTAATGCTCTACCATATAAATTATGAACATCTTATCTGCTCGAGTTCACTCGATAACCTCTCTCTCTTTGAGCACTTGTGAGATATCACATTAAAAATTATCGCGGCATAAGCATATGAATCTTTCATTCTTTTTTCTGCTCGTGGCGCGTGCAGGCTAGCAGCTCGGGTGATATAAGAGTGGAAGTTGCTGTGATAGAACAAGTTTTGGTTGATGAAGCTAAGAAGCTGAAGGGTCTTTTTCCTGACTGGGTAGATGTTGTTTCTTATTCTAGTTTCATGTCCAGTTACAGCTTCTAACATCAACTCAGATTTTTCTCGTCCGAAAATAAGAACTGACTTGACATTGTCTTAAATATTTTTGTCTCAACGATTTAATTAAAAGCAAATGTCTTAGTTTAGAGTTTTGTTTATCAAAAACAAGAATGAAAAATGTTAAAAGTAATTTGGTAACAATTCTTATATCGAGTTGCCCTCAACATTAATTTTGATTTAGTTATACTTAAACCCCTTTTTTTCTTCATACGTATGCCACTAATTTAGTCATTTTATATAAAGATAGAAATATAAAATGATGCCACAATATTCATATGGCAAAATACTATTGATTGAGAAAACAATGGCTTACCCACTTAAAGTTGATTTGAATTGATCATATGGCATCATGCCACGTGGTTGGTTGATAGCAAGATGTGCACTTGGCTTTGGTTTGTTTCAATCTTGTTGGATTCTAATGCTGAAAAGAAAATCACACCAACCTATGCTCATGGGCACTCCTCTTGCTGATTTCCCAAATATCAACGGAAAACAAACTCATTAATGGTTGGAACTTGGACTTGAAATTAAATCTAAAACCCCACTCTTCCTAACTAAGGATTTAGTGGTGTAGTTCGAATTGTAACAAGGATTTTGAAGTCTGTCGATTAATTATTTGTGGTACCTAAATTATCCTTTAGTGAAGTTAATATAATGCAAATAAAAATAGTTCTAATCCGATAATTTTAAGATATTTATAGTTCGAACCACATTTTAATCTCTTTAAAATTTGGCTTGCAATTAAATCTAACCATCTTAGTTATTGGTTCAATTATTGTATTTTGAAAAATAACGAGGATTTAAACCACTAATCTTTCGAAGGTTTTTTTGATTGTCTATTATTTGTGGTACATATGTTAGCTTTAGTGAAGTTAACGTGATGCAAATAGAAAAGTCTTAAAATGTTTATAGTTTGGAACTCAAATCTTGTTTGACATGATGTTCGAACAAATAAAATAAAAAGTTGCTGTACTATTCTTTTTTCAGCCTCGGGCCAATCTTCTCGGTACTGTATATATATATTCCTTGACCAAAAACCGGGTAGAGTAAGAATCTGATCTTGGCAAATCTAACGGTCACGTCATCCAATTAACGGCAATGGAATGTGGATTCTAGTATACTACTACTGCCATTCACATTTATCACGCGCTAAATTAGGCCGGTGTTCGTTCGTTCCTTCTCCCGCGCCGTCTTATGTTTACTCCTCCATTTTTTACCGTTAATTAACACCTTTATTTTTCAATTTTATCAAATGCCGATGCTTCAAATTTATGACTTATGACTTTTTCCTTTTTTTTAAATATTTTTAGTCAAGATATGCCATTGAGAATAATATTTTTTTTACTTTTCCATAATTCATATTCAATAGCATCGAATATTATGAGGATTAAAATACTAATGGTGAGGCTATTGTTTGACTCGCGCATTATTTTAGAAAAAATTGTCTCATGCACCGTAATTTAAATATTCTTTTAAATTTGAAAAAAAATAATAAATAAATGTTGATTATTTTAAACTAGAATCAAACAGAATCTTAAAAAGCAGTAGAAATTCGCTGTGCTTATTTTTGACTAAATTTTTTACTTCCTTTAAGTGTGAGGTGTGAAAGTAGTAGACCGTATTTAGACCAAAAATATTTTGTTGGTTTCTTGGGCGGTGGATTGTTAAGAACAGGCCTTTCCCAAACACACTTAAATTGCGCGCCTCCTCGGAAAACGACGAACTAGTAGACTGTGGTGGAGTGTGGACACTACCCGGCTCACTGAGCTTTCGTCCGTCCAATAATTATTGGTCGGACCGGACCGGCCAGTGACCCAATTTTATATCATGTTATTGATATGATTGGAATATATATATTCTTTTATTGTTCGGCAGAGAAGATAATAATGCTGAAAATGTGATACAATACAATAGTACTTCAAAAGTTCAAATCATATTATCTCCGACCAGGAAAATAAAACACGTTGTGTTGTCTCTCATCCGTACATTTTGTTTCACAATAATTTTTTTTTTTTTGTTGCTTGAGCAATGTGACCTCAAAAAGATGATTGGAATAGCATCAAAATTTCATTAATTATGCTGTTAAATTGAAAAGGAAAAAAATTTAAAAAATAATCCATGAAATATTTTTAAATAAAGGTAAATTAGGATACTTGAATATTATGAATCGTTCGTTGATATATATATATATATTCCTTAAATAAAATATAAACGTCTAAATTGGTTTAGAACTTATGTTGTCACTCTAAAATCTCGTGTTCGAGTCTTGGAGTACGCAACTATTTTAAAATCTCTAACGTATTACTTAGATTGTCGTTCAAGCTCTAACACGATAAAATGTATATTAATCAGGCTAAAAAAGGGATCTAAGACAACCACATTATATCAACAACAACAAAAATATTGATACTCGACTTTTCTATTAAAATTTTATATTCTCTAATCTAAAAAATAGTAATTAGGTGATGAAACATAATAAAAAGTCAAAAACCATCTATTAGCCATTGAGGTTTGACTATGCTTGTAATTTTCGTTGAGGAAAACAAAGAAAACGAAATGAAAAGAAAAATATATAAATAAAAAAGAAAACGAAAAACTAAAAAAGACACACTACTATTATTACAAAACCTTTCAAATCATATTATTATAGCCAAACGAAAGAACTGTGCTGCTGCCGCTGTGCTCCGACCCGGCCCCACCACCACCACCACCCATTGCATATCCCACCAGCCCACTATAAATAAACGCCCACCATCACCTGACTCCTCCACTCACCTCACTCGCCACCTTCTATCTTTTACTGTTCCAAATTCATCAAAGCATAGGAGCAAACACCTTCGTGCATAACCAAGCAGTCCAGATAGTAAAAACAATGGCTCTTTCCTCTCTATCCTTCCCTTCCTTTCAACAAACCCAATTTCCTCAACCATTTTCAAGTACAACCTCATCGACAAAGCGATCCTCACCGCCTCTCCGGCGTAGTTTCTCCATCCGACCAATCACTGCTTCAGTATCGGAAAAACCATCGATACCGACTACCAGCACCCCCGCCACAACAACTTCTTTTCCCGTTTCTGATAAACCCAAGCTTCCGATCCGGAAAATCCCCGGCGACTATGGCCTTCCTTTTATCGGACCAATGAAGGATCGTGACGATTACTTTTACAACCAAGGCAGAGACGAGTTTTTCAAGTCAAGAATTCAGAAATACCAGTCGACAGTTTTTAGAGTCAACATGCCACCTGGACCTCCTATTGTCTCCGACGCACGTGTCATCGCCTTATTGGATGGAAAGAGCTTCCAGGTTCTCTTTGACAATTCAAAAGTTGAAAAACGAGACCTCTTCACCGGAACTTTCATGCCTTCCACCGAACTCACCGGCGGCTACCGCATCCTCTCCTACCTCGACCCGTCGGAGCCCAACCATGCCAGCCTAAAAAAACTCCTCTTCTTCCTCCTCAAATCCCGCCGCGATCACGTCATCCCTGAATTTACCGCCTCCATTGAAAAATTGTTCGAGGGATTAGAATCTGAGTTAGCCACTAACGGCAAAGTTGGGTTCAACACCCCAAATGATCAGGCGGTGTTTAATTTCTTATCTCGGTTTTATTTCGGCGTTAACCCGGCTGATTCACCGTTGGGATCCGACGGGCCTGGTTTGATTTCTAAATGGGTTTTGTTCAATTTGAGCCCGATTCTCTCCCTCGGACTTCCAAAACCGTTGGAGCAAGCCACAATCCGCACCTTCCGCCTCCCTTCTGGCCTGATCAAGAAAGACTACAAGCGTCTCTACGATTTTTTCTACTCCTCCTCCGGAGCCATCCTCGACGAAGCCCAGAAATTGGGGATTTCCCGCGGCGAGGCTTGCCACAATCTTATCTTCGCCACGTGTTTCAACTCTTTCGGCGGATTTAAGATCATCTTCCCCAACGCCCTCAAGTGGCTGGCACGCGCCGGAGTGAGCGTCCACACGGAGCTCGCGAAGGAGATCAGATCTGTAGTGAAATCCAACGGCGGTAAGATCACGATGGGCGGGATGGAACAGATGCCGCTGCTGAAATCCGCCGTGTACGAGCTCCTCCGATTGGAGCCGCCGGTGCCTTTGCAGTTCGGTCGAGCAAAGCGCGATATGGTGATCGAGAGCCACGACGCGTCGTTTCAAGTGAAGGAAGGTGAAATGCTGTTCGGATTCCAGCCTTTCGCGACGAAAGATGCGAGAATATTTGATCGGGCAAATGAGTTTGTGGTGGACCGGTTTGTTGGAGAAGGAGAGAAGTTATTGAAGCATGTGCTGTGGTCAAATGGGCCGGAAACGCAGGGGCCCACACTGGGGAACAAGCAGTGTGCGGGGAAAGATCTGGTGGTGCTAGTCACTAGAATGTTTATCGCGGAGCTGTTTTTGCGCTATGATTCGTTTGATGCTGAGGCCGCCGTGTCGCCGCTGGGTGCGGCGGTGACGATCAAGTCGCTAAAGAGAGCTAGCTTTTAAGGGGGTAAATTGAATGTTTTTGGATTTTGGGGTGGGTATATTTGTTAAATGTGTTATAAGTTTTGGGGGCAAATTGGAAGCTTAAATTGTTGTGAGGGGTATTTGTGCAAAAATTGGGGTAAAGTTGGACGTATGTAACATGGCTGAGTAGCTTCTAACAACAATGAAATTAGTAACCATCTTAGTATCTTAGATTTGGTGGAGTATTCTTTAATTTTTTTTGTGAAATTTAATTATAAATTGTTATATTCGCTCAAGTTATTAAAATCGAATTACACGTTGAGTGTTTCCTAAGACTCTACCAAACCTGATGAAATTGTAAAAATAAAGAACCAAAATTGTCAGTCAATGATGGTGGTTAGGCAATGTTTTATAAAAGTATTTAATGATGCTTGCTAACTTTTTTTGACATTTCAAAATTGGAACACCGTGTCTAATCATTAAAGAAGACATATAGATAAGATCACTGTAAAGGGTGTGTCACCTTTTTGTTTTAATTGCCCAATTATTAAAAACTATGCTAATTTAATAAGTATTAGATCCTTTTTTTCCTTCTTCATTTAGAGCCTAGCGGATCTCAGAAGCCCAACAAAGTAAATCAAGTTGCTGTTTTGTGGGCTTCTGAAACTAGCATGAAATCCATACATTCAGAAATTTGTGGGTCAATCAGTCAGAACTCGACTTTGTCACCACCACTGGTACTTCCTACCTACAAAATAAGAATAATGAGTTTACTTGTCTACAATCCAAACAGAAAGAGAACTCCAAAGTTTGTATTCTCTGCCTGTCCATATACCAAGAGTTGTGATGCCTTAAGCACAATAGACTAGGAACAAGTCGACCAAAAGTCACACTAAAAGATCACAGATAATGAAGAGGCAGCTTGAAACCAAAGAGAATAGATAACCCTTAAAATCACAACTTCGCCATCTTCACTGAGACTTGATGTGTCCATGAACAACATTAAGACCTTCACTCTCCTCACCATAGTCCTGCAAAACAGTACAAGGCAAATGTTTAACTTCGGAAGCGGAGAGGGGGAATGGGAACAGACAAGCAAAGGTTCAAAGAATTCACACCTTCACAACTAGACAAGAGCATCCGACGACCTTCCTGGCCTTACCCTCAGAATCGATCTTACATAACTGAACGTAGAACATCAGTAATAGAATTAGATAAAATTCATAGGTCTAACTGATCACAAACGAAGATTACAAAGAGTCTAAGAAAGTGAAAATCTAAGCTAGTGGGCGCATTGAAACTTCAGAGAGCATTTTGATAAACACTTATTAGCAACATCACAATGAAAAAGCATAACTATTATGAGAAGCAAAGATGTAGAAAGACTTGAAACTATAATCTTAATGCCAAGGAAAATTCACCAAAATGCACCAGGTAGAAACACAACGTAAAGTTTAATCTGAAGAGACAAATTGAATAATAGGAAAAAGCTTCACTACCCTAAAGATGGTCCGCATTGCTAATACTCAGTGAAAGAAGACAAATGAATACAAAATGGAACTGCTAGACCAATCATCCACTGACCTGATAACCTAACAAACTAATTGAAACAAGAAAAAGCTTTACTACTATAGGGATTTATCTAAAACAAAACAAAATGCTCTTCATTCTACTATCTTAGTAAACAAAATGTTGCTATAACACTAAGTCAATAAATAAAGCCCTAAACAACAACAAAACCCAAAATTAGCAGCACTTACACCAGCCCATTCGCCGAGGGTTTTAGCGCTAGGCACAGTGAGAAGAGCCACACCATGGTCAGCGCAGAGAGCTTTGACAAGTTTGACATAATCAGGCTGGTTGCAATCCTCGGCCAAGACACAGAGCTGAGCCGCATGCTTCTCAATCACTTTCGCACCTTCATGAAGACCACGTACTAGACCACCATGAGGCAATGACTTCTTGAGCACAAGCTGCAACGCAGAAATCAAATCCATCGGCTCAAGCGGCGTCGCTGACACTGCCGCCGGCACAGCTGGAGCCTCTACAGCAGCAGCAACCTCTTCACTGAAAAGGAAAACATAAACCCAATTAATAAATCAAAGTAAGCAACTCAACAATCGAACAAGAGAGATGAGCATCCGTCTTCTTCACTCACCCTGACATTTTTACGTTCTTGGGGGGTTTTAGATTCTACAGTCGAATCGAAACGCGCGTTTTTCAGAGTGATGGTGGCCGAGAAAAGGAGCGAGAGAGTGGGCAGGGTTTGGCTTATAACTTAAACCCTACTTGCTTTTACTATATTGTCCTTATTCTTCCATTTTGGGCTTTTTAATGCCTTTGTTTTTTCCCCTTTTATGGTCAGAATAAGGCCTTTGTTTGGTTATCAATATTTTGGGCTACTTGATGGGCCTTCTTGGATGTTCCAATTAAAAACAATAAATAAAAATGACTAGTTTTTATCCTAAATTCTAATACTATGTTGTAGGTGTTAATGGTATAGTTTTTACTAAACCAAGTCTTTTAATTCATTTTATTAAAAAAAACGAAAAGAAATGGCATCCTATGTGGTATAAAAGTTTAAAGCTATTCTATTTTGTGAAAAAATGATTTATGAATTTTTATTTTCCAATTGTGAAAAAACCATGTTATCGTTATTTCTTATTATTATAACAATTAATTTAAAGCGAAGAAGTTAAATACAGTGAGTAGAAAAGATCAATAGGTAGTCAATTAGGATGAGTTGAAATTTTACTTCAAATGACATAAAATATCGGAAAGTGGAAGTAATATCTTGTCAATTTAATAATGAATCTCATGATAAAATGAGCTTTATTTTTTCTGTACGGTTAGTAATTCGGGCTTCCAGGTAACATCTTGAGAAGCGGTCCCGGCCACCAGATGATTAGCGCATCCACCCACTCTCATCTACTCCGGCTCATCACTTCCAGAGACTATAAGATAGGTGCACATGGGACACGCCCCCGCCCCACTCATTTCTTTTAGGTAGCTGTATGATACTTCAAAACACCATGTGCTTTGTACCCAAAACAACACCAAAATTTTCCTATTTTTTTCTTAAAAACTAATATTATACCCCCAAAAAACTACCGGGGGAAATAAACGTCGTTTTAGGATTTGCTTTTATTGTTCATTTTATTTATATTTTTAGTGTTAAACCTACCGAATATTGAGATACGAGGAAATCATTTGTTTGGAACCAGAGGGAGTATGATATAAAGGAGTTGATTTGTAGAATCCGTTTGTTTATAAGCAAGTGTTATAGTATAAGAGAGAAGATCAGTTTAGTACACAGCGTTGTGAGAGGTAGTAACAATCAATCATCAATGTCTGTGATGCGACACATTAATGCACGTTTTTTTTAATATCATCCCGTAAGTATACTTGGGTGACAATTATTTCGAATTCGAATTGAAAAGAGTTTCAAAAAATGCATATATACCAAGAGCTCAAACCTAAATTTCTAATAAATTAAAACTATTTCTATCAGTTGATTTACGTGCACGTAAGTATTAATGCACGATTTTCTTCCCTTGAACACTTTTTTTGTTTCCTTTTTTCAGACTGAATTTATATTTTCTCGAGCCTTCCATTTTATTTTTATTACTGTAAATTTGAACGAGGACTACAATAATAATTCATCGTATGCTTTGTTTTGTTTCGATCCTATAACCAAGACAACTGGTACAAAGTAGACGAAAGATCAGCTGGTTTGATCAAGTTGTTCTCGTTTACTCAATATTTCAAGTTCGAGTTACAGGGACAACCGATTATAAATTTAACATCATTAATTAAATCGGTCGAAAAAGTCCAACATAATAGGACCCGAATCCATCAGCTGACCGAGTTAAAAACTGGGTGAATAATTTATCAAGAAAAACAACAACTCTTTGTACGAAAGTAAAGAAAAACTACATCATTCCTGATTGACATAAAGATTCGAAATTAGCTATTTTGACAAGTTGCCCGTTAATACATACTCCATCCGTTTTTTTTAATCCACGTTTATAAGGAGGGTACAAATTTTAAGAAGTAAATAAATTCTGAAAAAGTGCTGTCAATTCGACGCACTTTTAAAATTTTATCCGGCTCATAATTTTTTTATTCAGATTCTGAGACACGTTCTTTTATTTTTGGGTCCATTACATGAATTAAAGAGCTATTCCACCAATAATAGCACACCTTTTTCATGCATAATGCTTTCTCACATTTAATTCCAACAATTTGTTTCATCATGACTCACCCCATATCTACCTCTTCATAAGTTATTCAACAATCTGATCTTGACAAATCTGAAAAAGGAGAAGGTGGTTGATTAATAATGTACGCGATTTGATGAAATTTAAATTTTAAGAAAACCAATAACCTTTTTTTTGGGTCAAAAGATATAATTCATTGAAAAGAAATGTTGAATTGACTTCTATAGATGACCGGTAGTTTGAAACCAATTCATAATAAAGTTATTATATGAGAAAAATATATAATCATATAGGATTTTTCTAGCTAAATCGTGGTCTACCCAATTACATGATCGATGCACAAAAAGAAAAAAGCAGTGGATGAAACTGGCTTGGAGGAGCAGAACGTCTACGATAACAGCGTTGAGGGAGCTGTTCCTGAGGTTAACAGCTTAGTTGATAGTGTCTACGACCCATTTGGCGTCACTTTCTATGATGATATGCGGCCATTGTTGGCGATGGGCGTGCAAAAGAGCGTCTCGAATAGTTAGGAGTTCAATGTCCTTAGCTATTGTAAGGCTTTGATATCGTTTGGCCCAGGCATTGAGGATGCTTCTTGAATTGTCTCTGGCGACAATTCCAATGGAACCTTGTGACTCGTTAACAGCAAGAGCTCCATTTGTGTTGAGTTTGATGTAGTGCGCCAGTGGCGGTGATGCGAATCGAGGACCATCGTATGTGCAGACCGTGCCACTACCACCATTGAGCCCGATGACTCAAGCCAAAAGCAAGGAGAATCAAGGGAAGCTCTCGCAACTTCTTTACAAGGAACTTGAGCGGGAGACTCTAATTGAAGAAGCTGCCTTAAAGGAGAAGGCTCCGAGACTAGTGACCGTACTCTTAGCCTCACTGAGCAAAGCCAGCCGCACCAACCCGAGCCATTGAGACTCACATTAGGGTGCATTGTATCACCTCGGGTTTTTTGCAACTTTTGCCCGAGCCAGTCTAAGTTTCAGCCAATTCACACGACGGAGGTCCAAGATAGCCCATGGACGACCTTATCACATGCGCTAGGTGCGCACACGCACGCTACGCACATTGGGCGCACACTAGGCGCATGGACGCACACCATGGCTGGTCCGCGGCCTAGTCCGATTGGGACTCCTATGCGATTGAGAACTTATTTATTAGTATTTTAATTAATTAGTTTTAAGACTTATTATTTAGATAAGATTCCTATTTCTATTCCGAGTATGATACTATTGAGATACATTCCAAGATCCAATTGATCCATTTATGGTGGAAACCCATTTTGCGCATTATGGCGTCTAGATATTTCCATTCAACTCTATCAAAAGCTTTAGACATGTCTAGCTTTATCGCCATCTCACAGGAGAAAACCAATAACTTGGATAAATTTATCTACTGTAGTAGATCATGGAACACTCAAACTAGCGGTACATATATTTTTTTGGGCATAACAAACTAGTCATATATAACTATATATATATTAAAATTTCACTTGCAATACAATCCGAGTATATTGTTGGAGTGTGCAAACTAAAGTTCCACATCGAAAAGAAAAAGAGAAATAAAGTCTAAATATAAGAGGAGTAGATCTTCTTACTGAAATGAAGCCTTTTGTGAAAACCGTGCGGGTTTAAGTTTAAAACGGACAGTATCAATTGGAAAAATAGTGAAAGAAATTGGTTAGGATATGTAGTTGAACTACTGTAAAAAACTCAGAGAACCCAGTTAGAACTTGCAAAACAGGAGGAGATACCAATTAGAAACTCAGATAAACCAAAATGAAAACATTGAACCAGCCTAGAAAAGAACCAACATAGCTTTCAAACTAAAATCCTAGTCAAAGAACTATGCTTTCGAAAAAAAGAAATAAAAGTTCCTCTAAGATTACAAAATCGGTTTTCCATATTTCATTGTGGTCCAGTGTTCTAAACTTATTTACGGGCGACAGCAAATTTAACAATTTATATTCACCTTACCACGAAAAAAGAAAATAGAAAAAGAAATACTCTCACTTTTTTGAAGTGCAAGAGACGTAGAAGCCAACTCAAAAGAATTCTATTAACACAAAATTTATCTCCTTTGTTATTTCAATTTTGCATCATCTCCCCTCAGAGAATTTTTGTTCGTTTGACACAAAACTAGATATGTATATATTTTTTCATAAATCTCACTTGTAATACTTATAATTATATATTATAATCCGAGTATTTTATGTAGTTAAATATGTCTAGCTGAATCAATCAATAATAAGAATATATATATATATATATATATATACGCAAAAAATACCGAATTATATGTAACTTGCCTAGGATAATTTAATTAATTAGATTGGATGGATTTTCACCTTTTCCATTTGAGTGTTTTGTCTTCCAACTCATTATTTTCGCTATAAATACCGACCATAACCATGCATGCTCCCAATCAACTCCAATCACCTCCAACCAACAATGGCGTCCGCCACTTCTCTACATTTCCTTCTCTCTTTCTTCTTCATCAATCTCCTCTCCCCATCTTTAGCGTCCAACTCTGGTATCCGTCAAGTAACGGACTCCAGTACTTCTGATTTAACTCTCCACATCCGCGACATCCCCGGCAGCTATGGTCTGCCTATCTTGGGAGCCATCCACGACCGGAAAGATTACTTCTACAACCAAGGTCCCGACGAGTTCTTCCGGTCAAGAGTCGAAAGATACAACTCCACTGTCTACAGAGTCAACATGCCACCTGGTCCACCCATCGCCGGAAATCCACATGTCATCGCATTGCTCGACGGAAAAAGCTTCCCCATACTCTTTGACGTCTCAAAGGTATAGTAGATGTGAGGTTTGTCTCATTAATTTTTTTTATCGATTTTGGTCATGGTGGAAAGTAACATTTTTTTCAATTTCGTTAATAAAGTGGAATTTGAAGCATTTGTATATTTAGAATTGACAATTTTGGTATCTCTATCTATCGTCATGGGACTGTTATCTGCTATATAACTATGCTTAAAGTGAAATTTTTTTCTTACTATTTTATTTTAATTTTACAAGAGGTTTAAATTCTGCAGTGTTTGGTTGTTGGATGCGTTAGCTTTTTTTGGGGGGGTAATTATGTATGTTAATTAATTTTTATGACAGGTAGAAAAGCGAGACATTTTTGTCGGCACTTTCATGCCCTCCACCAGCCTCACCGGCGGCTACCGCGTCCTCTCCTACCTTGACCCATCGGAGCCAAAACACAACAAAATTAAAAGCATCCTCTTCAACCTACTCAAAAGCCGGCGAGACCACGTCATCCCTGAGTTCCGATCCACCTACGGTGAGCTGTTCGCGACGATTGAGAATGAAGTGGAGAGCAACGGGAAAGTGGGTTTCAACGATTTGAACGATCAGGCAGCTTTCAATTTCCTGACCCAGGCTTATTTCGGTGTCAACCCAGTTTACACGGATCTCAAATCGGATGGGCCCAAGATTGCTGCTAAGTGGATCTTGTTTCACTTAAGCCCACTTCTCACTTTGGGGCTTCCGATGCTTGTGGAAGAAGCAAGCCTAAGAACAACTACTTTCCCTCCTTTTCTCATCAAGAGCGACTACGACCGTCTCTACAATTTCATCTCCTCCCACGCGGGTCAAGTTATCGACGACGCCGAGAAATTGGGTATCTCCCGAGAAGAAGCGGGCCACAATATCGTCTTCGCCACGTTTTTCAATTCCTTTGGTGGGTTCAAGCTCATGTTTCCTGTCGCGCTGACGTGGCTGAACAAGGCCGGGGTGGGCCTCCATGCCAAGCTGGCGAAGGAGATCAGATCTGTAGTTCAATCCAACGGCGGGAATGTCACGATGGGTGGCATCGAACGCATGCCATTAGTTAAATCGGTGGTGTACGAACTGCTGCGTGTGGACCCGCCAGTGCAGGCCCAGTACGGGAAAGCGAAACGCGATTTGATTATTGAGAGCCACGACGCCGTTTTTAAAGTGAAAAAGGGGGAAATGTTGTTTGGGTTTCAACCTTTTGCGACGAAAGATCCGAAGATATTTGACCGAGCCGACGAGTTCGTACCGGATCGGTTCGTGGGTGAAGGGGAGAAGCTGTTGAAGCATGTGATGTGGTCAAATGGGCCAGAGACTGAGGATCCAACGGTGGGGAATAAACAGTGTGCCGGGAAGAATTTCGTGGTGATGGTGTTCAGGCTTTATATTGTGGAGTTGTTTTTGAGGTATGATACGTTTGAGATCGAGGTTGGAAAATTGCATATAGGTGCTGATGTCAAGATTACATCATTGACCAAAGCCAGCTACTAGCAAAGTGAAGGAAAAAAGAGAGAATAAAAGCATAATTAAAAATAAAGCATATCTAATGAGTTTTGTAAGTTTTTTAATGCAAGTTCCAGCCAATGAGGAGTTATTATTCGTTGGTTCAGCTCCCTTAATAAAATTTTAATAATTTTATACTGGTTCGTAGTACTACTTTCGGTAAAATAGGATGTGGTATGAGACGTTGATGTTTTAATTAGGCCTATTGGCCAGGCCCAATTATTTAGTTTGGCCAGTATTTGTATTCAAGGCCTTAATTAATCTGTTTATTCTTGCAAGAAATGAGAAGTGTGCTTGCTTCCAAACACCATGAAATCCTTAAAAGTTAAAAGAAGCAACACCAGAACAAGTTTACATGAAGTACGTGAAAATTCTTCAAAGAGCTGCAAAACAAGGCCATTGGATTCATAGCCACATCATTGTACAAATGGGGTTTTGTGCAAATCTCCATTTAAGCACCGAGCTAATCATTTTCTACGCCAAGGTTGGTCAGATAGATGGTGCTCGCAAAGGTTCGACAGAATGCCTGACAGAAACATTGTGTCATGGACAGCCCAAATTTATGGTTCCACGCAGAATGAATCCTATCGAGATGCATTGCTAGTTTGTTTGGAGATGCATCGAGTGGGTGTCAGAGCGAATCAGTTCACTTATGGGAGTGTTTTGCGCGCGTGCACTGCTTTGAGGTGTTTAGAAAGAGGGCTGCAAGTACAAGGGTGTATTCAGAAAGGTAGATTTTTTGGTAATTTGTTTGTTCAAAGTGTGTTGGTTGATTTACATGCCAAGTGTGGGAAGATGGAGGATGCTTGTTGTTTGTTTGGGATGATGTCGGAAAGGGATGTGGTCTCTTGGAACGCCATGATTGGTGGGTGTGCTCTTCAGGGACGTGTGGACAATTCGTTTCCATTGTTTCGATCATATTGGGAGAAGGTATGGCTACTTTTGTTTGATGCTTTTGATTCAGTTTCATGTTTGAGACAATTTACTTGATATTTTTGAATTAATAGTATATAGAAATCTGCTATTAAGTTCTCTGAAGATGCTGCATTATTTGGTAGAGTTATAATGAGTATTAATGTTACTTTGGGAAGAAAATATAACAATGTTAGTGGTCGGGCTTCAAATTCTATCATGTAAATGCTTAATGTTAGGCGACTCTGCGTAAATATAACAATGGTGAACAAGAATGGAGCAGGAGAATACAGCTGCGATAGCACAATGGCTCCTTAAACTCTCATTTATCCTGTCACACACGCAGCACGTGATAGGCTGATGCATCACAAGCTTCTGGAATTTATCATAATCAGCAGTTTCTTGTAGTCGTTTAGAAAGATCATTCGATAGAATGTGGTCTGCTAGACTCACAAGCTGTGCTTTCTATTCACCAAGAATATCTTGTTAGTTTGTTCTTAAAATGCAATTAGGCCTCTTTATTCCTTGTTTACAATTCAAACCTTGATGATGTTCAATCGATACAATGAAAAGATATTACCAAGAATTGAATGAATATGAGTTGCTTAAAAAAGCAACTGAAAAAGACGCTTAAACTATTACAAGAAAAGATGCAACCGCAGCAGCAAAAACAAGAAAAACGCAGGAGAGATGGTTGTTGTTGCCCGGAGAAGCAGAAGACAATAGTGTGGAGTGGGTGGGTGTTGGTTTTCATGGTTGATGATGATTTTAGGATTTTTATATTTTGCAATTTCTATGAGCAAAAGATAATTTTCTGATTGATTTCACCAAAAGTCATCTCGAAATAATTTACAGAAGTGTTTATATGTAATAGAGAATTCTAGATCCTACTGACAAAAGTACAGGTGGCAGTTCTAGATCTTACAAGCTAAAGATAAGCACTGACACAAGTTGACAAGCTAAGGTATTTAATACACTAATGGACAGCGGCAACGTCAACAGCAAAAGGAAAAAGCGTTAGGCAGCCCGTTATCATCACCACGATATCACCATGATATCAAGCAAAATGTTAACAAGCAGCGGCAACAGGTCGACAACAGGAAGACAGCCTCATCAAGCAAAGGGCGATAATCACAAAGAGCGTTAACAGCCCATGTAATTAACCACCACTTTGACAGCACCACGATATCAGCCAAGAGCTAAGAATTTACATGCACAAGATATCATGACAGCGATATCATGCAGCGATATCTACAGCGATATCTACAGCGATATCATGCAAAAAAGGAGCATATTTCAACACTCCTCCTTGATCCTTTTGCATGATACTCCAAGTTTCATACGAAGATTTTCAAATTTATCTCTAGGCAGAGATTTTGTCAAAATATCAGCTACTTGCTCATGACCGTAGCAATGCTGCAAATCAACTTCACCTTCATTTTCAGCTTCTCTTATAAAATGAAACTTGATTTTAATATGCTTGGTCCTTCCATGCTGAACTGGATTTTTGGCAATTGCTACAGCTGATTGATTATCAACAAATATAGGAGTTGGACCTTCTTGCTTCAGCTTCAAATCTTCCAAGATTTTTCTTACCCAAATAACTTGATTTACTGCTGTTGCAGCTGCAATGTACTCAGCTTCAGCAGTGGATTGAGCAACAGTTTCTTGCTTTTTTGAGTTCCAAGTGAACATACCAGACCCAAAAGAACAAGTGTAACCTGAAGTACTCTTCATATCTTCACTCGACCCTGCCCAATCGCTATCCGAATATGCATGCAACCTGAAATTCGAACACTTCTTGAACCAAATTCCATAATCCATTGTCCCTTTGACGTACTTTAGCACCCTTTTCACAGCAGCAAAATGATTAGCGCTTGGAGATTGCATGAATCTTGACAAATAACTTGCAGCAAACATTAAATCAGGTCTTGTTGCTGTCAGATACAACAAGCACCCAATAGCACTTCTGTACAACTTCCCATCAACTTTTTCAGCATCATTTTCCTTTTGCAGCTTCAAGTTTGCAACAAGTGGAGTTGGAGTTGGTTTGCACTCCTCCATTCTGAACTTTTTTAGAATTTCTCTTGCATATTTAACTTGAGAAATGAAAATTCCTTCATCACTTTGGCTGATTTCCATGCCCAAAAAATAACTCATCATACCCAAATCAGTCATCTCAAATTGCTCCTTCATCTCCTCCTTGAATGCTAGAACCAAAGCAAGATTGTTTCCTGTCACCAATAAATCATCAACATACAAGGATATAATTAAAACATCATTCTTTTCAGCTTTAACATACAAAGTTGCTTCGCTAGAGCTTCTGACAAATCCTTTTTGAGCAAAGTAAGCATCAATCCTGCTGTACCATGCCCTTGGTGCTTGTTTCAGCCCATAAAGAGCTTTTTTTAACCTGTACACCTTGTCTTCACTTCCTACAACTTGAAATCCTTCTGGTTGATCAACAAATATCTCTTCCTGCAAGTATCCATTAAGAAAAGCTGATTTCACATCTAATTGATGAACTTGCCAGTGATTTTGCGCAGCCAATGCTAGAAGCATCCTTATCGTGTCATGTCTTGCGACTGGAGCAAAAGTGTCACCATAATCAATTCCAGCTTCTTGAGCATACCCTTTCGCAACCAATCTGGCTTTGAACTTGTATATACTCCTATCTGAATTCCTTTTAGTTTTGTAAATCCATTTGACACCAATAATCTTCTTATCCTGTGGCTTGCTCACCATCTCCCAAGTCTGATTTTTCTCTATCATTTTCAGCTCCTCCTTCATTGCATTTTTCCATTCGTCATGCTGCATCGCTTCTTCAACACAAGTAGGTTCAGTACATGCAAAGTTACACCTCTCATAGACATCAGAGAGAGCTCTAACTTTCCTTGGCGGGCTATCAGAATCATAATCTTCTTCATTGATTTGAGATGATTCACCAGCTTCAGTGTGCTGATACGATTCACCACTTTCAGGACTTGCAGTAACATCAGTTTTCCATTCCACTTTCTGCTCAATTTTTCTTTCCACTTTCTTCTCATCCCAATTCCACATAGCGTCTTCATCAACCTTCACATCTCTGCTTATAATCACTTTCTCGGTTTGAAGATTAAACACCCTATAACCCTTTGATGTTGTGCTATAGCCAAGAAATACACCCTTTACAGCTTTATCTTCAAGTTTATGCCTTTTTTCTGCTGGAACATGAATATAACACAGAGAACCAAACACTCTTAGATGTTTAACACTTGGTTTCACCCCACACCATGCTTCAATTGGAGTGACACCTTCAACAGGTCTTGTAGGAAGTCTGTTCTGCAAATACACAGCTGTGTAAACAGCCTCTGCCCAAAATTTCTTCGGCACAGCTTTCTCTGCAATCATGCACCTTGCCATTTCCATGATTGTCCGATTCTTTCTTTCGGAAACACCATTTTGCTGTGGTGTGTAGGGAGTTGTAAGTTGTCTGTCAACACCATGTTCTTCACAAAACTGATTAAATTGTGATGATATGTACTCTGTGCCGTTGTCAGACCTCAGAGTCTTCAATTTGCATCCACTATAATTTTCAGCAAAAGCTTTGAACTTCTTAAAGACAATAAACACATCTGATTTCTGTCTTAAGAAGTAAACCCAAGTCATTCTCGTCAAATCATCAATAAATAACAGAAAATACTTGTTTCCACTCATTGATGGAGTCCTCATTGGTCCACAAAGATCAGTGTGAACCAATTCCAGCTTCTCACTAGCTCTCCAAGCACCTGTTAATCTAAACGCCTCCCTTTGTTGTTTGCCGAGTTGGCAAGCTTCACAAATTTCACTGCTTACTTGAATGACAGGTAGTTCTTTAACCATCTTCTTTTGATGTGCCAGCTGCAAAGCTTGATAATAAAAGTGTCCAAATCTCCTGTGCCACAATCTTGATTCATCTTGACTAACAAAATTACATGCATTTTCACCAGCAAAATTACATTCAATTCGGAAACTATTGTTTATCATGGGAACCTTTGTAACTCCTTTACCTTCAGCATCATAAATACTACAGTAGTCATCCTTAAAATTCAGAGAATAACCTCTCTTCATCATTTGACCCACACTTAACAGATTATTTCTCAAATTTGGAACTAAAAGAACATCTCTGATTAGTTTTGTACCTTTGCTGGTTTGCATAGTTGCTGTTCCTTTCCCTTCTGAATAAACAATTTCACCATTTGCCAGCTTTACGCGAACTTTGACTGTTGGATCGATCTCCCTAAAAAGAGTCGAATCATTCGTCATATGGCTTGAGCAACCACTGTCCAAGTACCACGATTTGTTGCACCCCGAATCTGGTGAAGTTTTAATTGTGAATGCAAACTCTTCTTTTTGTTCTTCTGTAAAATTTGCTTGCTGATTTTGGTTCTGGTTCTGATTCTGGTTCTGAGCTGCAGGTCTTGGCTGTTGAGCATACTGTTGTTGTTGTCCTTGATTTCGTTTAAAGTTGCAAAATCCTTCTCTATGACCAAATCTCTTGCAAAGTTGACATTGAATATTTGCCCTGCATACTCTTTCTATGTGGCCAAATCTCTTACACGCTTCACATTGAACCTTCTTCCAGCAATCTGTTTCTCTGTGGCCAAATTTGTCACAGGCTCGACATTGAACCTTCAACAGACAATCCTTTTCAGCATGGTTGGTCTTGTTGCAGACAGCACACGGAGGAAAATTTCCTCTCCAATTGTAATTCTTTGCAACTCCTGAATTCTCTTCATTTTTCTTGTAACCACTGCTACTTTCTTCACCCTTTTTCTTCTCATCTTGCTTGAATCTGAAATTGTGCCTAGCCTGAAACGCACCTTCAGTTGTGTTTTCTGACCTGTGTAGAAGCCTTTGTTCATGAGCTTGCAGGGAGCCTATTAACTCTGTAACACTTAGTGCTGATAAATCCCTTGATTGTTCAATCGCGGCTGCAACTGAATCAAATTTTTCAGGAAGTGTTATCAACATTTTCTCAACAATTCTTCTTTCTTCAAACTTTTCACCAAGCAATTTCATTTGATTCACAACTTCAATTACTCTTGACGAGTAATCTTTGATTTTCTCTGTCTCTTTCATGTTGAGACCTTCAAACTGTCTTCTCAAAGTCTGCAACTTGATTGAACGAACCTTCTCTGAGCCTTGATATTCTTCCTCCAAGATCTTCCACACTTGATGAGCTGTTGTTGCGCCAACAAGCCTTGGAAAAATAGATTCAGACACACATGAATGCATAAAGGTGAGAGCTTTCATGTTCTTGGTTGACTCCTCCTTTTCCTTCTTGATTTGAGCTACTGTCATCTCGCTTGTATCTGCTGGTTCATATTCTTGTTCAACTGATCCCCAAAGATCTTGAGCCATAAGAAAAGCTTTCATCCTTATGGACCAAAAATCATAATTTTCTCCATTGAAAATTGTTGGTGCTGGCAAACTTGCATTGGTTGACATCTTGATTTCTTGATTTCAAAACAGATCTGATTTTCTTGATTTCTTGATTTCTTGAATTCAAAACAACACTGATTTTCTTGATTTCAACACAGGCCCTTAAGATCAATAGCGCTCCGCTACCAATTGTTGGTTTTCATGGTTGATGATGATTTTAGGATTTTTGTATTTTGCAATTTCTATGAGCAAAAGATAATTTTCTGATTGATTTCACCAAAAGTCATCTCGAAATAATTTACAGAAGTGTTTATATGTAATAGAGAATTCTAGATCCTACTGACAAAAGTACAGGTGGCAGTTCTAGATCTTACAAGCTAAAGATAAGCACTGACACAAGTTGACAAGCTAAGGTATTTAATACACTAATGGACAGCGGCAACGTCAACAGCAAAAGGAAAAAGCGTTAGGCAGCCCGTTATCATCACCACGATATCACCATGATATCAAGCAAAATGTTAACAAGCAGCGGCAACAGGTCGACAACAGGAAGACAGCCTCATCAAGCAAAGGGCGATAATCACAAAGAGCGTTAACAGCCCATGTAATTAACCACCACTTTGACAGCACCACGATATCAGCCAAAAGCTAAGAATTTACATGCACAAGATATCATGACAGCGATATCATGCAGCGATATCTACAGCGATATCTACAGCGATATCATGCAAAAAAGGAGCATATTTCAACAGTGGGACTAGGATCTGGTGATGGGGTGTGATATGATGCCTTTTTATGCATGTTTTTCCCTCTCTTTTAGGTCTAATTTCACACTTGATACTACTAATTTGGCTTGTTTTCCAACCACTTTGTAGATTTGGACTAAAGGGAGAAACTTGCTGAAAAGCGCGCTATTTGGATGCATTTTTGCTGATCTTTCATCGTCGAGCCCTAGATGCGTTTTGTCGTCGACACCTACCGTCTAGACCTAGACGAGATCTTATGTCTAGGCCTAGACGAAGCACGTGGATGT
This sequence comes from Viola odorata, assembly GCA_963691705.1. Lineage (NCBI taxonomy): Eukaryota > Viridiplantae > Streptophyta > Magnoliopsida > Malpighiales > Violaceae > Viola > Viola odorata. The sequence goes on from OY829545.1 coordinate 4,311,865, forward strand.
TTCTTTTCGGATGATGCTTGGCCGAAGATGCTAAAAAGATTCCAGCGGGATTGCATGTGCAAATCATCCAGCTCATCAGAGAATATTCCTCTATACCATTTTGTCCCCTAGTGGGGTTGTTAGGCTATATATAGAACCTTAACTTTAGGTTAAAGGAGGCTACTCTTTAGTATATTTTTCATCTTTTTAGGGTTTTCAATCATTGTAGCCACCTCTCTAACATTGGGATTTGTTCTTCCCTTATTTTTCCAGAAATTGGAGCCCAAAGCTCCAATTAGTTTTTAATCCAGATTTTCGTTTTCATCTGCACCTCTTCTCTGTTTATGTTGCTTTCTCCATCTATCTTGTGCATGATTTCCAGCATGAGTGGCTAAATCTCTTAGTCTTGGCAGGGGTGTTTTAAGGATTGCAAGAGGATAGTTGGGAGGTCAAAGTGTTCTTAAAACGTGTTCATTGTTGTATCCGCTTTCTTGCCATTTTATTGTCATTTCGTGTGAGATTTGTTGGTAGTTTGATCACCTATTTGCATGTTTCTCATGAATATTGTCATTTCCATGGTAATAACGTGAGGCCATGGAATAGAGTAGACACCTGGTCCAGAGTCACCATGTCGTTTGGTCCAATCTGGCTAGGGCAAGAAACCGGTTAGGGCAGACTTCTCAGTGTCTAGCCCTAGACGTGTCTTCTCTCCACTTCACGGGCCTGTGTGTATGACCCATAAGCGTACCTTGGGCACAGTGTCACGGCCACTCCCATAAGCGTACCTTGGGAGTGACTTCTCTTAAGAAGAGAAGTAGGGAATCTCCGTGAAAACAGGGTTCCTATAGCACGTCTATGGCGTGAACGCAGTCTATCCTTGCACCGATGACCGACTAGACCTCGACGCAATCCGCCGTCTACCCCTGCTAAGATTTCTCCTTTTATCTGATCTATTATCTTTACTTACTTTGTTATTATCTTTATTACACCTGTTAGTCTTTACCATTTTTATTGATATTCGCTTGCTTTATTTTCGTTCCCTTTTTATTTAATTATTTCGTTTGTCAAGTGTTACTTGTTATTTGCATTTTTATTCTCTGTCTCAACATCAACTGCCATCGTTGGCTAGATTCGTCTAGACCGACCAAACCCCCCTGTGTTACTTTTATGTCTGGTGCATTTTCATCCTCATCATACATCTAGGGCAAGATAAATCTAGTCCTTCATTTTCCCTGTGGTTCGACCCTGACTTGCCACTATTTACCTTAATTTGTGCATCTAGCCTATCAGGAATATTTTATTACTTTTGACGCGCGTTTCGACGGCGCGTCAGGGTGACAGACATACTAGCAGCTGGTGATGGGGTGACAGACATACTAGGAGCTGGGCTTGGAGGTAACGAGGCGACGAACAAGTGAAGCTGTTGATTGGAGTTCCAGCAGCGGTTAGTATCGCCGCTGATGAAGTAATAGTCGCCGGGCGCATCAAGCATGACGGCGTCGGAACCGCTGTTGTAGGTGGCGATTGGGGAGGTGGTAATGCAGAGTTGGAAATCTCCTTCGGTGACTTGCATCACGGAGTCAAACCGATTGTCGTAGTTGAAGACGAGAGTATCACCCACCTGAAATTTCTTCGTCCAGGCCCAACTCCAGTAGTTGGTCCACTTCAAGGTAGCATAGTCGGTCCCAGACGCAACATCGCTGGTCCAACCGGCCTCGTCGCCAACCGGAACACTGTCGCCGAAGAAGGAGTGGTGATGGCTAGGATGAGAATGAGAATGGCTGCTGCAGTCTTACCCATAGTGTTGCAGGATTATGTTTTGAAGGAAAGGAGGGGTTTTGGATTGCTGGTGTGATGTTTTGAGGAGGGGGCATGGAGTGTATTTATAGGGGGACAAGGGAGGAGTGACTGCGATGAATCCTAGTACTTCAAGGAATAGGTTTTCCTATTCCTATATAATTCTATATTTTCCTTCCTATTCCTATGCGCAATAGAATTGTGTCTTCTTTTTCATTGAGAATAAAGAATTTGGTTACAAACTGATATCCGCGTCTGCGTGCAGATAGAAGAGGATCGGTTTTTCTAAATTCTATCAAAAGAATTGTTTAAAAAATGAGTTATGCCTATATGTGAATTTTTATCCATAAATAAAGTTTTTTAACCAAAAAGGAGAGGATAATTTTTGTAAAAAACAATTTTTTTTACTTGGCGACAAAAGAAAAAGGGAAATGGCAATATAAGGAAGGGTAGTATCGTCAATTCAAAAACGTAATGTCAATATAAGGGTAGTATCGGCAATACAGAACGTAACTACCTCCTTCTCTTCATCAGTACTCACCATTTCGCGCTCTTCCATTCTTCCTCCTTCCCCAAGCAAAATCCGTCAGTTACTACGAAACCCTCTCTCTCTCCTTCCAATGCCAAAAACAAACATCAGAGCTTCTTTCTACAAAGAAATGGCGGTTTGGTTTACTCTCAATCTCAAGAAGCGACTATGGGTCTTCGCGATTCTGCTCATAATCCCTGTTCTTTTGTCTCTGAGAACTGCAAAAGTACCCAAGATTGAGATGGAAAACCTAAGTTTCTCGTTTCTTCTGCAACCTGAAGGCGCTCCATGGCCGATCAAGGTGGTCTTGAATATGATTTCTACCGCACGACTTGCCCGCAAGCTGAATCCATTGTTAACTCGGCGATGACTCAGACTTACACTCATCACAAAGAAGTCCCTCCTCAGCTCCTCCGCCTCTTCTTCCATGATTGCTTCATCAAGGTTTATTCAGGATTCTTCTCCTCTTTTTCCTGAATTGAGGGTTTGCTTTTATGGGTTTTAGCCTTTCTTGATTTGCTACTGTTTTAGGAGGATTCTTTTTGTTCTAATTAGTAAAGGTTATAGTTCCTTAATTGAAATTGGAGTATTATTGAACTCTCTCTCAAGTGGTTTTGATTTGGTTTCTTTATGTAAAACTGTAATTTTGTGTTTCTGGTTGCTGGGTTGGAATTCTGAGAAGTTTGTGATATTTGATCTTCTAGTGGTTTTCTTGGATTTTGATCAAGACATGTTGTATGTCTATTGAGTTTGTACCCATAAAGGATTTTGTTGCAAGTTTGATGGCTTTCCCTTTACAAGGTTTACCTGTTTCCATTTCTTCAATCTGTGTATTGTGAATTTGTTTCATCTATGGTGTGATACTTCTAAACTGGTATGAAAAGGCTTCTGGTTTCTATCATCAAATTAGTATTTCTTTTGTGATGTGTATGGTCAATCATAGCAATTTGTGGGTTGCATACAAGTAGTTGAAACTGTTACAGATCTGCTAATCTTCATCTATGGTTGCGATGCTTCAGTCTTCCTGGATGATCGAAATGGTAATCAAAGCCATCCCATTGAGAAGCAGGCCATTCCCAACAAGACCTTAAAAGGTTCTGATCTAATAGAAATTATCAAACAAAAACTCGAGACTGGTTTCCTGTGCTGATACACTTGCGCTTGCTACTAGAGATGGCATTGTTCTGGTATTCTCTTCTTCTTTGGCCTCTTCATTTTTAGTTTCATAATTTAGTGTTCTTAGGCATTCATTGTCTGCTGAACTGTGGTTTTAGATGCTTGATATATACAGTTGAGATGATGCTTGATAATTATTTTGTAGACTTTCTAGTTTGGGATGTGGGGTGAGAGAGTGTAAAAGAAGAAACCAAAGGAGACTACTATTTCAAGTTGGATTTCACCACTTTGTTACCGTTGTGCATCTGTTTGTCCTTCGGTGCTTTCACCAATATTTTCTCTATGTTAAGATAAATGGTTTATGCTAATTAGGCAGCTTCCAATATATATGTTGCAGGCTGGTGGCCCCTTCTATCCGGTGACTACAGGCAGGAAAGCCAGTACTCAATCCTACTATCAAGAAGCATTGGCCGATATTCCAAAACCTAGTGGTAACATCACTCAGACACTTAACCTCTTTGCTGCGAGAGGTTTTAACATGAGAAACAGTCAGTCTTTTAGGTATTTTGCAGCTTTCTCTGTATTTCATTCTGTGACATTTTATGATAATGGGAAACCATTAGTCGATTGAACTAACTCTTGATTCTCTGTAGGTGCCCATAATGTGGGGATAATCAGCTGTGAATTCTTCCTCCGGGATCGTGTCAACAACTTTGCTGGGACAGGCAGGCCAGACCCCTCCATGCCTTCTGATTTCGTCCATGAGCTGAGACTGAAATGTCAGGAGAGTAATGGAGCCACCCAGGACAGTGGTGTTCCAACTCCTGTGATGTTTCAGCAAGGATTGTCTGCTTCAATCTCATCCGGGGGGGATTTTGATGGTCACTACTACCAGAATCTGTTGAAGGGCAGAGGAGTCCTCTTTGCTGATCAACAACTGATGGCTGATCCAGAGACTGCAAGCTTTGTGAGGATTTATGCTTCAGATGATGGAACTACCTTGAGAAGGGACTTCTCCAGGGCCATGATGAAGATGTCGAAGTTAGGTGTCTTGACCGGAACTGAAGGAGAGGTTCGAACCCATTGCTCCTTCCCTGTCAGCCGATCTTGACTGACAAGTCCAATAACAGTTGAGGAGGAGTAAGGATTCCAGTTTTCGATGATTGATCTTCGCACAATGTTCACAAGTTTCATTCTCTTTTTCTTTCTTGTATTTCTTTGTATATGTCGTGTCAATAGATATCGATACAGAACAGATCTAGGCATGTGTATGAGCAGGAAATATTGTAGGATTTGTCAACTTCTATAACTCGTGTGATAAATCATCCAGAAAATTGTTGGTTCCATGATGTGTCATTTACTTGCTCGAGCTCATTTACTACTAAATCATCAATTCTGCAGTTTTGTTCTGTTTTCTACTAGAGATGGAGTCAATGTAGAATTTGGTTTGAGTTTTTTCTGGTAGTTGTTTCAAAATTTTACACAGTAAGAGAATGGCTTGAAGCCCAACTGCAGAAAATAACAAATGCACGGGAATTGGAAAATTAAGATGATGATGATCACGATTGACACTTAGTTTAGTATTTATATTTGGATAATTAAATTTGCATGTATTGCAAATCTTTTCCTGTTACAGTGTTGCTACCTTTCCTCATTCCTAAGGTTAGGATGTGATGCTGATAAAAGATTGGCAATGGCTTCACTTTAGCTGCCACTAATGCCGCCGCTGCCGCTGCCACCGCCACCTGGACCTCTGTTGGTGCTACTTCCGGGCGGCGCAATGTTCCTCTGCTGGCGATGGTATCATCAAAGTTCTGAGGGTTAAATTGCATTATTGGTAGACACATTTATTTCTCTATTTATGTTCCTTCTACTTATGCTCAGGTGACACTTTAGATCCCTCTCGCTTATGTATCCGGCAACCGGAATTTTTTTCAGATCCGAATCATCCACGTCAATAATTTTTATTATTTTTTATTCCACCTCATATGTCACGTCACAATCATAGATAATATTTTGTCCCTCTACATAAACACATTTACACCTCTATTTATATTGTGAATACATTAGTAGATGGACTCAATATGTCCAAAACATAAATAGAGAGGTAAATGTGTCTAAATGGTCATAGTAGAGTAGAGGGACCAACAATGCAATTTATCCATGATCGTGACGTGGCATATGAGGTGGAGTAAAAAAAAATAAAAATTGTTGACGTGGACAACTTTCATCTGGAAAAAATTATGGTTACTGGATACATAAACGAGAGAGACCTAAAGTGTCACCTGAGTATAAGTAAAAGGACTCAATGTGTTCATAACATAAATAGAGAGGTAAACGTATCTAAATGGTCATAGTAGAGGGACCAACACATAAACGAGAGAGACTTAAAATGTCACCTAAGCATAGTCTTGAAGGGTATAGCTATACTGACGCTTTGGCTGTTTTGTCTTTGGCGACGACATAGGAAGGCAATCGCCACCACCGGCACATGACAAATTGACGATACTGACTCTATTTTCTTCTTACCTTTTGCATGACTTTCCTTCTTCTCCATTGTTTGTTTTCTTGCTTCTCTTTTTCTTTTCTGATGTTGGATGGCCATTTCTCCTAAGTTCTTTCCCTTTTAATGGGGTGATTTTTTTGTGCTTTTTGCCAAATTTGTTGTAGGGATTAGTATTTTCGATAAGCAGTATTATCATTAATTTTGGAGAGATTCCACATTACATTCATGCTAAGTTAGAGAACCATTATTACCTGTTGAAGTCAATGTGTGGAACATAACTCATTCAAGCAACATAACTAATTCCAGGAAAGATTCCAGCCTAAAATGTTTTGAAAAAATAAATAACAAAAGATCCATCAAATAACGAAACTAAATGTTAAAAAAAAACACATAAATTTATAATTTAATTGATTAATGCATTACGTATCCATAATGATAATTAATAATATAAACATTTTAAAAAATGTTCAACATAAACATTAAGTGTTAATTTTGGCAATGTAAAAGAGAACTAAATATACATGTAGATGATGTAATTTTTTTTATTTTTTTTTATGATAATGTGATGCAATCACGTCGTCATACCATTTTAAATTTTAATGGGTCAATTTCGTGCGAAGAAAATGGATCAGGGAATATTTGTCACTTTAACAACAAAAAAAAAAGGAAAAAAACTTGTTTGATTTATTTAAAAGTATCTCCTTAGACTCCCCGGACTAATTTCCCTTATAAATACCAACATTTCCGTGTAGCTATATATAGCAACTTCAATAAATCGCTTTCCAAATTATTTAATATTTATAATTAAATATCGTTAAATTAAATCAGGACGAAGATATGGATATGCACGGCGACCAATTTTCCCAACCACGCTCGTCTACAAACATTAATGCCGACGAAAAGTGCGCTGCGGCCGCTGCCGCTGGTGTTGCCGGTGAAGATCAGCCTAAGATGTTTATGAATGCTGATCGGAAGCCTATCGGTGGCGCTGAGATCAATGAGACCGCTCCTGCGGAGGCGCCAGTGGCCGAGAAGAGATCGTTGATCGGGGGAGTTACTAGTGGTGCCGGGTCGGTGATCGGAGGAGTTACTAGCGGTGCTGGGTCGGTGGTCGGCGGAGTCAGTAAAGGTGTTGGGTCGGTGATCGGGGGAGTTGGTAAGGGTGTTGGGTCGGTGATGCAGGGAGCTGGTGCGGCTGTTGGGTCGGTGACGGAGGGAGTCGGGTCGGTGGCGGAGAGAGTTGGGTCGGCGGTCGGGGGATCAAAGAAGAATTAGGATAAGTAGTTGCCTAAAGAAATGTTAGCCCAACTGTAAGATTAATTGGTTATCTTGGGGAAAAGGTATCACGAGGTCCCTCCTCTTATTATTTTCATTTTTGTCAGTCCTTAGGTTTTAAATTTGTTCAATTAGCTTCCCTTCGTTATAAATGTTAGCACTACCAAGTCCCTGCCATTAAAAAATGGACAGATTGCAACTAACGGACGTTAGTTGTGATTATTTAAATAATTTTTAATAATTTTTAAAAAAAATCCACAAAAAATCATTAAAAAATGTAAAAATTCACAAAAAAAATGAAAAAAATTTTAAAAAATTGCTAAACCTAAAAATTACGAAAAAAATTTAAAAATTTGAAAAAAAATGTAAAAATTCATAAAAAATGTAAAAAATTCGAAAAAAATGTAAAAATTCAAAACAAATGTAAAAATACCAAAAAAATCTAAAAAAATCAATTAACCTAAAAATTAAAAAATAATTGAAAAAAATCATAAAAAATTTTAAAAATCCAAAAAATTGTAAACATTCCCAAGAAAAATGTAAAAATTCACAAAAATATGTAAAAAATTTAAAAACCTAAAAATCCAGGAAAATATTTCATTTTTTGAAAAAAATGTAAAAATTCTCAAAAATTAAAATGTAAAAAATCATAAAAACATGTAAAAATCCAGAAAAAATGTAAAAACTAAAAAAAATGTAAAAATTTTAAGAGATAATGTAAAAATTTTAAAAATCTAAAAATTCCATTTTTCTTGGGAATGTTTACATTTTTTTGGATTTTTAAATTTTTTTATTTTTTAAATTTCTTTAGAATTTTTTTTGGATTTTTAGGTTAATTGATTTTTTTGGAAAGTTTAAGATTTTTTTGGTATTTTTACATTTGTTTTGAATTTTTACATTTTTTTGGGATTTTTTACATTTTTTATGAATTTTTAAAAAAAATTCTGGATTTTTAGGTTTAGCAATTTTTAAAATTTTTTTACATTTTTTTGTGATTTTTTACATTTTTTAATGAATTTTTGTGAATTTTAAAAAATATATATTAAAAAATATTAAAATAATCATAACTAACGTCCGTTAGTCGCAATCCGTCCATTTTTTAACGGCAGGGACTTGGTAGTGCTAACGTCTATAACGGAAGGGAGCTAATTGAATAAATTCAAAACCTAAAGACTGACAAAAATGAAAATAATAAGAGGGGAACCTCGTGGTGTCTTTTCCCGGTTATCTTGCATAAATAATTTTAATTAGTGCTTTGTTGTGTGCTATTTTTCTTTTGTTTTATTCTTGATCGATCTGGTTTTCAAGACCTTGAAAATAATTTGACAAAAAAAAACACTATTAGAAGTTTTGTCTGCTTTTTTGTACTGTTACATTTTGAACACAATTTTATAGATTCACCGCAACAAATTACTTAGAAGACTGCTTGATGGTGAGCTTTGCTCACTTAACCAAGTTTCCTGAACCGAAACCGGCGAATTCAGGTTCTCCATCTGCAGTGGTTGCAACCCTCTGCTTCCCGTTTCCGTCTTCTTAATTCTCGTGCTCAGGGGCTTTTCGCTAATATTCGATGTGGAAGAAGAACAGTGCGATATCTCCGATGATGATGTGCAGTTTGTTTCCTCTGATGAAGGTGCCCACCTACAATGCATTATCTGTTCTAGTTCTGCCGCGACTTCTGTCATTGAAGGCCTCATGTCTCTGTGGAATGAGAGGCATCTGAATGTCAATTCCGCTACTTTAAACACTGAAGAAAGTGCCCACGCATCGCTGTGCGTCTCAATCAATGGATCGATGATTTCTTCCAACCGCCCATGTATAATCCTGTCAGTAGCCAGAGCAGCTAAGTTCACTTCATTCTGTGGCCTCGAAAAATCAACCACTTTCATTCCTGATATGATTTCCGCCAGCACTACGCCGAAACTATAAACATCACTCTTATCGGAAAGATGGAAATGCAGATGGTATTGAGGATCAAGGTACCCTGGAGTTCCCTGAGGGACGGTCGAGATATGGGACATCTCAGTCTTGCCAAGCCTGGAAAGGCCGAAATCTGCAACTTTAGACCTGAAATTGTAGTCTAGAAGTATGTTGCTCGACTTGATATCTCTGTGGAATATTGGAGGGTCGATAGCAGAGTGGAGATGGGCTATTGCTTGAGCTGTTTCCAAGGCGATCGCAAGGCGGACTTGCCAGGGAAGCCCATCACCTCTTTCTCTTTGCAAGTGCTGGCACAAAGTTCCATTTGGCATGAACTCATAGACAAGGATTTGCTCACCATTTTCGATGGAACAGCCCATCAGTCGAACCAAATTCGGATGACTCACGGACGAAATGAGCTTGATTTCATTCAACACTTGTTCAATGCTGTCACTATCTCCATGTCTGATCTTTTTAATGGCTACCCATAAATTGTTTTGGAGTTTACCAGCGTATACTGTTCCATAAGCCCCCGTACCAAGCCTATGCTTATCGGAGAAACTTTCCGTGGCTTTATCGATTTCTCTGAAGGAATAGATGGGGATACTGATGCCTGTAGCTTCAGCCAAGCGGCGGTTTCTGGAGCTTCTTGCTTTGGCAGCAGAATGCCGGCGAATAAGGCAATAGAGTAGACCCAAACTGACCATCAATGCTGCCCCCGCAACTACACCTGCGAATAGGGATCGCAGAAGTCAAACTATTAGAATCAATGCTGCTCCTGTAAACTACAACCATTTTCATCAGGAATTGAATGGAGTTGAAAAATGCAATTCGAACTCGAAATTGCTAACAATGACTTCCAACTAATAATGTTGCAAATTGAAGTAAGAAGTTAATGCAGATTGACAAGTTCTGCTCTAGAGAGAGAATTTACCTCCTACTAAAACACCTATATCTGTTCCTCCTCCTCCACACTTACCAGTAGCACAAAGCGAAGAAGCTGCAATTACATGACAAAAAGTGAAAAACCATTAACCAAATTGAAATGATATCGTATTGCATGATAAATATTGAATAATAGGTGTTTCTTTTTTATAGTTTTTAGCCCTTTGAACTATTTATGAAACACACAATGACTCGTAAAATTACTTTTTAAATAAACCGAGATAGGATTGGAATTTAAGGTCCTAAATACTATGTCATCAACCGAGACAATCAATGAACTACATGGTTGTTGATAACTCATAAACTTTTAATTATTTTTTGACTAAACACCTCCCTGTTTATTACTCTATAAGATTAAATTCACTTTTTTTTGTCTTTGGTTTGAAAAAAAACTACCTACCCCTCTGGCGACTAGCAGCTAGATTGATCGCCACCATTAAAGTCTCTGCTAACTGTACGCAACTTCCACAACATTATCATAGGAGACTTTTTTTCATTTCCAACTTTGACAAATGGGAAACCGTTACTCATCAAAATAATATAAAACGGAGAAGCAGCTCTCAGGTAGGAAATAATTAAAGCTGCTTCCAAACGAAGGCGTATTGTGTTAGACTACTCATTGTTCTGCTCTCTGTGATCTTATCGTTGCTTATCCACCATAACGTACACTACTATAAATAATTCATAACGTACACTACTATAACTAATAACCCTCTCGAAATGAAAATAATTAAGTTCTACTAACATTTTAATCATTCTGTGTTAAAAAAGAAAATTACTAAACATTTTTTTTAAGAAACACTATGATATTAATTGACAAGCAAAAACCGCATTATTTGATTAAATTTTGCGAGTATTTTATTTAATATAATAAATTTTAATCAACGACAACACGAAACTAACCTCTCTGGCAACCACGTCCCGCTCGATACCCATCCCCGACAAATTCATCTCGGCAAAGGCACCGGAAACCCGGCTTCCGATCATACGTCACAACTTTCTCGCAATCCGCATCGGCGGCGCAACGGCACTGTTCCCCTCTTATCCACCATTCCAATTCCATCACCTGAACTTCCAGCGACACACTGCCGTCCGACCTGGAGGACGTCTGGTTTGACCCGGAAGAAGACGCTGACGAGTCATTATTACTAATCGCAAGAATCGATGACAGGAGATACCCACATCCGGTGGTCTCAACCGCCATGGAGTAATTCAAGAACCGATCCGTCAGCGGCGGCAGCTGGTTGAAGCAGCTGACTTTAGCGCTGCTGGTGGTGGTGGAATTAGCGCAATTGACCAACGTTTGGAAACTGCTTTCCACGCTAATCGCCGGGATGCTGCAGAACTTTAAGGGTTTGGAGCAGAGGTGTAACAGAATTGCGTTGGTGAACGACGGCGCATAGTGGTTGGTGTAGAGGTGGTGGAGGGAATTGAGTGGGCGGGAGCAGTTGGGTTGGAGGGTGAGTTTTATGGTTTTGGGTAGGAAATTGTGGGTTTTGATTTGGAAATTGTGGATTTGGATTTGGAAATCGGAGGAGCAGTTTAATGGGATTGCGCAGGTCGGGGAGAATCCGAATGGGTAAGGGACGGTGGCGTTTCCGCATGTTTGGGGGCAGGAATTGTTGTTGTTGTTGTTGCTGCTGTTGGTTATGAATGCTTGCGCACAAAGTGTTTGCAAAAATACCGATAAGAAGAGAAGGATCATTTTTCTCTTGGATGTGAGTAAGAGTGGATAAAAGAAAAAGAAAAAACCAAAAAAGGAAAGAAAGAGAGTGAAGAGAGCTCCTTGAAAAATCAAAATGTTCTGATCAATATAGGACAGATATCGGCATTCAATTTGTTGGAGATGCAATTTCTTGGAACAGAGGAGAAATATGCGTATTTAGAACGAGAGAGACTACCTCTCTCTTTTTCCTTCCTTTCACATTTTGATTTGTTGTATGGGTTTTAATGATTTTTTTTTTTTAATGTATTAGCGGCTACCTCAATACCTCGATACGAACATAATAGATCGAGACTTTTATTCTTCAAGTAAGAAGAGATTGTAAATTTAATCGTGAAAAAATTATTCACTGAACATTTAATCGAGAGTTAATTTAGTAATAACGATAAAAAATAGATTAAAAATTTTGAGAAAATAAGAATAACCAAATCTGCAAGCATTAAATAATTATGGATACAGAAGGGAAAAAAAGGTGATTGGTCGCATTTGTGAGCTTACGTTGAGGAAAGGGTTCGTAATACGTATGTTTACGCTGAGGAAAGGGACACGTAACCTGACCGGACCAACTCATCCCTTCAATCATTGTTTATTTATAGTTTGACTTATCTCACCCATCGTTTTTTCACCTGATTATAAATACTCCTTTGATCTTAAATAATAAACATTTTAGTCCAAATTAATTAATATCTTAGGGTAAAAAATTGCTATATTTTAGTATCACTTGTCATGTCTGGTTTGGTAACGGTGGAGTTTGAGTGTAAGGATTGGAGGAAGGGTAATGCAGTAAAAAATAATTAAAAAAGGCTAACAATCATTTGTTTAAATATGATAGATTTTACTTTTAACGTTTATTATTTAAGACCGGAAGGAATACTTAATAAGAATTACTTTTACTTGGTTAGAGTTAAATTATGATCAAAATTACTTACATTTATCTATGATAAAAAAGTCATTTGAGATCTCATTTTTTAAGAAAAAGCTACCGATTCATAAAATGAAGTTGATTGTTTATAATTTAAATTTTTTTAATTTCTAATGAGTAATTGATGCGAGTAATTCAACACTCTTATTTAAAAAAAAAATACTACTAATTCATAAAATGAAGTAACATGTTATGAACACGAGCTAATTGAATGTAAACATAATTAATTATAATCGTAAGAATTTATGAAAAATAGTTTTTCTTATCCGCGTGACGTCCAAAAGAAAATTATTGGGTCTACTGCCAATGAAGACCAACGCAATAATGCATGCATTCAAAACGACTGTCTAATAGTGTTAAACAACCAATATCTGTTCCAAAAATTAAAACTTAATGTATGTGGTATTATTAGAATTTTTCATGTCACAAAAACAACGAATAAGTTATGTGTCTCGTAAGAAACTATTTAATCTCGAAATTATACTAAAAATGAATAAATTTTTTATTAGTCAACCAACGTCCTAAGTTACAAAAAGAGAGTAAGAAATCAGTTATGTGTGTTACACAATCGGGCATTTTATGTTTTTTTCTTTTTTTAACAAGAAATAATATGGCGTTTCTTGTCTCTTGAGTCTTGAGTCATGTGGAGTAAGCTACAACATTTTGCATATATCAACAAGAATCTAGTAAATGGGAAGACTGAACAAAATAATGTCGTCAACGCGCTAAAAAAGCAAAAGAATTTGCGTTCTTGTTGGATTCCTTCCAATAATTGCCCACTGAGCCATCTTTGCACACAACCAAAGCTTTGACCCTTTTTTTAGGGGAAAAAAGAGACTAAAAAGTTCTCTACATTAATTTAGCAGGGGTTAATAATACTAATACTGTACATGACCAACGTTGGTTGTACGGGTGGCAAATTAAATGATACTACGGGTCGGGTCTCGGTAATAATTGAGACTGTCAAATGAGTCCCGGTTTCAATCCGGCAAATTATACGATCCGGTACTAGGTCCGGCTTTATTTATTTTTTATTGTTTTTTACAAATAAAATAAAGAATTCATGAGATGGTTCATGACATGACCCAAACCATGACATGTAATAATTTTAGAAAAAATGAATTATTGTAAGAGGGATCTTGATCGTGAACAAAACTATGAACTTTCAAAGCAATTTGTTGATATACAAAAAAAAGTAAACTTACTCTCTTTTTTAAACGGGACAAACCCGAGTCTATTTAAATTTAGTCTTTGTCTCGTCTAAACTGGAACCGACAGGACAAGTATACGAGATCAAAACTAAATTGTCACCTCTAATTGGTTGTACTCAAGTGGTAAAATACTTATCCATTTTTAACCAAGGTCTCAAATTTAAATTTTAGAGATAGAAAAAAAACATATTAAAAGACCAACTTTCTTTAAACTTCTCGCATTACTCAAACGAGATTAATTTCATGTGAACGATTTTTTCATGGGCTTTTTCTATCGAAGCCCAACTACCTCAACAAAGCTCAAAGGAAGCGAGTTGAATGTTTATTAACTACTCCGTAGTTGCCTAATTTTTTATTCTGCTGTTACAAATTGTAACTTTAATTAGACCCGAAAAATACGTGTTTGATCTTACTTTATAATTTGAACTTATTAGATTAAATAAAACTAATTTTGTTCACAGATAAAAGAAATAATTAATGATTGGGGTGATTAATTCTAAATTTTATCAGAAGAGTTATCTGATTTATTATATTTATCTACCATTAATCAATTTATTTACTTTACAAAAGAGTGGCTTGCCTCGGACTAAATTGAAAATATATTAAATAATTATTCTAAAGAAAAAAACATAACACTAACAAATTTACAATAATTTAACTGATCAAGGCGCAGCAAAAGCGTCATCCACCCACCGGATGGAGATCTCATCCGGTTTAGGGGAAGACATCGGGCCTCCTCCTCCGTTGCCGCCGCCGAGGAAACTTTGCAGAGCGGATAGAACCTTGTTGGAGCGCTTCCGCTGTCGAATCCGCCGCAGGACCTCCTCTTTATTGACCCTGTCGGTGGCGCCGGCAGGTGGTCTGATGTGGACATGGGTAGTCACCAAATTACACGAGCACTCTTCTTGTTCGTCATTATTTTCCTCTGTGGATTGGGTTTTAATTACCCAGAAAGAAGGCATTATGTTTGGATAAGTTAAGAGTAGTGCGAGGAGAAAATTAATTAAGAATAATGTTCCTGTAAGAAAGAATTATGTTGGATTTAAAGCAAGACGCATTTAGATATGCGCTTTATTTAATTATTCATCCGAATAGATTCCTGCTTGTCACTTAAAATTAAAACTTTGAATTGATTTACTCCTAATTCAACCTAAACTTTTCTTATGTGCTCCTTCCTTCCTATTCAAAATCTAATTCCAAAAGCTAAGGAAAGAGTTAGCTATCGTGTGATGGGCTTATCTTCTTCCTCTCTTTTTTGATCGGATCCATGGGCTTCTCTTTCGTCAGACCTCTTTCTTTTTTCAGGACCATCTGTGTTTCCAAATCTTCAAACAAAAGAACCATTCATGTGTGGAAATTTTAAGAGAAACCAGATGGCAGAAGTGGAATATTAAATTTAAACTCATAAATTAAATAATTATTAAAAGATGAAAAGAAAGCGACTGATGATCAAACGATCAATCTTCAAACTTAGTACGTGTCCCGTCAAGAGTTTACGTCGGGAGTTGTGTAATACACTTGGCA
Source organism: Viola odorata (assembly GCA_963691705.1). Lineage (NCBI taxonomy): Eukaryota > Viridiplantae > Streptophyta > Magnoliopsida > Malpighiales > Violaceae > Viola > Viola odorata. Next base: position 4,327,312 of record OY829545.1, read on the forward strand.
GTTAGTTTTCTTGATTTGGGTCTCCATAACAGATCCAGTACTCAAGGCACAGGTCCAATTTAGGTTGCCACAGTTTTTTTCCCTTTCGATTATTTTATTTAGAGAATTTTACAGCCCAAGAAAAGCAATAGCCTCTTCTCAGTTGTTGCGCTAAAATATTTGTCTATTTTCAATTCAATAATTTGAGTTTATAAAATGACTAGACCGAAACATTTTATACGTTTAAATTCCGATATTGATTAATATTTTATTGTTAGTATTGATAGGAATCCTTCGATAGGAATACCTCCGACTTATGGAGAGAGAGAAAATAAGTAAAAAGAAAGGAAACAAAACCACAAGAAATCACCTCCTCCACTTAGTGTTGGTGATGTAATAAAATGAGACGCACTACTCATTTGTGCTTTCCATTCTCTTCTTCTGTCGAAAATAAAGGCATGGAGAGCAAAGGAGAAAGGGTTTTCTGTTAAAAAGAGAGATTTTTTCCCATGCTGTGGCCTACTCTTGTTTTTAGTGGGCAACTTTCACTTTTATTCTAGCTAACTCTAAAAAAAAAACATCAGCGTATTCTTAAAATAATTCGAACAAGATTAATTTTTTATCGAGTTTGATAAGAGATCTTTAAAATAGATGCAGAAACCTTAGAGAGGAGTGCTAAATACATTCTCTTTATTACATTCTTTTTTATATTTTCTCTATTAGAGTAACATTTCTTGGGGTTGTTTGTTGAAACTAGGTACATTATACATTTGGCGGGTTTCAAACTCTCAATGGAGACAATTATTCACGCACATGAGGAATTGTAAGCAAATAATATCAAAAGATTTACTTTTTTTTAAAGCCCAATATTATTCGAACAAAAATATATAGTGTTTTGTGGAGAAACAATAGATAAAATTAATGTTATTGTATGGCTTAGAATCCAATTGCACTTCTATGACTATGCTTACTAAAAGGACAACAATCATTAATTTACTTGACGTTTTGTTGTGAATTGAATATATTCGTGATAACTTATTATAAGGTGAGAGTTCGTACCCTAACAATTTGGGCAAGGAGGTGGCGACGTTAGAGGTACTGTTTATCATGGCGGCGAGGAAAAACTAGAGACCTTGCTCATTCAAACCTTGATGGACGGTTAACTTTTGTTCTTTGCACCATCGTCACACCAATGTACACTGACGATTCTTCCCCCATCCTTGCAATTCTTGCAAAACTTCAAGAAAAACTTAATTGTGTATTAGGAGTGTTAGGTCCCCAAATAATGGGCCTACTGATCTAACAAGGAGTTAAGATTATATCGTTATATAATCAATAATTGCTCAAAACATAGTATTCCTAATGATGAAATTAACAAAAAAAATTATAAGATAATTTGATAATTTAATCTTGTAAAAGATCTCTTAACCTTCCGGTACTGTCACGCGGGGAAATTATGAGAACAAAACATAAGTCTGTAATTGATAATCATAATGTTGTATATATTGCTATTGGAAAACTAACGGAAAAAAATAGCTAATCCTCTAATGTTGGGCAAAAATAATTCAGACCCATAACTACTTTCTTTTCCAATATTCTTCTTTCTAACCATATTTCTTCTACTGTAATACCTTATCATGCTCTTCCCAATTTAGCAAAGTTTGTCTAACATTTTGCATTTTTAAAGAAAAAGGGTCAACGAATTAATCAAAAATGTAATCAGCAAATTGATCCAGATGCTATTTTGGGTCCACTTTTTTAGAAACTTGGCACTACATCATTGGATGGACATACGGTTATCCATTAGATCAAGGTAATTATATTCGTATCGAGTTATCTCAATAAAGTAAATTTTTTCGACTGCTAATTTCTCAATATATAATAATTTATTTTTTTAAATAATAAGAGTGTCAAACCGTTAATATCAAATACGCGTTGTTGCAATGGTTTGATTGATACTAAAAATGAGAGATTTAGAAGTTAGAATTTAGAACAGAAAAACATTACTGTATCCAAATCATTCCAAGAATAGTAGTTGAAGAAAAAAACAAACAAGAAGAAAGAAAAGAGAAAGAAAAACAGCCAATCCCAGCTTTATTATTATTAGCATTTAGCAATAGAAGAACCCCCAAAAATTGTGGGCCCAGTCATCTCTCTCCATCACCCTTGATGTAAGCAAATTGGACACTTGTCACAATCTCAGACACCCTATCTCCTCTACCATTCCATTCCTCTGCTATTTATATCAATACACTTCCTATCTTCCCTCTCCCGCCTTTGGCCTTCATTTTTGTATATTCTATTAACTCTTTTTCTACCATCTTTTTATTTTGTTTTTGTTCTCTCATTTCTCTCAGCACCATTTTCCATTTTCCTACCTCTCCTTACCTCCCCTTAAAACACAAATCTTTAGAAGAAAAAAAAGAAGGTGTTTAATTTCCTAATCTTTAATTAAAGTTGTTAATTAATCGAATCGATTCCTGAAAATTGTGATAAAATGAGGGATCAAGCCGGGGGAGCAGGGGGGGAAGGCATAGCAACAATGTTTGTTGACACAGGAAGCAGCAATCCAAGATCAAAGACTATTGGCTATTCTGATCCAAACATTTCCTCATCAGGAATCTCTCAGGATGACGATTTCCCGTATCGAAACAGCAGTGCTTCATTGCATAGCCCTGCGAGTTTTGATCCTAACAGGTTGAGCTGCGAAGGGTCTCCCATGATGATGTCGCCTTGGAATCACACATCAGCTTTCCCCAAAACCAACTGGAGTCAATCACAAGAGAATCTTCCTCAGAATGGCCTAATTGGGTCCCTCGTTCGTGAGGAAGGTCATATCTATTCGTTGGCTGCAACCAAGGATCTTCTTTATACTGGTTCGGATAGCAAGAACATTCGGGTTTGGAAGAACATGAAGGAGTTCTCAGGATTCAAATCGAGCAGCGGGTTGGTGAAAGCTATTATAATTTCTGGTGAGAAGATCTTCACAGGTCATCAGGATGGAAAGATTCGAGTCTGGAAGATCTCACCGAAGAATCCAACTGTTCATAAGCGATCAGGGACATTGCCTACTTTGAAAGACATCTTTAAGAGCTCCATCAAGCCGAGCAATTATGTCCAAATTCGTAACAATCGGACTGCTCTTTGGATCAAGCATTCTGATGCAGTTTCCTGTTTAAGCCTCAGTCATGACAACACCCTCTTGTACTCTGCCTCCTGGGACAGAACATTTAAAGTTTGGAGAATCTCAGACTCAAAATGTCTCGAATCGGTGAATGCCCATGATGACGCGGTGAATTCTGTCGTTGCTGATCTTGAAGGTCTGGTCTTTACAGGATCAGCTGATGGAACTGTCAAGGTTTGGAAAAGAGACTTTCAGGGTAAGACCACAAAGCACTCTTTGGTTGACACATTGTTGAAGCAAGAATGCGCCGTTACAGCATTAGCTGTCAACAATACTGGCTCGGTCGTGTATTGCGGATCGAGTGATGGAATGGTGAACTATTGGGAAAGGGAGAAGCAGCTATCTCATGGTGGAGTCCTGAAAGGCCACAAGCTTGCTGTTCTTTGTCTCGCGGCTGCAGGAAATCTGGTTTTTAGCGGATCAGCAGATAAGACTATATGCGTGTGGAGGAGGAACGCCGCCATCCATACATGCTTGTCTGTCTTAACAGGACATACAGGACCTGTCAAGTGCTTGGCCACAGAGGGGGATCGCGAGCGATCACAAAGTGGTGATCCGAGATGGATATTGTACAGCGGGAGCCTCGATAAGTCTGTGAAAGTATGGAGTGTGTCTGAAATGGCACCTGACATGCATCAGGCGTCTATGATGCAGCAGCAGCAGCCTACACATATGTCTTATGATGGGGAGTCTCTGCCTTCTCTGTCGTCGGACGGGAGCAGCAGAGCAGGCCATTCAATGCACTGAATACTAATCACCTTTAAGAACAATGGATATTGACACTTAATTCCTGCGTGTAATCAAGAATAACCTAATGATTGCTATTATTAATATTATATTATTAAATTTGTGTGTTAGGGAATGAGCTTGCTTTGTGTCTTGTTGAGTTTGACTGATGGAAGTTAGGGTTTTGTTGGGGTTTGCCCAGCTGAGGGGGGATGTGATTGTAAGGAATTTGGCTGTGTTTTCTTCTTGATGTTCTTATATTGGTGCTGTGGATTAGAGGGCAAAATCGAATGCTGAGAAGCAATGTCAAGAAGTAACATTTCTTGGGTGGTTTGTGTTTTCAAATAATGAAAAATAGGCACTATTATTCATAGAAAAACCAATCAAGAATTCACTCATTTCATTCTTTACATCTTTTAATCACCTTTGACATAGTAAATAACAAATCAATTCAATTGGCAAGCCGCCGTATGGTTTCTATAAACGAAGATGTAACAAAACAGTGTACTATTGTGTAGGGTACAGTGCTCGTGTGATAATTTAACCCGAAACTCTAAATGCAACTCGCCTCCCGTAGCATCGAGCAATGTAAGAGCTATAGAGTTACCAGGAGGCCCTCTTGCATGATAAAACAACACCATCTTGCACACTCATGCAAATGTGAGGGTGCTGAAGCATCAATTCTCAATGTGAGAGCTTACGAGAATGGTTCCTCCCTGCGTCAGGCTGCGTGTGTGACCTCAGACCGCTCAAGTGGCCACTTCTGCTACCAACTGAATTCAAATCCAAGCCCAGTGGAACCATCAGATCCCCTCCTTCAAGTATTCTAAGGACCTGCAAGTTTAGAAGTAAAGAAACTGGCTCTGAGCGACTAGCTTTGTGAAAGGAATCTATAGATGTTATGACAGATTGAAACTGCAAATCGGGAAATAAAACAGAAAGGAACGGATCAGAAGTGATGAGTTAGATTGGAAAACCTTTGACATTGGTGGTCTCGAATCTGGATCCTGACGGAGGCACAAAGAGGCAGCTTGACCCATAGCCTGTAGCTGAAAGGCAAATTCGTTCAGTTGCTCTGAAGCCAAGTATGGATCCAATAATTGATAAATACTTGGCAAGATATGGCTTGGCTCTAGTATAGCTAGAGGCTGGAACCAGTCAGACAAGAAGTTCTTCCCCTTGAAAAATTGCAACTCGCTGATTCTTCGACCTGTCATTAGCTCTAATAGAACCACTCCAAATGCATATACATCAACCATATGTGTAATTTTTCCACCGTCAGTGTACTCTGGTGCAAGGTACCTGCATTTAGACTTAATGATCATTTGTTTACGAGCTAGACAGAAGCGGCGCAGGTTCAAAGATTTATGTAAGCGTTCCATAACTGCAAACAATGTTCAGTAAATGTTACCCTGAACTCTCAAGTGCTTGATCCTTCATACTGGTGTTAAATTCAGAATACCATCTTGCTAGCCCAAAATCAGCAACCTAAACAAAGAGATGACAAAAAATCAGACTTTGAAATCACTAATTACATTCAAAACTTATGCTGCAGAACATTAATGTTAAAGTTAGTACCAGGGGTTCAAAATCATGAGTTACAAGGATGTTATTAGGCCTCATGTCTCTGTGCACTACACAACCCACTCTACAATCTTCATGAAGATAACGCAAGCCTCTTGCTGCGCCAATCGCTATTTTCATCCGTGCATCCCAGTCTAGAGGTGCTCTTTCATTTCCTGTAATGACGGAATCCAAAAGGCCTATCAGCAAAAGGAAAAGAAAATGTAATTCTTGAATAAAATAAATGAGGACAAGGGGCTTACCACGTAAATGTAAATCCAATGATCCATTGCATATGTACTCGTAAACCAAAATTCTCTTCTTGTCATCAATGCAAAACCCTATCAGTAACACAACATTCCTGTGCTGTGCACAGCTCAAGACCCTTACTTCCCTGCAGAAGTCTACATCTCCTTGAGAGCCTCCATATTTCAAAAGTTTCACCGCTACCACCTGACCATCTCTTAGTACCCCTCGGTAAACATGGCTAAAACCACCTCCTGCCAAGAAGTTCACACTTGAAAATCCTCCTGTAGCTTCCTCTAGCTCTTCATAAGTAAATTGCCTTGGTGGTTTACCAAACACCGGTGCCTTGTGTCTGCATAAGGAGCATAAAGGAGGTGGCATTGAGGAAGTTCTACCTAATGGAACTGGGTTTCTGATACCGGAACTTGCAATGTTTTCTTTTTGATTTCTCTGATTGAAATCAAGTCTACCAGCTACTGAGTCTTGATCATACTGCACAAATTTATCAAGTAGACTTCTGGAAGAAGACGGCCTAATTTTGCAAGTATCTCTGTTGTTTGCAGTTGTAGAAGTTTTCACATCAACAGTACGGTTTTGGGGAATCCAAAATGTACCCTTCTGACCACCATCGATATATGACACAGGGCTTGGTGACACAGTAATTAGCCTTTCCCTTTCTGAGTCTAGCGCATTGAGTTGGTAGTCGAAGCAGTTTCCATTATCTACTGGTTTCCCTCTTTTCTGCCCTTCAAAAAGAGGATTTTGCTCACAAACAAGAAAGAGAGGCATTGTAGAGCAATAACCTGATGATGGAGCTTCTCTGTTTCTTGAGTAGCAAGTACTTGCTTTGTCCGGGCTGCTGACCGGAGTAGAATGCCTCATCCTTTGTCCTGAAAACTCTCCGACATCCTCGTCCGGAGAAGAGCAAGCAGAATAATACGGGGTTTGGAGTTCATTCGAGCAAGCTAAATTAAGCCTCAGGACTTTTGCTTGAGAACCTTTAATTACGACGAGATTGCACCGAAGTTCATCTATGCAATTCCTGGTCTCTTCCTTCAGTTTTCTGTTTTAGCACCATAACACAAGCATGTTAAGAAATTTTCCATTAACCAAGAATAAATTTACTGCAGATTATCAAATTACTGAGAAATTATAAATCACCAACCAACAACTATATTAACAGCTCAGAAACAAGAACTAATACTTTTTAATGTTTAATTACTTGTCCAGTACAACCCAGTTGGCACCATTCCGCCTTGCCTCGGTTGCCACCGCTCTTCCATTTGTATCTGATACCACCTTAATCCTAACTCTCACCTACATTCAACAAGCCAAGTTAGCTTATCAGGGAAAGGGACCACCACTATATCAAGCTAAAATGCACCTGCTCAACTACCATTCTACCAATATTATAAACAAAAACAGCCTTAATCCTAATGAACCCCTCAATCACCACAAGATATTATTTTCGATCTCTTAGGGTACCCTCTCTACCTTTCGGCTGGATATGATTGGACCTAAAAATCACCGCAAAATACTAAAATATACAAAAGTTATTTATATAATATTACCAGTTTTAGAAAGTACTCCAGAGTCTGTATCCAGGATAATGGTACCCCAAGTTCATTAAAGAATTTTCTTATAATAGCTTTCAATTAACACATGGTGGGTATAAAATGTTCCCCAACAAATGGTGATGTGGGCCGTGGGTAACATGATAAACAGTGACTTTATAATTTATTATCATACTAAATATCAAGTAATTAATGCACCAGAAATCAATCCAGCACACAGGACAAGATTCCCAATTGATTGATCTCCAAACTCAGAAAATTCAAAGCAATTGCCACAACCAATCCAATCATTTCTCTCCATTCTTCATTTGTTTGTATCTAACAACACACCTTCAGTTTCTAACATCGGCATTTTTCCACTCATGTAAAAAGGGTTTTTCACTAGTGTTTTGACCAAGAAATGGACAAAAAGACATCAAACAAAAAGGCAAAAATGGTAAACTGGGAGAGCCATCCCTTCCAAACCTCGAACGGGAGGAGCAGAAACGACACTCTAGGAGACCGAAAAAGGATAATTAAACTGAGGTTTACCTCGTTTTGGTTGTGAAATTGGAGAACCATCTGTGAACAAGACTCTGAAATTTCGCAAACTCGATCCGGCAATCTCTCGCGGTGACTGCCCGCACAATCTCCGGTCAATCTCGGGAAGTTCCAGAATTTCTTGCCTAATTAAACAAATAAACAAATAATCAACTCAGTAATTGAAAGTTTTGATCTTTTGGAATGCAGAGACTGCGGATGGCAAAAGGGTCCGTCTTTGGACTCAGCCATTGAAGTGAAGATTAGTGAATTTTGAGAAATACCCATCTCGAGTAAGGAAAATTAAGAATATAAGAAGACAAAAGTTAAGATTTTTGGAAACAATTTACCATTTTTGTCATTGGAGAAGACGGCGAGTAAGGTGATGCAATCGCCGGGATGGACGACATGGGTGAGAGCCCAAGCTAAGGCGGTCTTGGAGATGACTTTCTCTGCTTTGACGGCGATCACAACTTTGTCTGAAGATTCTGTAGAAATTCCACTAATTGGCTCTGCGGGTTTTTTATTATTCGGTGGAAACATTGTAAATATTTGAGTAAATCGGAAGAAGAAAACTTTTCAGAAATATGAAATTTTGACGGCTTTGGACCGTTCGGGTTTAAATATGGGAATGGGATCAGGTGCTCTGGCTCTGGCGCTTGCTCTGCTCTTTCTCGTGGTGTACTTAACTGCGACTGGCGGCGTGGCCTTAAATTGGGGTACAAAATGAATATGGGCCGGCTCTGAAATCCGAGGTCATTTCGGATAATAACTTAGTAGTGGGTTTAAATACTACTGTATATTTTTATACAAGCATCAGTTGGTCTAAGCAGCGGGCAGTTAATTTGGATAGATTCAGTTAATTTTCTTCGTAATTCGAATATGGAGAGTAGTAGACAAATTTCACTAGTCAATTTTTACCTTTATCACTAATAAAATTTTGCACTTATTTGTCTCGGTTAATATATTTCTATAAAAAAAAATTAGAATTAAAGATTTTTGGACTTAAATTGTGGTTTTAATTGTGATAAATTGGATAGAATGAAGTGTAATTATGAATAATTGAAAAATATATTGACCATTCAAAATTATCAGTCATTTTTTCTGCATTTATTATCGTGTAATAATTTTAACAATTTAAACCGTCGGATTATATGATATAAAAAGTTAGTTAGAAGCATAAATTGAGTATATTACGTGCGATAAGATGGCATTATATGTTACGAAAATAGTGTTACAGAATAGTGATTTATAAGTTAGAAAGATTGATATAAACCATATAAAATTGAACCAACCTATGCAGCACTTGGAAGTTGGAAACTTGTACTTTTTGATGATGCAGCATTTTGTCTCTCTCAATTACAGTGTTAAGAGAGGAGACCTCATAGCGAGGGCAGTTATGACAATGACCAACAATCGTTTCTGATCCGACGGTCAGGATATTGCGGTGAAGGACCGGTTATACCCCACGAACAAAGTGGTGGTGGGTGTGTCTACGACATGTCAAGTGTCGACACGAGCACCACGTGATGGGTGTAATGATACGGTAATGACGTGTATGCCAGACTGGACCAGCGGGGAGCACTTTAATTAATTAAGATTAGGTTACGTTGTTGATGAGAAGAAAAGACGTGTAGTATTTTAATACTCTCGTTTTTTAAGCAAAAATTACAAATTCAGTTGATGTGTATTACTCCCTCCGGACGGTATTAAGTGACGAAAACCTACGAAAAATTACTGTACACTTTACTTAACTTTTTAGTGTAAAACCTACTGAAAGTTACTGTGCTAAAAAAACAGTTAATACCGTCCAGAGAGAGTAATAAATTGTTTGTTGGATCTATCATCTATTTTACTTCTCTGGAGTCAATCTCGTACAAGAAACTTGGAAATACATGTAGTCAAGCACTTTAATTTTTTTTTTTGTAATTTGCAATAGTATTTTTCATCACTTTTCATAATTAATGTTGCAATATTATATGTAAGGTTTTAGTCCAACGAGTTAATTTATGGTTCAATTTCTCGTACTTTAAGGATAATAAATACTAATATATAATTTTAAGAATGTTGGTTGGATCATTTATGTATTTCTAATTTCTTACTATAATAGTAGTAGTTAGTTAGGCCCAATCCTGCTGGATTGATTGTAATTTTTTTTAACATGACTAGTTATGTTAGAAAAATTTGAATCGTTCAATAAAATAGGACGGATGACATTAAAAATTTAAATAATTAATAAGTTGACCACTTGTTAAATTTTATTGACTGGTTAACTCATTAATGATTTGAATTTTTAATCTCATCCGTCCAATTTTATTGAACGGTTCAGATTTTTCTAACATGACTAATCATATTTAAAGAAAAATTAGAGGAGCCGAATCCTCGTCTGCTACTTGTACTATTGGCCATTCTAAAAGAAGTGTACTATGGGCTAACTAGTCCAACTACCTCTTATAGTCCATGATTATAGGTGCTTATCAAAAAAAATAAAAAAAATAAAGTCCGTGGAGCATAGTTATCAGAACCGGACTGGACAGGTCGGTCCGGCCGATTCAACCGGACATTTTTACCCTTTCGGTCCGATTCAGCTATCGGACCGGATTTATCTCTAACCCGGGTCGGATCGGTCGACTCGGCTGGTTTTTTCGAACCGACGAACCGGTCGGTTTCCTATCAAACCGACTAGTTTGATGACCTGTCAAAACGGCGTTGTTTTGACACGGCCCATGGGCCCAAAATGGCGCCGTTTTGAAAAAACCCAAAATGACGTCGTTTTTGGACTTTTTTAATTTTAATAATATTTTTTGATATATTATAAAATGCTACAGTAAAAATCAGCCGGTTCAATCCGGTTTTATCGTCTAAAATTTACCGGTTTAATGTGTAAACGGTTCCGGACGGACCAGCATTTACAATCCAATCGAATCCGGTTCAACTCGGTTGAACCACCAAATTTTCAAAAACGGTTCGCTGTCCGGTCCGGTTCTGATAACTAAGCCGTGGAGTAATAGATAAACCAAAAGATTCATCATGACGAAATTGAAAAAGCAAGAAAAATAATAAAAAAAAAGTATTGCATTAATAATAGAGAGATTTTCACACGAAATTGTAATTTCCACCACATTCTTTAACTTACATTTTTATTTATTTATGATACAAGAAATTCACCGGACCATTATTCACTTGACAATAGATTGGATTCCCCACTTTTTCATGTATACAGATGAGAGGGTAGGCGAGGACAGAGCGAAACTTCAAGTGGAGTTCCTCTAGGATTGGTTAACCCGATACTCTCAATCATATCAACCAGTTCGCCAGAAATTGTACCAAAATCAAAGCTTTGTAACAACATAGCTAGCGTCAAATGCGTGACATGTAAAGCAAAGGAAAGTCCAGGGCACATCCTTCTTCCACTCCCAAATGGTATATACTCAAAATTCTGGCCTTTGAAGTCGATATCCTTGTGAATTGTAAGGAATCTCTCGGGTCGAAACTCATCCGGGTCGGGCCACATTCGCGGGTCCCGTTGGATCTTTCTTATATTTACGAGAAGACGGGTCTTGGCAAGGATATGGTAGCCAGCCACAGTGCAATCTTCTAGGGATTCGTGCGGGACGGAGAGTGGCGCTGCTGGGTATAAACGTAAGGTTTCTTTGACGATGGCTTGCATGTAGACCAAGTTGTGCACATCTGATTCTTGAACTTGCCTTTCCTTACCTACGTGGAGGTCCAATTCGTCTTGGGCTTTCTTTAGGGTATTCGGGTTGTTCACTAATAAAGATAGTGCCCATGCTAGAGTGACCGCTGTTGTATCTGAGGATGCCAAAATCAGTGCCTGCATTCAATTTTTTTTCCTTTTGTTGAGAATATACATCCAACTTGGGCCGCAAGAGTGGAAACAATTAACTGAATGTAGAAAATATTTTACTAAGACTGCAATTTAACTCGAGGGCAATGGACTTACCAAACAAGTGGCCTTGTTGACGGAATCAGGATCTCGGCCACCAGGTATTTCTTCTTGATCTAGAAGAGAGAGCATCAAGCTCATGAAATCTTCTCCTCTTCTCTCTTTATGTTCTTTTAACCAGACTTCAACAACTTGGTCGAGTTCTTTAGCTATCCTCTTCATCTCCTTCTCTGATCCTCCAATATCCATAAATCTCAAAAACGGCACCGCATCAGACACCACAAACCTCCCTGAATAATCAAAGAAATTCTTCAATTCTTGCTTCCAACTCTCGTCACTGCTATACCCAACTGATTTCCCAACAACCATCCTAAATATCACGTTCAGTGTTATGTCTCCAAACCAAGTACGCATTTCAACAAACACCTTGTCTGCACGATCAGAACCTATTCTGTTTTTCTCCCATACTCTGAACATCTCTTTCACCGCCACCCTCACCTCGGTTTCCCTAAAACTCTTGAGCATTTCGAGGCGGTGGCTCGAGAGGAGCTCCACGGTGGCGATTTTCCGGATGTGACGCCAGTACGGGCTGTACTCGCTGAAGCCGAACATGGCCCGGTTATAGCCCAAAACATCCATGGCAAGAGTTTTTGGGCGGTTGGCGAAAGACTTGTCGTTGGTGGTGAGACATTCTTTTGCCATCTCCCAATTGTTCACCACCAGAGTTCGATGGACGCCCATCTTGATGGTGAAGATTGGACCGTATTTGTCGGCCATGTTTCCCAACACTATGTGCGGCGGTTGTGGGCCACCCAGGAGGTGGAGGTGGCCGATCAAAGGCCACGCGCCGCCTGCCTGTGGCGGTGCTCTGTTCTTGGTCTTGGTTCCATCTCTTGACGATGATGATGATGATGAGAACGAAAGCAGGGTGAGGAGTAACAAGAAGAAGGCAAAGGTGATGGCGAAAGGATTTATGTAGGAAGAAAGAAAAAACTCCATGAATGACAGACTAAGTTGGATGAAATTTTGCAGAGTGATGCCCTGCTTCTATATATACTTAGTTGATAACGGTGCTTTGTATGAGTTCCAAACCTTCACGCATGCACATTAAAACTATGCTTTAAAAATTAATTAAAAAAATATAACAGCTATGAAATGACCAACCAAGCTATAGTTTTTCAACCAGTAAACATAAAAGGAAAACTTGCATTTCTACTCTAGAAGATAAGATGTATAATATTTTATTTAATATGGTTCTTAAACAATAAGTTTATTAGTCTAGTTTTTAAAATATAATACTCTCTCTGGCACGAATTAAATGACTTTATCGCATCCCAATATTCAGTAGGGAACGCATATTGAGGAAACCGGATGACTCACTATTTTAGCCCAAAAAAATCCGTACTTTTTTTCGAACGTACGTTAATCCTTAACGTACTTCCGAGAAAAAATTAGGGGCAAAATTATTTCAAATAGTGAGTCTGCTGGCCGTTTTAAGATACGTGCCGAAACAGTAAAAGCAAATGCTAAAACGACGTTTAATTCGTACCGGAGGGAGTAATTTGTTTAATTTAATCACGGTTTAAAATATTTAATATATAAGTTACATATTAAATGACTAAATAAATAAAATTGTTATATCTTAAAGATCAAATAAAATAAAATAATATATTTTAGAAACTAGACTGAATAAATTATACGGACTAACTCATGTCAATTGCACAGTGTGTGAGTCAAAATTGACACCTCGTTAATTTCAACAGATTACAGTGATTAAATTAAATTAATTGTTAATTCTCGTCTAACGAAGACTCGTACTGAACGGAGGGCGGACGAAGCGAATTTGTCATTTTCAACATTTTGAACGTAGGTTTGCTTGACCACTTGTAAATACTTTTTTGATTTCTTCCTTTCCCACTAATATATTTTTCTCGGTGACTCACAGTTTTTCATCTATGCGATCTTGCGGTAATCACAGAATCGCACGTAATCAGGCCGGCGTTTCTTTTTGACTCTTTGCTCTCTTTGGATGAAAGAAAATGACAAATTAGATTCATATAATCGAAGAGAAGACTTAATTTAAATAATTTGATTTGAGTAGCATCAAACAAGAAAGAAACATGATAAAATACTACTTCAATTAATGAATAAATTATAGTTTTTATTTATTTATAATGACTATCATTGTTCTCCTATTGAAACTAATCATACTTTATTATTCTCATTATTTACTCATTTATTTTTTATAGATAAAAATAAAACTCGAATCCGAGATTCTATAAATATTTTTATTATCAGTAAAATAACTAATTTATAATATATTCATTAAAATTCAATAATTTAAGATAATCGCTAGTAAAATGATGCAAATTAGAAATCACATAAGATTAATGGATAAAACAGTCACTTAATTTGGGACGAAAAATAAACGTCAGTCAAAGGGATAAACCTCCCGACGCCACGTATGGTGGAGCATAATACACCACGCATGCCAGAAAATATAAAGAGTAATGCAAAAATGAGTGAGCAGATGAAGATCTTTGGGAAAGTAAAGGAGAATGATATTCAATTACATCCATATGCTAATCTGCAAAAGATCAATTACATAAATGGCATTACAATCATTGCAAAACATTTTCACTTTTATCAGGCATTACTGCTTGGTTAGGCAGGCCCAATCTACTAGTATGGGCCAAAAGTCCAACTATCTTCTTTTTTTCTCTCACGTAAAACGTAATATATAAAATCCACAAATAAACCTGTTAGGATGAAGTTGAAGAATAAGAATACATGGCGGGATGAAATCATAGTTTTTTGTCATTATTTAACTTATATTTTTATTTATTTATGATATAAGAAATGATTGGACCATTCAAATGACACTACGTACTTTTTTATGTATACAAGTGAGAGGGCAGGCGAGGATTGAATGAGACTTTAAGTGGAGTTGCTCTAGGATTGGTTAACCCGATACATTCAATCATATCAACCGGTTCACCCGACGCTGTACCAACATCAAAATTCTGTAACATCATAGCTAGCGTCAAATGCATGACATGTAGCGCAAACGAAATTCCAGGGCACATCCTTCTCCCACTCCCAAATGGTATAAACTCAAAATTCTGGCCTTTGAAGTCAATATCCTTATGGGTTGTAAGGAATCTTTCGGGTCGAAACTCATCCGGATCAGACCAAATTTTGGGGTCACGTTGGATCTTTCTTATATTTATGAGAAGCCGAGTCCTGGCGGGGATATGGTAGCCGGCCACCGAACAATCTTCTAGGGATTCATGCGGGACGGAGAGTGGTCCCGCCGGGTATAAACGTAATGTTTCTTTGATGATGGCTTGAAGGTAGACTAAGTTGTGCACATCTGATTCTTGAACTTGTCTTTCCTTACCTACGTGGAGGTCCAATTCGTCTTGGACTTTTTTTAGGGTATTCGGGTGGTTTACTAATAAGGATAGAGCCCATATTAGAGTGACTGATGTTGTATCTGAGCCTGCCAAAATGAGTGCCTGCATTCAATTTGTTCAACTTTTTACTTTTGTTTGATAGACGGTACTACTATATAATAATAATAAAAATTGAAAATTTGATTTTTGTTTTTGTTTTTGTTAATATCGTTTGCTAAATATAGAAACTACTTCATTTTTCAAAACACAAATCTTTTTATGACAGTAAGTAATGAGTTCAATTTTTAGTATCATACTAACGAGAACTTACCAAACAAGTGGCCTTGTTGACGGTGTCGGGATCTCGGCCACCGGGTATTTCTTCTTGATCGAGAAGAGAGACCATCATGCCCATGAAATCTTCTCCTCCCTTCTCCTTATGCTCTTTTAACCAAACTTCAACAACTTGGTCTAGTTCTTTAGCTACCTTCTTCATCTCCCTTTCCGTTCCTCCAATATCCAAAAATCTCAAAAACGGCACCGCATCAGACACCACGAACCTCCCAAAATAATCGAAAAAATCACTCAAAGCTTTCTTCCAACTCTCGTCGCTGCTATACCCGATTGATTTCCCTACAATGATCCTAAGAATCACGTTCAAGGTTATGTCACCAAACCAGCTACGCATTTCCACAAACACTTTGTCTGAATTACCGGAATCCAGTCTGTTTTTCTCCCATATTTTGTACAGCTCTTTCACCGCCACCCTCACCTCGGTTTCCCTAAAACTCTTGAGCATTTCGAGGCGGTGGTTTGATAGGAGCTCCACGGTGGCGATTTTTCGGATGTGACGCCAGTACGGGCCGTATTCGCTGATTCCGACCATCGCCCGGTTATAGCCCAAAACATCCACGGAGAGAGTTTTTGGGCGGTTGGCGAAAGTTTTGTCGTTGGTGGTGAGACATTCTTTTGCCATCTCCCAATTGTTCACCACCAGAGTTCGATGGACGCCCATCTTGATGGTGAATATTGGGCCATATTTGTCGGCCATGTTTCCTAACACTATGTGCGGCGGTTGTGGGCCACCCAGGAGGTGGAGGTGGCCGATCAAAGGCCACGCGCCGCCTGCCTGTGGCGGTGCTCTGTTCTTGGTCTTGGTTCCATTTCTTGACGATGATGATGAGAACCAAAGCAGGGTGAGGAGTAACAGGAAGAAGGCGAAGGTGATGGCGAAAGGATTTGTGCAGGAAGAAAGAAAAAACTCCATGATGATTATTGGTTTAAATTTTGCAGAGAGATGCCTTGCTTTATATAGGGAACGATCGAGGATTAGTAAAACTGACTTTATTAAAGACCTAGCCAAAGTTTCCAACCAGAGACTTATAAGAAATGAGAAAACTTGCACTATACGTAATAGCTTTGATTTGGTTGTTTAATTGTTTTTCGTACAACGAACGAAATTGATCTTCTATACGACAAAATATGAGAATTGCAACTGGTTAGTAACGTATATATGGGAAGATTTTTTTTTTTTTTTAAAGTTATGAGATAGTTTCGAACTTGTATTAACTCATATTTCCTCCGTCACACAAAAAATGACTCTCTAAACATTAATATATGGTTGAAAATAAATCAATAAATATCTTTTTCTATTAATTAACATCTAACATAAGCTAATAAACATAAATTATTATATGTTATTAATTGTAGTTTTTTCTTGAAAATACAAGACATTTTACATGCCCAAATATATCAGAAATCATATATAATATGAGGGAGGGAGTAACAAAAACATACACGTACTTACTAGCTCCTGCAGATAATTTTGATTTTTTCCAAACAATTAGAAACGAATAATCTTCTTTTGTTCTTGGGTTGAAAGAGGAGAGCGAGAGCCTAGAAAACTAGCACACGACATTGAAACTGGGAAACTTACCCACGTGCGAAGAATGGATATATATCAATGGCATTAACGGGAGAAGATTGCAAAATACGTGGGCCCAATATATATCACTATGACTTTTTTTCGAACTCGATTAATTTAAATTTTATAAAAGACTAATTTCAACATAAATAAATTAGAATCAAATTAAACAAATATTACAACAATAGGGATCAAATATATTATCTAACCATTTATTGTAATCAACACTAATTTTTTTAGCTTAAACTCAAAAAATACTTTATTAAAAACAATTACATAAAAAATGAAAATTGACCTTTAAAAAAATAAAATCTAAAAAATCACAAGCAGATCTCTCCGAGTTTCACTTTTGCATACAAGAATACTTTTTCTTAATGATGAACAGACAAAAGAGAAGAAATAGTGTAAGACTATATCAACTTGAGTTGTCAATGCAATTAAGCGTTCCTGATCAGTTTCAACATTTTCAATATATATTTCTTGACTTCGTTCTTTCAAGTGATAGAGGAACCGGCAAAGACTCGAATCAAAATTCAAATTTTACCCCACCTATAAAAAAATTAAAATAGAAAAAGGGTACAAAATGATTTTTTGAAATCCCAAATAAACCTATAGTTTAAATAAAAAAAACATGTTATTTATTTAACGATATATTGATTTATGTACGAAAACTTAAAACTTGTATTATGAAATGGAGAAAATAGCGTTTATCACTCACTCATCACGTATTCACGACCAACATTGGATCACTCTTTATTTTTTTTAATAAGCAGAAAATATTATTAAAGAAAAAGCCACGAAGAACATGACCCAGACCTTACAACCTCTGCAGCAGCACAGACACACAAACTAGCCGACTACAAAACGAAAGAAGACTAGAAACCAACGACAGCAGCTAACAACAGACTCCAAACCGACTGCTCCAACAAGATCAAGGCAAACAAAACCCAGACCTTCCACACATAACAAGACCCCACCCAGTACATTGGAATTCTCTTCTTTTTTTATGTATATAAAGTGGAGGGCAAGCGAGGACTGAGTGAAACTTCAAGTGGAGTTGCTCTAGGATTGGTTAACCCGATACTCTCAATCATATCAACCGGTTCGCCTGATTTCGTGCCAAAATCGAAACCCTGTAACAACATAGCCAGCGTCAGTTGTAAGACATGTAGCGCAAACGAAATTCCAGGACACATCCTTCTGCCACTTCCAAATGGTATAAGCTCAAAATTTTGGCCTTTGAGGTCAATATCCTTATGTGTTGTAAGGAATCTTTCGGGTCGAAACTCATCCGGGTCGGACCAAACTCTAGGGTCACGTTGGATCTTTCTTACATTTACGAGAAGTCGGGTCCCAACGGGGATATGGTAGCCAGCCACCGTACAATCTTCTAGGGATTCGTGAGGGAGGGAGAGTGGGCCTGCCGGGTATAAACGTAATGTTTCTTTGATGATGGCTTGAAGGTAGATCAAGTTGTGCACATCTGATTCTTGAACTTGCCTATCCCTACCAACATGAAGATCCAATTCGTCTTGGACTTTTTTTAGGATACTCGGGTGGTTCACTAATAAGGACAGTACCCATGTTAGGGTTACTGTCGTTGTATCTGAGCCTGCCAAAATGAGTGTCTACAATTTGTTCAATTTTTAATAACTATATTTAATTAAAAAAAGTATATATTTCAACTGTTAATAATATTTTTTTTACACAAGGTTATAGTTCAAGTAGTTACTATATATCTATTATTATGACGTAAGGTCATAAATTCGACCCCTAATATTATAACAAAAATAAAAAGACATCTTCAATGTCAAAATTAAGAACTCTACTCAATTTTTAGGATACTGATTTTCCGAGACGCTAGTTGGAACTTTTTCTGACTATAATAAATTAGCCCATTTATTAACAAAAAGAGTTGCTAAGGGAATTGTGAATTTTTAAGATCTCCTTAGTGATGAAGAATATTTGATCGGATTGGACGGCTGGAGAAAAAAGAAGATGAGGTATGTTTTTTCTTTTTCTCTCTTTTAGTATTTTTTAGGCTAAAGAAAGCGTTTTGGGCTTTATCAGAAACGACACTTTTACTAGTTCATTCACGAGAAATAAAATACGTTCACGGTAACAAAAATAAGTAATTGCAGAAAGGTCACCTTTACTATCGTGAAAAACAAAAAATTTTCATGTATTTTAAATTTTTTATTCCACCCCTCCAGAACTTAGGTTGCAAAATCACGAGCTCCATCAGTCAACGCTCCGTTCCGTTATTTTTTACCTCTAATTCCCGGTTGCAACTTATTTACCATAATGTCATTATATATTAAATAATATAATTAATTTAATAAATCCAGAAAAATAATATAATTAATTTTAAAATTTCTGAAAAATAATATAATTAATTTTAAAATTCTGAAAAATAATGTAATTAATTTTTAAAATTCCGAAAATAATGTAATTAATTTTAAAAATCTAGAAAAATACTGTAATTAATCTTAAAATTCAGAAAAATAATTTAATTAATTTTAAAAAATCCAGAAAAATACTGTAATTAATTTTAAAATTCAGAAAAATATTTTAATTAATTTTAAAAATTCAGAAATAATTCTGTGACATTAATTCAATTAAACCTTTAAATTTTAGTTTAATTAAGAATTAAGGTAACGCCATATTTAAAAATTTAAAAAGAATCGTAGATTATTTCTCAGTGAAAACCAGGCAGTTTAAATTTTGGGGAAAACTCATTTACACCACCAAAGTATACATTGTTTTCTCAAACTGATCACCAAATAATTTTTTTGTATGTGTTGGTGACCATAATTTCATCTTTAGTCTTAAATCTTTTAGCCAACAAATTAATTGAAAAGTTTGTACAATATCCGTATATTATGAGGAAAAGACTTACCAGGCAAGTGGCCTTGTTGATGGTGTCAGGATCATGACCACCCGGTAATTCTTCATCTAGAAGAGATGACAGCATCAAACCCATGAAATCTTCTCCTTCTCCTCCCTCCATCACTAATCTCTTCTCCTTATGCTCTTCTATCCAAACTTCAACAACTTGGTCGAGTTCCTTAGCTATCTTCTTCATCTCCTTCTTCGATCCTCCAATATCCAAAAATCTCAAGAACGGCACTGCATCAGACACCACAAACCTCCCTGTATAATCGAAAAATCCCTTCAATGCTTGCTTCCAACACTCTTCCCTGTCATACCCAACTGATTTCCCAACCACCAACCTAAAAATAACGTTCAATGTTATGTCACCAAACCACCTCCGCATTTCAACAAACACTTTGTCTCCACCCACTCTGTTTTTCTCCCATACTTTGTGCAGCTCTTTCACCGCCGCCTTCACCTCCGTCTCCCTAAAACTCCTGAGCATTTCGAGGCGGCGGCTCGAGAGGAGCTCAACAGTAGTGAACTTCCGGATATGTCGCCAATACGGACCGTACTCGCTGAAGCCGAACATGACCCGGTTATAGCCCAAAACATCCATGGCGAGGGTTTTTGGGCGGTTGGCGAAAGCTCTGTCGTTGGTGGTGAGACAATCTTTTGCCATCTCCCAATTGTTGACCACCAGAGTGCGATAGACACCCATCTTGATGGTGAAGATCGGACCGAACTTGTCGGCCATGTTTCCTAACACTATGTGCGGCGGTTGTGGGCCTCCCAGGAGGTGGAGGTGGCCAATAATTGGCCACGCGCCGCCTGCCTGTGGCGGCGCTCTGTTCTTCGTGGTTCCATTTGATGAGAACCAAAACAGGGTGAGGAGTAAAAGGAAGAAAGCAGAGGTAACGGGGAAAACACTTGTGTAGGAGGAAAGAAGAAACTCCATTAGGTTGAAATTTTGCAGAGTAACGTAACATGTGCCATGCTTTATACAGAGGGAAAAGGGAAGGATTGATTGATTATGGTGCTATAAAACGAGTTTTAAACTTTCACCGTTTCACGCATTAAAAAAAAGAAAAAAACAAAGTTTCAACCGAGCGGCTTTTTAGGTTGACGTAACAACGGTTTAAGTTAACAATGCATTATTAATTAATTATAAGATCTATTTAATAATATAAATTTTATAATTATAAAATTATTAATTAGTAATCAGATTTATTTAACGATATTATAACTCAAATAACCGCATTATAGTTCATTGTAGAATTTATCTTCAATCAGTAAATATTTAGAAAACTTGTATCACTTGACTTGAACTTGATTGGTAGGTGATGACAAAGTACGATGAAATTCTAGCATTTTAATTATTTGTTTAAATAAAAATAAATAATAACATAAAAGAAAGATAAATTTTAATCATTTCTTGTCATGTTAATTAGTAAAAATGCTACCGTAGAAGAATTAGTATTTTTAACATGATATACAAATATATAATTAGAGTGAATGATTTAATATTTTCAGCTTTTACAAATCAAATCTTTTAAAGTATAGAGAAATTACATATTGTATAATGAATCAATCGGATGCAAATAAAATTAGTATTAATCTAAAAGATTAATATTATGAAGGATTTTTTTCCCATTAATTTTAATTTGAAAAAAAAAACTTAAATTCATGGATTGGATGCATACGCATAGACAAACCAATTAGAAGATAATGAGCAGATTAACAAAAGAAGGAACAGTAATGCTTATTCCATTAAATAAAATCTCCACTTTAATCACTTTCTTGTATCTGTAACGCAAATAGCGAAGTCACAATCTGAATAAGATAAAATGGGACCGATATCTCTTGACTTCTAATCTCTTTTATGTCTAAAGCACGTGGCTTCTTTTCATTTGTTGATAATGGCAACTCACATACTGGCAACTCACGGGTCTTTTGTCGTAAAATTGGCTTGAAATTAAAGAAAAGAAAACATGAGCTATTTCTATGTCGGAAATTACCACTGTCCAAACCATAATTGGTGACTTGGAATTATTGGACTGCCACAAATTTTTAACTTCTTTGTATGACAATTAATCATGTTTGTCTTGTAGAAGGACAATTGCAATCGGCAACGTCCATATGGGATGATGAATGAAAGCAAATGTGAGTTGTACGAGTATTACAAAAGAGCTATTGTGGTCTGTGCAGAAAGTGAGAGGGTGTGAGTTGAGAGGTGTAAGATTATAAGTGGAAACGGCAACGTCCATATGGGATTTTTTTTTTTATAATAAGAATATGGAAAATTTAATGGGTCGGCCCATCCGAATATGAAAATTTACCAGTTCAATCCAATTCAATTATTTAAGATTAAACAGTTCGATGTGTAACGGTTCAAAATTATTAAATAAATTGAACCTGATTGAACTATTAAATTTTTATTTTCGATTCGCTATCTGATTCAATTTTAATAACTATGCTCCATATTCCATGTTACGGTAATGAGGTGGGGAGCCGGTAAACAAAAAGATAATTAAAGACAGACAGAAAGGTTGGTGGGATAAAGAAAAGAAGAAGCTAGCCTCAGTCAATTTGTAATACTTTCGTATTTTAATTAAATTTGATACACAGCGATCTTTTGTTTTCTTAGGACATAGCTGCTTTTCATCTCACTTAACAAATAAATATACTCCCTCTGTTCTTTAATAAATGTCTTCCTAACATCCCAATATTCAGTAGGAAACGTATATTGAGGAGGCCGGATGAGGCACTATTTGACCCCAAAAAATTTCGTACTTTTTTTCGAACGTACGTTAATCCTTAACGTACTTCCGAGAAAAAATTAGGGGCAAAATTGTCTCAAATAGTGACTATTCCGGCCGGCTTAAGATACGTTCCGAAACAGTAAAAGCAAATGCTAAAACGACATATTTTGGAGACCGGAGGGAGTAAGTTTTAAGGTCATGAATTCTATTTAGTTTAACGGTTGATTGGTTGTGGGGATTACTTCCAAGCTGTCGTTTAATTGTTAATGGTCCCACCACGAACCCATAGTTTCAGACTATAATAATATTATTATTCGCAACTTTTTTTCCTGCGAAATAAATTGAATAAATAACACATTGGTTATTTAATTGATAATAAAGATATTAGTAGAAAATTGAATTCAGATCTGAGACTTAATCTCCACCTATAAAAAGAAACTATTCTCATGAAATTGACCTTATTTTCTAATTTTCAAGTGAATTAGAATTTCTTAATTTGATACGTTTAGAAACAAAAATATAAAATTATATTTTTTAGAAAAAAGAAAAACAAAACTTTAAAACATATCATAGTATATCAGTAAAGGGTGAACAAGTTTCTCAACGTTAGTTTCTTGACAATTATTCATGACTTGTGAGAGTGGCTCTCCCTGTATTGTCGAGCCCCCTAAATAGCGGGTCTCCCTTAACAGTTTTCTCTATTCTTAAGATTCGAATTCTAAATTTAAGTAAGGAATTGACAAGTTTATTACTATTTGATTACAACTATGTCGGTGAGTTAGTAGAGCACTTGAATTGAATGAATTGGTAATGGTTAGAATTAGGGATAATTCCAAAAATGGTATATGTACTCGATTAATTTTTGTATTGATTTGACCTCTCATTTTATTTTTTTACAAATTTGACCCTTATACTCGAATGATCGTTTTGATTTTCATACTAACAGTGTGATGATGTGGCCGTTAAGTCAACTTGTGTGGTTTTTTTATAAATATTTTCATGTTGATGTGTCAAGCCATATCATAATTAAAAATAAGAAATAAGAAATCCAAAATATTCAAGAAAATACAAAAAAAAATAGAAAACTGAAAAAGCGTTTTAATAATTATAAAAAATTAATAAAAAGAAAAATGAATTATTGAAAAAATAAGAAGAAAATTGAGAAAAAGAAAACTAATTAAGAAAATTGATAAATAATACAGACATTGAGTTTAATCCACCAATTTTTTTTTTAACATTAATATCAAACAAATCTCCAAGTTGGACTGAAAATTGGTTTATTTATCCAACAATGCTTAACATGCGTGTAATTATTAATTAACAAGGAAAAAGATAATGCAAGTTCAAGAAGCCAACAACAATTTCTAGTCCACTCTATTTAACCATATACATGAGCTGGCAATCGTGGTTTGAGCAGAACTTCTAGTGGAGTGGCTTTGCAAATTGTCAAACCAGGCGTCTCCAACATGTCAACCGGTGCATCCGATGGAGTTGAAATCTCAAACGCTTGCAAGAAACTCGCCAGGATCAACTGAGTCATTTGAACCCCAAAATTAATTCCAGGGCATGATCTTCTTCCGGCACCAAATGGGATCAGCTCAAAATCCTGACCCTTCACATCAACATTCTTGTGTGCGCCGAGGAATCTCTCCGGCTGAAACTCATTCGGGTCGGACCATACCCGTGGATCCCTGTGGATCTTGTGCAAATTCACTAGTAACCGGGTCCCTTTTTCAATGTGATACCCACCGACACTGCAGGTCTCCGAGAATTCTCGAGGACCTGACAATGGGCCGGCAGGATACAACCTTAGAATTTCTTTGACTGTGGCTTGGAGATAGACAAGGTTTTCAATGTCGTACTCATTTACTAGTCTTTCTTTGCCGACTTGGGCGTCCAATTCCTCTTGGGCCTTTCTCAGTGCTGTAGGATTGTTCAATAGTAGCGATAAAGCCCATGTCACTGTAACTGTTGTAGTATCCGTTCCCCCTGAAATCAGAGTCTACACAGTACACATTTTTATCTTTGGTTAATTATCTTTAAATCCAATTTTAATATATTTCATTTTTTAGAAAAAGGAAGAGCTATATTATAAATGTTACTTTAAAATAATTAAAATGTATCAATAAAATTGAAAGAAAAATCTATGGAATTGCCAAATTAATTAGAAAAATTATATAGTAGTTTAATTTTTTATCTAGGAGATATGTAGACGTGTCAAGATGAAATTCCAAAAACAATCGTCAATTTTACCCTCTAATATAGTTCTAAAATTCTAATGAAACCTTCAGAAGTCATATAATCAGTTATTTTTTTCTTAGCCCAATCGTATCAGTAAAATAAATTGTAAAAATAAAACAAAATAATAAATTGATTGGCGAAAAAATAAATAGAACTATTAGACATGTATATAGTAATCGTACCAAGCATGTTGCTTTGCAGACTGTATCAAGATCATGAGCTTGAAGATGAGCAGCATCAAGAACAGAGAGCAGGACATCCATGAA
Organism: Viola odorata; assembly: GCA_963691705.1. Classification (NCBI taxonomy): domain Eukaryota; kingdom Viridiplantae; phylum Streptophyta; class Magnoliopsida; order Malpighiales; family Violaceae; genus Viola; species Viola odorata. The sequence continues at coordinate 4,352,472 of OY829545.1, forward strand.
ATCTTGCTCACCCTCTTCTCTCAAATCCCTCTTCCTCCTCTTGTGTTCCTCTAACCACTCCCCAACAATACAATCCAATTCCTTAGCAGTTTTCTTCATCAATTTCTCAATCCCACCCAAATCCATCCACCCAAGAAACGGAATCGCATCCCTCACCACAAACTGACCCAACAAATGAAAAACACCCCTCATCGCCTTCTGGCACCGCCGCGCCACCTCCTTACCCTCCATATCCTTCCCCGCGCCGCCGTAGAAATACCTCTTACCTGCAACCATTCTAAGAATCACATTAAAATTTATGTCGTTAAACCACTGTTTCATTTCAACAAACAGTTGGTGTGCATCATTTTTATTTCCCACCCACAACTTGTACAACTCTCTGATTGATCCCTCCACCTCAGATGCTCTGATATGCTTCAGCAGCTCAAGCCTGCGGTTGGATAGAAGTTCTGCAGCTGTGATTTTCCGCATTTGGCGCCAGTATTCGCCGTATGGAGCAAACCCGAAATCGGTATAGTTTCGGCCAAGGAGTTTCCCGCCGGTGAGCTTGGGGCGGGAGGATATTGTCACGTCGTGGGCGGTGAAGAGTTCTTTAGCTAATTCCCAGTTGTTGATCACCAGAGTTTGGTATATCCCAATCCTGACGGTGAAGATGGGACCGTATTTGTCGGATAAGGATGAAAATGTTTTGTGGGGAAGGTCTGTCGCCGCCGCAAAAAGGGGGATGTGGCCTATTAATGGCCACCCGCCGGCTGCTTCCGGTGGTGATTTTGGGTTGGTGTGTTTGTATCTGATCCTGGTTAGGACAAAGTACGAGAAAAGAAGTACGGATACTAATCCAATAATTAGTGTGGTAGGATTAAGGTATAGGAGGAAAAGATGAGTCATTGTAGCGTCTTCCATCTATCTGTTGGAAACTTGGAACATTACAGAAACAAAAGAATTTTAAATACTACCATTACAGAAACTGTTTTAGGTGATGAAGTTAGAAGTTTTCCAATTAGTCCAAGTACTAGGTCAGCTGTTTTGTCTTCTCCTCAAGAAAAGTCAAGTTGTAACAACGACATTAATGGTGTAACGACAAGAGAATATTATCTAAACCTTAATCACTTTCATATAATTGGAATAATCAACGCAATATAAGTTGAGGATAAGTTTAGATTTTTCAATAGTTAAAGGTCTTTCTCGAATTGATAAAATATAGGGAATGGTGGGAAATAATTTTTGTGGTTTATGATGGCATTTCTTTAGTTTAACACAAAGTGGATATATACATATGTGTGATCACTTGGAAGATAAGGATTAAAGAAAAAAAAGTCTTAACTCTTATCTAATGTGTTCATTATTTTCATATAGATAAGCAGGCAAGCGAGGTTTGATGAGAACATCAAGTGGCGTTCCTTTACAATTCGTCAGTCCAGCCGTCTCCGTCATGTCAACCGCCGCGCCCCACGGTGTAGCCATCTCAAATGCTTGCAAGAAACTTGCGAGAGCTAGTTGAACCATTTGGATCGCAAAATAAATTCCCGGGCAGGCTCTTCTTCCCGCCCCAAATGGTATGATCTCAAAATGCTGACCCTTCACATCAACATCTTTATGTGTGGTAAGAAACCTTTCGGGTTTGAACTCGGTCGGGTCGGGCCAAACCCGTGGATCCCTTTGGATCTTATAGGTGTTGACTATTAATCGGGTCCCTGCAGGAACATGGTAACCTCCTATGGTACAGTCCGCAGAGAATTCACGAGGTGCTGAAAGTGGAGCCGGTCCGTATAGTCTTAGTGCTTCTTTGACAATGGCTTGAAGATAGACCAATTTATGCAAGTCTGATTCATTCAATAATCTCTCTCTGCCCACATGATTATCCAATTCTTCTTGAACTTTCCTCATTGAATCAGGATTGTTCAGCAACAGTGATAGTGCCCATGTCATTGTAACAGTTGTGGTATCAGTACCCCCAAGGATAAGAGTCTGCAAGAAAAACATCAATCTCATTCCAGAATTGTCTGATATTAATTATGGATCATAGACTTAACATCCTAACTACAGCATAGTCATACAACGCGCGAGTTTTCAAACTAATTAAGTTTTAACTAGTAAAAGATACTGGTTTGTGTTGATCATACCAGAGCTGTGGCTTTGCGGACTGTATCAGCTTCATAGCCAGCAAGATCAACTCCATCGAGCGCAAACAGCAGCACATCCATGAAATCTTGCTCTTTACAATTACCCGATTCTTCAATGCCAGAATCTAATTTCAATCTTCTGCGATGCTCGTCTAACCAATCTGAAATAATACTGTCCAATTCCTCTGCAGTTTTCTTCATGGCCTTCTCATATTCACCCAAATCCAGCCACCCAAGATAAGGAATTGCATCTCTCAACACAAGCTGCCCTGCCAGCTGAAAAAACTCCCTAATCACCATCTGGTCCCGCTGTGCCTTGGCTTTATCATCAGAACCAGAACCAAAATACCTCTTCCCTGCAACCATTCTAAGAATGACATTAAAATTCAAGTCACGAAACCATTGCTTCATTTCAACAAACAGTTGGTGTGAATCATTCTTATTCTCGCTCCATAGCTTGTGCAATTCTCTAATTGAGCCCTCCACTTCAGATCCTCTAATGGGTTTCAACAGCTCAAGTCTGCGGCTAGAAAGAAGCTCTAAAGCTACCATCTTGCGCATTGATCGCCAGTATTCGCCGTACGGGGAGAATGCGAAATTGGCATAATCATGACCCAGAAGTTTGAAAGCTGTGAGTTTTGGCCGGGTGGAGACGACGACATCGTTTGTGGTGAATAGCTCCTTAGCCAATTCCCAGCTGCTGACAACCAAATTTGGATATGACCCGATTCGGATGGTGAAGATGGGTCCATGTGTGTCAGCTAAGGTTGACAATGTGTTGTGGAGAAGCTCTGTTCCTGCTAATAAGCGTAGGTGGCCTATTATGGGCCACGCGCCGCCAACCTCCGGTGCAGTCTTGGGTTTGCTAATGGATTTGGATCTTTTTAGTGCATAATAGAAGAAAAGAATGGCAATGAGTAAAAGTATTGTGGAATTCAGGTACTGGAGGATAGGATTTGCCATGGCAGGTTGATCTGGTGTAGAGTCTGGTCAGGATTTAATGATTTTTTATGTGTACAAGATTTAGGTGGGACATGATCCACCGATAAAATCAGAAATGTCTCACCTTATTTCCAATAAAAGACATTTTAAAATTGTTTTCAGTTCACTAATATAGCATACGCCTTGGTTTTTATAAATCAAGCATGGAGGATAGCATCTTTGTTTGTTTAACTTGCTGTCATTTGATAATTGCTTTATAAATTCCTCAAACATTGTACAATTGTAACCTTTAAAGGTTCTAAAGGTAACTGACAACTCAATAAGAGATTTTTTCTACTTAAATAAAATCTCAAATTCAAATTTTGAGAATAGAGCAATTCAAATGAATAAGTAAGAGTCGCATGTAATAAGGGATTTGTAACCTTTAAAAATTTTACCGTAAACAAAAATAATATATTATTCTACATTGTAAGAACATAACAAACTTATTTTTTTCTCTTTTGTTTTGGTTCATTGCATACTCAAAGTTCAAGCTCAGTAGCCATAGAATTTAGCAGGAAATCGAGGAGAAAGCAGCACCTCTAATGGGGTAGCTTTTATTAAATTTATACCTGGCCCCTCACTCATATCAACAGGTTGTTCCATTGGTGTTCCTAACTCAAATCCTTGAAGGCCTAGAAAGTGTTAGGTGAATTGCTTGTAGTGAAAATGATGTGCCTGGGCATGACCGTCTGCCAGAACCAAATGGCATGAGCTCAAAATGTTGACTCCTTACATCGATATCCGTGTATCAGCTCGTCAAGAATCTCTCTGGTTTGAACTCCAAAGGGTTTTCCCAATACATTGGATCCCTATGGATCTTCCATACATTCACCATCAAGCGAGTTCCGGCTGGGACACGATAGCCTGCTATGGTGCAATCTTCAATTGCTTTGCGTGGACGCAACGAAACCGCCCATGTCAGAGATGTTGCTGTGGTGTCGGCTCCTGCTGAAACAAGATCCTGTAACAATAGAATATTTACAAGAAAAAAATTGCTAACCCCCCGACTCGAAACTTCAACCACAACTATTTATAATGCAGGATTTTCATACCAGACAAGTATATTCGATGCATGTATCATCATAGGAAAAAACAGATAGGTTTCCTGCATCCTCTAGGGACAACATTATATCAATGAAGTCCTGCTCCTCCTCTGCCTTGACTGCTTCTCCTGAAACTCTCCTCTTCCGATGATCTTCTAACCATCCTCCGATTATACAATCCAATTCCTTCGCCGTTTCTTTCATTGCCTTCTCATGCCCTTGCCAATCCAACTACCACAGAAATGGGATTGCATCTGAAGCCACAACAACTCCCATAAGATAAAAGAATCGAAAAATTGCCTTCTTGCACCTTTTCGCCTCATCATCATTACAGGCATTTTCGTAGCGTTTTCCTGCAACCACACGGAAAATCATGTTAAGTAATAGGTCCAGGAACCAACCATTCAATTGGACAAGCACCGGACGGTTGCTGCCATTTGCACTCCCCAAACTGTAAAGTTGTTTGATCCCTATCTCCACTTCGGAACCCTGAACATGTTGCATCATCTGAAGCTTCCGATTCGATAAAAGTTGGAGAGTTACTGTCTTCCTCATCTTGTGCCAGTAACTGTTGTAAGGTCCGAACCCGAACATGGCATGGTTGTAGCACAAGTGCTTTGTGGCTGTTGTTTTCGGGCGCGAAGAAAGGGCCTTGTCATTATTTGTGAAGCATTCTTTTGCAATTTCCTTACTAGAAACCACAAAAGCAATCTGACCTCCAAGGCGGATGTTGAAAGCTGGCCCTAACTGGTCAGCCATCGATGAAGAAGTTGATCAGCACCAGATAAGAGATGGAGGTGGCCGATCATCGGCCATGCACCACTAGGCTCAGGAGCTTCATTGGCACTGCTTCTTGCAGCAAATTTCACCCTCTTGAGTTGCCCAAGGTAGAGAAAAATTAACGAAATGAACCCTATAATTGCAACTATTTGCAGATACTCATCCATGATCTGAATGTGGAAGAACATGAACTGCAGATAAGGATTTTTATCGATACATATAAATCAACAACAGCTGTAGTAAGTGTGGCAATGCTTGACTAGGCAAGAAGAATCAATCCTAACTTCAGATTGCAATTTACTCAGCTAGAAATATTTGTATTTAAATCATTCAATTTTTTTTTTTGTATTCACTATCTCATACTGTCCGCTTTGGGTCTAATCCCACACATTTTTTACAAAAAGCTCAGTCCATTAAAAGTTTCACTTCTATTACTCTTATATTCAGTCTTTATTTCTCTCGGTACTTTGGTTCGCACACCTCAACACAAGACTCACACTAAACAGCACAGAAAGAAACACATTAATTAGTCATAAAACCATCTGAGTCAATTGAAAAGAGTAAGATTTTCTGTCATCATCTAGCTACCAAAAAAGTCAGAATGAATATGTCTTAGGGCCTGTTTGGCGTTTCGGTTCTAGCTGAAAAAATTCAGTAGAAAAATGTTCAGTCTGCAAAAGTCAGTTTCAGACTGACTTTTGCAGAACGGAGTATGCTGTTTGGTAAATGTTTGTTAAAAGTTCTATAGGGAAACCAGAAATTGTTTTTGGTGTTTGGTAAAAACTGTTTTAAAATTATGGTTGGAATGTAAAATGACCATAAAGGGCATAAATTCATTTCAAGTGTTAGAATTAATTTTTTTAGTATCTTTATTTATGTTTTTAATCAATTTATTTATAATCTAACATCTACCACATAATATTTATCTAATATCATAAATTAATTAAACTTTTTTTAATCATAAATAAATATAAATTTATTAATACCATAAAAAATTTGAGTTATTTCCGTTAAAATAAATCTATTAATACCATTAAATTTATTAATATCGTTAAAAAATTATTTACACACTACATCATTAACATCATTTCATATAAATCATTGCTACAGTATATATGGGTTTTTTCTCTTTTATGCACAGTTAATCTTTCTAATCATCCCCTAATTAATTTTACCACAACTCTTGATTCTCCACTTATTGAGCTTCAATTCATTTTACGACAACACTCTCCCAAAAGGGAAGAAAGAAAGTAGTTTATCATATTTGTTAAAGGAAACTCCACAAAAATATATTTTTTCTTATTCGATTGCCTATTCTTTTCCTTTTAATAATAAGTCAAAAATAAAAACTGGGCCTATTCTTCAGTAATGTTTAATTATCATACAATTGTTTGATAATTAACCAGAATATATACTTTATCAGTACATTCTACAGTAATCAACATTTATCACACGAGTTAGGAAGAGATTCACAAAGCATCAACTACCACTATTAACTGAAACATTCGAATTACAAACCAGGCTCTAACTAGAAACGCTAACACCAGCAAGTTCCATTTGTGTAGGGGTGTATTCTTCTCCTCATTACATGCATTGAGATCCTGCGTAGTAAAAACACCCTAATTAAATACGTCTTATAAACAGTTTCAGACACATATACATCAACTGATGTACTCACCAATCCATCCTCCGTAGACTATCAAAAGACGAGCAAAAATACAAAAGTTTGAACAAGCCAGCTAATGGTCCTCCTAGAAACCAAAAGCAGAACCACACACATAAAAAGTTTGAAACCAGCAAACACGGACCAACAAATCCCAATCAAATTATTTTCATGCAAGATCATAGCTTCCCAATCAAATCCCCAGCCAATAGGAAGGAAGCAGGGGATTTAACTACCTTAAGCACTAATTTTAATGCCAATTTGTCTTCAATTGCAAAATTCGAAGCTGATTCATAATAAACACTATATCTAATTAGTTGTAGCTATTACAAAACCAAAATCTGCACGAACAGTTACTTAGCATAGATGCTTGCCTGCTGAAATTATTTTGCAAACTTGTGCATAAGCTCCTGCATTCTCTTTTCAGCAGCAACCTGAGATGGTCTCTTAATCAACACCGAACGTTTCTCATTGACTTTATCCTTCAATTTCGGGCCACAAGCTGCGTTTGATTCCCCTTTGCCAGCAGTGGTGTAGAATTGCTCAACTTCAACAACTTTTTGCTCAAGCTGCAGGCAAAAGAGGGACTTCAGCAGAAAACCATAATGCAATTAACCACTCAAGCTGCATCAATCTGGGGGGGAGGAAACAAGAATATAGGACTTCTCACAATCACAAATATCACAAGTTGCATTGGCTTGCCTCACCCAGCATTCAGTGGCAAAACAAATGGCATCGTTTAGCCAGCAAAATACAGGCATGCATTGTTGAAAAAATACAATAAGATCAGATAAAAGGCACATTCTTTTCATCATATCTCTAGTAAATTTAAAGCAGGACATAAGAAAATACTATGGCATTAATCAACATTCCAAAATCCATTGATCTGACTCCCAGAAAATAACCGCAATTAGATGCTATTATGTTAAGCAACCATTGAAAACCTCACCTCATTAACTTTTGAGTAAATCTCATCAATGCTGCAGGTAAACGTCTCCAGGTCCGAAGGATATCTTTCGCCATGCCCTGGTCCCAGTCCCTCAGCTCTGATGCCTAGATTCGACTCCATCATGGGTTCAATCTGTTTACAAAAAAAGAACAACCAAAGTACACAAACAATCAGATGCCCTGAAATATCCCATTCCCTGTCACGGGCCTGGAATGGTTCCAAGCTGTGGCACTCAAGAATCAATAAGAAGAAGGAAAGAAGAAGATGAAGAGAAGGAAGGGGAGGGCGCAGCGGAAAGAATGGAAGAGAGGTAGATAGGAAAAGTATGGATAAACTGGAATCTGCGGTTCATTGAACACCAAACAGATCCAGGAATTGTATTGTATTGCTTATTCAGCCAAAATACAAATACATGAACAACAACTTCTTTTACAGATTATCAATCCTCCTTATCTGCTCCTAGCTGCTAGTATTTATACTTCTGATTCTAACTAAACTAGCTAACTGACATGATTAACTATTAACTGGAGTAGTTAATAACTAATCATAACTACTAACAGAATCACTAACAAACTCTAACTAACTCTCAAGCAAGTTGCAACAGTTACAACAAGTTTGCCACTTGAGCTTATAACTGGTATGTGACAATGCCCCCTTGTTGAAATTCCTTGCCCACAAGGAATAATGAGGATCATCCTACTCCCACCTTCTTGATGTCGTGGACAAAAACTGGAGGAAAATACTGCATTGCTTGACTACCAAATTCTTCAATGTTGAGTTCCACAAAGGAAGAAAGTTCTTCCATGTTGGACAATGAAAGAGAAATCTCCTTCTCAACTAGCTCAGATAATTGTGAAGGGAAACCCCAAGTTATCCTCTTTGGCAATATCTGATGCCCAATACCAGGATCAAATACAAGCGGACTAGACACTCTCTACCTCTCCACCTTGACGATAAAACTGGACATGTATAATGCTTTTCTGGATATCTCTGTGCAAATTGTTTGGAAGGACATGATCATAGCTATTGCTGGTCAATAGTACAGGGCCCTTGGCTTTATTAGCTATTTGTTGTTTTGGCTCAATAAGATCACGATCTTTAGCAAAAGTAACATCCACATCCTCCAGGAGAGTTTCGAATCCTTGTTCCTTTGCACATGCATCGATTGCTGCTGATTTCCCACACCCAACTGATCCAGTGATTAAAATAACATTTTTAAGGCTTGATCCTTCATGCATATCTTCTGAATCAGAGTCACTTTGCAAACAACTATAATCAGTGTCATGCATATCAATTGTATGGCCACCAGAAGATCTTTTGCTGATGGGATCCAATTGCGATGAGGAAAATCCAATTTCAATAACAGAAGGGATTTTCTGGATGTGTGCATTCTGAATTTCCAAAACAGTGCCTTGATGATTGACTTGAAGTGCAGGTTTTTTAAGAGGTCTTGGAGTGGCTTGGAATTGAAGTTCTTGAAGGGATTGGACTGAAGTTTCATGCATATCTTCATCTTCCTCCTCAAGTAACCCATACTCTATGTTTCTGGCTAGTACCATAGCAACTTCAAGTGAATGAGGATTGAGCATTCTAACTTGACAAGCTATTTCTTGATCCAATCCACCCAAGAACAAGCTTTTTCCATGGGAATCACATATCTCACTCTTATCATAGATTGCCTTAAACTGATCTATATAGGTGTCTACGTTACTCTCCTGGTTTAAGTCGAATAATTCTTCCCTAGGATTTGCTCGGAAAGCTTGCTGTTGCAATTTAATTCTTGCCATTTCTTGAACAATTTGGACAGATTTGAGAGGAAGAGAGGGAATTGAAACGTGGTTGACACAGGCCAAATCTACAGTGGCTCTCTCATAGAGAAAATGAAGAACAGAGAAGCATTAAATGGAGAACTTCACTTACAAAGCACAATCACGTTTGACTCACAAGGAATGAATTGACTGGCGGAGGCAGAGAAAAGGTGTGGGCTTCTTGTACAAGATCACAGGGAGCAGCAGGAAAGAGCTCCGCTACCACTTGTCACGGGCCTGGAATGGTTCCAAGCTGTGGCACTCAAGAATCAATAAGAAGAAGGAAAGAAGAAGATGAAGAGAAGGAAGGGGAGGGCGCAGCGGAAAGAATGGAAGAGAGGTAGATAGGAAAAGTATGGATAAACTGGAATCTGCGGTTCATTGAACACCAAACAGATCCAGGAATTGTATTGTATTGCTTATTCAGCCAAAATACAAATACATGAACAACAACTTCTTTTACAGATTATCAATCCTCCTTATCTGCTCCTAGCTGCTAGTATTTATACTTCTGATTCTAACTAAACTAGCTAACTGACATGATTAACTATTAACTGGAGTAGTTAATAACTAATCATAACTACTAACAGAATCACTAACAAACTCTAACTAACTCTCAAGCAAGTTGCAACAGTTACAACAAGTTTGCCACTTGAGCTTATAACTGGTATGTGACATTCCCACGAATCAAAACAGAAGCCAAGAGCTAAATTTCATAAGAAAATGAAACAAATAAACAAAATGCCAAGCTAAATTTCTTTAAAAAACCCTTGTAACCCTAGATTTATTGAAAAATTTGCTGGGCTGGAAACCCTAGATCTATTGAAAAACTAGTTCGGAATGCCATAAAATTGGATCGAAATGAACAAACACAGAGATCCAGTAAAAGTTGTAAACCAATCTAAATCATACACGATAAGCGCAACAGAAGGATAAATCGGGGAATAGAAGAATAAGAAGAAGGGATTAAACGACACTTACCAGTGAGAAGATCCTGATAGACCAACATGATTGCAGAGTCTCTCTCGGGCGGAACCAAAAGCAGAGGAGACGAGCAACGAGAGAGCGTGAGAAGGTTGCAGAAGCGAGAGAGAGAGAGAGAGGGAGAGCGGAGGGTTACAAATGATGAACTTTTATACCTGGTACAAGTGTAAATATGATGAAATTGAGTCAATAATTTTGTCCATTTAAAATTTATAACTCCTTCCCGTGTAAAACCCACTGGAGCATTTTGATCCAGCCTCAAAACCAAGGTTTTCTTTGGTTTTTTAAACCAACTTTTTTAGAAATTGGTTCAAAAACTTTTTTTGACATTTTGGGTCTGGTAACCAGAATGCCAGGCACTTAATAATGCCTATTCACTAACATATTTGTCCTTACATCACTGAAACCTGTTTTTTTATTTTTTATGTTGTGGTCAAATCTGATTTGCACAAAATATATATTAAAAGAAGAAAGCTTATAATTTGCATTAAACTGACCATAGATTGGTCTTCTTATTCCAATCCCAAAATAGAAAATAGCAAAAAGAAAGTAATTCGAATACTTCAAGCACATTTCTTTACTGAAGTTCCACTGTCAAGTTTCAACAGGTGCTTGTTTAATAATATTGCACATCCGACCTTCTTTCACTGCTTAGCTCAACAACCATAGAGATCTTCCCTAAGGCGAGGCGTGATTAGAACTTCCAATGCTGTGGCTTTTGGAATGGTTAGACCTGGACTTTCAGTCATGTCCACAAGTTGGTCCGATGGAGTTACCAATTTGAAGGAGTGAAGAAAGCGAGCGAGTGTCAGATGCAGGACTTGCATCGCAAACGACATACCCGGACACGACCTTCTACCGAAACCGAATGGGATCAGCTCAAATTGCTGGCCCCTAACATCAACATCCTCATGGCTTGTCAGGAATCTCTGCGGCTCGAAAGCTGATGGATTCTTCCAAACCCTTGGATCCCTTTGAATCTTCCAGACATTTACTATCAGCCGCGTTCCAGCTGGAACATGGTAGCCTGAAATTGTGCAGTCCTCCATAGCTTCTCTAGGTCCTAACAGGGGACCTGCAGGGTATAACCTGAGGGTTTCTTTGATAATGGCCTGAAGGTATACCAGGTTTTTTATATCGGAATCTTCAACTTGTCGATCTTTTCCTACATGGAGGTCCAGTTCTTCTTGAGCTTTCTTCAGAATGTCGCGATTGTTCAGAAGTAATGAGATGGCCCAGGTCAATGTACCTGCTGTGGTGTCACTTCCACCTAGGATAAGAGCCTGCACAGAACGATACAAGAACATGAAATCATTCCTACCATCTTTAGTTTCAGGATTCTATACTGATGTTTGGTCATGGAGGAAAAAAATGCAAACCTTTACACATACTGAACAAACAAAGCTGATAGTCGAAATCTACGGGTTAGGATAGTGTCGAGGTATCAAATGTCATTTCTGATTAGGTTTATCTTTTGATTCTCATCTCAATATATAAGAATTCTGGAGAATTGAACAAATAATTTGAGTTTCTTGTCTATATTTTTCGTATATTCAACTTACCAGGCATGTAGACTTGATACTAGTATTTGAATCATGCTGAAAACCTGAGAGTTTTTCCTCTTTCTCAAGTGACAACATTACATCAATGAAATCCTGCTCACCCTCAACTTTTGTTCCACCAGAAACTCTTCTTTCACGGTGCTCCTGAACCCATCCTTCTAGAATCGAATCCAAGTCTTTCGCGGTTTCCTTCATTGCCTTTTCATGTCCTTGCAAATCCAACCACCAAAGAAATGGAATAGCATCAGAAACCACAAAAATACCAATCAAACGAAAGAACTGATTAATCGCCTTCTGACATCTCCGCGCCTCCCCATTATCACCGGTAGCTGAAGATCCAAAATACCGCTTCCCAGCCACCATTCGAACAACCATATTAAGTGTCATGTCCTCTAGCCATCCACGCAGCTCAACGAGCACAGGACCAGACCTTTTCTTACTCCACATTTTGTACAAATCCCTTATCCCCAGTTCCACTTCAGAAAACCTGACATGCTTTAACATCTCGAGCCTGCGGTTGGACAGAAGTTCAAGAGTGGCAATCTTTCGCATTTCGCGCCAGAAGGAGCTGTAGGGTGCGAATCCAAAGACTGCATAGTTGTATCCCATGTGCTTTGCAGCAACAGTAATCGGGCGCGAAGCTAATGCCTTATCATTAATAAAGCATTCCTTCACTACCTCCCAACTACTGACAACAAAAGCGCGGCGGCTGCCTAACCGAAGGTTGAATGCTGGACCGTACTTGTCAGCCATTGCGCCGAGGGTGCGGTAGAGAAGTTGATCACTGCCTCCTAATTGATGCAGGTGTCCAAGAACTGGCCATGCCCCAGTTGGTTCAGGAGCTTCCATTTTCTTGCTACCATTGATAAAACTCTTAATCCATCGAGAAATCAGTGATTTGTACGCAAAGATTAATGTGAAAAATGCAACAATTGCAGCTAATTGGAGAGAAGAATCCATGATTTGCAAGTGTTTAGATACAAACTTATGAAACTGGTTATCTTTTTTATAAGCTGAATTTTACTGAATGTAAACCAAGAAATGAGCATGAACCACACCACTTTTACAGCCAACGAATTCCATAGCAAGGACCGTGGCTATAATAAACTAAGAAAAATATTTAAATTTTAATAAACATGAGCTACTCCATATAACTATAAAATAAATTATTATTTTTATTGGGTTGGACAAGCCATTTAATGATTACTGTGACAATACAAGCCATTAATGATTACTGTGACAATCTTCTGCATAATTTCTTGCCGCCCATGCCCTGACAAACATGGACCTAAATTAGTTTGTTCTTTTTTTTCTCTTTCCATTTACTAGAAAGATTTTTAGGGCTCTACTACTTGTAAGAATTTCTATACATATGCAGTACAATGTTTTCATAGGGCAAAGTAAAACTACAGCGAGTCGTGTGATGGACTAACGCATAGTACCAATAGAAAAAAAAATGACACTCATTGAAGTTATTCCTATATGTTTAGCTAGCTGTAGAAATAATATGGACTTATTTATGGTCACCCAATTTGGCTTTCAATCTTCATTCTCATTACTTGTGTAAATCCTTCACGTACGTTGGAAAAAAATTCAAAATTTTTTGAGATCATATAGTTACTATTCTGGCCGCCTTAAAATGCGTGCCGGAATAGTAAACGACAAACAATAAAAATTGGAGGGAGTAGCTGCTTGCATGTCCATCCACAACAGTGGGTGTTAAATTTAGGGTGTTATTCACTTTCTCTCACTGCCACTGACCGCGCGTCGAACACGTCAAATATAAGAGTGAAATAAGTATGGAAATGGGGGTAGAAATACAACTTATCACTGTCTACAAGGATTTGTAGATGATGGTAAGAGGATCGTCCACAGAGACCTCTAGGAAATGTAGTTCTTGAGTTTGACTTCCTCGTCACTGAGTTTTGGTTGGTTGTTATCTGAAACTAAAGACAAAACAGAAAGTAATGAAAACAGTTTAAAATATAAGATAGTATTGGCCGAAGTCTAGGCCAAGACTGCGGGCTAGATTGGGAAAAAGTCTTGTGATACGGAATTCCAGGTAAGGGCGATGGGTGAGCTTGCGTTCTTATGCATCGATCATGGACTGGAGTATGTTCATCTCTTCTTCATAGTACTGCTATAGAGGGGAGGAACTCCTTTTCCCTCCTATCTTCCCTCCTCTTCAAACTATCTGGCGGGTACTCCCTCTCCTGATAATCCTAGCCAAGGGACACCTTGCTGGTTAAAGGGTTTATCCGTTTGACTGCTGTCTTGAATGGTTGCTCACCTCTTCAATGGTGCAGGGGAAGACAGTACCTAGGCTAAGTTCCTAGGTTGTCAATCTGGTCTCTACCTATTTTACCTATTCTTCTAGTCTGCTCGAGACTAGTCACCTACTCCGTCTAGCCGGCGGGTACTCCCTCTCCTTCTAGACTGGTTACAACTCTTCTCTCCTAGAGAACAAGGATGATCAAACCTTGGCTCTAGTGAGTAAGCGATGGATTAAGTTCAAGAATAAATAAATACAAAGAAAGAGATTGTGAAGAACGGATTGTGTCTCACGATTGCATTAAGAACTTCAGCTCATCACCCTTACCAAGAATGGGTTCTTAGTTACTCATACTCATGGATAAAAGATAAAGAAATTAACTTGCATAAATATAATTAAATCCGAGATTTAAAGAATTAAATCCGGAGCAAATAGTATAAAAGTGGTGGAAGAAGAAAAGAGAGCGGAGAGAGAGAGAGAGAGAAAGGGGAGGACGAGATCAGCTATAAGAAAGCTAAAACTCCTCTGTCCTTCTCCAACTCAATCTCCTAAATAATCTCCTAAATAATCTCCTAAAAGATTATTACAATTAATTGTTTCTAAAAAGGAAACTAAATCGCAATTAATTAAAAGAGGGAGATCCCCTTCGGGATTCTTCATAAGATAGTCTTCCTATCCCTCTAAAATTGCTGGACAGCTGCTACGTGCCAGCTGTGAGAGTCCATCTCCAAAAATACTTCAATCGCTCCAAGCTGCAGTCTGATCGCGAAGGAGTCTTGGCCGAAGTCTAGGCCAAGACGATTCTGGTAAGCGCACTGCGTCAGATACGATCTGTCTAGGCCAAGATCCAGGCCTAGACTCGAATAAACAGCTTCAGCTCTAAACTTCGTGAATTCTTCTCATTCAGCCTCCAAACCAGACCTGATAAGATATGGGGAATTAAAGGGAAACATCAGTAGTTTTACCGTCCAAAATAGCTAGAAAATGGGCAATAAAACATGATGAAATACAATGCAATCAAACTCCCCACACTTAAACAATGCTTGCCCCCAAGCATACAGACTCAAAGACTCACAAAATAAAAATAAAAACACAATAAACAAAACAGACATCATAAACCCCCCCGGACTTTCTCAATTTCAGATTGCTTACCCCTTCACTGGATCTGCCAAGACACTTTACTAGGATACCCAATGCTAGACTAACAAGGAATGATCAATACCCCAAACATACACCTTCCACATGGTATCAAGACACCCTACTAGATTAGATGATAAAGTATAGGGCAACAAGGTTCACCAAGGATTTGAGTCCCACCGAGTGTCGTCTATCCAAAAGTGCCTAAAGACTGGTGCCATTTAAACCACTTTGACAGAATATATATATATATATATATATATATTTTTTTTCTTTTATTTTCTTTTATGTCTTTAGCAAATTTTTTTTTTCTTCTGACAATTCAAGTGTCTTTTCTATGATAAATTTTTTCTTTTATAGACACGGCACATAGACAGAGCTTGTCCTTTTCAGCGGGGACTTCCACCTTTGCTATGTCTGTCCTATGGCATTCCAACACCTTATTTGTCTCACACTACAAGCAAATAGATCGACACACTCAAATCCGGCAGCAAACCTCATCACCCTAATAAGAATTAAGGTCCTAGCTAGGTGTCCTTACGACCATATGGATGGCTAACGTTCGGGAAACATCAGATTAAATGCCCCTTAGGCATTGATCATTTACGCTCATGTGCATCCCTATTACTAGAGCATTGTATCCCCTAGAAAAGTGTCTACATGCAGTCCCACCGAAAGACTAAACAATCTAAGCAAGAAAACAGGGATTCGGATGTGTACTCACAAAACAGACTCAAAACATGCATAAAAATACCACTAAAAATCATGCAATTGACAGACTCTATGCTGGACAAACTGACTTTAAAAATAAAAAATTTAAAACACACTAAATTGACTCAATGTTCACAAAAAAAAACAAAAAAAAAAAAAACAATCAATATTCACAAAAAACACAAAACATACTAACACCCTCCCCACACTTAAAAGACACAATGTCCTCATTGTGGAGAGACAAAAATAAAAGACACAACGGAAAAAGAAAAGAAAGGACAGAAATGACCTGGGGGCAGAAGCAACTCATGTTGCTGGGGTCTGGGGATCTTGGCCAGAAGCTTGGCCTAGATCAGGGGCTGGAGGGTCCTTCGGTTTCGGATCTCTTGAAATAGGAGGTTCTTGGCCTGGCGGTTGACCAGGATGTTCCAGGATGGACTGTTGTTGAGTGAGTGCAGTGCTGCCGAAGTCCGTTTTCTGATGGAGACTGGATAAGGGATCTTGGCCGTAGTCTTGGCCTGTGTCTTGGCCAAGATCAGCTGCTGCTGCTGGATCTATAATGGGAGGGTCTGGCAAAGCCTTCAACTCCAGTTGTGGTGTCTGCACAACAGAAGGTAGGAATTTAGGAACCGTAGACTGCACGAATTGGCAACTTACTGTTTTTTTCTTCGTTTTGGCAGTCTTGGCCTGTGTCTTGGCCAAGCTCGAGGCCAAGACTGAGTCTATTTTTTCTGGATCGCCAAAACTGATCAAAACTTCTGGGAGTTCCTTCTGATCTCCTGTTCTGTCCTCCAATCCTGCTATTGGATCTAAAATATCAAGAAAATTCACGCAATATGGATCATTAGGATGCTGTGATGCTTCTGTAATGCTGAATTTCATAGTCTTTCCAAAGAATTCTAGGATTATACTCCCCTCAAAGCAGTCAATCTTAGCCTTCGATGTCCTTAGAAATGGTCTTCCTAATAAGATGTCAGTGGTGCAAGAGGGCAATTGAACATTCATTTCAACAATGTAAAAATCCACTGGGTATATAAAATCGTTTACCATTACCAAGACATCTGTCACGACTCCCTTGGGTCGGATGAATGATCTGTCAGCCAGCTGAATCACCAGATCGGTTTCCTTCATTGTACCTATCTTCAAGGTCTCGAATTCACTCAATGACATGACGTTGATGCCGGCTCCCAAGTCACAAAGGGCTTTCTCTATCATCTTGTTTCCTATTCGGCATGGAATGGTGAAAGTTCCTTCATCCTTGCGCTTCTCTGGAAGTTGCTGCACTGTATGAACTAAATTCACCCTCTCTACACCTGCAACTTTCTTTTTGTTAGTGCAAAATTCTTTAAGAAGTTTAGCATAATAGGGAACTTTGGCAATTAAGTCTAACATAGGTATATTAACAGCTATCTTTCCAAACAAATTCATAAAATCCCTTGCTTCATCTTGTTTCTTCTCTTTTGAGGATCTAGGAGGAAACGGTGGAGGAATTTCGATCACTTCCTCCTTCTGGTCAGTCTTGGCCTGCGTCTTGGCCAAGACAGGATCTGCCTCCGCTGTTTCCTTGATAACTTCAGTATTGGCCTGAGGTTTGGCCAAGACTGGTTCTGATTCATTTTCTTCCTCATCTTCATCCTCCTCTTCCAACGGAATTTTTCTTAGTTCCTCATCTGTTTTCGCACCTTTCCTCTCTGGCAACACACTTCCACTCCTTAGGCTCATGGCACTAACATTAACATTGTGCGCTGGATTGTTTACCGTGGTTGGAGGTAATCTTCCTTGGTTAGCCACCTGATTGATTTGCTTCTGCATCTCCGCCTGTGATTGCATGAAATTTTTCTGCATCTCTACCTGTGACAACATAAAATTTTTCTGCATCTCCACCAGACTAGTTTGGGTTGCCTGCATAAAATTTTTGAGTGTATCTTCCACAGAAGGACCAGTAATCTGCAAAGGTTGAGGGGCAGGCGGTAGCTGGGCTATAGGAGCTTGGCCAGGAGCTCGGCCTAGATTCTGTTGTGGAGGGACTGGATCGCTCCATCTGAAGTTTGGGTGGCCTCTCCATGAGTACTCGTTACTTCCCTGAGGGTAGTTCTGCATGCTCCCTTGGTTGTGTGCGTATGTTGCGCTAACCTGAGTCATATCATCCGGAGGGTTTTGCACCATATAACAATTGTTGGTTTGATGATCCTGCTGCTGACATATCCCACACACTGAAGCTACCTGCTTGTGATTCTGAATACCTGTGGGCATTGCACCTGAAAAGTTAATAGAAAGATTTTTGACCATGTCAGTTAATTCAGTTAACTTTTGTTCAACATTAACAGCACAAATATTTGAAGGAATAGAGTTTCGGTCAGAAGAAATATTATTTTGGCAATTGTCCGCCATAGTTTGAAGTAGCATCTTGGCTCTTGTGACAGTCAAATCTTGCAACGCTCCACCAGCGGCTGAATCAACTTTTTCTTTGGTGGCTGGAAGCATCCCGTCATAAAAGTACTGGATCATTGTCTGATCCGCAACTCCGTGTGTAGGGCATACTTCTTGTAACTCCCTGAACCGTTGATGATATTCACTTAGACCCTCATCGTCCCTTTGTTGGATGGCAGCCATGTTCTTTCTAGCTACCCCTGCTTTTGTTGCATTCCAATACTTGTTGAGGAACAAAGTGGACATCTCGGCCCAAGTGTTGACCGTGTTGTGAGGTAGGCTGTAGAACCAATTCTGGGCAGCCCCCTCAAGAGAGCATGGAAAAGCTTTCAACTTTGCTCTTTCCATATTCACAGCAGCTGGTTTCATCATGTCACATTGAACGTGTAGGTTCCTCAGATGCTTGAATGGGTTTTCATTCGAATGGCCAAAGAACTTAGGAAGGTTGGCCACCATATTGGTCTTTATAGACCAGTCATTTGCCACTGTTGGCAAAGCGATACAGGAGAAGGTTTCCTGCTCCGCTGTCTTGTTTAGCTCCCTCATCGTCGGTTCTTGTCGATTTTCTTCCATGTCTTGGCCGGAGTCTAGGCCAAGACTGTGGTCTAGACTAAAATCTGTTTCGGAACTAGAGGTTTCCGATTCACTTTCTTCTGGAGTTTTCCTCTTTCTAGCTATCTTTCTGAGTTGTGCTTCGGTCTTAGTGAGATTCGGATTGTACAGTAGCAAATCTTCTTCTCTGCAAGAGGACCTGGTCATCAACTATCAAAAACAAAATAAAACAAAAACTACATATACCGTTAGAGATCCCCGGCAACGGCGCCAAAATTTGACCGCGCGTCGAACACGTCAAATATAAGAGTGAAATAAGTATGGAAATGGGGGTAGAAATACAACTTATCACTGTCTACAAGGATTTGTAGATGATGGTAAGAGGATCGTCCACAGAGACCTCTAGGAAATGTAGTTCTTGAGTTTGACTTCCTCGTCACTGAGTTTTGGTTGGTTGTTATCTGAAACTAAAGACAAAACAGAAAGTAATGAAAACAGTTTAAAATATAAGATAGTATTGGCCGAAGTCTAGGCCAAGACTGCGGGCTAGATTGGGAAAAAGTCTTGTGATACGGAATTCCAGGTAAGGGCGATGGGTGAGCTTGCGTTCTTATGCATCGATCATGGACTGGAGTATGTTCATCTCTTCTTCATAGTACTGCTATAGAGGGGAGGAACTCCTTTTCCCTCCTATCTTCCCTCCTCTTCAAACTATCTGGCGGGTACTCCCTCTCCTGATAATCCTAGCCAAGGGACACCTTGCTGGTTAAAGGGTTTATCCGTTTGACTGCTGTCTTGAATGGTTGCTCACCTCTTCAATGGTGCAGGGGAAGACAGTACCTAGGCTAAGTTCCTAGGTTGTCAATCTGGTCTCTACCTATTTTACCTATTCTTCTAGTCTGCTCGAGACTAGTCACCTACTCCGTCTAGCCGGCGGGTACTCCCTCTCCTTCTAGACTGGTTACAACTCTTCTCTCCTAGAGAACAAGGATGATCAAACCTTGGCTCTAGTGAGTAAGCGATGGATTAAGTTCAAGAATAAATAAATACAAAGAAAGAGATTGTGAAGAACGGATTGTGTCTCACGATTGCATTAAGAACTTCAGCTCATCACCCTTACCAAGAATGGGTTCTTAGTTACTCATACTCATGGATAAAAGATAAAGAAATTAACTTGCATAAATATAATTAAATCCGAGATTTAAAGAATTAAATCCGGAGCAAATAGTATAAAAGTGGTGGAAGAAGAAAAGAGAGCGGAGAGAGAGAGAGAGAGAAAGGGGAGGACGAGATCAGCTATAAGAAAGCTAAAACTCCTCTGTCCTTCTCCAACTCAATCTCCTAAATAATCTCCTAAATAATCTCCTAAAAGATTATTACAATTAATTGTTTCTAAAAAGGAAACTAAATCGCAATTAATTAAAAGAGGGAGATCCCCTTCGGGATTCTTCATAAGATAGTCTTCCTATCCCTCTAAAATTGCTGGACAGCTGCTACGTGCCAGCTGTGAGAGTCCATCTCCAAAAATACTTCAATCGCTCCAAGCTGCAGTCTGATCGCGAAGGAGTCTTGGCCGAAGTCTAGGCCAAGACGATTCTGGTAAGCGCACTGCGTCAGATACGATCTGTCTAGGCCAAGATCCAGGCCTAGACTCGAATAAACAGCTTCAGCTCTAAACTTCGTGAATTCTTCTCATTCAGCCTCCAAACCAGACCTGATAAGATATGGGGAATTAAAGGGAAACATCAGTAGTTTTACCGTCCAAAATAGCTAGAAAATGGGCAATAAAACATGATGAAATACAATGCAATCAGCCACATCAGCTTAACATCCAACCAAAAAAAATTTAACACTCACTTCTCACAACAGGGTGTTAAAGGGAGAAATAAATAATGCAGCAACCAATGGAAGCGCGCCACGCGTGCGCTGCCATTGGTTCTCTGATTTTTTTTATTTACCCCACAGTCAATTTAGTCCAAATCATCCTATGCGGCATTTTGATACATTGCTGCACCCAACACATACTCCCTCCGGTCGCGTAAGAATGTCGTTTAAGACATTCTTCTGCGGTCGTTAATCCATGTCGTTCTCCGTTTCCAAGGAATGTTTTCCCATTTTCTGACCTTATCACCCTCGCTCTCTCTCCTCTCCATTTCGCGCTGGGTGCAAGGCAAATCTGGGAGGGAATCTTTTTCAATTTCGGAGGGAAAGTGAAATTGATTTTGGGTGGGAAATGGGAAATTCGGGCGTCAATCATTTCCGACCTCCTATATATTGTGAGTATTTCAATTCAATTTCCAGTTTCTTCATCCCCTCCTTCCAATTTAGGGTTCTTCATGACTTGGGGAGATTGGGTTATGGAAAGTCTTGATTTTTTGGAGGATTCTCAGATGGAATCCATAGCTCTGTTTGATGATTCCATGAACATGGTAGTTCCAGATTCCATTGGCGATGGTGGAGATGCCGCTGATGCTGGTGTTCAGATTGTGGAGGACTCCGGCGACGACGCAAACAATCAGAATGAAGCCATTGTTGATTTCAGGGGTTTGAAGAGGCATTTGCGTACAACACCCTTGAAGGTTATTCATGATTTTGACTTGAACGAGCCATCTGTTGAGGAGAGGTTGTTGGCAGTGAAGTATAAAGGGGAAAGGGATTTCGACCTCAACAAGCTCCCAATTGATGGTACGTTTACCTTGACTGATCCTACTTGGGATGCATGCTTCATTGAAATGGTCAGGCTGTTACTTCCCTCTTACTATTGAAGCAGCCATAGATGTTGTTAGCTTGCGTTGTTGATGACCATTAGGTAATGTGGTTGTAAATATACATTTTGGGCCTCTGTTATGGAGGTTGTAAGGAGGATCTTCGTAAATTAGCTCAACAGTGGTGGTTGATTTTGGATTTTGGGATGAAGAAGTGATGTGCACTTCTCAGAAATTGAGATTCGGACTAATACGTCCATCTCTTCTGTCTGTATGTTGATATCCTGTGTCAAGTAATGAATCATGGTTTTTTTTTTATCTTACTCACTGTTTGTGATAGAATGGATTGTGCAATGGTGGATAACCAGGGTTCAACGTTCCTTAAATTTTGCTCTCAATGATGTTAGGTCTGTTTCTACCTTTGTTCAAATCACAAACATGTTGGAATTAATTTTTTTTGGAATTTATTTACACATGGATTTAAAATGCCATTCTGTCTTGCTTTGAATGTATTTAGGCTTGGTAATTCCTTGGATTTCAGTTTGTTTAATTGCTGGAAATATATTTAATTGGAGTTTGGTTTGAATTTATTTTGACTTGGATTTGTTGAAGCCATTCTGTCTTGCTTAAAGTGTAGTTAGGCTTGGTAATTCCTTAGATTTCTGTTTGTTTAATTGCTGCAAATATATTTCCAGCCAGTTTGGTTTAAAGTGTATTTTGGCTTGGTAATACCCAATGAGTTCAGTTTGGTTAATTGCTGGAAATATATTTCCTTTCAGTTTGGTCTGAGTTCATTTTGGGTTGGATTTGTTGAAGCCATTCTGATGTGCTTTGAATGTAGTTAGGCTTGGTAATTTCTTAGATTCCTGTTTCTTTAATTGGTGGAAATATAGTTACTCTGAGCTGCTTTGGATGTCAGTTTGTTTGTGGTTTGGATTGCAATTTGGATTTGTGTATGTTTTGCTTTCAATTTATTTAGGGTGTGGCACTGCCTTAGATTGCAAAGTGTAAAAGAACAGGGGAATGATCTTTCAACACAAACACAAACACAAACTGCATTCTTTTTATTTATTCAATTCCAATTACATATAGGTTGGAATTGTTGGAGCACCTACAGGAAGGAAGGAGGATACATTGGACACAAACCCTAACTCTAATCAGAATCAGAAGCATTAGAGATGGTTGGGATTCCGGCAATGGAATTTCCAAAGTTGTTCAGTTCCTGAGCAGCAGCCCTCACGCTCCCAAGTGCCAGATTAATGACATCTCTCTTCTGCTTCAGATGAGCAATTGCCAGAGTCAGATTGTTGATAGCCCTCCCATATGACTCCATTATGCTCAGCGCCAGCCCCTCATGCTCAGGGTCTTCCATTACATCATTCATCCTTGCCTGCAAATCCTCAAGAGTCTCCTCAAGCTCGTCGAGATCAGCTCTGGTTTGGAGACCCCTATTCTCCATCGTGACTGTGTCTGTCTCCAGGTGATTTGAGATGAGGCCTGAAAGATCTAGGATGTCCTGCTTCCTGTCCCGTTCCATGGTCGCACACCTGCATAGAGAGAGATCAACAAAGCAAGAAAGATGAGCAGTACGCAGAGAGTAAGGAGGAGTGTAAACTTGTTGGTGTAATTAGAGAGGCAATAGAGGGTGGTTTATATAGGAAGTAATTAGGGTTACCAAGGGGTACCAAGGGGTTAGCAAGTGTTAGGTTCAGTTAATAAAGGAAACAATGCAATGGCAAAAAAAAGGTTGGGAATGTCAACGGGTATTGGGAATCAACAATTAGTTGCCTTGTTGCAGTTGGATACATCTCTTCCCTTTGTTTGTGCGTTGCAGTTGCAATACAATGCCTCTTCCCTTTGTGTCTCTTCAATGCAACTGTTAATGTGAAATGTTTCAATTCAAAGTAAACACTGTATGTTTGCCTATATCTCTTCCCTATACGTCTCTGTTTTTTATTTACCAATGCATTGTGTTTGCGTTTACACAAACATAAAGGAGAGATGAAGAAGCAACCCATAAATGTCAATGCTTATACACAAAATAGTTATGGAAGCAAGTAAGAATTGAAGATGCATTACACACAATCAGAATTACCAATGCGTTTACACACAACAATCCACAATCAAATCAGATTTTCAATGCATTATACACACAAACATCCACAATCAAAAAATTGGAGGAAATCAGAAATTCCATTGCATTGCACACAAACATCCACAATCAAAAAATTGGAGGAGATCAGAAATTCCATTGCATTGCACACAAACATCCACAATCAAAAAATTGGATGAAATCAGAAATTCCATTGCATTGCACACAAACATCCACAATCAAAAAATTGGAGGAGATCAGAAATTCCATTCATCCTTGCCTGCAAATCAGATATTCCATTGCATTGCACACAAACATCCATAATCAAATCAAGGGAGGAAATAAGAATTACCATTGCATTGCACACAAACATCCACAATCAAATCAAGGGACAGAATCAGATTTTCAATGCATTATACACAAACGTGAAGGAAGAGTTAAAGAGCTTGAAACAAAGTTGCAATGTATACACAAATGTTAACTATGTAACCAAACTGCACACCATTTATCACACAAACATCCACAATCAAAAAATTGAATCAAAATCAGATTTTAACAGCATGCAAGACCCATCATTCTTCACAATTATAGTAATGTAGAGCAACATTAGTTTGCCTAATGACAGTTAGTAATGTGACAACTCTCACCTTCACTAACAGTAGCAAACAGAAGCTTCTACCAAAATGTACAGTGGCATCTAACTAAATACTTCAACCAGAAGTTAGATTGCTAGAGTTACTTCCTACACTAACTAACTACATATCTGAATATGTCCAAAAACTAACCATAGCCAACTGTCGTCCATTGAAAAAGGCCATCAACCACCCAATTTCCTACAAAACAAATTACAAAATTACATGTCAATAGACATTTTCATCACATTGGTTGACTTGCCAAAAAACGCATCTTACTTACAAGGTAATGGTGGAAGATTTACGGCGGCAGTTGCTAGCAGAACAGGGTCACAGGACAGGCTAGAAGGAAACAATCCTTGCCTAAGCAATTGTTCTTTCTTTAAATGAGGGATTCTGTAGGCATTGGATCCCATAACTTTTAAAATTTCTACCATGCACGACTGTAAAGTGATGAAAATGCTATTTGCCTTCACCTCTGAGAATTCCAAATAAGCTTTATTCACTGCTTCCACTAATTGGTTTAGGTTATTTGCACATTTCTTCTCTTGCAATGATTGAATTGCTCTAAAGAAACCTAAGTCAAGTGCATTTAAATCTGGGGAATTGGGTGGCTGACATAACAGTGTAATGTTCAACCCTACACTCTCAACTGCAGTCAGGAAATCAGCATCATCTTCTTGAATATGTGTTTTAGCATTATCTTGCTGGATGAAAATCTGCTGCATGAGGCTATCCCTCGGCCATTTTTCCTTAATGGCTGGTAATATTTGATCAATCATATATTCTCTAATAACTTGCCTATCTATCCTTTCAATGGGCTTAACTTCCAATGTTCCAGCAATCCTATTTGAGCTGGACCTAATAGCAGCTACCTCGTGTACAAGGGGAAACACTCCTATCTTACCATCAAAAGTACAATTCCCATGACAATCAAATCTAGGCCTAGCAACAGCAGCAAGAAACATAATTTTAGGAATGAAATTGGTACTCTTAATGACTCTTACTGGTTCATCTTCATCAGCCAATAGGTAGTTGATAGCACATTTTTATGCATGATTTTCCCTCCATTTTCTCCCCATTTAAGGCATGATTCTGCTAATTTACCCTTGATTTCATGACTATTGCAGATTTAGGCCTAAAAATGGAGTTTATGCTAAAACATGCGTTTTTGGTGCATTTTGAGCGAATTCGAGCTTCAAGACCCAGAGTCGAGGTCCCGAGCCCAAAGCAGCGTTCAAGGTCCCGAGGCGGATTCCCAGTTCGGGACCCCGAAGGGCAAAGGATGTCATTTCCACGTGTCATCCCACCTAAAACGCCCATGTGACTCCTCTGACACTGTTCCTGCGCTCTGCACTGATTACCAAACACCCACCGAACTGACCAGTTCAGCCTCGAGCTCAGTCCAGACTTGCCAAAGCTGGAAAATCAGACAGCTTTATGCTTTCTCAGCTTTGTGCTTTTAGGAACATAGATCCATATTTTTAGGCTTTCAATTAATGCATTTTGTCCCTAGTTTTAGGCTGAAGATATTTTGTGCTTAAAGCTCTACTATATAAAGGGCATCATGGATTAGTTTAGATCATCTCTTCCTAGCTTTTTAATCACTTAGCATAATTTAGAAGTAGCTTAGACTTCTCTCTAGTTTCTCTCTCTAGCCATTGTTAGCTTCTTCAACATTGCTGCCGAGCTATAAACGGAATTTTAGTAACAAGTTTTCTTCCCTTCATCTATTTATTTACTTGTTATGCTTTCTTTAATCGTTATTTGTTTATCCTTAAGTATGAGTAGCTAAACTCCTAGTTCTTGGCAAGGCTGATTCAAGGGTTGCAAGGGCAGATTCGAGGCCTTAATGTGCTTAAAATATTCTTGATGCTATATTCAACTATTCATCGGTTTAATTATATCTTTGCATGATTTAATTTGAGGCTTGATCAACTGATAATTATCTTGTGTAAAGGCTGCCATTTATGTGATGAATACGGAAGGAAAATTGCATGAGTAAGTAGGCATCTATTTAGTCTTGACTGTATCAAAGTGGTCTTGAATAGATAGGTTGGGTAGTTGATTAGGGCTGGGTCACGAGCCTGACAAACTGAGGGACTTTAGCTCTAGATCTGTCTTTTCTTAGCTTCATGGGCAGTTTGAGTATGGCCCTCCCGCATTCGTGCCTGGAGGGATGGCAAACTGTCAAGACTACCTCATATGTGGAAACGGGGGGTAGTTTCTCTTAAGAGAAAAGTAGGGGATATCCGAGGAATCTGGTCCCCATGTCATTTCTATGACATCTCGAATGGAATACCCTTGAGCTGATGACGATCTGGTCCCGAATGCAACCCAGAATGCCTTTGCCGAGAACACTTCCTCCATCTGATTATTCGTGCTTATTTCACTCTTGATCTATTTCACGCCTGCGTTGATACTTCTGCATCTGTTTCTGATCTGTTTTATTATTTCTGGAATTATTTGCTTACTTGCTTTATTTTATCATTCGGGACTCCCGAATTGACACCTCGGGACCCCGAATACTGCTTTCCTAGATAAAAATTGTTAGCTCCCAAAATCTGCCTTGGCCAACTCGTTTGGCCAAGTAAAACCCCCCCCTAAGTGTTACCCTTTGTGCTCTTCTCCCGAATACATTCATGACCATAAATCAGTTTCTCACAATCCCTGTGTTCGACCCTGACTACCACTGTACACTTTATCTCTTGTGCACACACGTTTTCAGGCACTATAAATCTGTATTTGATTGACGATCAGTAGTATGTCTGCACCTTCCTTGTGGTTTGAAACCATTTCTCATCAATGTGGACCACATTGTGCATCTTAGAGAAACTGTTTCCAGCTGGAGTAGAGTCTGAATCAATCATTGATAGGCAGTGACGAACCCTTTGCATACGGTTTGCCTCTGTTAATGTTGGCTTGATGGTGTTGCTGTGGCGCCTCAACTCTCCAGATTTCAACTTCGAAATCAGATAAGTCTTCGAAACACCCAACTCAGATGCAAGAGACTTAAGTGTTGTTCTATCCCTTAAAGGGAGATCTCTAATCCTTTGGAAGTCAAATTCTACCCTCTTTCTGCCACAATTCTTGACTCTCTTCATTGAAACATTGTGGTTCTCGGACTCCCTGCCCCTTTTCCACAGCCGCTGGATTGAACGGATATTAACATCGTAAATTTCAGCAACCTCAGTTGTTGTGTGCTTGCGTAGCTTTCCATTCACACTCCTTTGAAGAAGCATATTGTAGGCTGCAGTTCTGTCTTCTTCAGAGAGCTCTTTTCTTCTCAATTTCGCACCTACAATTACCACAACACAAATGAAATTGGGAAATCAACAAAGTTTAACAAGTTTCACAATATTGAGGAAGGTGGGAGTAGACTTAACTTGGGACCTCAACGTCAGGTGTTGGGTCTTCATTTTCCCAATTAGGATCTCCATTGCTGTCGTCCACATTTAGGAAAGCTTCGGGCCAACCTTCTTCGTGATATACGTCGGCAGCATCTTCAATTGGATCACAGGACGAAACTGGAGAATGAATTATCTCTGAACTTACAAATGGGTTTAGGTCAAACAAATGGATAGGATCGAAATCGTTAGAACCCATTCCTTTTTACGCTTCACAAATCGAAATAGGAATGTTTCAGCTTTAGAATCGAGTGAGGATATGTGGGAAATGGGAAATAGCCTGTTGGAGAGGCAATTGGAAAGGGAATTGGCAAAACAAATGGGGTCAGACACCATTTTGAACTGGTACCAACGAAGTCAGGGGGGAATTCAAAAATTTGGGACCGGATGAATTCAAAATTTAGGAGGGATTAGTGTTTAGAAATGAAATTGGGTGAAAATTTGGGAGGGAATTGGAGAGGGAATTGGGAAATCTCCATCGTTGCGCGAGTTAAAAATTTGAGAGATGAAGGAGCACTGTAGCTGGACTTCACGCGGTGGTTCAAGGGCAGGCAGGTAGGGCTGCTCATTCGGGTTTTCCGAATTTCCGAATTCCGAAATTCAGGAATTCGGGTTTTCCGAAATTTCAATTTTCAATCCCATTCCAAACCAAACTAATTTTCTTCCGAACCCGAATTTCCGAATTCATAATTTCGAAAATTTTGGAATACCCGAATTTTCCGAATTTTCCGAAATTATCACCTTTCACGCAACTCCTTCTTCTTCCTCCAACCCACTGTTCATCTTCTTCCTCCAACCAAATCTGCAATAAACAATTAATTAAACCTTGTACAAACTAGCAATTAATTACCCCATAACCAAACCAGCAATTAATTAAATAAACCCAACCCAGTAGCAACTAGCAAGTAGCAAGCATCTTCTTCCAGCATCTTATTCCTCCAGCAACCAATTAATTAAATAAACCCAACCCAGTAGCAACTAGCAAGCATCTTCTTCCTCCAACAACCAAGAACAGTAGACAGTAGCAACGGAGCACGGCGACGGCAGCAGCAGCACAGTACCTCTGGAGCAGCAACGGGTCGGGCCTAGCAACGGGGGAGCTGTGTTTGATCGGGAGGAGAAGTTTTGTGTGTGTTCGCCGTTCGGGAAGAGAGAATGAGTGAATTTGATCGAAAGAGGAGGAGAATGCTAGGTTATTTTATTTGGGCTTAGACTAAAACGACGTAGTTTTAGGCTTAACCTAAAACTACGTCGTATTAGGCTTGAAAAATTCGGGTATTTCGGGTACCCGAATTTTTCAAAACTCATCCCATTCCGTCCCGAATTAAATTTCGGGTATCTAATTCCGAATTCCGAATTCCGAATTTCCGAATTCCGAAACTGAAAATTTCGGGTCGGAAAATTCGGAAATTCGGGATTCGGAAATTTTGAGCAGCCCTACAGGCAGGTAATAGCACACACAGGAACAGTAGTTCCTTAATCTGTGTGCCCGGTCGCGAAACGACATTGTTTCGCGACCGGAGGGAGTAGCATTTAACACCCATTTGATACATTGGTGAGGACACTTAGACCATCCACACCAATGTGTTATTGGTGTGGGTTTTTGGGTGTTTTTACCCACAGCAATGGGTTTTCTTCGTCAAGGCACGCGAGCGGGTGTCAAATTTTCACACCCGCGTTTTTCTGACATTTTTATTAAAAAAAAAATATATATTAGCTGGACCAATGGCAGCGCGCCACGCGTGCGCTGCCAGGGCTGTCATTGACTGCCAATGACAGCCCTGGCAGCACACGCGTGGCGCGCTGCCATTGGTCACCAAATTCTTTATTTTTTTGCTCCCCTCATTTTTTAAATGGGGTTTTTTATAATAAATACTGAAAATAATTTTATAAAAAATATACCATTATTTTTAATTTTTTGATATCTATAAATAGAGACTAGGTTTGTATTATTTGGACACTAAAAAAAATTCGAGTTTTTTACATTTTATTTCTTTTATTTCTTTTTAAAATGCATTTTTTCATAATAATTACTCAAAATAATTATAAAAAATATATCATTATTTTTATTTTTTGAGATCTATAATTAGTCAAAACACCACATGACATTTGAACGAAATTATTGAAATAAACATACACTTTCTTGTTCGTTTGCAATAATCTACTCCCTCCGTCATTTTTTAGTAGTTGTTCTAGCCAAAAAACGCTTGCCTTCAATTAATTGACGCTGTTGCCATTTCGGTCCCTTAAGTTCGTGTTTTATCAAAAACGCCCATCGTTTCCTTGCTGAGCCACGCGTCATACAAGGTAAAAAAGGGAAACGAAAAAATTAAAGGACCATATTTGATCATAGTATCTCTGCCATGGAAAAGAAGGTGTCAGCAAAATCAGAAAAAGTTTTTCTCTCTCATCTTTCCTCCTCCGATTTCAAAACGAAAATAAAACATGTTTGGCTGATCGGAATGGCGCGACGAGCATAGATTATTGCCGGAAATGACGAGCCGAGCAGAACGAGGGTGGTCGCGGCTGAATCGGACACCGCACGCGCCGGCGCGTGGCGGCGCGTGACCGGAGCTCTGGTTGCTTCGGCGGCGCGTGTCGGAGAGTGGCAGCTCGGAATGGTGCCATTCGACCTTCTCCCGACTCGAGACGTCCTTCCGCTCCTTTCTGTGGCGGAGGTGAGAATAGAAAACGATCACAGACGGAGCAATATTCGGACAGAGGGAGGAAGAAAGAAAAGAGAGAAAGAAAGAAAGAAAAGAGAGAGAAAATGAAGGATGGGCGAATCAGAGGGTGACACGTGGCGGCGATGCTGACTTTTGTCTCCCTTGCCTAAAACACCGTGATTCACTCCCTCGCGTCTGATAAAAAATGACGGAGGGAGTATATATGTTTGATTTACTGATTGATAAATAAAATCGTATGTTATTTTTAAAAAATATTATATTATTTATTGTATTAAAAAAGTATAGATTTTGTGAAATATGAAAAAAAATATGAAATTTAATTAATTTTTATTAAAAATATATTATTTATTATTTATTATATTATAAAAAATAAATTATAGTAATTATAAATGTTAATAAGAAAAAGAAATGAAAGTTAGTGGAAAGCTGATGTGGAAGGGAGAGAAAGTGAATAACATCCTGAAAAACACATTGCTGCGAGAAGTGGGTGTTATTTGAAATTTTTTTTGGGTGTTAAGCTGATGTGGCAGGAGAAAAAGTGAATAACACCTTAAATTTGACACCCACTGATGTGGATAGTCTTATGACTCCCACCCATCTGTTTGGTTTGCCTTCAAGTCCCTTACACCTATCACTTCTCTCCATAATAATTACCCCTCACTGACATCTGACTAAACAATTTATGGCTTTAAAAGATACTCCCTCCGGTCCGAAATAAACGTCGTTTTGCTACTGAGCACGCGGATTTAGGCAATGATTGGTGGGAAGAAAACAAGGCATTTTTTGACCATACTACCCCCAACCTCCCTTGCTATTTACAACTAATGGTTGGCTCAATTCTGAGAGTTGCTGGCTTGAAACCGGCTGGGTTGATGCATATTGATGGCTTGAAACCGGCTGGGTTGATGCAAGTTGATGGCTTGGGGAGATGGAAGACGGAGACTCAGTTTGGTTAGGTCACGGGCTTGGCCTATCAGATTTGAGCATCAATGCAAATTCCATATATAGTTGCTTCTACTTTTACATTTCCAAACGAGTTTTTATTTGATAAATAATCAACACGCGTGAATAATCATAATAGGCCATTAAGTATAGATTATGCACTTAAAATTTTACTTTATTTACTTTATAAAATTTTACTTTATTTACTTTATAAAAAATTCGGATCAAACCCGAAATAATTTATTTATTTCTCATGTTCTTTTTAAATTTTTATTTATTCATAATATAGTATTTTTTCTATTTTTATTTCGTATCATTTTTTTTATTCTATTTTATTTCACATTTTGGTATTTTTGGTTCGAATTTTTATCAATTTTGAGTAAAATTTCTCGTCCCGATTAGCTCGAACCGAATAAATAAATAGAAAACTCTAATTTACCATTGTGCCATTATTAATTAATTTGGTACAAGTTACTGTTCACCTTCTTCCACCTCTGCTTCCGTTCACCTTCTTCCTCCTCTCCTCCACACAAACTCAACCAAATCATCCTGCCACCAATCCTCTGCCTCAATTAAATCCAATTCCAAGTCCCCTCCCAAATTAATTCCAATTCCAATTCCAATTCCAACCCCTTGCAATCAATTAAATTCATCCAAACCACCATAAAAAATCATCCTAGCTGCACCAGATTCACCCAAACCAAACAGGCACCTAAACCAAAATTGAAAAAGAAAGGGGGAAAATGAAAATTGAAAAAGTTTCGTTCCCCCCCAAATTTTCAGATTCAAACACAGAAAGAGGGAATCGAGGAAGACAGTCGAGCCGAAGCCGAAGTTGAAGCCGTCGTCGTCACCAGCCCAGGCAGGCAGGGGCACCCTCGTCTTCTCCAGTCTCGGGATCACAGAACGACATTTGTTTCGGGCCAAGCTTCCTGTGCTAAAACGCAGAGGGAGTAGATTTGTACACACATTGGATTTGCAGTGTTCGCAATGCGAGTAGATTAAAATAAGAGCTGTGGCAATTTATTTTTTGGGACCGATATGTCTAAAAAGGAAAGCACGTGGCTTCTTTTCATTTGTTGATAATGGCAAACTCACGGGTCTTTTGTCGTAAAATTGGCTTGAAATTAAAGAAAGGAAAAGGTGAGCTATTTCTATGTCGGCACCGACATACCGTAATTTCTTGTAGAAATTACCACTCTTCAAGCCATAATTGGTGACTTGAAATTATTGCACTGACATAAATTTTTGATTTCTTTGTATGACAATTAATGAGCAGTCATGTTTGTCTTGTAGAAGGACAATTGCAATCGGCAACGTCCCTATGGGATGATGAATGAAAGTAAATGTGAGTTGTACGAATATTAACTCAATACAAAAAAACTATGGTGGTATGTGCAGAAAGTGAGAGGGTGTGAGTAGAGAGGTGTAAGATTATGAGTATAAAATCCTAGTGAGTGCAAAAGAGTGTGTGTATAATTGGCCACGCGCCGCCTGCCTGTGGTGGCGCTCTGTTCTTCGTGGTTCCATTTGATAAGAACCAAAACAGGGTGGCTATAGGTTGAAATTTTGCAGAGTAACGTAACATGTGCCATGCAAATGCTTTATATAGAGGGAAAAGGGAAGGATTGATTGATTATGGTGCAATAAAACGAGTTTTAAACTTTCACGCATTAAAAAAAGAAAAAACAAAGTTTCAACCAAGCCGCTTTTTAGGTTGACCTAACAACGGTTTAAGTTTAACGGTACATTATTAATTAATTATTAGATCTATTTAATAATATAAATTTAATAATTATAAAATTATTAATTAGTAATCAGATTTATTTAACGATATTATAACTCAAATAACCGCATTATAGTTTAGCGTAAAATTTATCTTCAATCAATAAATATTTAGAAAACTTGTATCACTTGACTTGAACCTCATTGGTAGGTGATGACAAAGTAGGAGGAAATTCTAGCATTCTAATTATTTGTTTAAATAAAATTAAATAAAAATTTCAATTATTTCTTGTTATGTTAATTAGTAAAAATGTTACCGTAGAAGAATTAGTATTTTTAACATTATACACAAATATATGATTAGAGTGAGTGATTTAACATTTTCAACTTTTACAAATTAAATCTTTTAAAGTATAGAGAAATTACATATTGTATAATGAATCAATCGGATGCAAATAAAATTAGTATTAATCTAAAAGATTAATATTATGAAGGATTTTTTTCCCATTAATTTTAATTTGAAAAAAAAAACTTAAATTCATGGATTGGATGCATACGCATAGACAAACCAATTAGAAGATAATGAGCAGATTAACAAAAGAAGGAACAGTAATGCTTATTCCATTAAATAAAATCTCCACTTTAATCACTTTCTTGTATCTGTAACGCAAATAGCGAAGTCACAATCTGAATAAGATAAAATGGGACCGATATCTCTTGACTTCTAATCTCTTTTATGTCTAAAGCACGTGGCTTCTTTTCATTTGTTGATAATGGCAACTCACATACTGGCAACTCACGGGTCTTTTGTCGTAAAATTGGCTTGAAATTAAAGAAAAGAAAACATGAGCTATTTCTATGTCGGCACCGTAATTTCTTGTAGAAATTACCACCGTCCAAACTATAATTGGTGACTTGGAATTATTGTACTGCCACAAACTTTTGACCTCTTTGTACGACAATTAATGAGCAGTCATGTTTATCTTGTAGAAGGACAATTGCAATCGGCAACGTCTCTATGGGATGATGAATGAAAGTAAATGTGAGTTGTACGAGTATTAGCTCAATACAAAAGAGCTATTGTGGTCTGTGCAGAAAGTGAGAGGGTGTGAGTAGAGAGGGGTAAGATTATGAGTGTAAAATCTTAGTGAGTGCAAAAGAGAGTGTTTGTATAATTCTCGGGGTGTACTCGAGTTTAGGTTTTAGGTTTGGGAGTTTATCTCTTGTATTTTGTAATTTCTTCTCTATTAGTAAAATCCTCAGTCGGTCTCTGCCGGTGGAATAGGTACATTGTCGAACTACGTAAATATTGGTGCCCTTTTATTCTTTCCCCTTCTCTTTACTTTTATTCTCCAAGCTTATTATTATGTGGGTCGGTTCGAGGTGAATTAAATTTCACAACAATTGATAGCGGAGCTCTAGTTCTAAAGTACAAATTCATTTCTGTGGTTGAATCGACGATTGTAATAAGATGAGCGAGTCGCATATAATAATGGCTTTTGAGAAGTTCAACAGGAAGAATAATTTCACCATGTGGCAAGTTAGAGTCACAGATCTCCTTGTGAAACAAAAGTATTACCAGACTTTGTTGGAGGCAAAGCCAGAAAAGATGAGCGTCGACGATTGGGAGGAGATCCAGAAATAAGCGTTCAACACAATACGCTCTTGTCTTACTAATACGATGGTCTATAATGTTTATAATTAGAAGACTGTACAAGAGCTATGGAAGAAACTTGAGATAAATTATCTGTCGAAGGTAATTTCGAACAGATTGATCTTGAAGAATGAACTTTATTCGATGGGGCTGGTAGACGGAGAAGACATTCGTGACTTTACTGACCAATTCATTCATAAGGTCACTAACCTATAAAGAATTGGGGTCGTGCTTGTAGATGAAGAGAAATCATTGATGCTTCTCAGTTCCCTGCCAGATTCTTATGAGCATCTCACCACGATGTTGTTGTATGGAAAAGATTCCATTGCGTTCGATGAGATCACAATTGTCCTACATCAGCAAAAACAACCGAAGAGGACAAATGATGAAGGTATTCAATCAGAAAGTTTGGTTGCTGAGCATGAAAGAGACAGAGAGAAGAAAAGAGGCAAGTTTTCAAGAGGAAAGTCTAGAGGGAGGTCCAAGTTCAGGACTAAGGATGTCCTAGAAGAGTTATCCATGAAGTGCAAACTAAAATGGCACTATGAGCGCGAATGTCCCTCGTGGAAGTCAGGCAAAGAGAAGAATGAGGATTTTTCTGACATGTCTGTTCCGTGTCAGCCGCCAAATTTCAAATTTGGTCCTTCAAACTTTTCGTTTTCCTCTTTTGCCCCGTGTGACGCGTTGTTCAGCATGGAAACGACTCGTCGTCTGAGGACTAAAACGTCAAAACGCCAAGTAACGGGCACAATGCCCAAAGGACGTCAAATAAAAAAAAACAAGGTTTCTAGGCTAAAACGTCAAATAATAAAAAACAGAGGGAGTATTAAATTAGACGTAGATCTTTTTACTTAGCTAGAAATAATATATCGAATTTTTCTAGTTATGTTCTCGACACATTAAATCCTTTTATTTTTATTTTAGTGACACTTGAAGTTCCTCATAATGTATCATCTGATCGAGGAAACAATATTCTCCTCATTTTTTCTCACCTCTGCCAATTTAATTTTATATATAAAAAATGAAGTAAATATATTTCTTGTTTAGAGCTTTTTATTTTACGGTACTGATTTAACGAGACCTTTATAGTTTACACTTTACACTATGGGCTCCCTCGATATTAACTCGACAAAGAAACTAGAGAAGGCCCATCAAGAACTAGACTAAACGGACTGATATTATACTAAGGTTGTGTCCACTAGGCCCAGTTTCAGGACCTCGCCAATTAATTCGAGGGTTGCACCGTAAATGGGTACTGAATACAATATTATTTTTAGTTATTTTTTCATATAACAAAGTTTATTGATTTTTTAAATACAATTCAGTATTGCTTTACTAAAAAACAGGTGATTTTGATTCCAATAAGGGTGGATTGTCATTAAATAAAACCTGACCATGAAGCAATTACGTGCGAGTTCGAATTATTTCACTCTCCATATTAAATTAAATTAAATTTAAATGGATTGTTGAAAAATAAAATACACACTAGTATATAATAAAGGCCAGCACCCGAATCCGGGTAGTGGTAGTGGTACCCGCCGACTCTCAAGTCTATGATCACCTCCCACTCTTACACTCTTACACTCTTACTTACACCACTACGGTCCAATAAATTAAACAAAATATCGCTGCTTATCAAATTAATTGTTACAATACAGAGTATACAAATTGGCTCAGGCTAGCTTTTTGATCTACCAGCCACTAATTTTTTTTCCTGTTTTATTTTTATTTTATCAGGTTCAACTCCTCTCTAATTTCTCGTAACAAAGTATATCATACGGTCCCAATCTAAAACATTATTAATTGATTAATTGTCTTGTTAGCAGTACATGTACTAATAAAAAAATACGGATTCAAATCTTATCCCACTTATAAAAAATTAATTAATACTATAATTAAAAAAATATTGGGTTATTTCATCAATTACACGTAACTAATTCTCTTGTTGTTTAATTTTTGTTAGATAAAAACTATAAATAAAGTGATCTGAACTCGAAATTTTTATATTTTTGTTTTCTACTTACGAGGTCATTGGCCTCATGTGTGCGGAAAATATTGGATTGATTGATTATGTAAAACGAGTTTCAAACTACAGTGTGTGCAGAAATTAAGACTAATGTATCAACAATGTACATTGATAAAACTTGTATCACTTGATTTGAATTTTGAACCTCTTTGGTGGATAACAATAAATATATTAAATTTTTTTAGTTTACTCTCGAATATCATATCATATTTCATTCTCTACTTACATATGTAAATATTGGTGGCTATTGCTAGTAAGTAGTAACTCACCAATTGTGATGGTTGATCATATTTTTAATGGCAGGATCCACCAATTATAAAAATGTCATTGTAAGTATTATAGTTTTCAATGATAATTTGCCCAACCATACAACATTATGAATTTTTGAATTTATTAACATTTCTCTAAAAAGAGTACGTTTAATAATCCCATAAGTACTGAAACTATTAAAAATATATATATATATACAATAAATTATTGGGTATTGTGTGAGGTATTTGAAATACAAGAACCAAATAGTCAAATACGTACTACCATTCCGGCAATATTATTTTTATAGGAGACTAGGAGTTGCAAATTCGCACCGCACTATGGTGCCGAAGGAGGCCCACATCTACTGAACACTTGACGGCTCTAGTAGGGATTTCATCGGCCCTAAAACTGATGGGAAATTCATCCATGTTTTAGTTTAGTTGTTGAATTTGAGTTAGATAGCGACCCATTTGCATTACTGCTCGTCTTTATTTTTGAACTACATGCTCGAACGAATTCGGTGACATGCCGCGTGTTTGATGATCTATATATGTATTCTCTTCGTCACATATAAAATATTATATTTATATTTTCAAGATAAAATTGTAATTAATAATACCTAATATTTTATATTTATTTTTAGATGCTAAATAATAAAAAGATAGTGTACAAGATACATAAATTACAAACCAAGATTTTACATATTACACACAATATTAATAATACTACATGTTAAACATGTAGGCATTTATGAATAAAGATGAGAGTGGAGGCGTGGAGAAATAAGAACCTGTAGTGGGGTAGCCTTAACATTTGTCAATCCAGGGATCTCAGTCATATCAATTGGCGCATCATTTGATGTCGAGATGTCAAATGCGTGTAGAAAACTAGCCAAGGCAAGGTGCACCACATGAAGCCCCATAGAAATTCCAGGGCACACTCTCCTCCCACCGCCAAATGGGATCAGTCCAGGATCATTACCCCTCACATCAACATCCTTGTGGGTGCTGGTAAGAAATCTCTCTGGATCAAACTCAAACGGGTTGGCCCATATGTTAGGATCCGTTTGGACTTTCCAAATGTTAACTATCAGCCACGTGTCTTTAGGGACATGGTACCCATTAACGGTGCAGTCCTCGAGGAATTGACGGGCCGGAAGAAGTGGGCCTGCTGGATATAATCTTAGGGCCTCTTTCACTACGGCTTGGAGATAGGGTAGCTTGCTAAGATCTGAATGAGCGACGAGTCGTTCCTTGCCAACACATCTATCTAATTCTTCTTTCACCTTCTCCAACGCGTGACGGTTGTTTAGGAGCAGACAAAGACCCCATATTAAAGTACTGGACGAGCTAGTACTGCCCCCTGCAATCATACTCTGAAAATGAAAATTTTACTATTAATAATGTAGGTAGATAGGCAGAAACCATTTGTATACTTGGAGGAATATGGCATATCTTAAGCAAACCCTTGTATGGTTTGGAGAGGCTTGCTTATCAATAAAATTTGAAAATGTCTCAAATCAAAATTTTATATAATACTCCCTCCGGACACAATTACTTGTTACTTTACTATTCCAGCACGCATTTCGAGGAGGCCGAATGATTCACTATTTGACCCCAAAAAAATTCGTACTTTTTTTCTAACGTACGTTCAGAGAAAAAGTACGGAACTTTTTGGGTCAAATAGTGAGCCATTCGGCCTCCTCGAAACGCATACATGAATAGTAATCAGTGACAAATAATTGTGTCTGGAGGGAGTAAATTATTACTGTAGGGGACCAAATACGACTAAATAGAGTCAAAGCAACACTTATTTTGAAACAAAATTTAATACTCCCTGCGTGTGCCTCTATCTTTCTTTAACTTATTTACCATTCTATCCGCCCATTTCTTTTCTTCCTTTTTCCAGATTTGTTATCCAATGCCAACCCATTTCTTTTCTTTGCTACATTGAACCAAATCTACCATTCAAGGAGTAGAAGAACACAATCTTTAAGAATCAAAGGACTCAATCTTTAAGCACACTGAGAACAATAAAGGATTAAAAATCAAATCTTTAAGCCATGGATGGTGACTGTTCTTCTCTAGAACTCAACACCAATGGTGGACTTGGAATCAAGACAGAACTCATTTCTAGCAAACCCATGGCTTGTCTATTCTCATCTAGTTTGTTTTAGTAATTAATTTAATTAGTACCAAAATTGATTAATTCGATTGACATGGATGGATTAATTCAGATTGGGTGGTGGCGGTGTTGGTGGTGCCAGATCTGCTCTAACTGGTCGGAAATGGTGACCGGAAATAGGTTGGTTCGCCGGAGAGGATGGAGGTGCGGTGATGGGTTTGATGATTTGTTGGGCTGGCGGGTTGGAGGTGGAAATTTGGGAGTTTGGGTGTGTGTTGATTTGGTGGTTTGATTGAAGAAGAGAAATGAAGAAAGAAAGAAGATGAAAAGTACATGCGGTTAGGCCTATCAACAAAAAAAAGAATGAAAGCTAGAACGATATTTCTTTTGAAACAAAACGAATATAAAATTAATGTAATAGGAACAAAATTAAAATCTTACCAAGGACGTGGCTTTGTTAATGGTGTCTGCATCATAGCCGCCAAGGCTAGCTCCATCAAGAATCGCAATCAAAACATCCATGAAATCTTGATGATCATGGTGATCACCAGAATCCTTGTTTTTCTTCTTATGTTCTTCTAACCATTCTCCAAGAACACCATCCAATTCTTTTGCAGTTCTCTTCATCCCTTTCTCGTTCCCACTAAAATCCAACCAACCAAGAAAAGGAACAGCATCTCTCACCACCATCATCCCTAGGTAACGGAAAAATTCCTTAATCATCTTCTGTAACCTTTGATCGGCTGACCCAGAGTACCTCTTCCCGGAAATTATCTTCAGAATTACGTTCAGTGTCAGGTCATCAAACCAATCCTTCATGTCAACCACAACACGGTCAGGATTATTTAATTCTCTGGACTCGAATTTGAGATCTTTGTTAACCACTAATGCCTTTAGCTCCTTAATCCACGTGTCTACCTCCATACTAATGGTATGCTTCAGCAGCTCCAGCCTTCGGTTAGAGAGGAGTTCTGACATGACAATCTTTCGCATTTCTCTCCAATACTCGCTGTATGGTGCTAAACCAGGCATGGCAAAGTTGTAACCCAAGTGCTTGACGGCGACTAGTCGAGGGCGGGAGGAGACAGCCTTGTCATGGGCGGTGAACAGTTCCTTAACCACGTCGGGGCTGCTCAACACTAAGACAGGGTTGACCCCGATACGAACGGAGAAGATTGGACCATACTCGTCGGCTATGGTTCCTAGTTTTTTGTGGAGAAGTTGGGATCCAGTGATGAAGAGTGGGAGGTGGCCAATGATGGGCCATGCACCTGGGGGTTCGGGTGCTTGTGGGCCCTTATTGGCTAGATCACCTCTCCTCTTCGTTACAAGAACAAGGAAGGAAATGATTAGGATTATTGGGAAGATCAAGTATGGGAGAAGAGAATCCATTTGCATATATGCCTGATGCTTGTGACTAAATTGGCAGTGGGGGTGTGGGAGAGGTTTTTGAATTTCTGGCTTTTAAGACCGATGTTCTAACGTTCCTAATTTTATCCATTTTATTATGTAAAAATCATTTTGACTACTAACAAGTTCGTTATTGACTGTTAGTTAACTCACGATTTAAATTAACACCGTTTGACATATGTGAACTGTGAAGGGTACACCACCACAATCATCCCTATCATATATTTATAAATACCCACCACAAATCTGAAATTGAGAAGGGAGACAATGGTGGCGTGTACGTATCCATTCATTACAAATGATAGTTATCAGAACCGGACCGGACAGCGAACCGTTTTCGCCAATTTGGTGGTTCAACCGGGTTGAACCGGATTCGACCGGATTGTAGATGCTGATCCGTCCGGAACCATTTACACATTAAACCGGTAAATCTTAGACGATAAAACCGGATTAAACCGGATTGAACCGGCTGGTTTTTACTGTAGCATTTTATAATATATCAAAAAATATTATTAAAATTGAAAAAGTCCAAAAACGACGTCGTTTTGGTTGCCTCTCTGATGGGCTGGCCCATACCTGTAATGGGGCGGCCCATAAATTTATTTTTAAAAAAAAAAACCGGCCGGTTCAACCCGGTTCGCCGGTTACGTAAAAACCGGCCGGTTTGATCGGTTGAACCCGGTTCACATCCTTATCCGGTCCGTTAGCTGAAGCGAACCGAAAACTTGAAAAACACCGGTTGAACCGGACGGACCGGCCGGTCCGGTCCGGTTCTGATAACATGGTTACAAATAGATGGTTGAGATTTGCTCTAATTTTTATTTTTTATATATGTGGGAAAAAAAAGTTATCTATTTTACTTGGCAGTTATTAAATTTTAAATAAATCTCAATAATGAATGGATGAGATTGACCTAACATGATAGGTCATGTTTTAATCAACGTTAGAGGAGCCAAATCCCTACTCATACACGGATTGAACTCCTCTAATTTTCTTTTGAATATGACCACTCATGTTAGAGGAATCTGAACCGTTCAATAAAATTGGACGGATGAGATTAAAAATTCAAATAATTAAAAATTAGAGGAGCCGGATCCACCAATTTATTTATAGTTGTTAGAAAAATCTTCTGAACTTGGTAGCTAAAACAAAGGAAAATTTAAGTAATTAAAAATTAGAAGAGTCGGATCCACCAATCTATTTATAGTTGTTAGAGAAATCTTCTGAACTTTGTAGCTAAAACAAAGGAAAATTTATAAATTCTTTTTAAAAATACAATTTCATATTTTTTGAAATTATATAAATTCTTTTATATTTCAGGCACAGCTAACGTAGAAAAAATGAAATTACAATGTATAGTACTTGAGAAGCTAAGTAGGATTATGAATAATATTAATGAAATAGAAAACATCAATTTTATTGATTGGTCAACTCATTAATGACTTAAATTTTTAATCTCATCCGTCCAATTTTATTGAACGGTTCAGATTCCTCTAACATGACTGGTCATGTACAAGAGAAAATTAGAGGAGCCGGATCCCTCATGCACAAAGAACGCAACAGCAATGGGTTTTTGTTTTTTTAGGGGACAGTTGCTATCTAACAGACAAAATATTCAAACTTAATTACCTGGAGGCTTGACTTGACTATAAAATTATTTATTTGATTAATAAAATAATTGAGCTAGAGCATGAGAAAAAATATTATTAAATTAAAGAATTTATATTTAATTATAGTTTCTTTTTTAAAATTTAGTCTTCACAGTCCATTCATAATCGATGATTTAGATCACCGCAATATGACCATCCACAGTAGTGGGTGTCAAATTTTGGGTGTTATTCACTTTTTCTCCTGCCACATCACCTTAACACCCAACCAAATTTTCAAATAACACCCACTTCTCACAGCAATGTGTTTTTCAAGGTGTTATTCACTTTCTCTCCCTTCCACATCAGCTTTCCATTAACTTTCATTTCTTTTTCTTATTAACATTTATAATTACTATAATTTATTTTTTATAATATAATAAATGATAAATAATAAATAATATATTTTTAATAAAAATTAATTAAATTTCATATTTTTTTTTCATATTTCACAAAATCTATACTTTTTTAATACAATAAATAATATAATATTTTTTAAAAATAACATACGATTTTATTTTGAGTAATTATTATGAAAAAAAGCATTTAAAAATGAAAACAAATGTAAAAAATTTGAATTTTTTTTAGTGTCCAAATAATACAAACCTAGTCTCTATTTATAGATCTCAAAAAATTAAAAATAATGGTATATTTTTTATAAAATTATTTTCAGTATTTATTATGAAAAACCCCATTTAAAAAATGAGGGGAAAAAAAAAAGAAAGGATCCGGTGACGAATGGCAGCGCGCGACTGGCTGTCAGTGACAGCCCTGCAACTCTCGCGTGGCGTGCTGCCATTCGTCCAACTCAATTTTTTTTTTTTAAAAAAAAAATGGCCTGACAGTGGGAACCCGTCAGGAAAACGATTGACACCCGCTCACGTGCCTTTGTCCAAAGACACTCGAAAAACCCATTGTTGTGGGTAAAAACACCCAAAAACCCACACCAAAAACACATTGGTGTGGATAGTCTGATATCCTTGTTACGAGAAAATAGACAGAAAAAGATGGGTCAATACCACCATCAAAACTGTTGGTGTCCAGCTCATCATCACCAAAAGAAAAGGAAAACATGTTTGTTTTGATTTTAATGGTTTTCACGTTTTCCATAGAAAAAGAAAAGGTGAATGTGTGTGTCAGTGAAGGGGTAAAGCAAAAAAATGGTACCTGTACATGTATTAAATAAAAGATTTCATACCTCATGTGTAAATTGCTTTTAAAAGATACCTGTACATTAACAAAATGTCACATTTGATACCTCGACCTAATACCGTTTCACCGCTAAGCGCCTTAACGTCAGGCACTGCTGACGTGGCATGCCACGTAGGACAGATTCGACCCGTTTCTCTTCCCACGGGTTGGATATTTCCAACCCGGTATGAAACGACGTCGTTTTTGGGCCATGTACGAATGACTCGTCGTTCAAGATTAAGGTGAACGACGCGTCGTTCATATTAAGCTTTAAAATGCTTCCACCAAGGGAA
This sequence comes from Viola odorata, assembly GCA_963691705.1. Lineage (NCBI taxonomy): Eukaryota > Viridiplantae > Streptophyta > Magnoliopsida > Malpighiales > Violaceae > Viola > Viola odorata. The sequence goes on from OY829545.1 coordinate 4,396,256, forward strand.
TTCCGAGAATCGAACTCAGGACCTCTTGCACCCTATGCGAGAAGCATACCACTAGACCAAATGCTCTTGATGTGTTATCATTGATTGCTGGAAAGCTATATTTAGCAAAAATAATTTAATTAACCTAAAACTCCAGAAAAAATTAAAATTTTCCAAAAAATGTAATAATTTCAAAAAAAAAAATTAAAAAAAAAATGTTAAAATTCTAACAAATAATTATTTAAACTAAAAATTAAAAAAATTATACAAATTCCCAAAAAAATCGAAAAATGTAATAACTCCAAAAAAATGTTAAAAATGTAAAAAATCTATAAAAAATTGTAAAATTTAGAAACTAATCTAAAAATTCAGAATGACGTTAAAATTCCAAAATAAAATTAATTAATCTAAAAATCCAAAAAATGTAATTTTTTTAAAGAATTTGTACATTTTTTTGGAATTATTACGTTTCTCTAGATTTTTAGATTAATTAAATTATTTTTAGAATTTTTACATTTTTTCTAAATTTTTAGATTAATTAAATTATTATTTTTTAATTTTTACAATTTTTTTTGAAATTTTAACATTTTTTGAATTTTTTAAGTGATGAACATCAAAAGCTACTCACCAAATGTGTAACGGTTCAAAATTATCAAATAATTATTTAAGATTGAATAGTTCGATGTGTAACGGTTCAAAATTATCAAATAAATCGAACCCGATTGAACCATTAAATTTTTATTTTCGATTCGCTATCCGATTCAGTTTTAATAACTATGCTCCATATTCCATGTTACGGTAATGAGTTGGGGAGCCGATAAACAAAAAGATAACAACAGGCAGAGAGGTTTGTGGCATAGTTTTTGGAACCGGACCGGACAGCGAACCGAAAATGAAAATTTTATGGTTCGAACGGGTTCAACGTGAAAAAATCGAATTGAACCATTGGACCGTTTCGAACCGGATACACATCGAACCGTTCAATCTTAGATAATTGAACCGGATTGAACCGGCTGGTTTTTAAATTCTGATGGGCCGGCCCATCAAATTTTCAAAAAATAAAAATAAAAAAATAACCAATACCAAAACGGCGCCGTTTTGGGCTGGCCAATAAAATTTTCCATTTTTTATTTTACGGTTGTCAAAAAACCGGCCGATTCGGCCGGTACAACCCGGTTTACATGCATTTCTGGTCTGATAGCTGAAGTGGACCGGAAAGCTCAAAAAATCTGGTTGAACCAGTCGGACCGGCCCGGTTCTAAAAACACTGGTTGGTGGGATAAAGAAAAGAAGAAGCTAGCCTCAGTCAATTTGTAATACTTTCGTATTTTAATTAAATTTGATACACAGCGATCTTTTGTGTTCTTAGGACATACTCCCTCCGGGTTTTAATACTTGTCGTTTTACTGTTCATGCACGCGTTTCGAGGAGGCCGAATGACTCACTATTTGACCCCAAAAAAAATCGTACTTTTTTTGTGAACGTACGTTAGAAAAAAAGTACAAAAATTTTTGGGGTCAAATAGTGAGTCATCCGAGCCTTCTAGGGAGGCGTACATGAACAGTAAACGACAAATAATTTCAACGGGAGGGAGTCTTTTCATCTCAGTTAACAAATAAATATAAGTTTTAAGGTCATGAATTCTATTTAGTTAACGGTTGATTGGTTGTGGGGATTACTTCCAAGCTGTCGTTTAATTGTTAATGGTCCCACCACGAACCCATAGTTTCAGACTATAATAATATTATTATTCGCAACTTTTTTTCCTGCGAAATAAATTGAATAAATAAAGACAGTGATAGTTCGCATTGGTTATTTAATTGATAATAAATATATTAATAGAAAATTGAATTCAGATTTGAGACTTAATCTCCATCTATAAAAAGAAGCCATTCTCATGAAATTGACCTTATTTTCTAATTTTTAAGTGAATTAGAATTTCTTAATTTGATACGTGACATGACATAAATAACAATTTAGAAACAAAAATATGAAATTATATTTTTTAGAAAAAAGAAAAACAAAACTTTAAAACATATCATAGTATATCAGTAAAGGGTGAACAAGTTTCTCAACGCTAGTTTCTTGACAATTATTCATGACTTGTGAGAGTGGCTCTCCCTGCATTGTCGAGCTCCCTAAATAGCGGCTCTCCCTTAATAGTTTTCTCTATTTTTAAGATTCGAATTCTAAATTTAAGTAAGGAATTGACAAGTTTATTACTATTTGATTACAACTATGTCGGTAAGTTAGTAGAGAGCACTTGAATTGAATGAATTGGTAATGATTAGAATTAGGGATAATTCCAAAAATGGTATATGTACTCGATTAACTTTTGTATTGATTTGACCTCTCATTTTATTTTTTTATAAATTTGACCCTTATACTCGAATGATCGTTTTGATTTTCATACTAACAGTGTGATGATGTTGCCGTTAAGTCAACTTGTGTGGTTTTCATACTGAAGTGTCAAGCCATATCATAATTAAAAATAAGAAATAAGAAATACAAAATATTCAAGAAAATACAAAAAAAAAATAGAAAACTGAAAAAGCTTTTTAATAATTATAAAAAATTAATAAAAAGAAAATTGAATTATTGAAAAAATAAGAAGAAAATTGAGAAAAAGAAAACTAATTAAGAAAATTGATAAATAATACATACATTGAGTTTAATCCACCAAAAAATTTTTTAACATTAATATCAAACAAATCTCCAAGTTGGACTGAAAATTGGTTTATTTATCCAACAATGCTTAACATGCGTGTAATTATTAATTAACAAGGAAAAAGATAATGCAAGTTCAAGAAGCCAACAACAATTTCTAGTCCACTCTATTTAACCATATACATGAGCTGGCAATCGTGGTTTGAGCAGAACTTCTAGTGGAGTGGCTTTGCAAATTGTCAAACCAGGCGTCTCCAACATGTCAACCGGTGCATCCGATGGAGTTGAAATCTCAAACGCTTGCAAGAAACTCGCCAGGATCAACTGAGTCATTTGAACCCCAAAATTAATTCCAGGGCATGATCTTCTTCCGGCACCAAATGGGATCAGCTCAAAATCCTGACCCTTCACATCAACATTCTTGTGTGCGCCGAGGAATCTCTCCGGCTGAAACTCATTCGGGTCGGACCATACCCGTGGATCCCTGTGGATCTTGTGCAAATTCACTAGTAACCGGGTCCCTTTTTCAATGTGATACCCACCGACACTGCAGGTCTCCGAGAATTCTCGAGGACCTGACAATGGGCCGGCAGGATACAACCTTAGAATTTCTTTGACTGTGGCTTGGAGATAGACAAGGTTTTCAATGTCGTACTCATTTACTAGTCTTTCTTTGCCGACTTGGGCGTCCAATTCCTCTTGGGCCTTTCTCAGTGCTGTAGGATTGTTCAATAGTAGCGATAAAGCCCATGTCACTGTAACTGTTGTAGTATCCGTTCCCCCTGAAATCAGAGTCTACACAGTACACATTTTTATCTTTGGTTAATTATCTTTAAATCCAATTTTAATATATTTCATTTTTTAGAAAAAGGAAGCGCTATATTATAAATGTTACTTTAAAATAATTAAAATGTATCAATAAAATTGAAAGAAAAATCTATGGAATTGCCAAATCTATGGACGTGTCAAGATGAAATTTCGAAAACAATCATCAATTTTACCCTCTAATACAGTTCTAAAATTCTAATGAAACCTTCAGAAGTCATATAATCAGTTATTTTTTTCTTAGCCCAAGCGTATCAGTAAAATAAATTGTAAAAATTAAACAAAATAATAAATTGATTGGCGAAAAAATAAATAGAACTATTAGACATGTATCTAGTAATCGTACCAAGCATGTTGCTTTGCAGACTGTATCAAGATCATGAGCTTGAAGATGAGCAGCATCAAGAACAGAGAGCAGCACATCCATGAAATCTTGCTCACCCTCTCCTCTCAAATCCCTCTTCCTCCTCTTGTGTTCCTCTAACCACTCCCCAACAATACAATCCAATTCCTTAGCAGTTTTCTTCATCAATTTCTCAATCCCACCCAAATCCATCCACCCAAGAAACGGAATCGCATCCCTCACCACAAACTGACCCAACAAATGAAAAACACCCCTCATCGCCTTCTGGCACCGCCGCGCCACCTCCTTACCCTCCATATCCTTCCCCGCGCCGCCGTAGAAATACATCTTACCTGCAACCATTCTAAGAATCACATTAAAATTTATGTCGTTAAACCACTGTTTATTTCAACAAACAGTTGGTGTGCATCATTTTTATTTCCCACCCACAACTTGTACAACTCTCTGATTGATCCCTCCACCTCAGATGCTCTGATATGCTTCAGCAGCTCAAGCCTGCGGTTGGATAGAAGTTCTGCAGCTGTGATTTTCCGCATTTGGCGCCAGTATTCGCCGTATGGAGCAAACCCGAAATCGGTATAGTTTCGGCCAAGGAGTTTCCCGCCGGCGAGCTTGGGGCGGGAGGATATTGTCACGTCGTGGGCGGTGAAGAGTTCTTTAGCTAATTCCCAGTTGTTGATCACCAGAGTTTGGTATATCCTAATCCTGACGGTGAAGATGGGACCGTATTTGTCGGATAAGGATGAAAACGTTTTGTGGGGAAGGTCTGTCGCCGCCGCAAAAAGGGGGATGTGGCCTATTAATTAGTGTGGTAGGACTGGATTAAGGTATAGGAGGAAAAGATGAGTCATTGTAGCGTCTTCCATCTATCTGTTGGAAACTTGGAATATTACAGAAAGAAAAGAATTTTAAATACTACCATTACAGAAACTGTTTTAGGTGATGAAGTTAGAAGTTTTCCAATTAGTCCAAGTACTAGGTCAGCTGTTTTGTCTTCTTCTCAAGAAAAGTCAAGTTGTAACAACGACATTAATGGTGTAACGACAAGAGAATAGATTTATCTAAACCTTAATCACTTTCATATAATTGGAATAATCGACGCAATATACGTTGAGAATAAGTTTAGATTTTTCAATAGTTAGAGGTCTTTCTCGAATTGATAAAATATAGGGAATGATGGGAAATATTTTTTGTGGTTTATGATGGCATTTCTTTAGTTTAACACAAAGTGGATATATACATACGTGTGATCACTTGGAAGATAAGGATTAAAGAAAAAAAAGTTTTAACTCTTATCTAATGTGTTAATTATTTTCATATAGATAAGCAGGCAAGCGAGGTTTGATGAGAACATCAAGTGGCGTTCCTTTACAATTCGTCAGTCCAGCCGTCTCCGTCATGTCAACCGCCGCGCCCCACGGTGTAGCCATCTCAAATGCTTGCAAGAAACTTGCGAGAGCTAGTTGAACCATTTGGATCGCAAAATAAATTCCCGGGCAGGCTCTTCTACCCGCCCCAAATGGTATGATCTCAAAATGCTGACCCTTCACATCAACATCTTTATGTGTGGTAAGAAACCTTTCGGGTTTGAACTCGGTCGGGTCGGGCCAAACCCGTGGATCCCTTTGGATCTTATAGGTGTTGACTATTAATCGGGTCCCTGCAGGAACATGGTAACCTCCTATGGTACAGTCCGCAGAGAATTCACGAGGTGCTGAAAGTGGAGCCGGTCCGTATAGTCTTAGTGCTTCTTTGACAATGGCTTGAAGATAGACCAATTTATGCAAGTCTGATTCATTCAATAATCTCTCTCTGCCCACATGATTATCCAATTCTTCTTGAACTTTCCTCATTGAATCAGGATTGTTCAGCAACAGTGATAGTGCCCATGTCATTGTAACAGTTGTGGTATCAGTACCCCCAAGGATAAGAGTCTGCAAGAAAAACATCAATCTCATTCCAGAATTGTCTGATATTAATTATGGATCATAGACTTAACATCCTAACTACAGCATAGTCATAGAACGCGCGAGTTTTCAAACAAATTAAGTTTTAACTAGTAAAAGATACTGGTTTGTGTTGATCATACCAGAGCTGTGGCTTTGCGGACTGTATCAGCTTCATAGCCAGCAAGATCAACTCCATCGAGCGCAAACAGCAGCACATCCATGAAATCTTGCTCTTTACAATTACCCGATTCTTCAATGCCAGAATCTAATTTCAATCTTCTGCGATGCTCGTCTAACCAATCTGAAATAATACTGTCCAATTCCTCTGCAGTTTTCTTCATGGCCTTCTCATATTCACCCAAATCCAGCCACCCAAGATAAGGAATTGCATCTCTCAACACAAGCTGCCCTGCCAGCTGAAAAAACTCCCTGATCACCATCTGGTCCCGCTGTGCCTTGGCTTTATCATCAGAACCAGAACCAAAATACCTCTTCCCTGCAACCATTCTAAGAATGACATTAAAATTCAAGTCACGAAACCATTGCTTCATTTCAACAAACAGTTGGTGTGAATCATTCTTATTCTCGCTCCATAGCTTGTGCAAGTCTCTAATTGAGCCCTCCACTTCAGATCCTCTAATGGGTTTCAACAGCTCAAGTCTGCGGCTAGAAAGAAGCTCTAAAGCTACCATCTTGCGCATTGATCGCCAGTATTCGCCGTACGGGGAGAATGCGAAATTGGCATAATCATGACCCAGAAGTTTGAAAGCTGTGAGTTTTGGCCGGGTGGAGACGACGACATCGTTGGTGGTGAATAGCTCCTTAGCCAATTCCCAGCTGCTGACAACCAAATTTGGATATGACCCGATTCGGATGGTGAAGATGGGTCCATGTGTGTCAGCTAAGGTTGACAATGTTTTGTGGAGAAGGTCTGTTCCTGCTAATAAGCGTAGGTGGCCTATTATGGGCCACGCGCCGCCAACCTCCGGTGCAGTCTTGGGTTTGCTCCTGGATTTGGATCTTTTTAGTGCATAATAGGAGAAGAAAAGAATGGCAATGAGTAAAAGTATTGTGGAATTCAGGTACTGGAGGATAGGATTTGCCATGGCAGGTTGATCTGGTGTAGAGTCTGCTCAGGATTTAATGATTTTTGATGTGGTCAGGATTTAATGATTTTTTATGTGTACAAGATTTAGGTGGGACATGATCCACCGATAAAATCTGAAATGCCTCACCTTATTTCCAATAAAAGACATTTTAAAATTGTTTTCGGTTCACTAATAGCATACGCCTTGGTTTTTATAAATCAAGCATGGAGGATAGCATCTTTGTTTGTTTAACTTGCTGTCATTTGATAATTGCTTTATAAAGGTTCTAAAGGTAACTGATGAGATTTTTTCTACTTTAAATAAAATCTCAAATTTAAATTTTAAGAATAGAGCAATTCAAATGAATATAGTAACTAATAAGTAAGAGTCGCATGTAATAAGAGATTTATAACCTTTAAAATTTTTACCGTAAACAAAAATAATATATTATTCTACATTGTAAGAACATAACAAACTTATTTTTTTCTCTTTTGTTTTGGTTCATTGCATACTCAAAGTTCAAGCTCAGTAGCCATAGAATTTAGCAGGAAATCGAGGAGAAAGGAGCACCTCTAATAGCTTTTATTAAATTTGTACCTGGCCCCTCACTCATATCAACAGGCTGTTCCATTGGTGTTCCTAACTCAAATCCTTGAAGGCCTAGAAAGTGTTAGGTGAATTGCTTGTAGTGAAAATGATGTGCCTGGACATGACTGTCTACCAGAACCAAATGGCATGAGCTCAAAATGTTGACTCCTTACATCGATATCCGTGTATCAGCTCGTCAAGAATCTCTCTGGTTTGAACTCCAAAGGGTTTTCCCAATACATTGGATCCCTTTGGATCTTCCATACATTCACCATCAAGCGAGTTCCGGCTGGGACACGATAGCCTGCTATGGTACAATCTTCAATTGCTTTGCGTGGACGCAACGAAACCGCCCATGTCAGAGATGTTGCTGTGGTGTCAGCTCCTGCTGAAACAAGATCCTGTAACAATAGAATATTTACAAGAAAAAAATTGCTAACCCCCCGACTCGAAACTTCAACCACAACTATTTATAATGCAGGATTTTCATACCAGACAAGTATATTCGATGCATGTATCTGCATCATAGGAAAAAACAGATAGGTTTCCTGCATCCTCTAGGGACAACATTATATCAATGAAGTCCTGCTCCTCCTCTGCCTTGACTGCTTCTCCTGAAACTCTCCTCTTCTGATGATCTTCTAACCATCCTCCGATTATACAATCCAATTCCTTCGCCGTTTCTTTCATTGCCTTCTCATGCCCTTGCCAATCCAACTACCACAGAAATGGGATTGCATCTGAAGCCACAACAACTCCCATCAGATAAAAGAATCGAAAAATTGCCTTCTTGCACCTTTTCGCCTCATCATCATTACAGGCATTTTCGTAGCGTTTTCCTGCAACCACACGGAAAATCATGTTAAGTAATAGGTCCAGGAACCAACCATTCAATTGGACAAGCACCGGACGGTTGCTGCCATTTGCACTCCCCAAACTGTAAAGTTGTCTGATCCCTATCTCCACTTCGGAACCCTGAACATGTTGCATCATCTGAAGCTTCTGATTCGATAAAAGTTGGAGAGTTACTGTCTTCCTCATCTCCACTTCGGAACCCGAACATGGCATGGTTGTAGCACAAGTGCTTTGTGGCTGTTGTTTTCGGGCGCGAAGAAATGGCCTTGTCATTATTTGTGAAGCATTCTTTTGCAATTTCCTTACTAGAAACCACAAATGCAATCTGACCTCCAAGGCGGATGTTGAAAGCTGGCCCTAACTGGTCAGCCATCGATGAAGAAGTTGATCAGCACCAGATAAGAGATGGAGGTGGCCGATCATCGGCCATGCACCACTAGGCTCAGGAGCTTCATTGGCACTGCTTCTTGCAGCAAATTTCACCCTCTTGAGTTGCCCAAGGTAGAGAAAAATTAACAAAATGAACCCTATAATTGCAACTATTTGCAGATACTCATCCATGATCTGAATGTGGAAGAACATGAACTGCAGATAAGGATTTTTATCGATACATATAAATCAACAACAGCTGTAGTAAGTGTGGCAATGCTTGACTAGGCAAGAAGAATCAATCCTAACTTCAGATTGCAATTTACTCAGCTAGAAATATTTGTATTCAAATCATTCATTTTTTTTTTTGGTATTCACTATCTGATACTGTCTGCTTTGGGTCTAATCCCACACGTTTTTTACAAAAAGCTCAGTCCATTAAAAGTTTCACTTCTATCACTCTTATATTCGGTCTTTATTTCTCTCGTCTTTTCAAAATGGTACTTTGGTTCGCACACCTCAACACAAGACTCACACTAAACAGCACAGAAAGAAACACATTAATTAGTCATAAAACCATCTGAGTCAATTGAAAAGAGTAAGATTTTCTGTCATCATCTAGCTACCAAAAAAGTCAGAATGAATATGTCTTAGTAATGCCTATTCACTAACATATTTGCCCTTGCATCACTGAAACCTGTTTTTTTTTTTATGTTGTGGTCAAATCTGATTTGCACAAAATATATATTAAAAGAAGAAAGCTTATAATTTGCATTAAACTGACCATAGATTGGTCTTCTTATTCCAATCCCAAAATAGAAAATAGCAAAAAGAAAGTAATTCGAATACTTCAAGCACATTTCTTTACTGAAGTTCCACTGTCAAGTTTCAACAGGTGCTTGTTTAATAATATTGCACATCCAACCCTCTTTCACTGCTTAGCTCAACAACCATAGAGATCTTCCCTAAGGCGAGGCATGATTAGAACTTCCAATGGTGTGGCTTTTGGAATGGTTAGACCTGGACTTTCAGTCATGTCCACAAGTTGGTCCGATGGAGTTACCAATTTGAAGGAGTGAAGAAAGCGAGCGAGTGTCAGATGCAGGACTTGCATCGCAAACGACACACCCGGACACGACCTTCTACCCGAACCGAATGGGATCAGCTCAAATTGCTGGCCCCTAACATCAACATCCTCATGGTTTGTCAGGAATCTCTGCGGCTCGAAAGCTGATGGATTCTTCCAAACCCTTGGATCCCTTTGAATCTTCCAGACATTTACTATCAGCCGCGTTCCAGCTGGAACATGGTAGCCTGAAATTGTGCAGTCCTCCATCGCTTCTCTAGGTCCTAACAGGGGACCTGCAGGGTATAACCTGAGGGTTTCTTTGATAATGGCCTGAAGGTATACCAGGTTTTTTATATCGGAATCTTCAACTTGTCGATCTTTCCCTACATGGAGGTCCAGTTCTTCTTGAGCTTTCTTCAGAATGTCGCGATTGTTCAGAAGTAATGAGATGGCCCAGGTCAATGTACCTGCTGTGGTGTCACTTCCACCTAGGATAAGAGCCTGCACAGAACGATACAAGAACATGAAATCATTCCTACCATCTTTAGTTTCAGGATTCTATACTGATGTTTGGTCATGGAGGAAAAAAATGCAAACCTTTACACATACTGAACAAACAAAGCTGATAGTCGAAATCTACGGGTTAGGATAGTGTCGAGGTATCAAATGTCATTTCTGATTAGGTTTATGTTTTGATTCTCAGCTCAATATATAAGAATTCTGGAGAACTGAACAAATAATTTGAGTTTCTTGTCTATATTTTTCGTATATTCAACTTACCAGGCATGTAGACTTGATACTAATATTTGAATCATGCTGAAAACCTGAGAGTTTTTCCTCTTTCTCAAGTGACAACATTACATCAATGAAATCCTGCTCACCCTCAACTTTTGTTCCACCAGAAACTCTTCTTTCACGGTGCTCCTGAACCCATCCTTCTAGAATCGAATCCAAGTCTTTCGCGGTTTCCTTCATTGCCTTTTCATGTCCTTGCAAATCCAACCACCAAAGAAATGGAATAGCATCAGAAACCACAAAAATACCAATCAAACGAAAGAACTGATTAATCGCCTTCTGACATCTCCGCGCCTCCCCATTATCACCGGTAGCTGAAGATCCAAAATACCGCTTCCCAGCCACCATTCGAACAACCATATTAAGTGTCATGTCCTCTAGCCATCCACGCAGCTCAACGAGCACAGGACCAGACCTTTTCTTACTCCACATTTTGTACAAATCCCTTATCCCCAGTTCCACTTCAGAAAACCTGACATGCTTTAACATCTCGAGCCTGCGGTTGGACAGAAGTTCAAGAGTGGCAATCTTTCGCATTTCGCGCCAGAAGGAGCTGTAGGGTGCGAATCCAAAGACTGCATAGTTGTACCCCATGTGCTTTGCAGCAACAGTAGTCGGGCGCGAAGCTAATGCCTTATCATTAATGGTAAAGCATTCCTTCACTACCTCCCAACTACTGACAACAAAAGCGCGGCGGCTGCCTAACCGAAGGTTGAATGCTGGACCGTACTTGTCAGCCATTGCGCCGAGGGTGCGGTAGAGAAGTTGATCACTGCCTCCTAATTGATGCAGGTGTCCAAGAACTGGCCATGCCCCAGTTGGTTCAGGAGCTTCCATTTTCTTGCTACCATTGATAAAACTCTTAATCCATCGAGAAATCAGTGATTTGTACGCAAAGATTAATGTGAAAAATGCAACAATTGCAGCTAATTGGAGAGAAGAATCCATGATTTGCAAGTGTTTAGATACAAACTTATGAAACTGGTTATCTTTTTTATAAGCTGAATTTTACTGAATGTAAACCAAGAAATGAGCATGAACCACACCACTTTTACAGCCAACGAATTCCATAGCAAGGACCGTGGCTATAATAAACTAAGAAAAATATTTAAATTTTAATAAACATGAGCTATATAACTATAAAATAAATTATTGTTTTTATTGGGTTGGATTCGGACGGGACCGGACTCTTACAAATGTTTATGGGGTCGCTATCCCAACCACGAAATATACTTGTGCATCAACCCAATTGCATGCCAAAAGCCTTGTCCTCATCCTTTGCTTCAAATCAATAGAAAATCCTGACACCGAGACTACAGTACAGATGGCATAGATCTTCCATCCCCTTTAATTGGTTATATATCAAAAGATGTTACAGCCTTTCTTTAACAGATGATTTAGGTAATCCAGTGGCTATAAGGTTAAGTTTGGCAATGGGATGAAGAGTCTCGCAATATGATTTTTTTCATGCCTCTACTTTCTTGTACCAATCAACAAATTTACCCTTCTACTTCTATTCAATATTAAAACCATCACTTTATTTTCTTAAATGTGTTAACACTAAACCGACTTAATGTTAACATGACCTGCTAATTTTTTATATGGTGATACTTGTAGATATGTTACGTCAACATCAATGACTATGATTAATCTACGCGATGAATCTTATGATAAATTAAGAGGTTCGAAATCTAATCCATATCGAAAAATTAAGAGAAAGACAACCATGATAAAACAGAACGAGAAAAAACAAAAAAAAGGCAAATTTTATCATCCATCAAAAATTGATCCTTTATTCAATTCGAATCACCTTCCACACTCGATGCATCTTTTCAGAATTTTTTGTTGTATGTGTACTGTGTACTCTTCTCTCTACAGTAAAAGATAGCGGGCTGGATTTTCTTTTGGGCTGAACCTTTATTAGACCAAAATAACTTTTCTAGGGCCCAACTTGCTTGAACGAGCTGGTAGGCCCATATCCAAGTCAGAGGATGGGCTTATTCTCCCCAATTTTTTCTATTACTCTATAATAGTTCTTCAAATGTTGTTATTTTTTAAATAGTCCTTCAAAAAATTATAATTAGTTCCCACTGTTTGAAAAAAATAATTCAAGAAAAACAATACTATCAATGAAAATTAAATACTTAAGAATTTAAAAGCAGCGGAAGAAATAGTGAACACATGTTGGAGCTTTCTTATCTAAATTTTCATATAAAAAAATAGAATGGATCAAATGTAAACAAAAAAACAAATAGTAGTGGAAGGCGTAGGACAAGGTGGGGAGGTACTATGCAGACACATTTCGTCCCAAAATCTAATGAAAAGATCTGATGTAATAATGAGAAAGAGTTGAGTGAAGAGAAGAAAAAAACACTAATTTCTTGGCTTAATTTGTTTGAATTGTGAAGTATTTTTCTACCCAATTTGGTCCATCATCTATACATTTGTATTAATAATTATATATACCATTCATTCAAAATTTAGTTATAATTCAACAACATGAACGGTCAAGATTAAACAAGTATAGAGTGGCGGGCTAGCTAGCTGGGCACCTTGAGCGGCCAAAATTCATTATTATTATTGTTGGGGTGCTTCCTCCTTCTCCTCCAAAATTATTTTTCATGAAAGAGACAAGCCATTAATGATTACTGTGAGTCTGTGACGATACCACCTCTTTGTTCTTCTTCCCTCCCATAATTGCAACTCATCAGTACCGTATAATGATGCTTTGCTGCACAATTTCTTGCCGCCCATGCCCTGACAAACATGGACCTAAATTAGTTTCTTCTTTTTTTTCTTTTTTCATTTACTAGAAAGGTTTTTAGGGCTCTACTACTTGTAAGAATTGCTATACATATGCAGTACAATCTTTTTATAGGGCAAAGTAAAACTACAGCGAGTCGTGTGATGGACTAACGCATAGTACCAAATAGAAAAAAAATGACACTCATTGAAGTTATTCCTATATGTTTAGGCTTCTATTAGGCAGCTAAAAGTATTGATATGAAACAAATAACTCGGAAGAGAAGAAGAAGCTTAAAAAATGTAGCTTAAGCTTGAAATATTGCAGGAGAATTCATCTCAAGATCGAGCAAAGAATAACCGAGCTAAAGATTTGCTTTAAGTTCTAGATTATATTAACCATGAAAAGCTTCAAAATCACATTTTAATTTTTTCATTGTCATTTTTCCTTGCCAACTTAAGAGCATTCGGAACTAATTTTCTCTTATAATTAAATTTATATATTATTAAGTATGATCAGACTTTTTCTCGTTATCTAATTTCTCTGCGTTGTATATTAATAAAACTGGTTATGAAAGCAAAGTCAATGGAGTTGCGCATGCAGATCCGTATCCACATTGTTAAGGTGGTGGTGGTCCTATTTCTTCTTGTACATATAACACACAATTCAGGAGTGTGGAGTTGTTAAGTAGTCAATTACAAAACATTGAGTCGCATGCCGCTTTCAGCTTTGTCTACGGGTAATGAGAGTAGTTATAAAATGCACGCGTTACTCCGTTCACCTACTCACATTAAGTAATAAAAAAATTATATATTAGAGTTAGTAGTTACGGATTAAAAGATTTTAAATTTTGAATTTTGAAATAACTATAAACCTAAGTAGTGTTGGGATAAACCCTTAAATGACCCGTCCATGTATAATAATTTTATTAGTTTTGGTGCACATTTAGTTGAAATACCGAATACATTATATAAATTTTCGAGCAATGGAGAAAAGAAAAGAAAAGAAAAGAAATATATACTAAAAAAATATTGAAAAAGGAAAAGAAGAACCAAATACTAATAAGGAAGTTCCAACTTTTCAATTCTCCAACATAGGAATGAAAAAAAACAGCTCATGAAAAGCATCATTCATTTTATTAATTTTTTTTATGAGATCAACCGCATAAAAAATGTTGATAAATACTCTCTCCGTTCCACTTTAATTGACTTTTTAGAATAGTAGAAAAACGTAAGCCGTTGATTTACGGACTTATTTTATTCCTCATTGTTTCATTTTTTTTTCTAATTTCCACTGAAATTACCACACTATCATCAAATTGGATTGATTCAAAAAAAAATTATCATTTACATAAAATATATGTTTTGAAAAAGATAAAATGACAAATACTCCAAATAGTAACAATCCGCAGAAAAGTGACAAGTAAAGTGGAACGGAGGGAGTAATTATTTAGAGTGTTTATAATCTATCTTTAGTACTACTATTCTAATTAGTAATTAGATTGTGATTACGCTCTTCTTCTTTTTTTAATTTTATCAGATTTTTTATAGTTTTTGCTTTAATTTTTTATTTATAGGATTTACTGTATTTTATTTGTGGTACTGTAGTTGCTGGTATTAATTTTCTTTGATAGACACGACGCTCCAAAAGATATTTACCATTAATTAAACCAGTTGTAACTTGACCCACGTGTCCATCCAATTGGACTCTCCATGGGTCAACCTAAGGCCCTCACAACGACAAAACTATTGGGCCCAAGTTAATACTGACAGCCTGATTTATGGCTCGAATTAATTAACCTGATTTACATGTTTCTCAGTTCTCACTTATCGAGGGTTGAGTTTATAATAATCGTTATTCAATATAGTAACAGAATAAATAAAATAAAATGGTGCAATTTATTAATTGATTGTGAGTGATTGAAACTTTTTCCCCTTTTTCTACACTCCTACTCCAAAATCCAAGGAACATGGAACAAATTAATTCATGTAATTTAGTAAAATTTCCATGACCTTTAAAGTCCCGAAAAGAGTAATTAATTGCGTTAATTAGGGTTTAATTAACACTTAAGAAGAAGGGTTAGCTCATTAGCGGATTGATCAGGATAGTCCATTTGCCAACTTGGTCTTCCAAGGCTGATCTCCAGGTTAAGTGATTTCGGTGACAAGGAGCTACAATCCAACCTCTCCTTCATACTGTTTGACACGTGGAGGCCTGCTGTCGGTCCGCCCTTCTAATAATAAAAAATAAATAAAATGAAACTATTAATTACAAGGATAATAGTACTAATTTAATTTGTTAAATATACTTATTTACTAGATTTGTTAAATTTGGTGACAAAGTCATACCTTGGGAGCATGTGCATTGAAATTAGATAATGTCAAATCCTCAAGACTTGATCCATTTTCATCGTTTCTCTCCATTGATGATGACCATGAAACTCTGTATATTCACACACACACAGGAACCATAAGTTACTAGTTTGCCAAAGAAAATGCTAAAGAAAACAAAAACTTACAAATTCAATTGCATTGTATGTAGTTATTTTAAAGATTTACAACTTCAAATTCCAAATTTTAACTACAAACAAGATTTAGGAGACTCGAGCATGAGATCGAGCTCTCGAAAGTATTATTGCGCTAGCTACAAGCTCAATTGGTAATAAATAAAACTTACTCTTGAGCATGAAATTTGTGATATGGGGATATAGCAAAGGTAACATGGTGCAAGTGTAATTGCACTCAACAATAACATGAAACATTAATACTTTTTTTCTTTTCTAAGATATATGCACAAAGGGGGATGATCAAGATCAACATTAAAAAAAAGGCCTATCACAGTATTGACAAAATGAAGTCTATAATTTAGTAGCATTGATTTTTTTTCCTGGGTTTAGTTAGATTCCACGGGAATTACACGAACAAGTCAAAGAAACACAGCCCAAGATGAAACATAAATAACTCTCTTTCTCATCAACTACGAACAGTAATTAAAGAGACAAAGACTACATTGAGAATGTGTGTGATTTGTGGAAAAACCCAGATAAAAATCTTTGAATTTAATTAGCTTTGAGATTTGTACCGAAACTTGACTTTCTAATCTTCCTATATTGGGATCAAAACATTCATAATGATCTAACGGGTGTGGAACTTGGTAGGAAGTGTGCTTAGAAACCCAAACCCAAGGATAATTACTAAGTTCATCAATTAAGGTCTGTAACGAGAGAGACAAAAGACAGCAGACAAGTATCTCATTAGTTATTAACTGTAGTAGTAGTAAAATTTAAGTTCGAGTCAAGGTGAGACTTTTTCTTTCTTTCTTTTTGAACAAAAACAATACAGTATGTTGGACCAAAGTGCAATTGGTTTAATATGTAACATTAGTTTAATTAATTATAAGATCAAGATCAGCTATATACCTTTGGGAATTATGTGTGGTTGCATTAAGAGGATTGTGAGAAGGGTTGTTATCATCTGCATCCACATCTACTATTCCTTCTCCTCTTTGGATCAAACCCAAATCTGTCAGCCCTTGATGACCTGAAAAATGAATCATGACCATTCAGCAAATAATGGAAATGGAATACTGTACTGCTAGCTAGCTGGTACTAAAATGTCAGTCCAATGCAACTATTCTACTAAAAAAATAGTAAACATCAAAGAGGGTATTATAGCCTAGAGTTCTGGTCAAGATGTGATCAAGATTTCAAGAAAATGTGATGAAGATTTCAAGAAGGACGGAGTAGGACAAGGAAATATTTTGTATACCTGATCCATTGTCAGTGCTCTTCACTGTTCTGTACATCTACAAGAACACAAAAGAAAAGAAGAAAAATGATAAGAAGAAAAATGAAAGAAAAAAAGTCCACATTTCTAAGATTAACCTATAGATGCCCTTTTGTCTTTACTCCTTGTTTTCCACCCTCCCCACTAGAAAACGAAATCATAACAATAGATGCACAAAATATACAGAGAAACGACCACAAGAACAGTGTCAAGAAAATAAAAACAATCAAAATCTTGAAAAAAACAAAAAACAAGATTGTTGTTCAAGATAAGCACACAAGTTCAAGGAAAATGCAGATTGAATAATACGATCGGTACGTAGTAGCCCCCACCTGTAAATGACTCTTCACATGAGCTAGGGTTAGATCCTTCACATTCATCAGCTCCAACACTGATTTTGGTGTTGCTCCTGCAGCCACATCAATTTTTTTTCTATTATCAGATTAAATACGGAGGTGAGACTCGAATTTTAGACTGTATGCTGTTATTTTATCACCAACAAATAACCAACCGTTGAACCTATAATAGGTGCCTAGCTATACTTTTCTTTTCAAGATTTGATTAAAAGAACCAAAATAAACTTTTGGAATAATACACAGAAATGAATGAAATCATACTTTCATGGCCACCAAGAAGCTGGACAGCATGGACAAAATGGGAATGGAGAGTTGAGGTCCATCTCATTCTTGGAGCTCTGACGCTTCTTTTAACTCCACCAATCATTCTTCCACTCCTTTTAAAATCTCGCCCGTAGATTTGAGGCTGCTGGAGATGTTGGTGGTGGTGGTGGCCGCCGCCATGGTGGTGGTGGTGGTGATTTAGAATGTTTCTTGGAGGAGGAGGAGGAGGAGGACAAGGACAACCCAAATCTGCAGCCATAATATTGTTCTCAAACCCTAACCTCAAAGTGGGCTGTTGATGATGTAGATGATGATGATGGTGGTGATGTTGATGTTGATGATCATTTAGGCCAAGATTAAAGAAACCATCATGATTAGTACTGTTAATAATATTACTTGTAATTATATTCTCATGGCTCAAATCACTTCCACTACTACCCGAATCAGTAGTAGTAGAGCTTCCATCGGTACTGTACATCATCTTTCTTTTCATAGCTTCAATATCTGATAATATTGAAGGTGGGCTGATCTGCAAAGAAAGATCAGGAATAGGATTTGTTGTTGTTGTTGTTTTAGTGCTTAAAGTCCTCATTAGAGGGTTTAAGCTTGAAAACATAATTAGTACTATTGGATGAAGATGAAGATGGAGATGAAGATGGAGATCTGTTTATCAAAATGGTCAAAGTTTGTAATAGGAGAAATGAAGAAGAAAGAAAATGGAGGTGATCAAGAGTCCTATCAAGAAAGAGTGAGCGATTGGTATATATATATAAAGAAATAGTATAAAAATGGATGATTATATCATGAGTGGCTTATGATTTGCATGGGTGAGAGAAAGATGGGAGAGGGATCGAGTATATAGGGTGTGTGGCAGCTGTTTTAGTAGGTTTTCCTTTTAGGGTTGAAATGCAGTATAAATATGCAGGTGAAGAAGGGATTGCAGAAGGGAAGAAATAGGAGTAGTAAGTTGTTTAGATTACCAAGGAAATGCAAGAAAAAGAGCAAGTACTACTGATGTTTACATTTTCATGATTTTCTTTTCTCTTTTCCTTTTTTTATTAGATCACTGTACGAGATTAAATAACAACGGGTATTTACTGTGGGTGATTTGACACTCGTTTTTAATTGAGATATATTACTGCTTTGATCAAATTGAAGTATTTTAACTTTCAAAATGTTACTCGATACAATTTTTTAATGAGTCAATTCGGTTCGTATAGAATTAGTCTTAATTTATTAAAAAATAAAATAAAAGAAGATTTAAACTTTAGAGAAATGAAAAGTATTGTATTTAAAGATGCAGAGATTCCAGAGACATTGCTAAAGAGGGAGAGAAAGGAGAGAGGAAAGGTAAGGGGCTTTTTCTTGACTTTTATAACGGGAAAAGAAAAGAAATGATAAAATAGTACAATAAAGAGGAGGGAAGAGGGAGGTGCGGGGGTTGCAGGGGATGTAATGGTGGTGATGCTTGCAGGGAATTAATTAATGAATGAATGGGTGTGGAAAAATCAAGAAAAACGAAAGAAGTACTGTTTGAAATAGGAATATTTGAAAGGGAATTATTAATAAGTTAGTCAAATATATGAGACCTTCTTTTTCGCGGGGGGTGTGGGTGTTCTCTCTCCAACTCTCACAATCTAAATGTTGATGGATCGTGACACATTTAGATTCCCCGACTACTAATTAATTATGTGTTTCTTATGGTAGTCTTTTTTTAAAATTATTCTCGTCTTGTAACGAAAAATTTACATGATATATTACATCAATGATTATTATCACATGAGAATATGTCATATCATCGCATGTAATGATGTGATACATACAACGTCATCATTTTACCATCAAATGTTAATGTGACATCTCATAATAGAGAAAATTCTCTAAATAAAACCGCATTCTCGTAAAAAAAGGGAAATTAATTAATTCCAGAACATCATGTTCCCCTAATTAATTCAAGCTAGTTGCATTCTAATTTATAATTATAGTGATCAGTTGAACTAATTCATGTCCAAATAAGAAATTAATATATTTGCACGGAGAGCTTTGTGGAGATCTGTAATGGCAATTAAGTATATACTCCTGCAGGCCTCAACCTTAACTGATTAAAACCGATCAATCCTTGCTAATGCCAGCGATCTGGTAATCAAGTCAACATTGTTGCACAAAAAACATGTTTTATAGCCAAGATCATATGGTATAAAATGAGTACTGCTAGTAATTGAACTAAATTCCGTGCAAATATTGAGCTGTACACGTGCGAAGACCTCCCCATGCCAAGTTTTAGGATTAATTAAACTTGAAAAGAGGTGATTCTAACCAATTTAGTTATTTAATTTTTGTCCCTAACCATTTATTGATCCAAATTGATCTATGGTACTGTCCGATATGACTCCAGGATCACAATAATACCCAAATGTCAATGATATCTCTAGCTAATCAAGACCTACTAACTACGAATTTGGATTCAACAACAATTTCATACCACCACGCGCTTTAATTTTGCCATCCTCCATTTAAAAAAGAATAATTGATATTTATATTATGTAGATATTCCCGTTGAAAAAAAGAATAAGGAAAAAAAACCAATCTCTTATTTTATAAAAAATATTAAATTCGTTAATTTTTATTAACTTAGATTGGGTTGAGGTTGGGTCAATCCAAAAGATTCAAGATTGGAGTTTCTTTCTGTTGTGGTATTTAATACTCAACATCCTCCCTCACGTGCAATCGACGATCTGAAAGGTTGACACGTAACATAAATTCCATAATTATCAGTGGACCGTTGGTCATTGTGGCTCCGCTATCATATTAACTTAGATAGGTTGAAGTTGGGTCAATCAAAAGATTTAAGTTTTATGGAAAGTTGTTCTCCTTCAACTTTATGAAAGATTATCCTCCCTCAACTTTATATTTAATTGTTAATTAGAGTTTCTATCCGATGCAGTATTTAATACTCAACGGTTTAAATTTAGTCGATTGATTATTCTTAAAAAAAATTGACTTATTTTTTTGCAGTGGAAATAAAGTAACTTTTTTAATTAACTACAGTTGAAGCTTTAAAGGGAAAAAAATGACAACAATACAGCTAATTGACATTTCTCTTCTAATTTTTTTACAAATTTGCTGTATTTTTTAACGAAAATAAATGAGAGAGAGAGGAGGCAGTAGGAGCGTGTAAGAAAACGCGCGTGAGAGTTAAGGAACGGGGTTGGAACTCAACGCTTGGATACGAGAGAGGTCTTTCGTCTAATACTAGTAACCTTCCAATATTCCCTCTCCGTGTCCTAATATTCCATTGCCTAATCCCACCTGTCGAGCCCCACACGCGCGTGGAACCCAACACACACAACAAAACAATACTACTACCATATTCCTCGGCGTCAACATGGCTTCCCCCTCACGTGACTTATGGACGTGACCTTGTCTAGGCTCCATAGTCCATACTAGTATTCTACTCTCTCTCTTCTCTTCTCTCTTCTCTTGTTCTCTTCTCTTGTTCTTATCCCTTTTTCTTCCTATGCTCCACATCCCATACTCCTCCTCTTAATTAATTCATAATATCACTAATAAAAAAAACAAAAATTGTACGGATAATTTTGTATTCTCACTCTTTAAAGAAGTAATCGTTCGTCAGATTCTTATGTATGGACTTGATGGTAGTTTTTTACCTTTCAATATGTCAAATGCAAACAATGAACGATCAATGGTTAAATAAGGAGTAATTATCGTTGACGATTCTTCACCCCTTAATCACCCAACTAAATACTATGTGGATTAAGATAATTTATTTCATATAAATAAAACGGTAGACAATTAGATGATTAAAACTCACGAAATTACTTTCTCAATTTTATAAAAACTATCGCTTAGCTACAAGTTCATTGGTGAATTATGAGTACTTATGGTTGTGGTTGTGGTTGAAAATTATAAACAAAAGAAATAATTAATTAGATCATGATTTGTTTGGATTTGATTATAATTAGTAAATTAGTTTTGGTAGCCACGGTCAGCGCCTGATGCGCTCTAGATTCTCCGGGAAATGGACAATTTTTGTACACACTTGGTGTTTACTTTAATAATCAGCGCCTAATAAACTCCCCCCTCTCTCTGTGTTTTTAATTAATTAAGGAGGCATTTAGTATATGGTGATATTCCGGTCAACATGCCTCTTCATGGCTCTATTACGTGCAAATGTTGTCCAATGCTACGGCTATATTCCATATTCCATGTGTTTGTCTTATAAGAACCACTTGTACCCTTTTTCTTTCTTTCTTTTTACCCCTTCCAATTAGAATCTTCCACGTAAGCTTTTATTTACCTTTCCTAGACGTAAATCACATGCAAATATCCTCAAAATAGTGTAGTATTCTTTTATATAAAAAAAATCAAGTCTTTGATTGTATACATGTCGTAGTAATTTTTTTGCTGAAATTGTGCTAACATAGATCAAGTTGAATTAATGAATAAATTAAAATCAATTTTGAATAATGTTCGCAAAACAATAGTTGTATTATATATAATTAATTTATAAAATTTATATTAATAGAGTCATTTTATTTAAACTCGAGAATAGATGGTTTCAAATTTGATTTCTTGGGGCGACCTATAGCTAGCTAGCAGAACAGCATTGGACCTACATTGAGTAGCGCACACACTGATCTTGAGTTTAAGCAAAAAGTTGTAATGACTTTTTGGGAATGATCATGCAAAAAGTATATAACAATAATTTAATTGATACTAACGTACCATATGCATTTTTTTGGGTTTAATTACCGTTTTTGTCCGTGGCAGAAAAATAAAATAAAGATTAATTGAAGAGATGGGCATTTGGAAGAATATTAGCTTCTACATGTTGATTTGCGAGATGAAGAATAGAGTGAGTAGGCATGTGTTTGCTTTGAAATTTGGACTTCACATCAGTCTCTACCTTCTCCCACTACCAATGTTTTGATTATTTTTCAAGAGAAATAATAAGACAAGAAACAGAAAAAAGAGATTTAAAATTATACCAATATTCGTACGTATGGTCAAGTGACAAGGAATTTATCCACTTTTAAATAAAATTTTGAGTTTAGATTTTAAAAATAAAAAAAATCATGTTGAAAAAATTACTAATCTTAAAGGACACGACATAATTCGAACGGGATTAGTCTGAATTAAAAGACAAACCGACAATAAAAGAAGAGACAAATGAAATTTAAAATTAAAAAATTGATAAGAAAGAAAGGAATCCCCGAAATCAACGCCGTTTAGGCTTACGTGCTCCACGACATGCATGGAATAAAAATAAACATATACAGTATGGTTTACTTAATTAATTAATTCCACACACACACACACACAAAATCCACCAACACCTCATTCTTTGATTGGATACAAATTGGTTTACATCTTTCCTTCTTTTTTCTCAAGAAAAATAAAGAAGAGATTCCATCTATTCTTTAACTTTTAGTGTTTTAAATTGGTTCGAAACAATTAATTACTACTATATAGCTACATTATTTAACTGTTAGGAAAGTGAATATGGAAAATATATCAATAGTCTATGAAAAAATGGACAGTAAAATTGTTAGGCAAATTAATGCAAAATATTACAAATATTAAATTTTATATTTCTAACGGGATCTATTTCTGTGAACTTTGAAAGGAGACGTTGATTAAAAAGATTAAAAAAATTTCTCGCCTTATTATTTTCACATATAAATCAATTCATTAACGGCTAAAATACCCATTAAATACTCTAAACTCTTAAAAGATCACTCAAATAATTTCTCTTGATGAAAATATCAAATTATTTACAAGAACTTATGGATTTTTAGATTTGGTATTTTATCCAAAGAAAATGAGCAAAAAAACCTTTATTGTATCCGTATTCCCCTGTCCACCTAGAGATGATGAGATAGAAAAGATACCATGTTGGGAAAAGGAAAGATGACCCCTGGCAGAGAGGTTGGGTGAAGGCCTCCTGTAATCACAGTCGTAATAATGAGCTAATGAGTATGAATTGTAGTAATAATGTCACTGTGGTCAAAACTCAAAAGTTCAAAACCCAAATCCAAAAAAAAGTTTTCAATAAATTAATGGCAAACCCAAAGAATCTCAAAATGGGTAGTCTTTTTTTGACAAGTTTTCGGGAACAATAATTGAAAGTAACTTTTCGGCTTTATTTTTTAATTTTCACTTTTTACTGTACAGAAGATAAGTCTCCGTTTCCCACGCGCCACCGCAGCTGGTAGGTAGGGGGACCATAATAGGACATGTATGTAATGTAGGAAAGTAACATCACCCATCCCCGAGAAGCAAACTTAAAGTTATTACCAGGAATAAATTTAAAGTTACAATCAAGTTAGAGTCTGCCCAAAAATCCCACATCTTATTACTCCCTCCGACCCAAATTAAACGTCGCTTTGACTTTCGGCACGTATATTAAAAAGGTCAGATGATTCACTATTTGAGACAATTTTACCTCTTACTTTTTCTCGAACGTACGAGCGGTACAAAACTACGCTCGAAAAAAAATAAGGGGCAAAAATATCTTAAACAGTGAATCATCTGACTTTCTTAATATACGTGCCCAATCAAAGCAACGTTTAATTTGAGCCGGAGGGAGTATTTAATTTCCCACAATTACTAAGTCAACATGTAAAATGAAAACTACGTTTGAAAGATAAAAAAAATTTAACACACACTAACAATAATATTATTCTTAAAAAAATTACCCAAGAAAAAATAGCATATATATATATATAGTGGTTTGATACTCTAATTAGTAATTACCCTACACATAACATACTTGTCATCA
Organism: Viola odorata; assembly: GCA_963691705.1. Lineage (NCBI taxonomy): Eukaryota > Viridiplantae > Streptophyta > Magnoliopsida > Malpighiales > Violaceae > Viola > Viola odorata. Next base: position 4,420,754 of record OY829545.1, read on the forward strand.
ATTCGATAATTTTTATATGAAATATTTATATCTTAGTAAGCTGATTTGGTACGAACTATGAAAAAATAAAAGAAAATATTTTTTAGTCACTCAAGATAACTATATAACCTCCTACTACATATTGTTTCTTGCTCGTTCATTGATTTTGGATTATAACTAAATCCTAACCATAAAAAAAGTGTATAGAATTCTTAGCAAAAACGTGTAGAATTGTTAGTAAAACTGTATAGAGATGGCTAGATCAGAAAATAAAAATTGTTCTAAGCTTTTTTGTTTCAAAAGGATGTGTCAATAAGTCCATGCACTAACACACAGTCTTAATTAAGTAGACAACAAATTAAAGATTATACTAACAATTCCTCGAGCTAATTTCAAGGAAACAACATTCAAAGTATGTACTTCGAGAAACTTTAAACATTTTTTTAGAAATAAAATGAATAATTTTATTAATAAATATTTTTAACAAAAAAAAGATTTTAAAACCAAAATAATACACCAAAAAATAACAACATAAAGAACCATAACAATAGTTTAAATACAAAAAAATTACTATACAATTTATGGAAGAAACTATTGATGTAATCTCAAGCGATATTATGGTTCTCTACGTTGTTACTGAGACATATGAGGATGGAATATGTAGATTGTTAATTTCTTCTTTGAGATTTTAATTGGATCACGTCCATTAATAAACCACAAACCGTTATTCATCAATGAAATACACACTAATTCTATTGATGAGTGATGAGAGACACACATTAATATATAACTTAAAAATAAATCTGAAAACCAAAATATTTTTATTCAAAGTAAACCTTTAATAAGAAGACGAACTACTACTAACAAACTTTTATTAAAAAGAAAAAGTACTACTACCAACAAACCACAATGTTATGTATAGAGTTACCTCTATACCTCAAGTTCTTGTTAATGAAAAAAAGAAAAAAGACTAATGAACACATTACAAAAAGCTTTTCTAGTTCTAGCTATCTTTGCATCTTGGTCTTCCATCAATGAATACAAGCGATACGGCCATGTGAAAATTAAGTAACCATGCAATATGCCAAATGCCAAGAGACAAATATCTTTAAAATAACCTACACCGAGAACAGAAATATAAAGATATGCATTGATCATTTTTATAACTATAGTCAGTCGAAAAATGATGGTTTTTAGCCATCATGCACTGCCGGAAATTAAAAGTGAATGGCAGATTGAATTACAATATGGGCCAAACATGGAAGATTATGGTCAATATACAGAATTTTAAATTCGTAATCCAGTTGTTTGCAGAAAGATGTGAAATTCGAACTTAAGTTGTTTTATTAGTATATTATTGATATGACTCGTTAATTTGATACTTTTTAATGGTTTCACCCTCTAAGCAAAACGTTACTGATTTGGTTCTTTTTTGTGCAATATAATTTTCCAAAGCAATATAACAGTAAGTATTCAAGATTAAATCGATTAAGTTGAAAATGAAATGTTTGGTCTCTTGAATCTTGATCAGGGATTGTTCAATTCTAAGTTGAAAATGAAATTTCGTTGGCAAGATCCATACAACAAGAACTTTTTTACATTCCACGACGTTGACTAATTTGTTGAAAGCCCCTATCCTCTCACCGGGTTGAGTGAACTGAAGACGATGGATAGGATCCTACCCAGCTAGTACCTGGAAAGCATTTAATTCCAACAAAACCAATTTATTTTTGAAATCCCCTCTTATTATTATTTCTTAGCAACGAGAAGAAATTCAATTTATTTCCCTAATCCAAAATGATAAATTGCTTAATTTAATACTCCTATATCTTAATTTAAATCCGATTGTAAATGAATAAAGTAAAGATTCAAATTTCTATGGATGGACGGCTAAAACTATTGCAGTTGGGATCATATGTTCAAACCAACTTATTAAAGAAAAAATGGGTCACATACGTTTTTTTATTATTATTATTTGAAAACAAGTAAAATAAAAATAGCCAGACATACATTATGTTCTTAAAATCACTAGAGATTTTCCTGTTGGTTCTTCAGGCGATGCGGTTGTTTCAAATTGGAATTCATCAATATTCTTGCCTGTACGTTTCCAATGGACCCATCTGCATGCGGCAGGTAAATCATGTGCCTGCAAGCAGTTCTTGTTGGGGATTTCAGAGTAATATATGCATTGCCACTAAAACTTAACTGGTCTATGGTCCAGACTCCGGAACCATATAATTAAGTTTCCTTTTTATTTTCTCTACCTCTTTCGGTTATGAAATTGATTTCGTTTTAGAAATGTCTATCTAGACTTGAACTCATAATTTATATTAAAAATAAACATATCAAATGTTAGTTAACATAATTAAATCATAACTAATTACAATTATCATACTTTGCTTTGTTAATTTTGAACATTGTTCTTGGAGTTACATCCATTAATCAGCTCAGGTATACATTAAAGGCAAAGATGGGTGCGATTCAATTCTTCTGTTGCGTATACTATGGAAAGGAACCCATATATCACAATCACTCGCATCCTCTCCCCTTGTATTTATCTATATTTTGGGGTTTGGGGGGTGCATTTTTAGCCTCTGCTTCAATTTAGTATTACATACAATTGAAAGGTAGTACCCTTCTAAAAAATTTGGATCTTTAGTATCCAAACCACCCAATGCCAGATTCAAGATTAATTTTATACATATCAAGTTAGCTTATTAAAAGATAATTTTTTCAACCAAATAATAGTTTCTGATGAAATAATCAAACCATTAATTTCTTATTTATCGAAAGAGAGTGTCGAACTGATCACACTTCAATCTGATATAATATGAATACCCATTCTAATTTATTATTACTGTGTCGCACTTTCATTTTTGTGATGGTTGTCCCATATTGGACCCAGAATTAATGCATTGATTAGACTTTTATTGTTTGTCCAAATATTGATCTAATTATTAGTATGATTTTTAAAATAGATGTGTGTCATCACCTCTAGGCTCTATCCTTGCTTTTGACTCATTCTTTCACATTGAATCCTAGCAGGAATTCCCTTTTTGGCTGTCAATTGTCAAGCATTCAAGCCCTCTCTTCCCCACATCGCAATCCATAGAGTAATATAAAAGAAAACTTGATTAAAACACGAATCCTCACGTCAACACCACAAAATAAAAATCCCCATTTCCCTTTCATGAGGAATAAGCTGCCCCGTGACGTACGTAGCGAGAGAGTATAATTATGGTTGAATTTGTTATTAAATTCTATACATAGGGCATTCCTTATTATATACTACATGTTTAATTAATAGTATTTCACTATTAATTCTTGTTATAATTAAGAATCCTTATTATAGATTTTTATAATCTTTTTTCCTTAAGGTTGGTACAAAATTAAAGGAATGTGTGGATTGGATTGTTTCTTGTTAATGGATTATATAAAGAAGAAACAAGGGGACAAGTTCAATTGGGAAATTAAATTATAAGAAATTTGGTACATATGCAAGATTCTAAATGTAGCCTGCAAAATTTAAAAATTGAAAAGCTTCAAATATAATTAGGTCACATTTAAAATATTTGGAGACCATGTGAGGCCAAGGAGAAGGGGGTGAGTATATAGTCAGAGGACAGAAAACTTTGAGGATAAGACATTCCAGGAATCTCATGTCTTCTGATTTTATAGCAAGAAAATTTAATAGGTGATAACGTGTTAAGAGTTTGCTGGGATGATTTTGGCAGTTTTTAATGCCTATCTGTATAATATATAGTTATATACATACAACAAAATTTATTGGTAAAATGGGTTGAAAAAATCTTGTTTAATTGCATTTGGCAATTGGTCATCTAAGCATGACCTTGTGGATGGGCCTCAAAACGTGCGCAACCTGACATAGCTCCACCATATGGCCCATCAATTGAGGCCCAAATAGTGAACCCAATTATTCTTCAGCCCAGCTTAGTCCAATTTGGTGTTTTCGTGAATTTCTACTTCTCTTCCTCTCTCTCTTACCATCAGCTCTGGCTTTCTTTCCAGGATCCAATCTCAGAGGAACAGTCTTTTCTTCTGAAAGAGAAGAGAGATAACGGAGAGATGACGGTGTTCCACTTCTTCAACTGTGCAATCCTCACTTTCGGCCCTCACGCCGTTTACTACTCCGCTACACCATTGTACACTCTCTGCGCTTTTATTTGATTAAGTATATACATAGATCGGAAGGAATTATGCACTTCGTGTGTTTTCAGGTCGGAGTACGATACCCTCAACACTTCTGTTAAATCGGCGGTTGTTTACCTCGTAACTGCATTGGTTAAGGTTAGTGGAGCTGCGAACTTTCGTTGTAGTTGTCGTCGTCGTCGTTGTTGTTTTGGATGTTACTGAATGGAATGTTTGTTATGATGCATTCGCAGCTTGTTTGCTTGGCCACTTTCCTTAACGTGTCGGAGAGTGATGGTTTTGATCCCTACCAGGTACTTCTTGTTTCCGGTTTGGGAGTTTTCGATGCTTCTTATTTGAATTGGTACACGAGATTGGATGTTAGACTCGAAATTAGGATGATATGATTGGTTGAATTCTTAAAAGAAGTCAAAGTTAGCTTGAAGACTTTCCGTGCTTATCATTGCATTCGGTTTGTTGATGATGGGCATTAGACATATCAATGAAGTTATTAGATGTGCATGATATAATTCATTTCAAGTGTGTAATCTCGAACTCATATTTTGGTTCAGTTTGTTGTGTGTTTCATAACAACTTCCTGAGGTCCAGCCTGTTGTGTGAAAGACTAGCTTCAAGATGAGCCTTCCTCATTTGGAAGGAACTGATGAACTAATTCAACTGAATAATCTCTCAAAGCAAGTACTACAGCCTTTAGATTCCATAGCTTACGGAAGTTTGTCACTCAATCTTCTCCTTTGCTTATTTTACAGTAGCTTGACCCATCTCCCTAAATGTTTATTTGTTTGTTTTTCCCACACCTGACTTCTGGTAGCCACTTAATCATGTGAATTGCCAAATACCATAAAATCCCATTTTCTTTTTTGGTACCAATATGCTAGCTTCCCTGCAATAATGCAATTTAGAAGATTACTTTCATGCACTATAGATCTCCAAGCCTTTCCTCCACATGTGAAGCCATTGAGCCTTGTGGACCTCTTTGTCGATTTTGTGGATACCAACAAATGCATCTTAGACTCAAATCTTGCCAGACTTTATATCTGTCATTGCTCTAAGCTACTGCCATATGGTGGGGGATCTATGAGTAAATCAACATTTCTGATTAGCTGACCTTAGAGCTTCTAGGAAGTAGGAGCAAGCAAGGTCGTAAGAGGAAAGCAGAATGATTCCTGGTGTAAGTTGATGGTAGATCAATGACAAGGCTCATTCTTAAAATTGATTATCCCACATCTGTCAGGTCTGCAGCACCTTCAACATTTCCTCTGACAATTAGGATTCAAAATTTGTCTTCTTCATGATTTGTTTAAAACAGAAACATGTTGCTGCTTGAAAACATGCGATAAAGACAAACAGAGTAGAATATGGAAAACATAGGAATAGGAAGCTGAGTGAGAAATCTTAAGCAAATTAAAGCGAGCATCATATGAGCAGTTTTATGGCTTTGCAAAAGTATTTTTCTGAGTTTTTTGTTGGAAAGCAGCATTTTCTTTGGCTTAATGTCCCTGATTTGTTGATATCTCTGCTTCAAATTATTCATATCTGTCTCATCAATCACATATTATTAATTCATATTTTCAGGAATTGTTGAAAGCTCTTATTGGGCTCATAGATGTTGCTGGGCTTTACTTTGCATTGACCCAGCTGACTCACAGGAACATCTCTCAAAATCACAAGTTTCAAGCTGTTGGACTTGGTGAGTCTAATTTGACCCGTCTTTCATTAGAATTTCAACTGCTTCATTTGAATTCAGTTTCTCAAGCAAAATGAGACTGATTTATGATTTCAGTTTGAATGGTGAAATATATTTTCAAGTTGTGCCTGAGTTGAATAAGTTCAACTATCAATTTCTTTGTCCGCACTTCTTGATGGATGTTTCCCACCTTTCTCCATTTTGTTCAGGGTCAAATATTTGGGTACTTAAATGTCATAAACTTTGCAAAAGATCCTAATTGATTCAAATATCTTAAATGAAAGGGATATGTTATTCGCATACTCTTCATCGCTGTATAAGATTCCACTGTTTAATTTTTATCCTTTGTGTGTAGCAATCAGTATCAAGATAAATGAACTTTGAAATCTCTCTAGTTTCTATTTCCATTTGGCCTCAACTACATACCTCCTAATTCAAATATCTCGTTATATGTTGGTAGGGTGGGCTTTTGCTGATTCAGTGTTACATAGACTGGCTCCACTTTGGGTGGGAGCTAGAGGACTAGAATTCACGTGGGATTATGTTCTGCAAGGCCTCGAAGCAAATGCAAACTTGGTATGTTTTATGGTTTTTTGACAGGTGTAATTTATATTCTGTTGCTACTTCTTGCCTCTTGGGGCAGCATTTTCTGCTTAAAATCAGACAGGAATAATAGTGGTTTTCTTAGGAGAAACTGACATCTAGATCGGTCAATTTGTTTATAGTTGGCTAATTTTTCAATTTGGATCATGTCTGCTTGTTGATGTTGTTTGGCATTCCTTCTTGTTTCAGGTGTTATGTATATCCCTTGCTGCATTGGGATCTTTGATGTGGCTTCGCAAAAATAAGCCCAGGACCTTGATTCCCATAATATATGCATGTGCAGGGATTTTGGCAACCATGCCATCCATCATAAGGTTTGTTCCTCATCCTTTCTCCTTACTGCATGAGTTTGAAAGTACACAATTACGTGTAAGCATCATGTATTTGGAACCTTTAACTGATTAGAGTTTTTCCTTTTCCTTCAACTGTTAGAATGGTGACGTTGCACATGTACTAATTTCACCTTATATATTGTTACCATCATAACTATTGCTTAGTTGTTGGAAAGAACATTTCATTTCATAAAAACACGTAAAATAACGAAGTCAGCTGTCATTGACCTAGAAAAAGTCCAAATGGTTAAATAACTGAAAGTAAGATTATTCTAATTAAAATGAAAGAATAAGCTGGCTTAGCTTCCATATCACCAATAGCCCTTTCTTTCTATCATCTTGTCACATTGATTGTTACCCTCTTACTCTTACTTTTTTGCTAATTGGGATTTATTTGAAGAAATAGCAAAGATCTTTCCTAGAAAGGCTAAACATTCTATATCTTGCAAAGTTGTAGTTCCATCCTTCAATGCCTTAGGTAACAAAATGCACTCGGTTTAGTCATGCTGTCCAATTTAACAAATTATGTTCTTGTGCAGCTATTTGAGAAGAGGGCTGGGGTGGCATTTCCCCAAAGTGGTGGGCTTTGAGCTTTTCACCTCTTTGATGATGGCCTTTATAAGCTGGCAACTTTTCGCTGCATGCCAGAGACCCTCATCTTGAGTTGCAGAACAGTCTTCAACTCCAACTCAGCCGAAACTAGGTTTTTAGAGTATGAAGTTCGAGCAATTGTATTGTCATTGATTATAACCCTCAATGCTTTTGCCATGCTGTTTGAATTTAGATTTCAAGAGCCTTTTTTGGTCGATTTGTAGAAGTGTAATTTTGACCTGAACTTGCCTTAATGTTCATCCTTTTGCCATTCAACTCATAGATAGTTACACATCTCCTGTTCAAAGGATTTATAGAGATAGCACGTTGAATATGGATAAACTGCATTTTGGCAAATATTTCAGTTATTCTTATGCCACTTGTTTGAATCAAAATGGAATCGAAGATTGGCATTTCCGATTAGAAACTGTAATGTGATACTACAATCATAAATTAACCGTACTTCTGTATAAAGGATAAATGTTGTAGTTCCAAACAAATTCAACTTCTATATTTCAGATATCACGGGAGTAAAAATGATGCAAAACAGCAATCGACGTAGGACTTTTCTTGCCCTAGCTTTCAGATTCTTCAACAAATGCTTCAACTCGAAGAAGAACAAACCCAACAACAACTCCAATGAGCAAACCAACTTTGCAAAACACTGCTTAGTGCATTGTGGCTTGCTGAGAGAGATCAAACTGTTATCGGCCTTAAGACCACCGTAGGAACTCAGTCCTACCATGGACAACACCTTGTTGTTGTTAATCTTTCGCTTCTGGCAATTTCGACAACAGCATGAAGAAGTACAGTTGTGGACCTGAAAGGAGCTACTGTTGTTGCCATACCTTTGTTTTTTTTGAGGGGGATGGGAAGAGATACGCCATCTTTATTTGAGTGGGGACAACTATGCCGGACATTATGTCCCTCAGATTGCAGCCATGATCATTTCCGGCAATAGAAAGCAGCACACAAATAAAGATCATGTAACCCAGGTTATGTAACCAAAGAACAATCTACAGGTTGAAATGGGATGCGTTTGGATAAGGTGATGAATAATGTGATTTGCAGGCACCAAATCTAAGATTAGGTGGGGCCAAAACATGGAAGTGCAGCTAGGGCTTCAAAAAGAAGAAGACATTTTTTTTTGGGTTAAGAAAAGGAGTGACCACTTGTACATAGCTGGTAGCAGTCACCACTTGTACAATCCTTTGTGAGTCACAAAACTAGCTTATACTTGCGGAAAATGTGAATCCATTCAGCGACTTACTGAAATATACACGATCATTCATTGTCAGCGCTTCTCATACATACATATCAAACAACTCTAGTACCATATATGCTAGTGGTCAACTACGATACAGGGGGCAGCACTCCTTGAAGGAAAGTTATGATCGTGGTAAGTGCGCGCTGCGGTTGGTAGCGTGGAACCTTATGGCCAACTCCCCTCACCATTACAAATGCCAATCCTTTGTAACCAACCACATATCCTCCAACCTGCCACCAATACCAATTTTTTACAATGCATAAACAAATAAAATCATATACTAGTTTTAATTAGGTTTTGGTTTAGAGTTAGGTACCAAAGATTAACTATATTCTATATATTTACCTCGCCATTGTTGTACCATGGCCGTCATTTTTTTCTCGATTTGAAGATGGAGAGCTTTTATGTCATACTTAGTGGTTGTCACTAATATAATTGAATCCACATCACCATTGAAGAGAATGCAAGTAAGTTGTAATTTTGTTAAGGAGCACATGTTATTATTATGGATATGATCACGATTTTCAATCCTTAATTACTTGTATATCCATATCCTGATCACACTTTCCATCAGATGTTTTATTATGGGCAGAATGGATATAGGAGCATCTGTCTAAGTTAGTCCCCTAAATAGGATGAAAAACAATCCAATATGTCAAATCGTTTAGCAAATTTATCAAACAATTCTGCAAACAGATGTAAAAGCAAAATACAACTCCAGCTTGCAGCCATGATCATTTCCGGCAGCAAAAAGCAGCACACAAATAAAGATCATGTAACCCAAGTTATGTAACTTAGGTTATGTAACCCAAGAACAATTACGGGTTGAAATGGGATGCGTTTGGATAAGGTGATGAATAATGTGGTTTGCAGGCACCAAATATAAGACTAGGTGGGGCCAAAACATGGAAGCGCAACCGGGGTTTCAAAAAGAAATTGGAATTTTTTTGGGTTAAGAAAATGAGTGATATTAACAACTTATGTCAAAAACTGATAGCAATTATCACTTATACAACCATTTAAACTGCTAAATTAGCTTATATTTGCGGAAAATATGAATTCCGGCTTACTGAAATATACATGATATTATAAGCGCTTCTCAAACATATCAAACAACTCTAGTACCATGTGTTGAAATAGATGCACAAAAATGGACATTAATTACATACACATATATATATTGAGATATTTTTTTGAATTCATCACTATTCAAGGAGAAAGTATTTAAAACTACTCACGACAATGTCTTTGAGATTGATGGTGTGGGTTGCGTTGCGCGAAATGATCAGTTGCAGGACAAAATGTTCGGTGTAGCTCTCCCCGCACAAATCAAAATGTCCGGTCGCGGTCATGGTCGTGGCACAATGTTTGTTTATCTTCCTCTACTTACAAATATCTCATTCGCTAATATGTATAATCAAGATATTTTACGCTTCCTTTAGTAAAAACAAAAATATAAAGCTCGGTCAAGATCGTAAATTTATATAACGTTGGATATATAAACTTAATTAGAAGTGTGACCGGTAATTTATAATATATTAAAATGATAATAATAATAATAATAATAAATATAAAAGTTAACATGTATGATTAATAGATTATTACAAGTTGGTATATGGGAGAAAGTGAACCACTCTTCTCATGTAGTGTGGACAATTAGTGTCGTCTTCAAACTAAATGTGAGAAAGGCATACCACCATCTTATAAGAACAGAATGTGTTATTGCAAGCTGCAGATGGTGAAGGTGAATGCAAAACCGACGTTGACTGTCTCAAACTAATCACATCATGCGAGAACGGTTCCCCTACTTGTGAAAGAAATATGTGCCGGTGCTTGTGATTAATTACATTGTAATCATCATGCCTTCTCAATTAGGCATTTCAAATGCCTACATTAAGTAAGGTTTAAAATAATTAATAAGATGAGTTTTTGGATACAATTAATGTTTGTTTCCTTATTTCTGTGATTTCTATTCTATCATTTCTAGATAGCATTCCTCTAATTGAGAGGACAATTGTGATTTTTCTACCATGGTTTCCCAGAGCTAGTAAAGACCATTAGATTTAACTTTAATGGTCAGATTTTTCGGAAAAGAATAATAAGCTTTGGTTTTTCTTTCAAACACAGACAATTTATATAAAATACTAATTGTAGGATTACATCAGTAAGCGGGGATAGCTCAGTTGGGAGAGCGTCAGACTGAAGATCTGAAGGTCGCGTGTTCGATCCACGCTCACCGCATTTTAACATTTTTTTCTTTCCATTTTTTAGTAAGCGGGCCTGGGCTTTTTAAATGCTATTCTCACCGGGACCGTTTCATTCCCATTTTCTTTAGAACTGAAAAAACTAACTGGGCTTGGGCTTGGTCTTGGGCTATATGTATCCAAACAGAATGTTAGAAACCAGTTCTGAATCTCTGATGCAATTACCTCAAAATAAAGAAATAATAAATAATCTATTTTGGTGCACCGTGATAGTTAAAATTAAGATGAATGAAGTAGTTTCTTTTATGGAGTTTTGTATAAAACGTCCATTCCAATAAGAAAATTCAACATTGCAATGAGAATCAAGTTTTTGTCACCATCCATCCATAGAATTGAAGGGACACATTTCAACATCATATATTACTGGAAAACACCCAACATCCTTATTCGTTAATGACTAATACACATGAATTCTTTTTCTTGCGACATTATGACAATTGGGTGATGACGAGACCAATCAATCAATTAGTTGAAACATTACCCTTTCCTCATTTAACGTTTTTCCTCCTTGTGAATTCTCTCCTAATAATTATGCAATCATAGAGTTTTTTCTTAAAGTGAGATTCAAATCCAAAACTCTATTATGCTCATTCACCGTAATCATGAGTTATAATTTTAAAAAAATAAATTAAAATCCATCACTAATGTACATTTATAGAAAAAAAAAATAAAGTGAAGCAGCCGAGTGCCGAATGCAAAATGAACAATTTAACCTTCCACTTAAGAGGTTAACATTTTTTGTATAATTAGATCTCGAAAGAAATGTGTCTCATAACATATTTTATTTCATTCGTTTAGAATGAGTTAGAAATTTGTCTTGAGGGTGAGACAAATATTTTATTTCCCAATCCCAACCAATATTAATCTTACTTGAAGTAGATGATTAGGAGTATTTTAGTGGTAGGGCTATGCCCAAACTATGTTTTCATCTGTTTTCTTTATTATCTTTATTATATGTTTCGGTGGTATTATTTATTTTGAGCCACAAATTTAGAGACCATTTTTTCTGTATAATCCACATACAGTATAATTATTGAGAAGCAGATCAATGGTAGTATCTGATCATTATCTTGACCTTTGCTCCCTATGATTAATTGGTTTGGCTGATCTGATAAAAGGTATGTTTGAATTTGCGTTATGTTTCCCCCCATCATAAATACAACGACTAATATTATTTTTGATAAAAATATATATTTTGATGTTTTTGGTATAAGTAATTTTAGCCATTAAATTTGTGGTGAGAAAAAAATATAATGCAATTACAAACAAACCCTAATTATTTTAGCTAGACTTGCTTCTCATTTTGGTTTATTTTCTTCCCCCACTTTGTTTTTTTCTTTAAACTTCGAGTCTTCCTTGGATTATTTGATGTTTAATCTTATTCTAATATATAGTTAACCCTAAATTTTGTCGATTAACACACTTATTAAATCATCAACATTTGGTCGATCCAAATGGAAATAATTTTTATTATTTTTAAAATAAAATTTCGAGTTTGAACGCTAAATAAAAAAATCAAACTGAAAGACATTGTGTAGATTTTACCAGCAATTCGATTCTAAATTAATAAAAAAACAAAAACCACCCAAATTGTTTTTTCATCAATGCCTTAATTAAGCTTCACTTAATCATCTCTTTTTCTTCTCTTTTTTTTTCAGAAGCGAGGAAATTCTTCAGACTGAGCCCAAGGTACAAACCACGATTAATTAAGCTTAATTTAATCGTCAATAATAGAGATGGGTAGGCATCTCTTTGAAATCAACTAACATTGATTAGGGGACCAAAGATAAAAGGAAGTGTTGCAAGCAGCAGATCCCAATAGCTACAAACAAGAACCAAAGTGGCTTTTAAAAAAGTGTTTATGCATCCAGCTGCTTTTACACTTTTGTGAATAAGAGAAAGATGCAAAAGTTGCAAATACTGTCATCTTCTCTCTTTTTTAATTTTGTTTTTCCAGCTTCTATTTTGGCCTCACGTCCACTTAAAAACTTATATGATTACCCCAGGAACTCATGATGCATCCGTAGTACCACTTCAAGCCAAGGTACTCTCTCTAACCTTTGCTGCCTTCTTCTAATGATTTTGTGTAATTATATTAATATAACGAATCAAACCATCACATGCTCTTAGAAATGAAAGGGGGGACCGAGCTTGGTTGGTACAATGATTTGGGTGGCATGAATGAAGAAGATATGAGGATGCATTTCATATAAAAAGAAGTCCCCACAGTACTAAAAAGATATTAAAAGCCACATAAAAGAATTGCGGTTTCTACTTTTGGAGGAAGACATGAATAGGCTAGTAATGTCTTTATGTAAAGGAAGAACTAAAAACCGACTCACAATCACGCTACAATCCTTACAACTTTGTCATGGAATTCGCATTTGTATTTTTACACCAGTTAATGGAAAAGAATATTCATTAGTTTAATCTTTAATTGTGAATTTACTGGCCAGGGTTAATTAATACTAACAATAATGACAAGGAATAATAAAAGCAGAAACATGGGGGAAGTAAAGGTTTGGTACTTATGTTCTGGTGGTACGTGGTAGGAGTAGGACCGAATTTAATTTTGTTGTGCTGGGTTTAGAGATGCTCTTACCACAATTTGTTGTCGTGGAGTAGTAAATGCACTAAAATTTGTTAATCATGTATTCGTAGAACTGGTACGGACCAGAAGGTTTGATCGGATAGTTTTCCGGTCTAAAACTTCACGAAATACTGTTGTGAGAAAACACTGGTTTAAAAAACTGGAAACTCATATGAACCATACCGGAACACGGACTCTTTAGAAGTTTAGAATAACACATTCCAATTTTTAAATAAAGATTTGTGAGTATGTTGTAATTATTATTTTAAGATAATTATAATATAATATTCAGGAGAAAAGGAAAAAGAAAAACAGAACATTATTAGCAGGTCTTTTGTCCCGTCGGTTTTGATGACGACTATTACCTTCGACGTCCACGCAATTTTGGAAAATTTGCATTACTGCGAGCATGATGTAAACCGACTCAATCAATCTCCACTAAATGCGAACCACTTATCAATTGCATTACAAAAGACGTACACTGGCACTTAACATTATTTGCATTCTAATTTATCATCTCTTCTATATAAAAAATGTACACTTATCAATTACGTTATAATTTCGAGATTTTGAGCCGTCGAGTTGTTTATTTTTGTTGCAAGAAACAAATTTGTCTCTACAAGATCTGTCCATCTTTTAAACAGATTTTTAATTTTTAATTTGTTTTTCATGTTGGTTGGTCAAACCAGATCGAATTCATAAATGGGAATTTTGACTAATTATTAATAATTCCTGGGGACAGAATCTAATAATCTAAGTATATAGGATAGTGTGGGATCATTTGTTGAGTATGCAGAGAAAACAAAAGAAATGGATTTCTATATATTACTCCATCCGTTTTCGAATAATCGTCACTTTTGTACTTTTTGTTACTGTTCATTTTATTTGACTTTTTGGTGTTTGTTGTACTTTTTGTTACTGTTTCAAAGAGTTCGTATGTCCTGATCCATTGGAAGATATATGATTGATTGGTGTCTCCGTCCAGAAGTTTATCTACGTACGTTTTCAGAAGTGAAAAAGGGACGAATACAAATTTGTCGTCTTTGATTTAATTAATACTAGTATATTAAAAAGAAAAATACTCTCGAATTCTAAAAATAAATAATAATAAATATTTCTTTTTTTTACTATTTTATATGCGTTTGTAATATTAGTGATTGAGCAAATCATTCTAAAACAGTCATCCCGAAGAGCACCAACCAAAAAAATATTATTAGTAATTTTAATGTTTTCTACCAAATCAGACAATGAATTAGTGACACGTATGGGAAAAATTAAAAACATTTAATTAATGATATTGAAGCAGTGGATCCAACTCTAACATGGGATGGACTGATTAAGAATTCTGATTTCGACTAATCATGCATTAATGGTTTGCATACGTAAAGCTAATTATGTGGCCACCAATCAAAATTTAAGGTTTTAGATAAGGTACGCTAACTAAACGCACCTATAATTTATTAACTAGGTGATATGCACCAAAATAAAAACCGAGACAATATAGTATTTTTGATATTGAGATATTACATACCGATTGTAACAACCGATGAAATTAATAACATTGCTCGATATAAAACATTAACAACACAAGAAGATCGCTTAAGGTGGTATATAATGTGTTCTAATTTCATATACTTCGTGTTATTAATCACTTGCCACGTGGTTGCAAGTGATGTGTTCATTTCTTCTTCTAAGAAATAATAATTAAATCTATCCACCTCCTATCATGATAGCATCGATCTCAACTTGAAACCCACCCATCCATTCCAATTTCCCATGTATGGAGTAATAATAAGTAAATAAAAAGAATGAAAATAAAGAAGGTGGTAGCATCATAAATATATATACTAAGAGCATGAATTCCACTTTTTTTTGCTAATTCTTCAAGCAACTTTAATTTATTTTTTTAGGTAAAAAAATATAAATTAGAAAACTCGAACTTATTATTTTACAAAAGATATTATTTATCTAGTGCGTTGATTCGGTGCTAATAAAATTGATGTCAATTCTCTAGTGACTTTGCCTTTTCAATTACTACTAATAATAATAGTAACCTGTACTTTACTTTAATTATCCATATTTCCTTATACTCACACTGTCACACATGCAAAGCCAATTAAATTCTAGACCAGAACTATTACTTACTCTGCCCACATGCAAAAGGTCAACCCCCGTTTTAATTGCAAAGACATGGGGTAAATATCGATTAAATAAATTACTCATTCTGGTTCGATTATTATATACAGTAATTATCTACTATGAGAATTTTACCACCGTTAATCCATTGTAAAACATACAAGAAGATTAGTTCTAACTTCTAAGTCTAACTAAATGGATTTCGAGAATATCTTTATATTGGAGGGGTAATTTTGGGAATGTGACCGGATAAAAACGCGAGTAAAAGAATTTATTTATTTATTAACAAGAAAGAGGCAAAGTTAAGAATATTAGGAGAGGGGGGAGGCGCACGTTAATTGATGATGATGGCAGGGGGCCACTGCGCACTGCCCGCCCACAACCTAATAAGCTAAGCTACTACTGTACTTGTTGAGTGTCATTCGAAGCTTGCGTACGGTTTCCATTATATTCTGCACACTGCGCAAGCAAGCATGCCAGTTGCCAGTTGCCAATTGCCAAGCCAATTTTTATTCTACCAACCAACTTACCAATAATTCACCCTTCAATTTTAGTGCGACCAATTCAGATTTCTACCGTAAAAACTAATTTACTTTCGTTAAAATGCGAATCTAAAATTTTAAAGGAAGCTACTGGCATGATTCGTTCAAAATTCTATCAAAAGTCACTCTCTTTTTTACCAACCTAAGAAAAAAAATAGATAAGCTAAGAAAAAAGGTTACCCAAAAAAACAAATTAGCGAATGTTTCTTTCTTTTTGGTAAACTAGGTTATTTTGGCACGTGACGTTGCACGTGCAGAATTTATTTAGAAATATTAAAATATAAAATTTATATACCAAAATGTATTTCACGCAAATATATTTTTGGTATAATATAATTTTTTTAATAATGTCTCCAAAAATAAAATTAATATAAATTTTTTCTATGCTGCTTAAATTTTATTGTAGGCAATATATTAGTATTGTTATAGATGTTCTAATATAGGTGTAGACAGAAAAATTTTGTATTAATTTTAAAATAATTAATTTTAAACTCTTAGAATTAAAACAATTTTAACTCAATTAAGTAAATTACTTTTACAAATTAAAATTTAATTGTTTAAAATGATATTTCATATTATTTTTATTTCAGTTCTCTAAATATTGTAAATAATTATGTAATTATTTAAAAACAACCACTAATACATTTTTCTTTAAAAATTCAAACTCAATAAAAAAAAAAGTTTAATATTTAATTAAAAATTATGAATTAAGAAAAAAACTATTTTTCTTCATATTTATGTATGAAAAAAATCACATAATTAGTTAAAGAAAAATAATTCCTTATCATTATAAATTTGACGAAATCAAACTTAAATAATTTAATATTTGTGTATATATATATTTTAAAGAATAATACGTTATAAAAAGGATTTCATAATTTTTTTATTTTTTTATTGAAAAATATTTTATTGAGGCAATATAATTTCTTGTTTATTTTACATATTTTTTTATAGATTTTTTATTTTTAACTAAAAAGAATTATCACTTTGCACTTTTTTTTGTCTCATATTTTCGTTTTTTTAGTTCGTATTCTAACAATGGCAACACATGAAATAGAAAATAACAACAACAATAATAATAATTAAAAAAATTGTCTAAAAATAATTGTAATTATAATTTAATAAAAGAGAGTTTTTTTTTACTATATTTGTCCTTTATTTTTTTCTTCTTTTCGTAATAATATCATATTTTGATATCTTTTGAAGGAAAAATATGCTTTCTTAATTTGTTGGATTAGAATAATGATAGTAGTAATAAGTATTAGTCATGAAACTATTATTACTATTATAAATAAATAAACTATTCCAATTTTAAAATATTTTTTATTAGATTAGGATAATATTTTTTCATACTTTTATATATGACTCATGCATATTAAGTTGCACTTTTTTTTTTATAGACAGGTAGAATTCAGATTTGTGTCATTTAATTTTTAATTTTAATTTAAAGATTCAAAAGGTTACTTATTGTAACGATATCTTATCTCAAGGTTAATTTAACTTTAATGTTCTAACGACTTTAAGTTTACAATAAATATTTATTTAATATATTTTATATATCTATCACATGTTATCTTGATGACGTAAATCATGTGTTCCATCCATGATATAACCAATTTTTTTAAAAAAAAAATCTTATTACTTTACTTAGCACATAGTTTTAAAAATCTTTCACTTCAGACACAATAGTTTTAGAACTTACATTAGAAACCCTATAATATCCTAAAACGTTTTAATATAAACATTACACGTGGTTAAAAAATAAAAATAAATTGTAAAAAGTTGAAAAAAACTTATAAATATTGGAGAAAAATGTATAACCATAACTATTTGATGATTAGATTATAAAATATTAATTTTTAGTATCCTTTTTAATTATCTAACTTAATCCTTTTATATTGTTAAACATCATTAATCAACTTTTTTCACTGAATTAATTTTAGGAAAAGTTATAAATTCTCTTTTTATTTGTCACTTATAGTTGTTTTATGATTTTCTTAACTTTAAAAATAAATTTTTTTTCTGATTAATGATTATTTTTGCGGCAGAAGGTGTCATCTCATGTGGGACGGTGGAGTTATTAATTTTGTTGGCATGCTTTGTAGTTTTGGGTTTAATAAGTAGGTTAATTAATTAATTAATTAATAGATTTAATAAGTAGATTAATTAATTAAATAAGTGATTTAGTAATAGATTTATTCAATTTTAATAATAGGTAGGTTAATTAATTAAATAAGTGGATGAATAATAGATATATTGTAGTTAATTTTATAAAAATTAAAAAACTATTACACCCATAAATTTTTTAATAATTAAAGGGTATAATAGTAACTTAAGGAAATAAACTCTTTCGTACTTTTTATATAGTATAGATAATATTTAAAGAAAAGAAATAAAACTGAAGAAGTGAGAATCTCATTTCATTTCACCGCCCAGACAGACAACAGTTA